>JAEOAD010000022.1:29122500-29722500 GCA_036365145.1 Orientallactaga sibirica | reverse complement strand
CTTCTCTATGTTCCCATCTCTGCAAAAATACAGAACAAACACCATAGGCTATCAGAATAATAGCCCATTAAAAAATAATCTTTGTTTTTCAAACTTTTTATTGACAACATCCATAACTATAAACAATATATCATAACCCCCTCCCACCATCCTCTTCTCTTTTCCCCTTCCCTAAGTGGCATATGCATCTGGAGTTCCTTTGCAGTGTCAGGAAGCCCTGGTGTGCCCATACTCATGCTCTCTGTTTGCTTCCCTCCCTCCTCCTCCTCCCTCCCTCCCATCCTTCTTTCTCTCTCTCTCTGTGATGAATAATGAATAAAATACAAAAAAAAATACTTAAAAAAAAGAGGTTCCCTGACTCCCGGTTCCCCTGAGCTGGGGTACACGTGTGCAGAGTGAGTAGGCCTGAGACTCCCAGTTCCCCATCGTGTTTCCTCTGCTGCTGGTGTGTAGGTAGCTGGGACCTTGCACTGGCAGGAGTATGGCTGAGCTCTGGCTTCCCAGCTCCTTGTTGCCCGGCTCCCAGTTCCCCTGGGGCTGATGTGGGGCTGGTTGGACCCTGTGCTCCTGTAGCATGAGCAGGCCTGGACTCCGGATTTTCTGGATTCTCTGTCTCCTGGTTCCCTGTGCTGGTTCCCATTCCCCTGTGCTGGTGGGGCCACGTACAGCATGAAGAGGACTGGATTCCCGGCTACTGAGCTTCTGGTTCCCTGACTCCCTGTTCCCTCCTTGCTGGTGTGGGGTGGCTGGGACCCTACACGCCTGTGCAATGAGAGTAGGCCTCGGCCTCCTATTTCCAGGTGGGGAATCACCAGCTCCCCACATGTGTTGTTGCTGCAGGATTTGGGGGTTCAGGGGAAGTCCCCCAGAATTTTATGAACACCAAGTTTTGGGTTCTGATCTATCTTTAATGAAGAATAAATAGAAGGAGAAAGCCTGCTTGCTGGGGACAGGTAGCCACAGGGGAAGTGCTCACTGAGGGCAGGGAATCGCCTGCCCCTGCTTGCTGGGGGCAGGGAGACACAGGTGAACCCACTTCAGGCCTAGGTCACCTCTTCTGATTGGTGCTAAGCCACGCCTCTGGCCGCCTCCACATTCCCACATTCCTGCTGTGCCACCAAGAGACTGATGCTCCCAATCTGGCCACTTCCACAGACCCTTGGTCAGGCTTTCTGCCCCAGATGGGGAGTCCAGGAGTGGTTTTGGCCAGCCCAGGGGGAAATCCATGCCCATCCACAAACCTGCTCAGCTGGGGTAAAGTGGGGGAGTAGAGGAAGGTGAGCCCCACAGGCAAGGAAGGCCTGGCTGTGACGTGGGCCTGAAGAGATCCTGAACCTCCAAACCAGCTCTTGGGTCAGTTACCAGCCCAGAGCTGCTGGTGCACTTTCAACCTCCACAACCTGTGCACCTGTGCTTATAATCCCATCCCACTTCAATCTTGTTTAAACCTAAAACAGAACAATCACTGAAGATCCTACCAGGACAAATACTTGCTTCCTCTTTAATTAAAAAAAAAAAAAAAAGACTTTTACCCCTAGAAAGGTTGACCCCAATGCAAAAACCAAAACAAACAAACAAACAAACAAAAAAACCTGAGAGCTCTCCACTAAGGATACCAAGTGCCACAATGAAGGTATCCAATGAAAACATAGAGGAAATAGCAGAAATTGAATCCTAAGATGAAAGCAAAATAAGCTGCATGACCCTGAACAAATGAATTGCTGAACTGGAGGCAAATCATCAAAAAAAACCCTGACAATTGCATAAATGAAATGCACACAGCCTTTGGCATTAGGCTTAACTTAATTGAGAAAAACCAGAGAGATCTCAAAAGAGATAAACGAATTGAAGAAATAATTAAGATCAGAGCAGAAAATTAATGAATTAGAAAATAAGAAAACAAAAAAATTGACAAAACAAAGAGCTGGTTCTTTGAAAAAAGTAAACAAGATTGAAAAACCCCTGGCCAACTTGATGAAACTATTGTTAACAGTTGGGACAGGTTTGAGAATTCCAGTTGTAACTTGTAAGGAAGAGAACAAGGTTTTTTAAAATAGATTTTATTTTATTTATTTATTAGAGACAGAGACAGAGAGAGAGATGGGTGCAACAGGGCTGGAGAATCGAACTGGGGTCCTTAGGCTTCATAGGCATGCACCTTAACTGCTAAGCCATCTTTCTAGCCCAGCTCTGCTTTTTAGAAATAAGGATGCAGTGCTCTTTCTTGACCCTTACTGATTGTCTGCCATATTGTATTAGACCTTATGGCTCATGGCCTGGTTCATGCTTTTGAAATCAGTCCTCACACCCAGTCCTCAGCCCCATTTTATTTTATTTTATTTTATTTTATTTTTATTTTTAATTTTATTTTTATTTACAGAGAGAGAGGGAGGATAGGTCCATCAGGGCTTCCTGCCACTGCAAATGAACTCCAAATGCATTGCCACGTTGTGCATTTGGCTTGATGTGGGTAGTGGGAAATTGAACCCAGGCCATGAGGTTTTGCAAGCCAGCACCTTTAACTACTGAGCCCTTGTCCCTGTTTTAGATTTCTCTCTCTGGACTTAGACCTTTAGCTCTGGGCATCTCCAAAGCTCACCCACACCCCTCCCTGCCTGGCCTTCTCCATGGTGCAGAGGAAGGCAGCAGTGCAGTGGTGGACAGAGCCTGTCACTGAACAACAGAGCCCTACTGCTCCAGCGTCATTGGCGGGCCGGCAACATCAGCACTGCCTGGGCTTGCTGAAGCACGATTCCTCAGTGCTTCCGTGGCTTGTAGCAACAGGTCTGCACTTCAACAAGATCCCCAGTGATGGGATTGCTCGTTAAAGTTGTATATTCCCAATCTGGGTGATTTTGAGACTAGTAACAGGAAACCCAACTCAAGCAGGATTATATAGCAAGGACAGTTATTGACTCATAGAAGTGAAAAGTCTGCTGAGGGACTAAGTTTCAGGTGTGAGCTGATGTAGCATATCTTTAGTGAGCAGGGCTCTGGGACTCTCTTTGTTTATTCTTTAAACTTACCCCATCACATTTTAATTATGCTACTAAAATCAATGTAAAAATATGGAACAATGGGTTTTCATTACTGTTCAAGCAGTGGGCTTTGCTCTATAGTTGCAATCTCTTCATGTTCTTTTCAGACAGGGTATTGCTGTAGTAGCCATGGCTACTACATGGGTGAGCTTTGGAGATGCCCAGAGCTAAAGGTCTAAGTCCAGAGAGAGAAATCTAAAACAGGGACAAGGGCTCAGTAGTTAAAGGTGCTGGCTTGCAAAACCTCATGGCCTGGGTTCAATTTCCCACTACCCACATCAAGCCAAATGCACAACGTGGCAATGCATTTGGAGTTCATTTGCAGTGGCAGGAAGCCCTGATGGACCTATCCTCTCTCTCTCTCTCGCTCTCGCTCTCTCTCTCTGTAAATAAAAATAAAAATAAAATAATAAAATAAAATAAAATGGGGCTGAGGACTGGGTGTGAGGACTGATTTCAAAAGCATGAACCAGGCCATGAGCCATAATGGAAACCCCAAATCATGATCTTCCTATATCAGCCCCCTAAGTGCTGGGACTATAGGTATGTACCATCACTAGAACATTATGTCTGACATTTTGGAATGATCACATTGAAAACTGAGACTCTTAAAGCTGGATGTGGTGGTGCCGCCTTTAATCCCAGCACTTGGAAGCAGAGGTAGGAAGATGGCTGTGAGTTTGAGGCCAGCCTGAGAATACATAGTGAAGTCCAGTTCAGCCAGGGCTATAGAGTGAGACCCTACCTTGAAAAGCCAATAAAATAAATAAATAAATAAATAAAGTAATAAAATAAACTAAGAAGCCCAATCCCATGTTAGGGTTCTTCTTATCTGTGTTCTCTGATTGATCACTCTTTCAGGAGACTCAGCCTTCAGTGAGGTAGATGCAAACTAGCCAAAGTATGACATTCTAGGAGGAATATCAAAACCTCAAAATACTTAAAGGCTGGATTGGACCATCTGTTTTTCTTTGTTCTCTTTTAGGAATAATCTCTCCCAGAAATACCACAATCAAGGTTTCCTCACAGCTATTGGCCAACATTGGGTTTCATCCCCTGGCAGGGATCTCTCATGGCTTCTGCATATACATTTTCCCACCTTCTTTAGTAACATTGTCCTGACTTCCTTTTTAGCTCACTGTCCAGGTAAATTCCATTACCTCGTCTCAAGCTAGGTTTGCCCAATGGCTGAATTCTGAGCATGAAAATAAAGGTAGAAATGTGTTCTGGGAAGTGTTCTTAAAGGGAAGCACTGCCTTCCTTTCACCATGCTTTTTTTTTTTTTTTTTTTTTTTTTGAGACAGGGTCTCATGTATTCCAGGCTTCAAACTCACTATATAGCTGATGAGGACCTTGAACTCTTTTTTTATTCTTTCTCTTTTTCTTTTTTTTTTTTTTTTTTAGGTTTATTTATTTGAGAGAGGGAGAGAATGGGCCTGCCAGGGCCTCCAGCCACTGCAAACAAACTCCAGATGCATGTGCCCCCTTGTGCATCTGGCTTATGTGGGTCCTGGAGAATCGAACCAGGATCCTTTGCCTTTGCAGGCAAATGCCTTACCTGCTAAGCCATCTCTACAGCCCTACCACACTTTTTTTTTTTTTTTTTTTTTTTTAAGAATTTTAATTTTTTTGTTTATTTATTTATTTGAGAGTGACAGAGAGAGAGAGAGAGAGAGAGAGAGAGAGAGAGAACATGGGTGCACCAGGGCCTCCAACCACTGCAAACAAATTCCAGATGCATGTGCCACCTTGTGCACCTGGCTTACGTGGTTCCTGGGGAATCGAGCCTTGAACCGGGGTCCTTAGGCTTCAACAGGCAAGCGCTTAACCACTAAGCCATCTCTCCAGGCCCTATCACTCTTCTTTTGGTCTCATTTCTGGAATGTGAGTGAGCTGGTTGAATTGTTTGTAGTCATCTTGGACCATGAATCTCAAGTCCACCATCTAGGCAAGCGCTCCATCTCTGGCCCATCACTCTTCTTTTGGTCTCATTTCTGGAATGTGAGTGAGCTGGTTGAATTGTTTGTAGTCATCTTGGACCATGAGGAGAAGTGTAGAGTCCATGGTTAGTGGAGGAAAAAGTTAGAAAGAGCCCGGGTCCCTGATGACCGCGGGAACCAGCCCTCTGAGCTTTGGACACTCACCTCCAGGTGGGGAACAGAATAAAACCTTATGTGTTTAATTTGTTGTTAGTTTGGGTTTTCATTAACTTCTGGAGAACATAGTTCACACTGGTGTATGCTCCCATTTCCAAATTAATTATTGGCAAGAGGAACTTTTATCACCTGATTAGTGAAGATGGGTTTGGAAAGTCATTATGACTACCCCATTACTTATGGTTTGTAAACTTCATCAGTATTTCTTTTTTTTTTTTTTTAAAGATATTTATTTATGAGAGAGAGAGAGAGAGAGAATGGACACACCAGGGCCTCCAGCCACTGTGTATCTGGTTTACATGGGATATGGAGAATCAAACGTGGGTCCTTAGGCTTTTCAGGCAAGGACCCTAACTGCTAAACAATCTCTCCAGCCCTTCGCTAGTATTCCTATTAAAATTAAACTGCTATGGGGAAGAAGCATTCTCCATACCCACTACACAGGAAGCCACTTTATTCTAAGGACTGCTACATCTTTGTTACAAACCTTCACATAATTATTTCTTAAAAAGTACAGAGGAATTTTATTTTGTACCATTTAGATTCATTATAGTTCATTATACCTTCTACTAATTTCAAGAGAAGCTTTGTCTTTCAAAGGCATGGTCCCCAAAATGCAAAGTTTATTTAGTAGATTTAATTTTATTTAACTTCAACACAAATGTGCTTTATTAATAAATACTCTTTTACTTTACTTTTTTTTTAAGCAGAGAGAGAGGGAGAGCGAGAAAGGCACAGCTAGGGCCTCCTGCCACTGCAAGTGAACTCCAGATGCATGTGCCACTTAGTGCCTCTGGCTTATGTGGGTAATGGGGAATTGAACTCAGGCTGTTAGGTCTTGCAAGCAAGTGCCTTTAACCTCTGAACCATCTCTCCAGCCCTCCTAAATGCTCTTTTAAAGCCACGCGCAGTGCTGCATGCCTGCAATCCCAGCACTTGGGAGCTGGAGGTAGGAGGACGAGTTCAGGGATAATCTGGACTCTGGACCCTCTGGCTCACAAAAGTTCTTTTAGATATTCACTGTTTAATTGAATGCAAATATCAAGTTTAATATCTTCAGTCTTTTCTTTTTTTAAAATATATTTTATTTATTTATTTATTTGAGAGAGAGAAACAGGGAAGGAGGGAGGGAGAGAGAGAGAGAGAGAGAGAATGGGTATGCCAGGGCATCCAGCCACTGCAAATGAACTCCAGATGCCTGTGCCCCCTTGTGCATCTGGCTTATTTGGCTCCTGGAGAATTGAACCAGGGTCCTTTGGCTTTGCAGGCAAATGCCTTAACTTCTAAGCCACCTCTCCAATCCCCAGTCTTTTCTTTAGACACTTTGAAGTTTGACTTTCTTTTGGCCAGGAGAGCAGAGTAGAATTTTTAATCTTTGTATTTCACTATGTAAGCTACCTTCCATATGTGAACAATTTGCTCAGTACACATTTCCGGTTATTTCTGTTTCCTTCAACTCTAAAACTTGGGCTGTATGAGAGGCTGGGGTCAATGCTCTCATCTCTCTTTCACCCCAGAAAAGTAAATCTAAAACTGAAGATGAACTTATGAAGTCCCCAAACTATTTTGAGAACACCATAAAATCCCTACTGTGTGGTGCCAGATTTATACTCCAATCAGCAAGGGAATTAAAAAGTCCTCTGATCTCTCTGGGCCTAGGCAACAGCTGAAGACTGGTTTTTTTTTTTTTTTTCTTTTTTTGGTTTTTCGAGGTAGGGTCTCACTCCGGCCCAGGCTGACCTGGAATTAACTATGTAGTCTCAGGGTGGCCTCGAACTCATGGCGATCCTCCTACCTCCGCCTCCTGAGTTCTGGGATTAAAGGCGTGTACCAGCACGCCCGGCTGAAGACTGGTTTTTAACTAGCTACCCACTAGTTTAGACTCTCTTTAGAACAGGGCATGGATCACAAAATCATTGTGTTCAATTCAATTTTATACTATGCTTTAACGCACTCATGGTTTATTCTTAAGCTTCCTGAGAACAACCAGGCTTGCTGGAAAGTCTGTAATACCGGCATGTGGGTGGCAAACGCAACATACTGAGTTTGAGTATTGCCTGGGCTGCAGAGTGAGACCCTGTCTGAAAAACAAACAAGGATTGAAGATGTAGTTCAGTGGTAGAGAGCTGGCTTGCTTGGCATGTTCAATGCTCTGTGTTAAACTCCTAGCAATGCAGCACACACACACACACACACACACACACACACACACACACATGTCCCAAGCAAGGGAAATGTTTTTACCTGTTTTACTGTCTCATGACTCTACGAGGTGGCTTTTTAAATTGAAATGACCCTCTCCAGTGCTGTGTTCTCTAGAATTGAAGCATCCCCCAACAGCGTAGTTCTGTGGACTCTGGCTGTCTGTCTTCTGAATTCCGGACTTCATTCACTCATCTAGCAGCTTTGAGACTTTGGCTATGTCTTTCTACTGTGTTTATTATTTCTCACCATTTTTTTTTTCTAGGTAGGGTGTCACTGTAGTCCAGACTGACCTAGAATTCACTATGTAGTCTCAGGGTGGCCTTGAACTCATGGTGATCCATATATATACATATATATATATATATATCTTTCTCAAATAAATCAAACTAAAAAATTTTTTTTTTCAAATAGTTTATTTATTTGCGAGAGAGAGAGAATGGGCATACCAGGGCCTCCAGCCACTGTAAATGAACTCCAGATGGATGCACCACCTTGTGCATCTGGCTTACGTGGGTCCTGGGGAAATCAAACTTTGGTTCTTAGGCTTTATAGGCAAGCACCTTAACTACTAAGACATCTCTCCAGCCCTAAAATAAATAAATAAATAAATAAATAAATAAATAAATAAATAAATAAATTTAAAAAAAGAGTAGGTATTTGATTGTGGGGCAGTGAACTGTATAAGGCCTGTGTAGGTTTCTGTTTGGTTGATTTATTAAAAATATTTGGGGGGCAGGGAAATATCATGCGTTTTTTTGTATGTAAGTATAGAAGTTGTCAATAAAAAAATTAAAAAAAATATTTGGGGGCAGATAGAGAGAATGGGCACACCAGGGCCTCCAGCCACTGCAAACTCCAGATGCATGCACCACTTTGTACATCTGGTTTACGTGGATCCTGGGGAATCAAACCTGGCTTCTTAGGCTTTCCAGGTAAGTGCCTTAACTGGCAGGCCATCTCTCTAGCCATCGTTTTCTTTTCTTTCTTTCTTTCTTTTCTTTTTTTTTTTTTTTGGTCTTTTTGTTTGTTTGTTTGTTTGTTTGTTTGTTTTGCGAGGTAGGGTTTCACTCTGGCCCAGGCTGACCTTAAATTCACTATGTAGTCTCAGGGTGACCTCGAACTCATGGATTGCCTCCTACCTCTGTCTCCCCAGTGCTGGGATTAAAGTTGTGGGCCACCACGCCAGGCCTTTTTTTTTTTTTTTTTTTTTTTTTGATAGTGTCTCACTCTCTGGCTCAGGCAGGCTACGAAGTTGCAGCAATCTTCCTACCTCAGCCTCCTGAGCATTGGGGTTACAGTTTTAGGAGGAGTGATAATCTGTCTTTAAGATGGACTGCATCTGACAGGGCCAGGTTTACCAATGGTGCATTTCTTGAACAGAGAGACCTAGCCGGGTACTTAGGAGAACACTGGACTTTTTTTGTAGAGGGGTGAAAAAGAGCATCCTGGGAAGAATGAGAGAGCTTCCAGACCAAGCTCAGAGGGGACGCTTAGAGACAACTCAGTTTCCTCCAGTCACAGTCGGGGCTAACAGGCCAAGAGAACTCTGTCTGTGTAAACAAACCTTCCCTAATGTGCCTCTCAAAATAGGCTCACCTACTGCATATGCTCCCAGCTGCCACTTACTACCTAGACTCTACTGATAAAACCCATCACAGCTTGGCCTGCTGGCGCGCTCCAGAGGCAGAGGCAGAGGCAGAGGCAGGAGGATCACTGTGAGTTTGAGGCCAGCCTGAGACTACAGAGTGAGGTCCAGGTCAGCCTGGGATAGAGCGAGACCCAACCTCGACAGAATATGAACAAAGCAAAACAGAAATCCATCACAGCCTGGCTCAGATGAAAAGGCGGGAGACCCTGACCGCCTCTGCTGACCACGATGAGTCTTCTCAGGTGACTCAGGTCTTTAGCTGTATGGTGAGAAAGAGAGAGGAGGGAGAGGGAAGGGGAGAGAGAGAGAGAGAAGGGGGGAGAGAGAGAGAAGGAGAGAGAGAGAAGGGGGAAAGAGAGAGAGGGAAAGAAAGAGAGAAGGGGAGAGAGGGGGAAAGAGAGGGGGAGAGAAAAGGGGAGAGAGAGGGATGGAAAGAGAGAGGAGGGAGAGAGAAAGGGAAAGAGAAACGGAAGAGAGAAAATGGGCATGCCAGGGCTTCCAGCCACTACAAACAAACCCCAGACACATGTGCCACCTTGTGTATTTGGCTTACGTGGGTATTGGGGAATGGAACCTGCGCCCCTAGGCTATGCAGGTAGGCAAGTGCCTTAACCGCTAAGCCATCTCTCCAGCTCAGCTTTATGGTTTCTTAACCTGAGGCACCGTGGAATGAGCCGGGGCTAAGGCGCAGAAAAGCCTGCGCTCTACACGGGATCCGCCGCACCCCGACGGTGCGGGGAGGGGTGACGGGGGGAGGCGGCGCCCGGGGCTCTTCGGAACCGAAAGCGGAGGCGGGGATGGGGAGGGCGAGGTGGCCAGCGGGGAGCGCCGGGGCGCGGGGCTCAGAGCCGCCCAGCTCGGCTGCGGGCGGGCCATGGCTGTGGGCGCGCGCACCGACTTCGACCCCGGCAAGGACGTACTCCCGTGGCTGCGGGCGGCCCGCGGCGCAGGTGCCCGGGGCGGGCGGGCGGGCGGGGGGCGGCGGCTGGGCGGGCGCTGCTAGCCGGCCTCGGCCCGCGCTCCGCTCCGAGCGGCGTCATCACCTCCGGGAGGGCGAGGGGCGGCTGCGGGGACCGGATTCCCCGCTCCCCGGCGGCCCCGGGCACCGGCTCTGCCAGGACCCCGGGCACCTCCAGTCTGCACTGAGAGAGCGGAGCAGTGAATAGAAAACTGTTGCCTACATATGCAACAGGGGCCGTCACCAACTGGGATGTTTGGGCATTTTCAGCTCGGAACTGGGAATTAAAAAAATTGTTTTTAAAAATTTTATTTTAGAGAGGAAGAGAGAGAATAGGTGCGCAGGGGCCTTCAGCCACTGTAAACAAACTCCAGAAACATGCGCCGCCCTGTGCATCTGGCTTAAGTGGGTCCGGGGGAATAGAACTTGGGTCCTTTGACGTTGCAGACAATCGCCTCAAACGCTAAGCCAGCTTCTCCAGCCCTCATTTATTAGACGGAGGGAGAAGAGATAATGGGCGCGCCAGGGCTTCTAGCCACTGCAAATGAACTCCAGATGCATGCGCCCCCTTGTGCATCTGGCTTATGTGGGAAATGGGGAATCGAACCTGGGTCCTTAGGCTTCGCAGGCAAGAGCCTTAATCACTAAGCCATCTCTCCAGGCCACAGGTTCTTTTCTATGAATAATGGAACATCTTTTTTGTTTTTCATAATTGGCAGTATTCATACTTGAACATAATGTGATTTAATCATAGTGCCTCCCAATGCTTTCTTTTGTTTTGTCCCCCTTCCAGTGAGCGGACAATGGTGCTTTTCAGGGCTTAACTATAGCATCAGCCTAATGGTGGCGCTGGGACTCACCTTCTGCGTAGGAAGCGTCCAGCGAGTGTGCTTGCCTCTCAGGTCTTCATGAAACATTGTAGACGCCAGTACATAGGGTGGGGCGTCCAATGACCCTTATCTATAACTCCCTTCTCCTGAACTCTGGTGGAAGCTTCCCGTTGCCACCTCACATTCCTATGTTTAGCCTAGGATGGTTTTTAGATTATCTTGTCTTTGTACGTTGACTCCAAATAAATAACATTGTAACTTTATAAAAGTTTGTATAGCTTTAGCTTCAGTTTTCTTTACTATAGTTTTTAAAAAATATTTATTTATTTGAGAGAGAGAGAGAGAGAGAGAGAGAGAGAGAGAGAAAAAGAGAGAATGGGCGCACCAGGGCCTCTGGCCACTGCAAACAAACTCCAGATGCATGTGCACCCTTGTGCATCTGGCTTACGTGGGTCTGGGGAAGTGAACCAGGGCCCTTAGGCTTCCAAGGCAAACGCCTTAACCTCTAAGCCATTTCCCCAGCCCAGTTTTTTTTTTTTAAATGAGAGAGAGTGAGAGAAAAGGTGCACCAGAGCCTCTAGCCACTGTAATAGAACTTCAGATGTGTGTGACACCTAGTGCACACGTGCGACCTTGTGTGCATGCATCACCTTGTGTGTCTGGCTTATGTGGGATCTGAGTAGTCAAATATGGGTCTTTAGGCTTTGCAGGCAAGTGCCTTAACCACTAAGCCATCTCTCCAGTCCTTTATTGTACTTTTTATTCTGGAGTGTGTGTGTGTGTGTGTGTGTGTGTGTGTGTGTGTGTGTGTGTGCATGCATGATATAGCACACATGTGGAGGTCAGAGGACAACCTCAAAGTGTCTGTGTGCCACCTTCTTAGAGACAGGATCTCTTGCCTTTGCAAAGGAATGCCAGTGGAGCTGGCACATGTGTTTTTGGATTCTCCCGGCTCCCATTGTCATAGGTGTGTTGGGATCACAGATGTGTGCACCACTTTGCTTTCCTCTTTCCATGTGGGGCTGGGACGTACCTTTAACCATCTCCCCAGCTCCCTTCCTTATTAGTTGTTGAAGGTTTAGCTTTTTGAAATATGACAGCTCCAAGTCTGTTTCCACCCCTGAATAGTCCTTTCTACCAACACCCTTACCTTAGTTTTCCTAAATGTCAAGTATCTGCAAATGAATTTTTCGATGAAGTGTGAAATGCCACGGCCATGTTTCAGTAATGAGTGTTGTGATTGAAAAGATGCATGTGACCCAGTTGGATTCTGGCTTCTTCATATCTTTCACTTGTGAAGAATTATAAATGTTATCTATTGATGTTTCTCTAGAAATGGATACCTTTGCATCCTCAAAAGGTAAACTTCATAGAAATATCACTTTTTCTGATCCTGGTAGTATTTTTTCACTTTATTTTTATTTATTTTTTTATTTTAGAGAGGAGAGAGAGAGAGAGAGAGAGAGAGAGAGAGAGAGAGAGAGAATTGGCATGCTAGGGCCTCTGCCACTGCGACTGAACTCCAGACGCTTGCACCACCTAGTGGGCATGTGCGACCTTGCGCTTGCCTCACCTTTGTGCATCTGACTAATGGGGATCTGGAGAGTCAAACATGGGTCTTAGGCTTCTCAGGCAAGTGCCTTAACTGCTAAGCCATCTCTCCAGCCCCTGGTAGTAATTTTTTTGTTTGTCAGAGCATCATGGTAAGATATTAGCCCTATTATAGTATTATTACTTCCACTAATCACCAATATGTGGGAGCTTAGACAAAACCACAAGTCTACACCTTTTCTATTCCGTCTGCTGTAATTTACTGCACTGTCAGGAAAATCTGGTATTCTATTGTTTATAGCTCAGGTGCTACTAAAATACGCATGCACAAGCTTCTAAAAATAATTATAAATATGCTGACAGCTATGTTCCCCCTCTGCTCTTTTGCTCTCTAAATTTGAAGGCTTAATATTTTCAAATCAAGAAATTGAAGACTTCTTAGTGACACTAAGTGATTCTCTAACGTCATATTTCTGACAAAATAGCCAGAAGCTTGGCTAAGGCGGGCATACTAATATATTATTAATTTTAGTACTATAATATAAATAACAAGTTGTTTCAGTGTTATTCACTGGAGAGTCATTCCTATTCTCACGATGCGTCTGTGGCACATCACACATTTCTCTTGTGTAGAAGTCTCTTCTGCATTCTTCATTTTGTTCCATTGTCTCAGCTGAGGTGAGAGCTCATCAGTATGTGGTAAGGCAGGCCTCCTCACCTCAGTATCCCCTTTGCTTTTCTGTATTTATTGCTCTTTTATGATTATTTTGGAATCCACTTGTCAGATTTCACCAAAAAGCCTATTGAATTTTTTCTTTTCTTTTCTTTTCTTTTCTTTTCTTTTCTTCTCTCTTTTTTTTTTTTTGAGATAGGGTCTCCTGTAGCCCAGGCTGGCCTCAGACCTGCTAGGTAGCCAAAGATGACCTTGATCTCCTGATCTTTCTGTCTCTATTTCCCAAGTGTTATTAGCCTCTTAAATGTTATTAGATGTCCACCACCATGCCCAGCATCTATTGGAATTTTGATTCAAGTTATTTTGACTCTGTAGAGCTTTAAATGTTAAATATTCAATCTTCTTGACTATGGACAAACTCTATTTTACTATTTAGTTACATCCGTGTGTGTGTGTGTGTGTGTGTGTGTGTGTGTGTGTGTGTGTATGCCAGAGGTCAACATTGAATGTTTTCTTCAATTGTTCTCTACCTTATTTTTGAGATAGGGCCTGTTGCTGAGCGCAGAGATCACTAATTTGGCTAGACTGCCTAGCTAGTAAGCCTGAGGGATTCTCCTATCTTCATCTCCCCAGCTCTGGGATCACAGGTGCACACCTCCATGCCTGGCTTTTATGTGGGTGCTGGGGATCCAGACTCAGCTCCTTATGTTTATATAGCAAACTTTGCACCCTGGTTCCTACATTTAAATTCTTTAATGTCTCTTAATAAGTCTGAGAATTTCCCCAAATTCTGTACCCTTTTTGCTAGACTTACTCCAAAGTTATTAGATTTTTATCATATATAGCACATTAAAAATATTGCTGTTATATAGCCATATTTATACATTAATATTTTTTAAAATATTCTATTTTATTTATTTGAGTGAGTGAGAGACAGAGATGGAGAGGATGAATAAGGACACACCAGGGCCTTCAGCCACTGCAAACAAACTCCAAATACATGTGTTAACTTGTGCGTTTTGCTTACATAGGTCCTGGGGAATAGAACCTGGGTCTTTTGCCTTTGTAGGCAAGTGCCTTAACCACTAAACCATTTCTCTAGCCCTACACATTAATTTGTGTATGTAGTGCTTGGTACCTTGTGGGGATGGATCACACCTGTGGTCTGTGGCATGTAAATTTTCCAAGGTTTAAATGTCTTGGATATAAGTGTTTTTTTGTTTTGTGTTTTTCAAGGTAGGGTCTTACTCTAGCCCAGGCTGACCTGTAATTCACTGAATCCAAAGCTGGCCTCGAACTCACAATGATCCTCTTACCCCTGCCTTCTGAGGCCCGGCTTCAGATGTTTTTTGATTTGTGATGGAGTTATGGGTTAGTTGGGACTTAATCCTGTCATTTCAGTGCATCATAGCTTAGCAACACCGTGTGAGCATGGGCGGTTTACCCCCATTCTGCACCCCTGGCTGGGAGCTAGGGCTGGTTGCCACTGCCCAGCATCACAAGAGTGCATTCCGTGTGGCCCAGGAACAGATCAAAATTCAAAGTATGGTTTCTTCTGGATTTGTACTGCTTTGACACCATTGCAAAAAAAAAAAAAAATCCTACATTAAAACATTGTACACCAGCAACCAGCTATATGTAATTCCAGAGAGAACACTCATTTTCTTTCCTGTCTTTTTGCCTAGTTTGATTAGTCTTGGATTTATGACATACCAGATTGATTCATTTTTCAAATCTTAAGAACTTTTCCGGGGAAGTGATATATTTTGGAGGCAACTGATTTGTGAGTAAGCTTTGCGTTGCTGCCTCTGATACACCATCAGACTGAGGCCATGGGGCTGCCTGGGGCACGCTCATCTGTTTCACCATTCTCTTGCCACTGTCTTTCCTGTTTATTTTCCTTCCCCTCCGCCCCTTAGTGTCATTTTCTAATTCTCAGTTCTCTTTTTATTGATTCTTAAATAATGAACCCATGCTTCCTCTTTTTCTAATTTTATTCAGAATATAAAATTTAAATTGCATCATATTTGCTTCAGAGTTTTAGGGGTTGTGCTATCTGGCCTTTTTTGAGCCTGAGAACTTAATGTGAATTATGTGTAGAATGGGTATCATCCATATTTTATCATATCTTGATTTGTGTTGTGATGACTGATTCAAATTATGACACCCTTGCCTATGGCAATTGTCATTAGAAAGGCAAAAATGATATATATATATATATATTTTTTTGTCTCAACTTGGACTAAAATTTATACACTTGGCAAATATCTTCCTGTAAATCATTCTTGTTTGGTGAGGAATAGATTGAAATGGACAAGGCTACCTGGAAAACCATACTCTGCTTTCCATGAGCTAAGATATCTCAGTACTTTATATATCTATTTTATATATATATATGTTATTTATTTGAGAGAGAGAGAGAGAGAGAGAGAAAGAGAGAGGGAGAGAGAGAGAGAGAGAGGTATGAAAGAGAAAGAGAATGGGCACGCTAGGGTTTCCAGCCACTGCAAATGAACTCTAGATTCATGCACCACCTTGTGCATCTAGCTTATGTGGGTCCTGGGGAATTGAACTTGGGTCCTTTGGTTTTGCCAGCAAGCACCTTAATGGCTAAGGTATCTCTCCAGCCCCCACCCCTTTAAAATATTTTATTTTTATTTCTTAGAGAGAGAAAGAGAGAGAGAGAAAGAAAAGAGAATGGGCACGACAGGGTCTCCAGCCACTGCAAATGAACTCTAGATACATGCACCACCCCGAGCATCTGGCTTATGTGGATCCTGCGGAATAGAACTTGGGTCCTTTGGCTTTGCTGGCAAGAACTTTAATGGCTAAGCTATCTCTCCACCCCCCCACCCCTTTAAAATATTTAATTTTTATTTATTTGAGAGAAAGAGGGAGCGAGAGAGGCAGTCTCCTTTTTTTTTTTTAATGTTTACTTATGCAAGTGCTTATCAAAATGCTACATTTTTTTCTTTGCGATCACTGAATACAGTGGACTGTAAAATTCATCCACATTTCCTCATTTGAAATTTCTAAGCTTTCTCCTCTGGACTTCCCGAAGAGGAGAGTCAGAATGAATAAGCAAAGAAGTTACTGAATAGTTCTTTGAAAAGGATGTATGAAAAGTGAGCAAGTAATCCAGAGAGGAAGGGCAAATGGGTTAAGGGTGTGTAATGAGACATTGGTTTCTGAATTTCCAGTATTGCATAATTCGCCCATTTGAAAGGCCCTTGAAACAATAGCCGTGGAGGTTTAGCACTACATAATGTATCCATGAAGACATTGTTTTTATTTCTTTAACTCTGTCTGCCATGGTTATGTCACTCACTGGTCCTAGTTATAACATAATGAATGTTGCTTAATTAGGATTGTTTGGGGCACTTAACACACACAAGAGAGTGGACACCACCCCAGCCCTTTAAAATTGGAATGTCTTGGTTTTGGTTTGAGGCATCAGTATTCTTTTTTTTTTTTTTTTTAATTAATTTTCTTATTATTTTAGAGAGAGAAAGAGAGAGACATAGAGAGAATTGGCACGCCAGGGCCTCAGCCACTGCAATCGAACTCCAGATGCTTGCGCCTCCTAGTGGGCATGTGCAACCTTGTGCTTGCCTCACCTTTGTGCGTCTGGCTTATGTGGGTTCTGGAGAGTTGAACATGGGTCCTTAGGCTTCGCAGGCAAGCACCCTTAACTGCTAAGCCATCTCTCCAGCCCCCAGTATTCTTTAGAAGACTGCCCTGACCTTTCTAACAGAGAGCCCATGATTTACTGGAAAAAAATATGTATCGTTTATTGTAATCTGCAGTTGATGGCGAACTGTTTAGTGTTTGGAAAATAGACGTTTTTGCAAAGAATTTGGGCAGGATTTCTTGTGAAGGAGTTTCTTATCTTAGCTGAAACTTTTTGAGTATACTTTTGTGAAGGTCTGTCCCAGCATCCTTATAATCTTGAAAGGAAAAAAAAAAACTACTCAAAATATTGACATATGGCATTCCAGAACTTTACGTCATGTGCACGATGAAAAGGAATTCAGCAAAGTTCTCTTTAGATGTTTACCAAACCCCTTAAAAGGACTTTTGAAGTAATTATCCGTTTCTGTGTTGCAAGCCTGGTGTGGGGCACTTAGCTCACTGGTCTCTTTACCTTTAGGTGTGAGAGGAGTCTGCAGCACTTTATCACTGTGGCACTACCGAGTCTCTTCACCTCGCTGAACTCAGTTGTCTTAGTGGTACAACGAGCCTGTAATACCTAACACATGATGCGGATGAGCTCAAAGGAGAACTCTGCAATTGTGAAGTGATATTTAGTAGTCAACTAATTGTTTGACTCTTGGTCAGGTGTGAGAGCAAAATGATCAGCCATGTGTTTTAAAATCAATGGGAAGTGTGTCTGAAAGCTCATTATACATTGTTGAAAATACACACCTAACTGTACAACCACTTCCTCTTCACCCAGAACACTGGCACAGCTAGCTGCTTGTAAGGAGAGATTTCAGGACAATACCTGTTTTCTCTGTGAAACCCCCACTTCCCCTAAAGGCTTCCCACTCCCAGCTCTAGTTCCAGTGTCCTTTCACTAGTTATCTTTATTTTGTTCCTGCTTTTTCTTATTTTTTTCTTTGAGGTAGGGCTTCATTCTAGCCTAGGCTCACCTGGAACTCACACTGTTGTCGCAGGCTGGCTCTGAACTCAGGCTCCAAGTGTTGGGATTAAAGGTGTGCACTAGCACACCAGGCCTTTTTTCCATTTTTATGTTATTATTTTATTATTTACTTAGTTATTTATTAGAGAGAGAGAGAAAGAGAGAGAGAGAGAGAGAGAGAGAGAGAGAGACAGAGACAGAGACAGAGAAAGAGAGAGAGAATGGGCACACCAGGGCCTCCAGCCACTGCAAATGAACTCCGGATATGTGAGCCCCCTTGTGCATCTGGTTTATGTGGGTCCTGGGGAATGGAGCCTTGAACTGGGGTCCTTAGGCTTCACAGGCAAGCGTTTAACTACTAAGCCATCTCTTCAGCTCTCTTTTTCCATTTTAGAATTTCAAAAACTGAGTTTACTGAGTTACTGTGCATTTTGCATGCTTCATCTGAATGTTTGAAATTCCCACAATCAATTTGAAATTGATTTAAATTTTTGGGTGAGATATCCATGTATGAATGCATGTCGTGTGTGTGTAGAGACTAGAGGACAATCTTGGATGTCATCTTCAGGACAATCATCTGTCTCTTTTTTAAATGTTTTTTTTTTAATTTTAATTAATTTATTTACAAGCAGAGAGAGAGTGTGAGAGATAGAAGAGAGGCAGACAGACAGAAAATGAGCATGCCAGGGCCTGTAGCCACTGCAAACGAACTCCAGATGCATGTGCCCCTTGTGCATCTGGCTTACGTGGGTTCTGGAGAATTTAACCAGGATCCTTTGGCTTCACAGGCAAACGCCTTAACCGCTAAGCCATTTCTCCAGCCCATCTGTCTCTTTTTAAAAAAAATTTTTTTTATTTATTTACTTATTAGAGACAGAGAAAGGGAGGTAGAGAGAGACAGAGAGAGAATAGGTGTGCCAGGGCCTCTTTCCACTGCAAATGAACTCCAGACGCATGCGCCACCATGTGCATCTGGCTTATGTGGGTATTGGGGAATTGAGCCTCGAACTGGGGTCCTTAGGCTTCATAGGCAAGCGCTTAGCCGCTAAGCCATCTCTCCAGCCCCTCATCTGTCTCTTTTTGAGCTAGGGTCTCTCTTATTGGCCTGGAGCTCATAAACTAGGCTAAATTGGTGATGAGCGAGTCCTAGGGATTCATTGCCTTGTGTCCAACTTCCCAGGGCTGAGATTACAGGCGCACACTTACCATGCCTGGTCATTTTACGTGGGTACTGGGGATTGTTAACTTCAGGTCCTTGGGCTTGTACCAAATGAGCAATCTCCATAATCATAAGTAATCAATTTTAGAAAATATTTTATTTATTTGCAGGGGGAGAGGGGGGAGGGAGGGAAGGAGAGGGAAGAGAAGAAGACTGAGAGAATGGGCATATCAGGGTCTCCAGCCACTGCAAACAAACTCTAGATGCATGTGTCACTTTGTGCATCTGGCTTTACGTGGGTGCTAGGGAATTGAACCCAGGTTGTTAGGATTTGCAGGAAAGCGCCTTAACAGCTGAGTCACCCCAAAGTCTTTATTTATTTATTTATTTATTTTTTTTTTGAGAACGGGTCTTGCTCTAGCCCAGCTTGACCTGGAATTCACTATGTAATCTCAGGCATTGAACTCACAGTGATCCTTCTACCTCTGCCTCCCAAGTGCTAGGATTAAAGGTGTGCACCACCATGACTGGCTGTAATATTTTACCATGTAAAAATTCCATTCATGCATGAGAAAATAAAGTTTAAGCAATTTAATCTTGGATAACTTTTGAGGAACCT
Organism: Orientallactaga sibirica; assembly: GCA_036365145.1. Lineage (NCBI taxonomy): Eukaryota > Metazoa > Chordata > Mammalia > Rodentia > Dipodidae > Orientallactaga > Orientallactaga sibirica. Next base: position 29,703,021 of record JAEOAD010000022.1, on the reverse strand, counting down.
GAAAATCCCCATTGCTTCACAATTAGTGGTAATTATCCATGTTGTATCCAGTAATGTTTGACTCCTTTAACTGTAGAATTGGGAATATCTTAAAAATTGTAAATGGAAATTTGTTAATTTTCTTTTTTTGAGATAGGGTTTCACTCTAGCCCAGGCTGACCTGGAATTCACTATGTTGTCTCAGGGCGACCTCAAACTCATGGCTATCGTCCTATCTGCCTCCTGAGTGCTGGGATTAAAGGCGTGTGCCACCATAGCTGGCTTGTCAGTTAATTTTTAATTTGCCTGCTTTGTTTAGTCTTTATATTCTTTGAAGTGCGCCAGATCTAAGTGCACAGCTTAGTTAATATTCACACAGTGAAGCCCATGCAACTAGGCCTCAGCGGGAGAGAAAATGTTCTCTATGCTCCCTTCCAACAGTCACCCATGTAGCAGTGCAGATCTATAAATTAATGGTTGATTTTTAGTGGTTGCACGGGGGAATACCTGGAATGCTTTTGCATTTATTTATTTATTTGTTTTGTTTTGTTTTTGATTTTTTGAGGTAGGGTCTCACTCTAGTCCAGACTGACCTGGAATTCACTATGTAGTCTCAGGGTGGCCTCGAACTCACAGTGATCCTCCTACCTCTGCCTCCTGAGTGCTGGGATTCAAGGCATGTGCCGCCATGCCCAGCTCATTTATTTATTTTGTGTGTGTGTATTGCTATGGGTTAACTCGTTCTTGCTGTCATAGGATATCCCATTGTTTGGATAGACCCAGTTTATTCTGGATGGATATTTTGAGCATTCACTTGGGCTGGGGCTGCTGTGACTCACAATTGTACACATTTGTCTTTTGCTGAACAAATGTATTTTTGTTGATATATATGTACATATTATGTATGCGTGTAATTGAGTCATATATGTTCAGCTTTAGTAAATACTGCCAGTTTTCTAATTATTCTCTCCATTAAGAGTGTATGAGAGAGGGCTGGAGAGATGGCTTAGTGGTTAAGGCGCCTGCTTGCTAAGCCTAAGAACGCTAGTTCCAATCTCCAGGTCCCACATTTAGCCAGATGCAAAGTGACGCAAGGGCGCAATGCCGCACTTGACCACAAGGGGGCACATGCATCTGGAGTTGGTTCACAGCAGCTGAGAGACTGCTGACGTGCCCATCTCTGTCTCTCTCTCCCTCTCTGTCTGTCTCTCTCTCCAAAAATAAATAAAATAATTTTTAAAAAAAGAGTGTATGAGAGAGTTATCAATTGCCTCACTTTTTCCCCAGCCTGCAGAGACATGCTCCCTGGGCCCGAGAGCCCCATACCTGTGCTAACTCACTGATCATTCACCCCAAGACCAGGGAAGTTGGTCCTTTCTCTGTTTAGCCATGTGCTTATGGCACTATAATAAGGGATTAATGGCTTGACTGTTAGTTCCTTCTTCTTCTCCTCCTCCTCTGTCTCCTATGTCTCCTCCTCCTCCTTCTTCCTCCTTTAATTATCTACCCAGACACCTGGCAATTCAGGCAGTAGGGATTTAGCTACCAGAAAACTGTAATAGTTCTCAGTTTGTATGCCCTTAATGATGTAACAACTTCAATATAAACAAAATAAAATCACTAGATACTTGAAATTTGTTAGGTAATAACACACAGCTTTGAGCTTACCAGTATATCCATCCAGGGCATTACCACCTTACCAACACCTCAGAAGGTCTCCCTGAGGTACCTCCCACTGCTAGTCTTTTCCCTTTACTTGAAGGTCACAGCTGCTGTGAGGTCTGATGTGATTGACTAGGTTTGCCGTTTTTTTTTTTTTTTTTTTTTGTGTGTGTGTGTATGCACGCATATGTGGTGTATACACACATGTGTGTGCAGATGCATGCACCCAATATGCATGCAGAGATCAGAGGTCAGAGGAGGACATTGGCTAACCTCCTCTGTCACTTCCTTCTTATTTTTTTCTTTTTAAAAATATATTTTATTTATTTATTTATTTATTTGAGAGAGAGAAAAGAGGCGGGGTGTGGAGAGAATAGGCATGCCAGGACCTCTAGCCACTGCAAACGAACTCCAGATGCATGCACCCCCTTGTGCATCTGGCTTACTTGGGTCCTAGAGAGTTGAACTGGGATCCTTTGGCTTTGCAGGCAAATGCCTTAACCACTAAGCAATCTCTCCAGACTCTCCTTCTTATTTTTTAAAAAATATTTTATTTATTTGAGAGAGAGGCAGATAGAGAGAATGGGTGTGCCAGGTCCTCTAGCCTCTGCAAATGAACTCCAGATGCATGCGCCACCTTATGCATCTGGCTTATGTGGGTACTGGGGAATCAAACCTGGGTCCTTAGGCTTGGCAGGCAAGTGCCCTAACCACTAAGCCATCTCTCTAGTCCCCCCTTCTCTTTCTTTTAGTTTTTTGAGAGAGTGAGCAAGTAAGGGGGGGTGGAGAGGGAGAGAGAATTGATGTGCCAGGGCCTCAGCCACAGCAATCAAACTCCAAATGCTTGTGCTTCCTAATGGGCATGTGTGACCTTGCACTTACCTAACCTTTGTGTATGTGGCATACGTGGGATCTGGAGAGTCAATCATAGGTCCTCAGGCTTCACAGGCAAGTGCCTTAACCACTAAACTATCTCTTCACATCTCTTCAGCCCCAGCTAATCTTTATTATTTTTTTTAATGAGACAGTGACTTTCTGAACTTGAAGCTTGCCTTTTTTTTTTCTTTTTAAAGATTGATTCATCAGTGAGCCCCAGAAATCCTTTCTGTAACAGACAGCTTTAGGTTCGCTGAGATGAACTTCCAGACCAGGCACAGTTACGGAGGATGGGATTTATTATACCTTACAGATCCAGGGGAAGTTCCATAATGGCAGAAGAAGCTGGCCTGCTTGCACAGGACCTAACACAAACAGCAAAGCCACCAGGCAAAAGCCAAAAGCCACACAGCACAGCACACCTCAGAACTCCAGCTAGGCACAATTTGCATATCTTTAGATTGAAATCCTAAACCCACCACCACACCTTAAGATCCGCCCAGTGACATTGCCTCCAGCCAGGTGAATTCAGATGCAAACAATAACCTAATAAAACACTGAATATATTGGGGGCCATCTATTCAAACTACCATAGACAGTGACTTACTGAACTTGAAGCTTGACTTTTTTTTAATTATTATTTTTTTATTGACACCTTTTTTTTTTTTTTTAGATTGATTCATCAGTGAGCCCTAGCAATCCTATCTCCAGCCTGCTCATCAATAAGGTTACAGGAATGCGTGGTCATGCCTGGCTTTTTAACATGCGGGAGATGGAGCTTGGATCCTCATGCTTATAGAGCAAGAACTCTCATGCCTGAACCATCTCCCTAGCCCTACCGACTTGTAAACTCTGTATAAACAGAACCATTAGCATGTATTCTTAGAACAACTTACACAAATACTATATTCACTAGATAGCATTTTTATTATTTGAGAAAGACACAGAGAGAGAGACAGAAACAGAGAAGAAGAGGCAGAGAGTGAGAGTGAGAGAGAGAGTGGGTGCGCCAACAGCCTCTCAGCCACTGTGAATGAACTGCAGACATGTGTGTCCCCTTGTGGGCAAGTTTGGCATTGTACCCTTGAGTCACTTTTTGTGTATGGCTAAACATTGGCACCTGGAGAATCGAGTTGGTGTTCTTAGGCTTGGCAGGCAGGTGCCTTAACTGTTAAGCCATCTCTCTAGCCCTCACTAAATATGTTTTAAAACATTTTCTGAATATTAACTTGCTATTATCTTATTTTAGGCATTTTAGAAGAAAATTATGAGAGCTTACATGTACTAAATGTTGAAAGAAATGGAAATATTATTTATACCTATAAGGTAGGTCTATAATGTCTTATTGCAGTAAAATGCATACAGTATGAAAATTACTATTGTAACCATTTATATTTTTAGAGTTACATACTATACTTGATTGAAGTCAATGATTAAGACTTTCTTGTACTTAATTAGCCTTTGACATGTGACTTTGGCTTTGTGTATGTGATACTGAATACAGTGATTGAAATTCCATCATATGAAATATTTTCTTTTTAAAATATTTTCTTTTTATTTATTTATTTGAGAGAGGGAAAGAGGCAGAGAGAGAGAGAGAGAGAGAGAGAGAGAGCGAGAGAGAGAGAGAGAGAGAATGTGCGTGCTAGGGCTTCCAAGCCACTGCAAATGAATTCCAGATGCATGCTGCTCTTTGTGCATCTGGCTTATGTGGGTACTGGGGAATTGAACCAAGGTCCTTTGGCTTTGCAGGCAAGAGCCTTAACCAATAAGTCATCTCTCCAGTCCTATTTGCTTTTTTAAAACAGATAAAACTCTCTCTCTCACCATATATATATATGAGACATTCAACATTTAAAAAATTATTTTTATTTATTTACATGTGTGTGTGGATATGGGCAGTGTGCCACTGCAAATGGATGCCTGTCTGGCTCTATGTGAGTAGCTGGGCCTCCCCAGCTCCAAATTAAAAAGAAAAATTAGTAATTTTATTTTCTAGAGGAAAAACACCAAATACTTAAATATAATGTGTTAAATTTTTGTTTTTTGAAATGTTAAAAGATGATTATTCTATATATTCAGAATTAGTTTTTTTTTTAAAGGAATTTTATGGAATTATTTAGTGATGTGTTTTCAAATGTTAGGTGTTTTAAGGAAAATTTAACTTTACTCACAACTTTTTTGTTGTAGTCCTGGTAGTTTGTTTTGTACACTTGTTTCCCATTGGTTTAAAAAGTTCTTAAGTGGTATCTAAGAAGGATGAGTCAAAGAACTAAATGACTCAAAGTTTCATGGTAAGAATGTCATGGACTCACTGTAGTAATACCATTTCTACCATATGGAGTCTGTTAAAGATTCAGCTGGAGGGCTGGAGGATGGCTTAGCGGTTAAGGCGTTTGCCTGCAAAGCCAAAGGACCCAGGTTCAATTCCCCAGGGCCCACGTTAGCCAGATGCACAAGGGGGCACACACATCTGGAGTTTGTTTGCAGTGGCTAGAGGCCCTGGTGCGCTCATTCTTTCTCTCTCTTTCCCTCTCTCTCTCTGTCTAAGAAAGAGAGAAAGAAAGAAAGAAAAAGAAAGAAAGAAAGAAAGAAAGATGCAGCTGAAGGTGCAGGAGGACTGACTGATTCCATGGTGCTGCAGTGTCCCAAACTCACTACGCTCCAGTGGTGATCCATTTTAGTCTTTAGCACCAAATGACTAGCTGAGTCAGGTCTGTTCCTACAGCGCATGCACAGCAGGCTTCCATCAGAGAGCTTATTGCTAAACTACTACCGTCATTGTAGGTTTGGTTTAACGCCAGTCACGTCCCAGCTTCTGAAATAATGACATTTAATAGACATCTGGTTAATTTTTTTTTAGGATGATAAGGGAAACACCATCTTTGGATTATATGATTGCCAAACCAGACAAAATCAGGTAAAAGTCGCCATAAATCATGGCTTATTCTTGTTTACTGCTGTTAGGCTTTTCTTCTTTTTGCCTCCTGTGTTTTCTGGTTATAAATTCCTATTTCACTATCTAATAATTTGTATCCCTTTGCCTTCTTCTTTTTCTCTTATTTCTTTGCAATTTCTTGGCCCATTTATCTTGAATAAAAAAGTAGAAGGGCTCCTGAGCCGAAAGGAAACCTGCGGTCTTTGTCTTTTGAAATTTACTCAGACTAATTTTATAATATTCTGGGGAAAAAAAAGGTAGGGAAGGCCAATCCCTTACCCAGCCATTTTCATAGTGACCTCTGGTTCTGAGTTCTGACTCTGCTGAGCTTTCATTTCTCTTTATTCTCATTCTTTTTCAACAACGATCCAGGTACGGGACTCTGCCCTCTTCCTTCATTTTCTTCCAATCTAATCCCAGCAGGCACTGGTTGATGTGGATAAGTTTTGTCTGACTGGGGCCAAGGTGGAAGAGAGTGATTTGTGCCCGTGTGCAAACAATTTAGAACAGAGTCTCGGTCATCCTTCACTTTAGATATCCTTTACCAACCCCACCTTTCTCTTTTGGCTTCCAGAATGCTGCTTGGCTAATTCTCTTCCTCTTTCTTCATCCACCCCTTCCTCATAGCAATCATTCATTCACTCATTCATTCGCCCATTCACTGATTCAACAAATACACATTTTGTGTTTCCCCTTTGAGATGACAGAGCGGTGACCAAGTCAAAGCGTGTCAGAATGTGCAGCCTTGGGAAAGAGGCAGACCAAATGTCAAGTATTGGTACAATCATTAATTTGATTTCTTTAAAAAATATTTTTATTTATTTATTTGAGAGAGAGAGAGGGACATGGAGAGGGTGAAGGAGGGAAGGAGGGAGGGAGGGAGGGAGGAGAGAGAGAGAGAGAGAGAGAGAGAGAGAGAGAGAGATAGATATTGGGAATACCAGGGCATCCAGCCTCTGAAAATTAACTCCAGACCTATGTGCCACCTTGTGCATCTGGGAGAATTGAACCTGGGTCCTTTGGCTTTGTAGGCAAACGCCTTAACTGCTGAACCATCTCTCCAGCCCCATCAACTTGAGTTCTAGCTAGGATGAGTTCTAAGAAGATGGGTTAAGAGGAGGCAGCATATGAAATGTCAATATAGTCATGGTGGGTATCACTGTTTGGTGGCTATATTCATCTCTTCAGAGACTAAGTGCTTGAGAGCAAGGAGAATTTTATATCCTATTTGTTTAGTCCTCTTACAAGGGCAAGAGGCCCACATCTGGTGGGAAGGGCTGGGTTCTTCCTGAGCCATCAAATGGCACAAGGTAAAAGAGGGAGAGAGGAGACCAGGAGGGAGTTGAACATGCTTTTATAAGCCCACTCTCTCCCAACAGCTAACCTCTGACGAATGCAGCAGTAATCTGACCTAATCACTTCTCTAGATTCTTCTAGATTCCCACTCCTAACCCTGCCTGTCCAGATCACAGCAGTTGCTAAGCCCTCCATCCCTTCCACATACTCCGAAAATCTTACTAACATGTTGTTTTGTTGATTGGCGTTTTGATTTTATTGAGAGAATGGATTTGTATGCCAAGTCTAATTTCTTTCAAGTACTGTATTTTTGCCTTGGAAAGCTGCCACCAAGAGAAAGATGGCATTTTCTTCTGGTGGTAGAGCTGCAGGATGGGATAGTATGGTGTGAATCTTAATGCTTTTGTGCTCTGCTTTTGAAATGTGCAAAGCTAGGAGACCAAAAGCCATGCATTCTTCACCCAGTTTTTCCCAGTTGTTAATTCTTGGGTAACTACAGTATGGCATTAACCAGGATGTTGACAGTAGAATGTGGGCATATAGTTCTATGTCATCTTATCGCGCATGTGTGGGTTCCTGTAATTGAACCGAGGTCAGCATACAGAACAGAACCCTTACCCCAGAGATCTGATGACATTTTACCAGTTCCAGTGAAATGGTGAGCCCTTGTTTTCTGTTAACTCCACTTACTTTCTCTTATTTACAGTTGTCTTCAACATTTTCTCTCTTTTAAAAAAATATTTATTTATTTATTAGAGACAGAGAGGGAGAGACAGACAGACAGACAGACAGACAGACAGACATATACACAGACACCCCCCCAACACTGAGAGAGAGAGAGAGACAGAGAGACACACACAGAGAGAGAGATTGGGTACACCAGGGCCTCCAGCCACTGCAAACAAACTCCAGACACACGCACCACATTGTGCATCTGGCTTATATGGGTACTGGGGAATTGAACCTGGGTTCTTAGCCTTCACATACCAACGCCTTAAGTGCTAAGCCATCTCTCCAGCCCACTCTCTCTTGCTCTTTTTTTTTTTTTTTAAAGACTTTATTTACATTTTTCCTTTATTTTGTATTGTGGACCTCAGGATCAAACCTATGGCCTGTTGCAATCTAGGTAAATGCTGCCCCACTGAGCTAATTTCTTCATATTTTTTAAGGTCCACTTTTGATGACATACGTTTTCCTTTATTATCAAACCTAGTTTAGGCAACATAAAAAGAACAGGAAGGTGCGCTACGTCTAACCCATGTTTCCTCCCGTCCATTGTCCCCACTTCCTCATTGCTGTTCTCATTCCTGCTTCATCATTTCCTTTGTCCTTTAAAAAGTTGTTTCATCCATTAGTTTAGCATAGGTGTGCAGATGACATACTCTGTTTTCCTTAATCTGAGAATTATTTTATTTATTCATTTTGGAAAGGTAATTTTGCCAAACATAGAACTGAGGTAGACAGGTCTATTCTTTTCGCTCTTAAGAAATGTTGTCAATGCTTTTTAAACTCCCTGGAGTCTCAGGAGAAACTGGCTGTCTTTTTAATTGTTTTTCTCCTAGACTTAGGGGATCTTTTTTTTTTTTTTTGTTTGAAAAATCTTTTCTTTGTTCTTTATTTTCTGAAAATTAATTTGGGCGCGTCTCTGTGGGTTTGTTTGGATTTTTCCTGTTTGGGTTTGCATTCAGTTATCTTGAATCTGTCATCTTTTGCCAACTTAGGATATTTTCACTTGTCAACCACTGTTTCATCTAGTTCTTTTTAAAGTGCTACCTGTTTTTCTTATTTTCTGGACTGATTACACAAATGTCAAATGGTCTGTTAGTTACAGACCGCTGAGGTTCTGTTTCTTTTCTTCCCCCAAGTTTATTTTCTTTTTGTTTAAATTTGGTAATTTGTATTTTTTCCCTTCAAACTCTGATTCTTGTCTTCCCTGCTATGTTGTTACATCTACTAAAAATTAAAAAAAGAATTTAAAATGGGCTATGTTCATTTTTAAATTTCTTTTTTCATTTTATTATTTATTTGAAAGAGAGAGAGAGAGAGAGAGAGAGAGTGCACCAGAGCTTCCAGTCACTGCAAAGGAACTCCAGAAGCATGCACCACCTTGTGCATCTGGCTTTCATGGATCCTGGGGAATTGAACCTGGGTCCTTTGACTTTGCAGGCAAACACTTTAATCACTAAGCCATTTCTCCAACCCAAGTTTATTTTTAGTTGTCAATCTTTTAAAAACATATTTTATTCATTTATTTATGGGGAGGGTAGATCGAGAGAGAATGGGCATGTACGCTATCTTGTCCATCTGGCTTACTTGGGTAGTGGGGAATCGAACCTGGGTCCCCCAACTTCACAGACAAGCACCTTAACTGCTAAGCCATCTCTCCAGCCCTAGTTGTCAATTTTTGATATATTTTTCTTTATGTATTTCCTTGCTAAGACTTCCTTTTTTTCCTCATCAAGCATGCTTGTAATTACTTATTGAAGCATTTAAAAATTATGGCTAAAAATCTTTGCCAGAGAACTTTACCATTTGCCACTTCCGTGTCTAATGCCCGCTATCTTTCTCTCACTCAAGTTGAACTTTTCCTGGTTCTTGATGTGATGTGCGGCTTCATCCTGGGTCTCAGACACCTTGAGTGTCAGGCATGGCACTGTCCGTCTTAGTTGTCTTCTGATAATGCACTTGTTGGAGGGTTAGGACACAGCCACACTGCCGCCAGCTGGGCATGGAAGTCTGGGTTCTTCACTTAGCCTCCTTTGATACCCAGCTGAGAAGGCACCTTGTCATGGTAGGCGGAGGTGGGATTTGGAGCCGTCCATCAGCCTCCTACTGACTTCATAACAGAGCCTCAGAGAGTGATGGTTGGGTTAGGGGAAAGTAACAGTGAAATGCTTGGCTTTCTATTCAGCCACTTCTTTTTTAAAATTTATTTATTTATGTATTTGAGAGAGACAGAGAGAGAGAGAGGAAGAGGCAGAGAGAGAATGGTCATGCCAGGGGCTTTCAGCCACTGTGAACGAACTCCAGACCCGTGCGCCCCCTTGTGCGCATGAGTGACATTGCACGCTTGCATCACTTTTGTGTCTGGCTATACGTGGGACCTGGAGATTCAAACAAGTGTTCTTAGGCTTTGCAGGCAGGTGCCTTAGCTGCTAAGCCATCTCTCCAGCCCCACTTTTTTTAAGGTTTATTTATTTATTTATTTATTTATTTGAGGCAGAAAGAGGGGTGGGAGGAGAGAGAGAATGAGAATGGGTGCGCCAGGGTCTCTAGCCACTGCAAACGAACTCCAGATGCATGCACCACCATGTACATCTGGCTTACGTGGGACCTGGAGAATTGAACCTGGGTCCTTAGGCTTCGCAGGCAAGTGCCTTAACCACTAAGCCATCTCTCCAGCCCATCTCTGCAGTTTTGATTGAACAATTTCTCTTGGCAGTTGTTAAATGGGACACAGCATATTCCTGATGCAGACCCAGGCCAGTTCCTAAACTTTCTGTCCTCTCTCTCTCACCTCTTCCCTCTAGCCTCAGTGCCCACAGGAGTGAATATGACGTAAGCTGGCTATAATGGACTTTGCTGGGAATCTGGGACATGGACTTCTCTTTTCCACTGGGCTTGGGGATAGATAATGTAATGTGGAACTGCTGTGTCTTTGAGTATTAGAACTTGGAGCTTCATTGTGTGGAAGTTAAAAAAATGTATTGAACTCAGAAAATGAAAAGAATGGGTGTTTCTCTGTATTATGCCATTGCTGAAGCCCAATACCTAGCCTACATTATTTAATTCCATGAGTCACTGTGTAATTGCTTGTTTGCAAAAGCTAGTTTAGGGGAGGTTTTTCTTTTGTTTGTTTCTTTCTTTCTTTGATCCTTACTACTGACGAATTCATTATGTGTATACCTTTTGACTTAGAAATTCTGCTTTGAGGTTTGATTCCATAGAAATGTCTGTCTAGGCTTACAGCGATGCATGTGAGGACTGGGATTCAGCATAGTGGGAGAGCAATTTCCCAGCATGCATAAGGCCCTGGGTTTGATACCTAGCACTGGGAAAAAATGTACATCTGCACACATGTACACACACCACATCTAACGCATACCACACCACACGTACTACACATGTCAGAACAATATGAACAAAAAAGTTCACTGGATTTTAATATCTAAAAGTGAGAGCTAAATTAAATTGTCCTTCAGTAAGTTCTTTAGGAATCAATACAACTACTAAAGGATTAATAAATCTGAGTGGCACAACGGCTGATAGAATAATACATTTAATTATTTTGCAATACTGGGCTTTGAATGTAGGGCCTCACACATACTGGGCAAGCACTTTAATACCAGATTGTATCCTCAGCTGGCCATTTATGTTTTTAAAGAAAGTTTACGAGAAAATTATGAAATTAGGGAATTATGGGCGTGGTGTAAGACCTGGAAGGCTGTAGGTCAAATGGCGAGCATGAGTCCTCTCAGAAGAGAGTGAGATTGATTGGCTGAGATTTGAAGCACTTTGAATTTTTATTTCATATGTGAGATCTGATCAAAACCTTTTACTTAGGCCATGTGTAGTGGTGCATACCTGTAATTCCAGCCCTTGGGAGGCAGAGGTAGGAGGATCACTGTGAGTTTGAGGCCAGCTTGGAGTTACAGAGTTCCAAGTCAGCTTGGGCTAGACTGAGACCCTACTTTGAAAAACAAGTAAACAAACAAACAGACAACAAAGGAAACAAACAAAAAAAAAAAACAAAACAAAAACAAAAACTGAACCAAACCAAACCAAAACAAAACAAAAATACTTTTACTCACCTCGTAACAAACCCACGAGATATTTGTCACCAACTTTTGGCCACACTGCTCTAGTGCTTTCTTGGTGTGCAAACCACCCGGACACAGACATTATGTTACTGGTTTAACTTCTGAGGTGATAGAGAGGTTTAATAACTTGTCCAAAGTCACACAGCTGACAAGTGGCAGAGCCAGGATTTCAACATGGATCTGGTTCGGCTATAAAGTCTGGTTCTTAACCACTATCTTTGACTCTCTCACGACTAAGTTTTAGTGCCAAATGTGGCATCAAACAGCCAACTTTTTATTGAAAAATAATCCAGGATGTCTTATCATAAACAAACTAATTCATTGAGGGTTCTTTATTTGATACATAGCTCTATGAGAATTTATCCTCCAATAATTGTTATTTGATATAAAACTAATAAATTTTGTTTCTGTAGCATTTATATACTTTTGAGAAAGACTTACAAGTTATCAGTTGCTCTGTCAACAGCGAGAAAACCTTGCTTGGTAAGTTGAACTCTTATTGCTGCATGTGAATAAAAATTATATATATATTTTAAGTTTCTGGGTTTTGTATTTGTAATAATTTTATTATAACAGTGGTTTTCTGGAACATGCCTGTTCTTGTTAAGTTAGGTTGAAATTAAGAGTCTGTCAAGCATACTTTGATGTTATACTGACAGATTCTTAATTTTTCTGAGGCACGGGGGCAGAGAGAAAGGGAGGCAGAGAGAGAGAGAGAGAGACAGGGAGGCAGAGGGAGAGGGAGGCAGAGAGAGAGAGGGACAGAGAGAAGGACACAGAGAGGGACAGAGAGAGACAGAGGCAGAGAGAGAGAGGGAGGCAGAGAGAGAGAGGGAGGGAAGGGGAGAGAGAGGGAGGTGGGGAGAGAGGGAGGGAGAGAGAATGGGCACACTAGGGCCTTTCAGCCACTGTGAATGAACTCCAGATGTGTGTGCCCCCTTGTGAACATGTGTGACATTGCACATTTGCATCACTTTGTATATGGGCTATGTGGGACCTGGAGATTCGAACATGCATTATTAGGCTTCACAGGCAAGCATCTTACCTGTTAAGCCATCTCTCTAGCTCCTCTTTTCTATTGTGGTGTTTTTTCAACCTTCCTTCAATATTCATTGTGACATGTTGATAGGCTCAACATCATGCAGGCAACAACAGGTCCTGTGAGATCACGGATGCTTCCCCACCTTGTGTCCATCATACAGCAGAACCCCCATCCTCTGGCTCTTGCATTCTTCCCACCACTTTTCCTACAAAGTTCCCTGAGCCTTGTCAGGTGTGAGAGGGGCATCTCATTTAATTCTGAGTATTTACCTGTCACACTTCTTCTCAGCACTTTGACTTTTTATTTCTTTCTTTTATTTATTTATTTTTTTTTGGGGGGAGAGACAAATGGAGAGAGAGAGAATGGGTACACCAGGGCCTTCAGCCACTGCAAATGAACTCCAGATGCATGCACCACCTTGTGCATCTGGCTTATATGGGTCCTGGGGAATTGAACTGGGGTCCTTTGGCTTTGTAGGCAAGCCCTTTAATTGCTTAGCCATCTCTCCAGCCCCACGTTGACTTTTTTAGTCTACCCAGTAGTCACCATCCTCTGCAAAAAGAAGCTTCTGTGATCAACAGTAAGATTAGCACTACTCTATGAGCGTAAACATAAATATTTAGAAGGCAGTTTGATGGGACCAATATCTGTTTAGCTATACAACAGTAGTAGCGCCCCCACTAAGGCCTCTGACCTTTCAAGCTGTAAGATTTTGACTAGATTTTTAGTACCAGACATGAATTACCTTCTGTGGAGTTGGCCTCAAATCCAATCAGAAAGCAGTTGGTTATCCCCACAGCATCATGCCACTATTGCACCAGTGGGTTCATCTAGCCTGGCTGGCTGGTTGTATAATTCATGGGGTCCGCTGCTGGTTAAGATTATGGATGACTTTTCTCCCCCAGCAGTCTGCATAGCACTTTCCAGCACTATGGCAGCTAAGCCAGCAGGGAGGACATTTCCAGCTCAATTCCAGGTCGATTGCTCAGTTTCTAGCTACAGATATATGTGGTGTCTTCAACAACAGGATCTTACATTGTAGGAACCTTTATATATTTAAAAATGCCGTATGTTCTCTATATTTATCTGCTTCTCTCTCTCAAATAAATAAAATATTTTTTTAATTTTTTTATTATTTTATTTATTTTTGGAGAGAGACACAGAGAGAGACAGAGAGAGGGAGAGGGAGACAGATAGAGATGGGCGCACTAGCAGTGTCTCAGCTGCTGTGAACGAAATCCAGATGTGTGCGCCCCCTTGTGGTCAAGTGCGGCATTGCGCCCTTGCGTCACTTTGTATCTGGCTAAATGTGGGACCTGGAGATTGGAACCGCTGGAGATTGGAACCAGCGTTCTTAGGTTTAGCAGACAGGCGCCTTAACTGCTAAGCCATCTCTCCAGCCCAAATAAAATATTTTTTAAAAAGAGACTGGAGAGATGGCTTAGCGGTTAAGGTGCTTGCCTGCAAAGCCAAAGGACCCAGGTTCAGTTCCCCAGTACCCACGTAAAGCCAGATGCACATGATGGTCCATGCGTCTGGAGTTTGTTTGCAGTGGCTAGCGGACTTGGCATGCCTCTCTCTCTCTCTCTATCTGTCCCCTCAAATAAATAAAAAAAATTTTTTGTTTGTTTTTTGAGGTAGGATCTTACTCTGGCCTAGGCTGACCTGGAATTAACTATGTAGTCTCAGGGTGGCTTTGAACTCATGGTGATCCTCCTACCTCTGCCTCCCGAGTGCTGGGATTGAAGATGGGCTAAAATATTTTTTAAAAATAAAAAAATTAAAAATGAGAGTAAGAACTTTCATTCTTAAAGGTATAAGATGATAGAAAATGGTGAGTAAGCCATTGTATGGATCAATTGCTAATTGGTTTTCTTTTTTCTATTAGCTGCAAGTTTGGTTCAGTATACTAAAGGAGGAACAAGGAACGAGCTTCAGCCAGGTAATGAAACCATCCGGCCTCACGTATCTCGGTAGTGAAGTGTGTCCAGATATGCACGCCCTGTACGCACGTGTGCGGAAGTCTGAAGAGCTCCGCGGGTGTCCTCCCTGTCACCCGTCTGTGACGCCTTGAGATGGAGTCCCTCACTGAACACGGGGCGGCTGTTTTTAAAAGTCAGCCTGGCTGACTGGCAAGCGCCAGCAATCCTCTGGTCAATGTTCCCCACAGAGCTGGGGTTTATAGGTGTACATAACCACACTGCCTTTTATTTTTATTCATTTATTTGAGAGAGAGAGAGAGAGATAGAAATAGGCAGGAAGAGAGAGAGAATGGGTGCTCCAGGGCCTCTAGTCACTGCAAATGAACTCCAGATGCATGCGCCCCCCTTGTGCAACTGGCTTACGTGGGTCCTGGGGAGTCGAACCTGGGTCCTTTGGCTTTTCAGGCAAGCTAACTACTAAGCCATCTCTCCAGCCCCACTTTTTTTTTTTTTTTAAATGTGCATGCTGGGGGATCAAACTCAAGGTAAATCAGGCTTTTACAGGCCCTTGTGCTTGTGTGACAAGTTCTCTTACCCATGGAGCCATCTCTCTGGCCCCTCAAGTGTTTTTTTTTGAAAGTGCCCCGGCAATGATCCTCACTGGTAAGGTGGAGCCTGTGGTTTGAACCTCTGGTCTGGAGGATCTGCCAATCCCTTACTGTTCTGATCCAGCTGGTTTCCATCTGGCCTGTCTATTGGGCACTTCAATTCCTCCTTTTGTTAGCATTGTTCCTACTCTGATGTATTCTGAGGTTGTATGTGACGGAAAAACCCTCTGTACATACTTTCCACACCAGGCCTATGAGGCTGCCCTGGCCTTGTCAGGACACACATTTTCCCATAGAGCCAGCCTAGGGAGGTCGGGGAATTATAGTGGGCGAGGAGGGGGGGAGGGCGGAATGTGACCTTCTTTCTCAGATGTTGGTGGGTGGAGGGTTTCCTTAAAATCTCATTGTTTGTGTTAGTCACCCTCACCTTCCCCTTGCCATGTTATACCTTTCCCTCTTGCACACTGTCCTCTTCCTAATGCCCTCAGTACTTCCTGTTCCTCTTAGAATTTGGTGCAATGGCTGGATGTGGCACCATTAGTTCCAGCACTCAGGAGGCAGAGGTGGGAGGATCACTGTGAGTTCGAGGCCACCCTGAGACTACATAGTAAATTCCAGGTCAGCTTGGGCTAGAGTGAAACCCTACCTCAAAAAATCAAAAATTTTTGGTGCATACCACCATGCCTGGTCCTCAGCCCCCTGCCATTTTTAAAAGAAATCTTTTTATTTATTTATTTGGGAGGGAAAAAAAAGGCAGAGAGAAGGAGCGAATGGGCATGTCAGGGCCTCTAGCCAGTGCAAAAGAACTCCACACACATATGCCACCTCCTGTGTCTGGTTTATGTGGGTTCTGGGAATCAAGTGTGGGTCTTTAGGCTTTGCAGGCAAATGCCTTAACTGCTAAGCCATCTCTCCAGCCCTATCAATGTTTATTTTTCCTCTTTCTCTCAAATAAATTAAAATAATTAAAAGACATGTTTGTAGAAATACCCAGGACTCATAATTGTTAGGCCATGCCCCAGAAATTGCTTTCAATTCTATAGCTTTTTTATTTTATTTACTTACTTGAATGAAAGAGGCAGAGAGAAGGCGAGAGAAAAAGGAAGAATGGGCACCAGGTTCTCCAGCAAACGAACTGCAGATGCATGTGTCACTTCAAACATCTAGTTTATGTAGGTGCTGGAGAATCGGACCTGGGTCCTTAGGCTTCACAGGCAAGTACCTTAACTGCTAAGCCATCTCTCCAGCCCCTCTATCACTTTTTAAAGATAAAACCAATGTTTTCAGGTTACTTTCTTTAGTGTTGAAAACTGAATTGACTCCAGGGTGCTGTGCCATCCCCAGATTGCACATTATTATTCTAAACACAGTAGAGCCTGAGAAAGAACCTGATTACGAGTCTTAAGGACTCAGATATATGGTAACAACTTCTTTTCTTGGGCTCACAAAGAGGAACCTTTGACTCACATGTGGATATCTCTGGTAAGCCTCTTCTAGCCCCTGCCCATGGGCTTCTTCCACTGTGAGCCTGTTTTATGACATTTTCTGAGAGGTGACACTAAGGATTAAGTGGGTTGTTCTCGGTGCTGCTGTACCACTGCTCCTGAGGGAAACCCAACCCCTGTCTGACTGATGGGAACTATCAGTAACAATATGCCTGTGCATTAGAAGTGTGTTCATATCTTCATACACAAACAGTACTTGTCACTGTGTTGCAGAATTAGAGTGACATTGAATAGCATTTTTTTTTTTTTTTTGGTTTTTTGAGGTAGGGCTTCACTCTAGTCCAGGCTGACCTGGAATTCACTATGTAGTCTCAGGGTGGCCTCAAACTCATGGTGATCCTCCTACCTCTGCCTCCTGAGTGCTGGGATTAAAGGCGTGAGCCACCATGCCTGGCTGAATAGCGTCTGTTTGAGGCGGTGCTAACGGGCCAGGAATGGGCAGAAACTTGTTCTTCATTCTAGGCACACTGACCTCTGCCTTGTGAGGCTTTCTCCTTTTAATTTTTAAAAAGTTTTTATTTTTGTTTATTTTTAGTTATTTATTTGAGAGCAATAGACAGAGAAAGAGGCAGAGAGAGAGAGAGAGAGAGAGAGAGAGAGAGAGAGAATAGGTGCACCAGGGCCTCTGGCTACTGCAAATGAACTCCAGATGCATGTGCCACCTTGTGCATCTGGCTTACATGGGTACTGGGGAATGGAGCCTTGAACCGAGGTCCTTAGGCTTCACAGGCAAGCACTTAACCACTAAGCCATCTCTCCAGCCCTATAGTTTTTATTTTTATTTATTTGGACCGAGAGAGATAGAGATAGAGAAAGAGAGAGAGAGGGAGAATGGGCACAGCAGGGCCTCCAGCCATTGCAAACGAATTCCAGACGTGTGCACCACCATGTGCAGCTGGCTTATGTGGGACCTGGAGAACAGAACCTGGGTCTTTAGGCTTTGCAGGCAAGCTCCTTAACTGCTAAACCATCTCTCCAGTCATTCTTTTAATATTTTAAAATTGTGTTGGAATGTGGCTTGGGGCCTCACACAAGTCAAGTGTTCTACCACTGAGTTATACCCATAGCCCTTTCTTTGGGTTTAAGAAGTGTCACAATAAATTTTAAGAAAATTGCTTTTCTTTAAGAAATAGCTGATTAGCAGGGCATAGGGGTACACATTTTTATGCCCAGCACTCAAGAGGCAGAGGTGGGATCACTGTGAGTTTGAGACCTGCCTGGGACTGCAGAGTGAATTCCTGGCTAGAAGAAGACCCTACCTCAAAAAAAAAAAAAAAAAATAGGCCT
This sequence comes from Orientallactaga sibirica, assembly GCA_036365145.1. Lineage (NCBI taxonomy): Eukaryota > Metazoa > Chordata > Mammalia > Rodentia > Dipodidae > Orientallactaga > Orientallactaga sibirica. The sequence goes on along the minus strand of JAEOAD010000022.1, from coordinate 29,685,086 downwards.
GGCGAGATGGCTTCATGGTTAAGGCACTTGCCTGAAAAGTCAAAGGACCCTGGTTCGATTTCCCAGGACCCATGTAAGCCAGATGTATAAAGTGGTGTAGCAGCTGGAGGTCCTGGTGCACCCTTCCTTTTTGTCTCTCTCTTTCTTTCTCTCTGCCTCTTTCTCTCAAATAAATAAATGAAACTAAAAATTAAAAAAATTAAAAATGCAAACTAAAATGGCTGATGTAATAAGCACAGGTTTTCAAAATCCATACACACTTATTTGCGAATGATACTTTTGGTGGGAAAGGGCCCCTGTGGAAGTCAAGTGCAGCTTCTTCTGGGTGCTTGAGGATGTGCAAGATGGTCCTTTGCTAGGGTGACTGATATGTGCTGGAACCACCACGTATCCCTGAAGAATGGAATTTGGGGTAGAATTACCTCAAGGGACTTTCTGATGGTAGAATGGTTCTGTTCATTTTCAGCTGAAATATAATAATATATAAATATGTTATTTATTTATAATAATATATAATTATATTTATAATAATACATATAATTTATAATATAAATTGGGTTGACTCCGGTCTTGGAGAGACTGAGCTGTGGGCAGCCTGAGAGCAGTGAATATCTACATTTCCACTTCTGTGCCTGGTAGAGTTTTGATTCATCATGGATAATTTGTCGCCAGAAGAGATTCAGCTGAGGGCTCACCAAATGACTGACGAGTCTCTGGAAAGTCCGAGGAGAATCCTGGGTTTTGCCACTGAGTCTCAGGATGCAGGAATCCAGACCATCACTATGCCGGATGAGCAGGGGGAACAATTAAACCGTGTAGAAGAAGGCGTGGGCCAAACAAATAAAGACACGAGAGAGGCCGAGAGGACTTTGACAGAACTCAGCAACTGCTGTGGACTTTGTGTATGCCCTTGTAATCTAGCAAAGAACTTTGTGTCTGGAAAGGCCTATTAGGCAATGTGGGGAGGTGGTGGTGACAATTCACCTGGCAGTGTTGTATCGAAGCAGCCAGGCCAAGTAACCAATGGTCGACCTCAGCAGATCCCCGCAGGAACAGCCAGTGCCTTTTTATTTTCTCTGTCTTTTTTTTTTTTTTTTTGTTTTTTCGAGGTAGGGTCTCACTCTGGTCCAGGCTGACCTGGAATTCACTATGTAGTCTCAGGGTGGCCTCGAACTCACAGCGATCCTCCAATCTCTGCCTCCCGAGTGCTGGGATTAAAGGATTTTCTGTGTCTTTTGAGGGTAGACTACGGCCCAGCTTTCCTTCGACGATTTTCTTTCTCATCACGTTCACTTCGAGTGGCTTCTGTCCATCTCCACAGTGTCTTCATCCTCTTCACTTTCATAGGTTCTTTTGCTTTCAGGATTTGGAGGCATTGCCAACGATAGCCAACAAGAGAGGCAGCCTTGGAAGTGGCTTCTTTTGATGAGTTTCAAGAAAAAGATTTGGTTAGGCATTGCAAAACCCACTGCCCCACCTCAACACAAAGTTACCTGGCCACAATAATGATCTAGTTGGGTTTATTTTATTTATTTATTTATTTGAGAGACAGAAGAGAATGGGCACACCAGGGTCTCTAGCCACTGCAAGCGAACTCCAGACACATGTGCCCCCTTGTGCATCTGGTTTATGTAGGTCCTGGGGAATTGAACCAGGGTCCTTAGGGCCACAAAATAAGCAGTTTCGAGAGATTTTTTTTTTTTTAATTAAATTATTTTTTTATTGACTTTTAATCTTACATAAAAAAAAAACCCCACCTGATATTTCCCCCCCTTCAACACAAAGTTACCCATTAGTCTCTTTCCTAATTTGATGACATCATCAATTTTGAATTGCAAAGGTATTGCTAGGCACCGCAAGATCATGGATATCGAGGCCCAATTTCTGTCTGGGCAGCTATTTTATTTATTTATTTATTTATTTATTTATTTATTTATCCCTGAGCCATTGGAGGGTGTGAGAAGTGCTAGACACTCCTCCATCCCTTCTTCTCAGCACTATGTTGCCTTTTGGGGTCATCCCAGTGGTCAGAAAAGAATGGGCACACCAGAAGTGAGAGTCTCTATGCATGAACATTTAGTGTAGTGTCCCCAGGGCAGCTTGGTGGGAATAATATATACATTTAGTCAGACAGACAGGCTTATACCCCAAGGCTCATGACCTCCCTTGACTATTACTTAGGTTTTTCATACTGGTTTATTCCCTCCCATAGAGAGTCCTGGGCAGTTGAACCCCAGGGACACACCACTATTGCACTCGTTCAGTCATTGGGCCTGTCTGGCCAAGCAAACACATCCACTGTTTTCACTGTTGATGGCATTTCTCCAGCCCAGCCCTGGTTTTTTAAATTAATTTTTTTGAGGTCAGGACTCATTCTAGCCCAGGCTGACCTGGCATTCCCCATGGAGTCTCAGGCTGGCCTCTAACTCACAGTGATCCTTCTACTTTGGCCTCCTGAGTGCTGGGATTAAAGGCATGCGTCACCACACCCAGCTATTTTTTAATTTACATTACAGTTTTTGTCATGTAATGCTAATGCTTTGTTTTGGAGCTTTTATACATAAGATTTTTGCTATACATTGTTGTATTGCAACCTCTGCTCCAAAGAGAATCGAATAGAATGGGTTTTCTTAAAGTAAACAATTTCTTAACTCTCAGTGATTCAATATATACATAGATTCTGTGATCCCATTACATATTGCACATTCAGGAACTTTGTACAAATGAGTACCTTTTAATTTTCATTTTATTAGTAGTTTTATGGTCCTCATATAGGTCTGTTAACCTAATAAAATTATCTGAAGAAAAACTATAAATCCTAAGTGTAACATGAGAATTTCTAAAGCAGGAGTAAAAAAGTTTTGGAAGAGTGTATCACATGAATTTAGATTTACCTCAATGCTAAAGAGTAGATTTAGATAGGAAAAAGAGAACTTAATTTTGATCTCAGGTAGAAAAATAGGTTAGTTTTTATGCAGTGTTATTACTCATTTTTTTTTTTTGAAATTTGCCTTTGGTTTAATTATTGGTGACTATTACAATGTCATCCTCTTTGCCTTGTGTTATGAACTATGTCCAGAATTGGGTTTATGTAGATCTTGAGCAGTGTCATCAAAGTTAAATTGGTATTTGTCACCTTTATTTAAAAACTAGCATCTGTATACATCAGATTTATCAAAGTAGATTGCTGTGACTAATAACCACTGCTTGCTTCTCATAATTAAATTTTGTAATCTTTCAACTAGGAAAAAAATAAATTATATTTATATACTATATATCAGAATATACATACATATTTATATACATATATATAAATATATATATACACATACATATATATACACATATATATAAAATATGGGCTGGAGAGATGGCTTAGCAGTTAAGGCATATGCCTGTGAAGCCTAAGGACCCAGGTTCGACTCTCTAGGTCCATGTAAGCCACATGCACATGGTGGTGTATGTGTCTGGAGTTTGTTTACAGTGGCTGGAGGCCTTGGCATGCCCATTCTCATTCTCTCTCTCACACACACACTGTCTCTAATAAATAAATAAATAAATTTAAATAATATACTATATATAATATACCAGGAGTTCTTCTTCCTTTGTTTTAGAAAAGATAATGCATGATGTTCAAATCTTCATTACTAAAAGCTGCCTTTTCTCTTAGGGTCAAACTGTTTAACTTTGCTGGTGGAGATACACCCCATTAACAATGTGAAGGTTCTAAAAGCGGTGGATAGCTGTATTTGGGTCCAGGTAAGTAAGCTTGTCATTTGTCTCTCTTCTCTTTATCAAAAGGTGTGAAATGGGCTGGCGAGATGGCTTAGCGCTTAAGGCAGTTGCCTGGGAAGCCTAACAACTGATGTTTGACTCTCTAGGTCCCAGGTCATCCCAACACACAGTGATGTAAGTGCACAAGGTGACACGTGTGTCTGGCGTTTGATTGTAGTGGCTAGAGGCCCTGGTATGCCAACTCTCACCCCCCATAAAAAATTACAAAAATGTGTGAAATCTAAGGGAAAAGGTCTTTGTTTATAAAGCACATTCACGCACGTTGGATTTAGTCTTCAAAGCAATCTACAAACGTGAAAGTTAAGAACTCAGACCTAGCTGTTCTGACACTGCTGTACTTAAGTATCGGGTATTAAAATGCATTTCTAGGGCTGGAGAGATGACTTAGCAGTTAAGGCACTTGCCTACAAAGCCAGAGGACCCAGGTTTGATTCCCTAGGACCCATGTAAGCCAGATGCACAAGGTGGTGCATGTGTCTGGAGTTTGTTTGCAGTGCGCCCATCCTTTCTCTGCCCCCACCGCTTCTATTTCTCTCTCTCTCAAAAAAAAAAAAATTTAAAAGGGCCACATCTGCAATAAGCGTTAAAATTGTTTTCTGTGAGTAAATGACTCAATAAATGCCTGCATTTACCAACACGGGATTGATAGAGTAGCAACTTTGTGTATCTGCAGGTGGACTAGCGACCCATGCTTGTGAATTCTCTCTCCCACTGACACTTGCTTGTCACACGGAATGAATTCTCACGGCCCTCTGATGGGCATCTGCAGACATGTGCGGAAGGTGAGAACATTTGAGTCACCTGGCTTACATGTTCCCATCTGCGGCTGAACATGGCATTGCTGGGCCTTGTTTCAGATCTAATACTAGAAACACTTCCACTGTCCAGTATCTTGGCTTTGGAATTTTTTTGTGATTTTACTCTTAAAATGGCTTCCTAACGTCAATGCTGTCTGGTGCTCCTAAGAGTAAAATGCCATGATGGTACTTAGGTAGCTTCCTTCATTCAGGCCTGAGTTATAGAGCTGTGGGCTCTAAGCTTGATGTCAACAAATCAACAGTATATGTGACAGAAGGTGAATTTAAACAGAAACACACATGAGATGAGGTAATGGGGAGATGTCTCAGCAGGCAAGAGAACTTGCTGTGCAGGCATGAGAACTTGAGTTCCTTTTTTAAATTATTTAATTTAATTAAATTAATTTATTTGAGAGAAAGAGACAAAGAAAGAGAGAGAGAGAGAGAGAGAGAGAGAGAATGAACGGGCGTGCCAGGGCATGCAGCCACTGCAAATGAACTCCAGATGCATGTGCCCTCTTGTGCATCTGGCTTACGTGGTTCCTAGGGAATCAAACCTGGCTCCTTTGGCTTTACAGGCAAACGCCTTAACCACTAAGGCATCCATCCAGCTCCCCCTTTTAAATTTTTTATTTTATTTTGAAAACCTGAGAGAAAGAGAGCAAGACAGAAAGAATTGGTGTGCTAGGGTCTCTAGCCACTATAATCAAAGTCCAGACGCGTGTGCCACCGTGTGTGCATGCGTCACCTTGTGCGGCTGACTTACGTGTGTTCTGGGGAGTCGAACCTGGGTCCTTAGGCTTTGCAGGCATGTGCCTTAACCACTAAGCCATCCCTCCAGCCTGAGATCCTGAGTTTTATCTCTAGAACCCTTATCTGGCTGTGCATGCCTGTAAGCCCAGTGTTGAGGTGGAGACAGGAAGGTTGCTGGGCTCCCTGGTCAACCAAGTTTAACTGAAAAATTGCAGCTTCAGGTTAGTGGAAAACTCTGTTTCAAGGAAAGGTGGAAGAGAGACAGACAAGGACCTGAGATTGTCCTGTGGTTTCCACCCACATTTGTGTGCACATGTTTGCACAAACCCACCCACCCCAGGCTTGCAGGAACATAGCCTGTGTATGCCCAAGGAGCAGTTTAGTGCTCAGGATGTAGGCTGTTTGGCGGCCTTACAGAACACAGCTACCACAACAGTTCATGAACATCCTGCATCATAACTGCCCTGTACCTGATTTTACATTCTGCTTCATTTTACTGGCCTCACCTGAGGATCCGCCCTACCCCTAGCCTGCTGTCAATGGGGCTGCCTTTACCCTGTATTAGGCGAGAGCTTGACTGTCCTCTGCCCTGGGCCCTCCCCTATCAGCCAGTCCTCCCAGCCGTAGATTTTCCTTACAGCTACATGGCTGCTTCCAGTCAAGGCTTGGCTTGGAGCTGGCAACTGTGTTTCTTTCCTTCCCCTAGGATCCCACTTTGTATGTACCATTGTTACATGCAGGGGTGACTGGAAAACAGAGCACACGTCCCTTTTTCTGGTTTGTTTTTGGATTTCCTCGACATCCCCACCCCAGACAAATCATGGAGACATTATTAAAGGATTTGGGCAACTACAGAGAATCAGAGGATAAGGAGGGAAAGAAGTTGTACAAACACACGACGCTGCAGCATTGCGACGACTAGATTCAAAGCTACTCGAAGTTGTGTACTTTCAGCTAGTTAAAATGGTGAATGCTGTGCAGTGTGAATAAGCTTAGAGTATGTAACTCTTGATGGCATCAAGTTGCCAAAGACAAATGCCACCACCCAAATAAAACAAAACCTGTGCCCATTCTGTGGGCACATCTAAGCTCCTTACCCCACGCCCCATGCCCAAGCCTCCATCCCATGACACATCTCTGCCTTCTCCCTCTCCCTGGCACAGAGAAGTGCCATTCCACAGTCCGCTGAGGCTGGTCTTGCATTGGGGACTGTCTCTCTCTCTCTCTCTCTCTTTTTTTTTTTCCATCCCAGACGTCTCTGGTGGCGTCCAGTAGAGTCTCCCTGCTTGCGCATGCCGTCTTGGTCACTCACACAGAGGAACTCTTCAGTAGGACTGTGTTGGGTGATGCTTGGATTCTCACGTGGTACCCTGTGAGGGTTCCTGCTGCCTGAGCGCATGTTCCAGGTACAGACATGCACCCTCTACACAGTCACATCACACATTCCCAGTGACAGATAGCCTCACAATCGAACTCCATCTTTCTGAACATAGGTGTTTGTCTAAATATACAGAACATCTGTGTAGATTCCTGTTTAGAGTGGACCGGGATGCAAAAGACCCACCTTGAATGCTTTCAGAGAGCTGTATTTGAAAGCCTACTCATGTTTTAACATTCAGGCATTACACTAGGGCCATCTCATAATACAAATTAAATTACCACCTGCCTGGCTATTGTTATTTCTTTTCTTTCCTTTTTTTTTGGGGGGGGGGAAGGCAGTGTTTCACCCTCACCAAAGTTAACTTTGAACTCATGAACTCGATATTCTGAGTGCTGGGATTAAAGGCATGTGCTATCATGCCTGGCTAACATGGGTCTTTTAAGATCACATTCTTACTGGTTACCATATGAAGACTAGGCCAAGTCTTAAGCGGTTGGCAGTCATGGCTCTTGTGCATCTGGCTTACAAGGGATCTAGAGAATCGAACCAGGGTCCTTAGGCTTCGCAGGCAAGCATCTTAACCGCTAAGCCATCTCTCCAGCCCCATTTTATTTTTATTATGAGTAGTAATGACACTAAGTAATTTTTATTTTCCCAAAAAAACAATCTAGGTTTTAGTGAGGCCAATAACTATAAAATTGAGCCATAAATGGTTATGCACTTTTATAATGCTTTAAAAGTATTTTCACCCTTTTGATGATGGAAAGACTAAGTCATTGGCATTATCTGATGATGCTTTTCCTCCATCACACGGCTGCTGGCTCAGGCTTTGTAGCACTGTCTGCCTGCTTGTGCTGTGGGCAGTTGCACAGCGGAGCATGAATGGGAGGAGTGTGCTACGTAAGCCTGATCTGGAGGTTTGCCAGTCTTCAACCACAAACTACACCATGATTCCTTGTCCTTTCTTGGAAAGTCCCTGATCATGCCGCGCCTTGTCTTTTGGATGTGGGACTTTGGAAGTTGGATCAAGGCGTCTTTTGAGTTGGTTCTCTTAATTATATAAACTAGGGTTAGCTGCATAACAAAGTACATTAGCCACTCTTTTTCTTTTAAATGTAGTCATTCTGTTTTTTTAATACTTTATTATTTATTTATTTATTTATTTATTTGAGAGAGAGAAATACAGAAATAGGCAGATAGAGAGAGAAAGAATGGGCATGCCAGGGCCTCCAGCCACTGCAAATGAACTCCAGATGCATGTGCCCTCTTGTGCATCTGCTTTACGTGGGTCCTGGAGAATCGAGCTTCGAACCGGGATCCTTAGGCTTCACAGGCAAGCGTTTAACCACTAAGCCATCTCTCCTGCCCTTTTTAAACTGTATTGTATACGTGTTGCTTGCATTGCTTCTGACCGACTCCGGAGCAAGTCTTCTCAACAGGAAGTGCCATCCTTAACGATGGCCTTACTGTTTCAATGAATGGTGATGTGGTTGCACCCAAGACCAGCTTCCCTTGAGAAAATGGAAGTCCAAAAGTGTTCCTCCTTCTTGTGTGTGTGTGTCGGGGAGGTGTGTTTTGTGTGTGCATGTGTGTTTCCCTTAAAGTCCTCTGTGGTTCCTAGTCCCCTGTGTGGCATGAAGCAGTACAGTGGTCAAACACAACTTTTAAAGTATCTGTGCAACAATATTGCTGCTTAATGATTTTTAATTTCCTCTCTCCAGTTTCTCTACCCACATGTTGAAAGTCATCCTCTTTCGCAGAACCACCTGTTACTGATCTCAGAAGAGAAATGTAAGTGTATCTTTAGGTGATAAATAGGGGCGTGTGGTTATTGCCTAGTTCTCTAAAGTATGTGCAGCATTATTGAATCTTTTAGCTATCTTTGCCACTGCCAAGGTGTAGCAGACAGCTTTAGGTTCGCTGAGATGAACTTCTAGACCAGGCACAGTTATGGAGGAAGGGATATTTATTGAAGCTTATAGATCCAGGGGAAGTTCCGTAATGGCAGAAGAAGCTGGCCTGCCTTCACAGGATCAGGCAAGAGAGAGAGGAAAAAAAAAAAATCCAAAAGCCACACAGCACAGCACACCTCAGGAACTCCAGCTAGGCACGCTTTGCATATCTTTAGAATGAAATCTCAGACCCATCACACCTTAAGATCTGCCCGGTGACACTGCCTCCAGCCAGGTAGCTGTGGATGCAAACTACAAACTAATAAAACACTGACTATATTGGGGGCCATCTATTCAAACTACCACACAAGGGTCTACTCACCTTTTGTCAATTTGAGACCTAGAAATTGTGTGGAAGATCTCCCCCATCATCACTGCCCACAACAACTCTAGCTCCTGTGAAAGAGCTTTTCCTTTGCCCCCCCCCATCATCACCATTACCCCCAGAAACCACCATCATCCCTCAGGCTCGGCTCAGTTTCCTTAGTTTGGCAATGCTAGGCTTTTGTGAACGTTAGCTTCCAAGTTTGTCACCTGGTAGAATGTTCGTAGAACAGTCGTGCAGGCTGTTTTTGCCTTCTTTAGGGTGTCAGAGTAGGTAATTGTGATACGAGGAGAATGGCTTGGTGGAAGGAAGGGGAGGCTTTGGTAGGTAGAATTCTAGGGCAGGTCTGAGGATACATGATAACAAGGCCAAGTTCAAGTAGAAGCAAATAAGATTGCGATAGAGGAGGTAAAAATGCCTCTCCCAGGGCAGGAGAGCTAGCTTAGCAGTTAAGGCACTTGCTTGCGAAGCCAAAGGACCCAGGTTCGATTCCCCAGGACCCATGTAAGCCAGATGCACAAGGTGGCAGATGGGTCTGGAGTTCATTTGCAGTGACCGAAGGCCCTGGCGTGCACAATCTCTCTCTTTCTCTGTCTCTTTCTCTCAAATAAATAAAAATTTAAAATGCCTCTCCCAGACACTTTATATAATGATCTGTATTCATGCAAATATGAATTTGGTCTTTGGAAATTGAAGATAAACTGTGCTAAATGAGCCCTTGTTAGCTCTGTATAAAACTGATGGTATAGGAGAGGCAAATACTTTTTTTTTTTTTTTTAAAGAAGAAAGGGATCAGAAGGGCAAGCTGCTTCATGTATTATCAATATTAAAGGACAAAATAAATGCAGGCTTTGGAACAGACTGTTGAGAGAGAACCATGGGTTTGACAGTGTGTTTAGTGCAAGATCATGACATATGACAATACTGTTTTGCAGCCAGTTGTTCAATCTATATTACTATTGTAAAAAGTTGCTCACAGCTATTAGTAAGAGCACTGATGTTTTTCTAAAGGTTAAATTGTCTTTCTTTATCTTTTCTTTTTTTTTTTAAAGATATTGAGAAATTTCGTATCCAAGTCACCCAAGAAGATGGAAACAGAGTGGTAAAAATTTAAAATTCTTTTTGTTTCAAAGTTCATTTTTTTATTTATTTATTTATTTATTTATTTATTTATTTATTTATTTATTTATGAGAGAAAAGAGGCAGAGGCAGAGGCAGAGAGAGAAGAGAGAGAGAGAGAGAGAGAGAGAGAGAATGGGCAGAGATCTGACATGGGTCCTAGAGGATCGACTGGGATCCTTTGGCTTTGCAGGCAAATACGTTAACCACTAAGCCGTCTCTCCAGCCCAAAGTTCTTCTTCTTCTTCTTTTTTTAAAATATATATTTTATTTTATTTACTTATTTGAGAGAAAGAGGCAGAGAGAGAGAGAGAGAGAGAGAATATGGGTGCACTGGGATCCAGCCACTGCAAACTTCCAGATGCAAATCTGGCAACCACCTGGAGAATTGAACCGTCCTTTGGCTTCTTAACTGCTAAGCCATCTCTCCAGCCCAAAGTTCTTCTTTTTTTTTTTTTTTTAAATAAGGAATTATGTTTCTAGACTCTAAAGATAGATTAATTATATTGATACAAAACATTTTCTTTATTTAATACCTTTGGAATAATAGTCATCCATTGTAATAGTGAAACAAAATGAAGACATATGGAGGAGTTTATTGACCCCTTCCTCTCTACCTCAGTCCCCAGTCTGTCTCCTGAGGTTACCAGTGGTAATAGTCTTGTGGAAATCTTTCCATAGATTTTTGTCTTGCTCATGAAGACCTGTATAAGGTTAGAGACCCATATATGAGGAATCAATTGTTTTCACAAAAATATGTACTTTTACCTGCTGCTTTTGTGTTTGCTTGTTTACTTACTATATCCAGAGCATATAGATTAGTCGGTAGAAAAATAACTTTCTTTTTTTAAAAAAAATTAGTGTTATGGGCTAGAGAGATGGCTCAGCAGTTAAGGTGCTTGCTTGCAAAATCAAAGGTTCCAGGTTCAGTTCCCCAGGACCCACGTGAAGCCAGATGCATAAAGTGGCACATATATCTGGAGTCTATTTGCAGTAGCTAGAGGCCCTGGTCCACCCATTCTCTCTCTATCTGCTTCTCTCTCTCTCAAATAAACAGATAAATTAAAATATTGTTTCATATTTTATTTATTTGCAAGGAGAAAGAGAATGGATCAATGAATGATAAAAGAGAATGAGAGAGCAGAAATGGGTGTGCCAGGACCTCTTGTCACTACAAACTCCACATGCATGCGTCACTTTGTGCCTCTGGCTTATGTGGGTATGGGGAATTGAACCAAGCCTCAGGCTTTGCTAGCTAGCGCCTTTGACCACTGAGCCTTCTCTCTAGCCCTTACTTTTCTAATTTTTATTCATATACACATATAACAAATGAAATCATGACATTTAAACTGGGCTTTCTTTTTCCATTTCTGTCTTCTACATCTCCCATGAAGCATTTAGCCTTTCAACTCCATTTTTTTTCTCTCAGCAGGTGTTTGCCTCCCTATTCCATAAGTTTTATATGGGGTTAACAGCTCATTTATCTTACACTCTTGCATGTTCCTCCATGTTTATATAAGTTTCTATCCCCACCTTTTGGTTTATTATTAAGTTCTTTGTGGAATTTCCACAAGCCAAGTAGAATAGCTTCAGTTCATCCTCTTTGGAAGTACATAATAGTTTCTGGAATGGATATCCATGATTTTTCAGCCATTCTCCAATGGATGACTGAAATTCACTTGATTGAAAGTTTTTAAATTTGTTTTTACAAATCTGTTTTTACAAATCAGTTCCAACTTTTTTTTTTTTTTTTTTTGGTTTTGTTTTGTTTTTTTGAGGTAGGGTCTCACTCTAGCTCAGGCTGACCTGGAATTCACTATGTAGTCTCAGGGTGGCCTCGAACTCATGGTGATCCTCCTACCTCTGCCTCCCAAGTGCTGGGATTAAAGGTGTGCGCCACCACACCTGGCTCCAACATTTTTTTGTCTATACCATTATGTATTGCTACATTTCTTTGAGCTAAATTCTCAAGGTTGGATTATTGGATTGATGAATACCTGCATTTAATAAATTTCATGCTAGGTTACTTTCCAAAAACCTCGTTTTACATGCAAAATACAGAAGTACCAGCAATAGGTGAATTTATCTCTAAGTTTTCCCCCAAATATTTGGATATAATTTGGTATCTTATTATTCTTAGTCTATATTTCTTTTTGGTTTTTCGAGGTAGGGTCTCACTCTAGCCCAGGCTGACCTGGAATTCACTATGTAGTCTCAGGATGGCCTTGAACTCACAGTGCTCCTCCTATCTCTGCCTCCAGGAGTGAGTGCTGGGATTAAAGGCATGTGCCACCACACCCGGCTTAGTCTGCATTTCTTTGCTGTTAGTGAGTTTGGGCATCTTCTTTGCTTACTGACTAAATTTTCTATTCTAAAAATTGATTATCTCCTTATCTATTTTTATTGGGTTATTCTTTTCATGACAATTTTTATGAGCTCTTAATATATTGATATTAAAATTTTGTTCAATATTTAATTAGTCTGTATCTCGAAATAATCTTTCTGACAATTTTCTTCCTTTTGTCAAATCAGCTGATATATCAAAACTGTACTAACATGGTGTCAGATACCAAAATTCTAGGTTTTCTAACTGGGCAACCCATTGGAACCCCTTGGAATCTCAGTTTTCCCACTTGTAAGATAGAAGGATTGAATTACATGGTTTCTGGAATCCTTTGCTTTCCCATTTTCTGCTCTGATTTTGTTCATTAGTAAATAGACATTTTACACTTACATATACTTAACTCTTACTTCATCTTCAAGAAGCATGTCTTGTGCACTCTACATGCTGGAAACAATCAAGACACGGAACCGTAAAGGGCCCGTGGAAGAATACATAAGACATGCTCATGGGTGGGTGTGTGTGTGTGTGTGTGTGTGTGTGTGTTAGCTAAGATGTCACTGTAATAGAAGCATGTCAAAGCACCATAGGATACACACAGAGGTGAAGAGGCTTGCCTTCATCTTGGGGAGCTGGAATGAGGTTTTGTGCAGGGGGCAGGGTCTGAGTCAGAAACAACACTTGATGTTAGCCAAAAGGCCGAGAAGCAGTAAGGCCTAAGCCTGGCCTTGAATGATGAGAGTGAAGCATTGCTGATCACTGGGCAATCCCTGCACACACTGTGGAAGACATACAGGTAAGAATCACGATCAGAGCTGCAAGCTGGCTTATGGCCCATCTGGGCCATTTCAGTGCCCGCCCTCTGCCCCCAACTCCAGCCTGAGTGTCTCCTTAGTCTTTGGTGGTGAAGGCTTTGTCTGCAGAGCTGGACTGAGGGGAGGAGCTTCCTTCCACAGTAGGGAGCAATGGATCTTCTACCCATGCAGCTGTTGATTTGTGGTAGATGTGGTGATCCCAGCGGTCTGTCAAGTTAGGAAGAATAAAGTAGTATAGAGCATTGGGGAGGAAGACATAAGACATGGCCCTGAAATGTTTTTAGAAAGACAGTTTATTTGGAGTGTTGGAGAAGTGCTAATAATAAAAATATTTGCATGTGTCTTAGAGATACAGTATGTGAAATGAAGATTTCAAATGCTCTTAAAAATGTTTTCCTTACAAAATCTTTTTTTTTTTTTTTTTGCCTCTAGGTAATTACAAATTCCAGTCATCTCCCCAGAGACAGAATAGCTGAGGATTTTGTTTGGGCTCAGTGGGATATGTCAGAGCAGAGGTTGTACTACATTAACCTGAAGGTAAAACTAGTCCCTGGGGGGCTCATTTTTATAGAAACAGTTTGCTTTTGACATTATCATGACTGGATTGTATAAATCACCCAGTGTTCATTGATTGAAACAGTCAGTGAAGGTTTATTAAGAACGATGAAGGGGTTTTAATGAGGACTCCTCAACTGCTCTCCTCTTGGAAATAATGGGTCACGTGTTTTCTCTTCTAGAAATCAGAGACTATCTTGAAATGCATCCAGTTTTGTGCTGATGAGAGCTTCAGCTTAATGGTAAGCACAGAGAATGAACTCCAGGAAATGCTGCTAGAATTGCTGTCACCAACAGCACTCTGGCGTTGGTTCCAGCCCTTGGTCTGATCAAGGGAAGGAGTCCGTGTGTCTCAAGGCTCCCCCTCTACAGCAAGTGCACCCTTCATATAGACCACACCCAGCATGTCTGTCTTCTAGTTTTGAAAGCTTATCTCACGAGAAATGCAGTTATGATCATTTGTTGGGGATTTGTTCTTGATCTTTTTAGAAAAATGAATAAATTTTTACTTTTAAAAGATGGGCACATACAGGAGAGTGTCTCATATTAAAGCATGGTGGGGCTTACAAAAAGGTAAAAAATAGATTATTTTAAAATATTTTATTTTTATTTGTTTATTTGAGATATATATGGTGAGAGAGAGAGAGAAGGAGGGAAGGAGGGAGAGAATGAGCATGCCAGGGCTTTGAGCCACTGCAAATGAACTCCAGATGCATGTGCCACCTTGTGCATCTGGCTTATGTGGGTCCTGGGGAATTGAACCTGGGTCCTTTGGCTTTACCAGCAAGTGCCTTAACCACTAAGCCATCTCTCCAGCACCCAAAATAGATTAAGTGAATGCAAGTTGTTAGACTCAAAAGGACTTGTGACTCTAGTGGGGTTGATGATAATGAAACAAACCAATAAGAATATACACTTAATTAAAAAGACTCTACAGAGCCGGGCATGGTGGCACATGCCTTTAATCCCAGCACTTGGAGGCAGTGGTAGGAGGATTGTCGTGAGTTTGAGGCCACCCTGAAACTACATAGTTAATTCCAGGTCAGCCTGGACCAGAGTGAAACCTTACCTCAAAAAAAAAAAAAAAAAAAAAAAAAAAGAATCTAACAGTTCCTGGAAAAGCTGTTGGGAGTGTTATTTTTATGGTAAGACATTGCTAATGCATGTATCTGTGATGGACAGAGCTTCCTCCTCCTCCACTAGGGATAATATTGGTATGAGGCACATGTTGGTTTCTCACTATTTATTGCAAGACTTTTGTTGGCCCTTCCTGCCCTATTTTTGTCTCACTCACTCCCAGAGACATATCAAACTTCCTTCCTTACACGACTATCTGTGTCTTGTAAAAGGCTGTAGCTTTCGACTGTCCTGTGATATAACCTACTTAAGATACTCACATTTAGGCCAACTTTGCCAAACATTAGCTCCTCATGAACGCAGCACGCACTGAACTTGTGATCGTAAGCAAGGATGAATCTCCTGTGCTGTGGATTTTGGGTCCAGCCTCTGAAGAGAGTGGTAGTGAAATGGGCTTTTAATCAGCAGGCCACCGTAGCACGGGCAGGTGACTATCGTTCAGAGCGGTCACCACATCATGTTGGCTGTTTGTGAGCTCATTTCCTTTTGATTTTTTTTTGACAGTTTGAAGCACCCTTGGACATATCACTAAGTGACTCAGGATTTAAGTAAGTTATTGGTGGATGGTTAATTTTGAGACATTTGCAGGCAGTGAAATGATTACACTTCTTCCTAATTCACGGTGTGAAGACAGGGCAGTTTGACGTTTCTGTGTGTCTTTTTATATCCCTGTTCTTCACAGGGGATATAAACAAAATTATCACGCATGAACACAGGATTTTATGGGTAAAGTCAATTGTGTTGTCTTAGCTGTTTTTTTTTTTCCTAGAGGGCACCCACATTTATTTTGATCTATGGAAGCGTTCTTCTCCCTGTGATTAAAGAAAAAGATTCTGTGAGTCAGAGTGAGCTGCATTTAGAATCAAACATCAAACCCTTTTCTTGTTGCCAAAAAGAGGACGTGATGGGTCAACCCACTTGTATCTCAGCTGAGTCTATTGCTTTATTTCTTCTGTTTTCCTCTTTACAAAAAGGGAAAATTTTGCTCTGTTTTCCAAGCTACTTTATGTGGAGTAAAAACAGACATTTTTGAAAGGAAAACAAACAAGGGGCCATCAAAGAACAGAAGAAAAGAAAGTTTTCCTAAGTTAGAGTAATTAGCTTTATCTCATTGTATTTGGATATTTAGTTGTTGTTTTGAAGCACAATATATACTTCGAAGAACAGTTAGTGTAAATCCTAAAAATTATTTAAAAAGTAAGTTGTAATACATTTTTCTCTATTGCCAGCCCACAGCTTTTATAAACTACACATATTTTTAATTACTGTAATTAATGTTTTATATTTAACAGGTAGTATCTGCAGTAACAATTTACTTAATTTTTTTAGGAACATGATGATTTTGTGAGCATGGTAAAGTGTTTACATCATGAACTTGGGAATATATTTTTAAATAATACAATAATTATTTTCCTTCATGATCTTAGGCTTGTCAACTTTGGATGTGATTATCATCAAGGCCAGGAGAAGTTATGCAAACACCTGTCTCTGTGTGTTTTCACCAATCATACAGGTATATCCAGGGTTGTCAACTCACCGTATGTGAGTTCTACTCAAAATTGAGTTATTGCCCAGCATATGATCTTGCAAATAAAACACAACAGTTGCCTTTTTACACAGGTTGTCATGTGTAGCTACATAAGTATGCTAAATTATCTTCTGCACTACAATTTTATCTTGTTTTATGGCACTGGGGACAAAACCTAGAGCCTTGAATATGCTAAGCATACTCTACCACTGAATGGTACCCTACTCTTTCACCATAATTATATATATATTTTTCTGTCTGTATAAAATAAACCACCACCAACATGGGTATAGTTCTAATAGGTATTACTTGCGTTGTTTTAATAGTCTGGGTGGATTTGTATTTAATCAGTCCGTATTTTCTCACCATCTCCACTTTCTAACAATTGTACAGGAATGGAAAAGCATTCTGCATCAGCCCCGGCGACGGGTTTGGGTTCTAAACCCATGCACTTGGCTTTAAACGAGAATGGGTTGGAAGAGGCAAGAGAAAAAGTGGGAGGTCAACAGTTGGGATGAAGTCATAGTCGCATGCTTGAGATAATGGAGGCTTCAACTCTGATGGGCAGGAGAGTAGAGAGAGCTAGGTGAGCATAAGATGCATTTTCTAGATGAATCTGAGAAGACTTGCTATCACTAGGCAGAGAGAAAAAGGTTCTCAGGTTTCTGCCATCAGTGAGTGGGTGAATAACGGTGCCGCTTACTGAGGAAAAAGGGTCTTTGGTGTCTCATAAATG
The DNA here is from genome assembly GCA_036365145.1 of Orientallactaga sibirica. Taxonomy (NCBI): domain Eukaryota; kingdom Metazoa; phylum Chordata; class Mammalia; order Rodentia; family Dipodidae; genus Orientallactaga; species Orientallactaga sibirica. Next base: position 29,667,852 of record JAEOAD010000022.1, on the reverse strand, counting down.
TAGATTCCATGAGCTTTGTTTTTGGACATGGTGACTAAGACCTTAGAAGGTTCCAGACTGGTGATGAGTAAACATGGTGCTTATCTGAACGAGGCTGGCATTTGAAACCATAAGAGGAATATCGGATCAGAAAATGAGGTGTTTAGCGATCAGGCCTGGGAGCACAAGTCTGTAAAGGTTAGGAGGAGCAGCCAATGGGAAAGGAGCAAAATGAATGTCTGGTGAGAAAGGAGACAAGCCCCAGACATGACGGCCGAACAGCAGAGAGGAACCACTGGCAGAGAGCATTTGCTTTAGAAGGTGGGATAAATTGAGATTGAGGGTTCACATGGATGGACCAGGGTTGATTCTTCTCTCTGGTCCTTTGCATTTAAGTCTCCTGGATAATAAACAGTCATTTTGGGCTTCAATTCTATGTGGTCTCATTCCTTTCCAGTGTATTTCCTAGGAGTTTCTTGTGAACAGTAACAGCCGTGATTTATAAAAGGGCTGCTTAGGACACATTTAATAAAGTGCTGGCATAAGACGTGAGTGGTTTTCTTTCTTCCTTTCCCAGAAATGTCTGGGAGAGAAGATAATGAAACTTGTTCTTCATAATCACCTTTGGAATGAGAAAGTAAGCCTGTTTCAAATAAGATGCTTCCACATTTAAGATATTAAATGAGCCAGAGAAACCTCCTGTCCCCCGCACCCGTTTTTTTTGGTTTTGCATGACAGCTTGCCAGTTCATGTATTTTCTGAACTAGGCTGTAAAAATGATTCCTACTTCTGTGTGTAAGAGAAGATTGTGATGGAGCATAGGTGGGTTGGGTAAAGAATTCAGCCTTCAGACTAGAGTAAAAAGCAAGCAGGCTTATTTCATACGTGGTAAAGTGGGCGTAGCAGTCATAGTAGAGCTGCCAGTGTGTGCTTCAGGGTCTCCACTTTTGGGGAGTTCTTTTTTTTTTTTTTTCTGGATGCAAGACTGGGTTTATTTTAAATTCACAGCGGAGGTAGAAATGGCTGAGTGAAAGCTAAAGATAGTGAGCCAGTGTATGATTGGTAGGTTCCCCCCCCCTCCAAAGTTTCTTGTAATGTATGGCAGACTCCAAGACTTCATTCTAGTTATAGGCAGCAAAAGATGTGATGGCAGGACGTCTAGATGTTTAAATAGGAACGGAGAAGGGTCACCGTTATCTCAAGTCTGTGGAACAGCTTACTTTTTGACAGATTTCTTTTTTTAAAAAATATTTTTATTTATTTGCAAGCAGAGACCACATATATATATATATGTATACACACACACACACATTTGTATTTGAGAGACAAAGAGGAAAAGAGAGAGAGAAAGAGAGAGAGCAGATAGATAGAGAAAGAGAATGGGTGAACCAGGGCCTTCAGCCACTGCACACAAACTCCAGAAGCATATGACACCTTGTGCATCCTGGGGAACTGAACTTGGGTCCTTTAGCTTTCAGGCTAGTGTCTTAACTGCTAAGCTATCCCTTCAGCCCCCTTCTGGTCTCTTAATCACATCCTTCTCTTGATAGAGGTTTATTCCAGCAAACCGAGATTAGGGAGAAGGCCAAATTGCCTAATCCAGACATGGCTTCCTGTAGAATAAGGAGCTCAGGTCTGCGTCCACCAGTATGGAAACCAGAAAACGTGGCTCCTGGAAGGAATGCAGAGAGCTCAGGGCGTCATACCAACTCAATTTATTTCTAACCCTTTCCATTAATAGTGGTGATGTGATGATATTTGACATCCTTTTATCACACTTTGGCCATTGCAAGCTACTTTGTCTTTTCAGCATTACTTTTTACATTCTTTGTGCATGCGTGTGTGTGCACATATAGTGCACTTGTATGTTTGCCATCACAGGTCTATGTGGTTCACTAATGAGGCTGGCCAGTGAACTAACTCCGTGGATCCTCTTGTCTCTGCTTCCCTAGCACTGGGATTGCAGGCATTGGTATTGCGGCTCCAACTGAGGTCTTCATGCTTGCGAGGCAAGAACTTCACTAACTGAGCCATCTCCCCAGCCCCACATTTGTTTTTTATGTTTATTTTTGTTTTCATACAAGTATAAATTGATGTTGGGTATATTCCCTCCATACCCCCTTACCCTCTTTTGATTCCTGTTAATCCCCTTTGTTTCCTTAGACAGTTAGACTTCTATTTTTTTTATAGAGATTTTTTGTTTATTTTTTATTTATTTGAGAGCAACAGACAGAGAGAGAAAGAGGCAGATAGATAGAAAGAGAATGGGCGCACCAGGGCCTCCAGCCACTGTAAAAGAACTCCAGATGCATGTGCCACCTTGTGTATCTGGCTTATGTGGGTCCTGGGGAATGGAGCCTCGAACCAGGGTCCTTAGGCTTCATAGGCAAGCGCTTAACTGCTAAGCCATCTCTTCAGGTCCTAGGCTTCTATTTTTATCTCCTATATATATGTACAAGATTTTTATGAATCTATATGAAATTTATATATCACCAATGAAAGAAAACATATATTTGTTCTCTGAGACCGGCTTACTTCACTTAATATGATTATCTCAAATTCTGCCCATTTTCTTTCAGATGACACAACTTAATTCTTCTTTATAGTGGAAAAAGTTTCATTGTGCATGCGTGTTTATGCGTGAGTCGTGTTTTCCTTGTCCAATCCTCTTGTTGACACCTACTTATTATGAGTAGTGCTGTCACAAACACTGATACATGTCTGTGATATGTTGATGTGGAATCCTTTACTTATTATGAGTAGTGCTGTCACAAACACTGATACATGTCTGTGATATGTTGATGTGGAATCCTTTACTTATTATGAGTAGTGCTGTCACAAACACTGATACATGTCTGTGATATGTTGATGTGGAATCCTTTACTTATACACATAGTTGCCCCTCCTCCCCCACAGTAGTAAATACCGACAGTGGTATATCTAGGTCATATGGAAGATTTTTTAAGCTGTGTTTTGAGAAATCTATGCACTGAATTCCACAGAGGCTTGGCTAGTTTACATTCCTACCAACAGTGGGTAAGGGTTCTCTTCAGACCACATGTTCGCCACCATGTGTTGTTATTGTTTTTTTTTTAAATTTTTTTATTTTTTATTATTGTTTTGGAGAGAGACACAGAGAGAGAGACAGAGAGAGAGAGAGAGAGAGAGAGAGAGAGAGAGAGAGAAGACAGAGATGGTCGCGCCAGCAGTGTCTCAGCTGCTGTGAATGAAATCCAGATGTGTGCACCCCCTTGTGGTCAAGTGTGGCATTGCGCCCTTGTGTCACTTTGCATCTGTCTAAATGTGGGACCTGGAGAATGGAACCGCTGGAGATTGGAACCAGTGTTCTTAGGCTTAGGAGGCAGGTGCCTTAACCCCTAAGCCATCTCTCCAGCCCTGTTTTTTTTTTTTTTAATAACTGCCATTCTAACTGGGGTAAGATGAAATAAATCTCAATGTTGTTTTGATTTGCATTTCTCTGGTGGCTGATGAAGCTGAACAGTTTTTCATGCTTATTGGCCATTTGTATTTTCAGAACTGTCTGTTCATTTCATTAGCCCCCTTTATTGATTGCCTTGTTTGATTTCTGGTTTAGGTTTTTTGAGTTCTTTGTATATTTCAGATGTTAATCATTTGTTACATGTGCAGCTAGCAGAACTTTCTCTCCTGTTCTGTATGTTGTCTCTCCATTTCACTGTTTTCTCTGCTGGCCAGAAGCTTCTTGATTTCATGAGGGCCCTTTAAATGTTGGGATTGTTTCCTGAGTGACTGGAGTCCTATTCAGAAAGTCCTTGCCTATGTCTGAATCTTAAAATGTTTCTCCTACTTTTCAGTCTTGAAAGCTTCTTTGTCTTGAATTTCCCTGCCATTGAGAAATAAAATTAGAGACCTTCCAAGGAAGGAGTGGTTAAAATCAGGGTGATGGGTCTGCTTGTAGGGGTGAGTGGGCGGGGGGGGGGGAGCATTGCTGCCATTGTCAGGACACTTGTGACTCAAGATTATAAGTTCTGGCCTGGAGAGATGGCTTAGTGGTTAAGGTGCCTGCCTCCTAAGCCTAAGAACGCTGGTTCCAATCTCCAGCGGTTCCAACCTCCAGGTCCCACGTTTAGCCAGATGCAAAGTGATGCAAGGGCGCAATGCCGCACTTGACCACAAGGGGGCGCACGCATCTGGATTTCATTCACAGCAGCTGAGAGGCTGCTGGTGTGCCCATCTCTATCTGTCTTCCTCTCCCCCTCTCTCTGTCTCTCTCCAAAAAAAAAAAAAAAAAAAGATTACGAGTTCTGGGAGGCTGAGGTAAGAGGATCGTTGTGAGTTCGAGGCCACCCTGAGACTCCATAGTGAATTCCAGGTCAGCCTGGGCTAGGGAGACCCTATCTCAAGGCCCCCAAAAAAAAAAAGGATTACGAGTTTCATATAGACTTTGCCAACACATCTCTTAGAGTAGGAAGGCAAATAAATGAAAGTCAGTATCCCTTCCCTGTCTGATAGTGAGCTCTGAAACTGTGGTGAGGCTGTGGTTAGCCTACTTGTGGCTGATCTAAGGCAGTTGCTCACCACTGCTGAGAGGTAGCAGGTGAGGCAGTGTGAGCCTTCTATCTGCTCCTCTGAGGGCAGGAATCCCCCCTCGTGAGTTCAGAATTAGGCCAGTGTCTGAGCATTTTATGGGGGGGTCTTTTAGTAATTGTTCTAAATGATAATTTCTCTTGGTAACTTTATATTACTTTTCATTGTCTTAAGTGGTTTGCTAAGGCTAGCCAGTAAGAAGCTGGTCTCCTCATCCTTCATGAATATTTGTTATAAGTGTCTGGAGATGACATTAACAGCATACTCTGCTTTTCTTCAAGCAGCAACTTCCTCCGACTTATAAATAGCAGCAAACTTATTCTGGAATAATACTAGCAGCTAACCTTTATGGCCAGATAAAACTATTTTGCCAGAGGTTTATATACAAGTATTAGTGTGGTTCTCTAGAGGAACAGAACCAACAGAATGAATTGTACTAAAAAGGGAGTTTAGGGCTGGAGAGATGGCTTAGTGGTTAAGCACTTGCCTGTGAAGCCCAAGGACCCCTGTTCGAGGCTCAATTCTCCAGTAAGCCAGATGAACAAGGTGGCGCATGCATCTGGAGTTCGTTTGCAGTGGCTGGAGGCCCTGGTGCGCCCATTCTCTCTTTCTGTCTTTCTCACTCTCTGCCTCTTTCTCTCCCTGTCACCCTCAAATAAAAAAATAAAAATAAACAAAACAACAACAACAAAAGGGAATTTAGCTGGGCGTGATGGCACATGCCTTTAATCCCAGCACTCGGGAGGCAGAGGTAGGAGGCTCGCCGTGAGTTTGAGGCCACCCTGAGACTACTGAGTGAATTCCAGGTCAGCCTGGGCTAGAGTGAGACCCTACCTCGAAAAAGCAAAAGCAAAAAAAAAAAAAAAACAGGGAATGAATTGGTTTAGTTTACAGCAGTCCCCACCAATAGCAGCTGCCGGCTTGAGAGTCAAGTAACCCAGTCGTTCTTCAGTCCATGTGACCAGGGGCCTCAGCAGTTCTAATCCAGCACTGAAGGCCTGGAGGCTTTGCAGTGAGCCACTGGTCTTCAGTGGGAAAGCTTGGTTCTAGTGCTGACGAGGGCTGGCTGAACAGGATGGATGCACGTCCAAGTGCAGGCACTCACCAGCAAGCAGCACAGGCAGCCAGGCAGGTAGAAGGGGCTCTTTTCTCCCAGAGCTTCTTTATATAAAGCCCATCTTTGGGAGGGCCGCTCACTCTGGGAGAAGGACTTCGTCAATCAAGCCTTCCTGAAACTTCAGAGACCCAACGGAGAGGAATGGCTATAGACAACAGAACTTGACCACCACAATACATTACTCGATTTTCACATAAGAACCTTATGCTTTCTACATTTTTTTTAAGAGAGAGAATTGGCATGTCAGGGCTTCTAGTCACTGCAACCGAATGCCAGATGCGTGCACCACCTTGTGCGCGTGTGTGACCTTATGTGCATGCGTCACCTTGTGTGTCTGACTTACGTGGGTTCTGGGGAGTTGAACCTGGGTCCTTAGGCTTTACAGGTTCTCAGCACACGTAATTAGGTATGCCTAGTCTGTATAACTTTAACTTTAAAAAATTAAAAATTTACTTATTTATTTAGAGAGAGAATTGGTGCACCAGGGCCTGAGCCACTGAAATCAAATTCCAGATGCTTGTGCCTCCTAGTGGGCATGTGTGACCTTGTGCTTGCCTCACCTTTGTGCATCTGGCTTATGTGGGATCTGGAGAGTCGAACATGGGTCCTTAGGCTTTACAGGCAAGCACCTTAACCACTAAGCCATCTCTCCAACTGAACTTTTTTTTTCGAATTTTTCAATTTTTATTTATTTATTAGCAACAGACAGACAGAGAGAGAAAGAGGCCACAGAGAGAGAATGGGTGCAGCAAGTCCTCTAGCCGCTGCAAATGAACTCCAGATGCATGCGCCACCTTGTGCATCTGGCTTATGTGGGTACTGGGGAATTGAGCCTTGAACTGGGGTCCTTAGGCTTCACAGGCAAGTGCTTAACCACTAAGCCATCTCTCTAGCCCATGAACTTTTTTTTTTTTTTTTTTTTTGAGAAAACCAGCCACCAATCTGTAGAGGGTGGTGTGTGAAGATTTTGTTAGGTGATGGTTATGGTCTTCCTTATTTTGTTCACATTTCATGCTTATGCCTCAGGGTATATTCCTAAACAAATGACTGGCTCCAAAGGTCTAAATATATTTAATTTTCAATAAAACTATTATTCAGAAAATCTGGACTAGTTCTCTCACCCACAGTTATTTGACAATATTCTTCCTACCCTTCTATTGATGGCATGGCTTCTCAGTATATATTAAAAAATGTTTATTAATTTGAATAGAAAACTATGGTGCCTTGCTTTATTTTTCAGTTTTTAATTACTAGAGAGATTTATATAATATTTTATCTTTAGTTATTTATTAGAGAGAGAGAGAGAGAGAATGGGCGTGCCAGGGCCTTTAGCCACTACAAACGAACTCCAGATGCATGTACCACCTTATGTATCTGGCTTATGTGGAACCTGGAGAATCAAACCTGGGTCCTTTGGCTTTGCAGGCAAGTGCCTTAACCACTAAGTCATCTCTGCAGCCCCACATTTTTGTTATGCTTTTATGTGTACTAGAATGTTTTCTTATTGAACATAAAATGAAGTGGGTTTTTTTGTTGACAATGTTTGCTCTATGAAAGTCATCAAGAAGAGACTTGTAAGTCCCATGATTATTATTTTTACTTATGTTTTAGTAAAACATTACTTTAGTCCAAGTAAGTTTTCTATAATTTTAAAGAACTTGTGTACTCAGAACTATAATTTGAATAGAATTGCCATCATTCTTGTCTGGTAAAGGTATTCTGCCTTTTTTTCCCCAAGACACTCTAACAAAATGTGCTTATAGTAAAAATAGTTACAAGTGATAAATATTGTGACAGATGCTTATAATTGTTGTTAAATAACCTTCCTGTGGAAAATAAGGTTTCTTCTTTTCTGCCAAGATTCTTTAATGAAGGAACTAGGGGAGTGTCATAAAGGAAGTTCTGAGACACCACAGAAGAAGAGGTGGTAATTCAATGCACACAGCTAGTTAGTTCTAGCTCTGTGACCAGAACCCAGATTTCCTTATTTCTTGTCAAGTTCCATTCTATTTAGCAACCTCCTATTTCAGTTAATCACATAAATATTAGCACTGGGGTAAAATTACAAGTTGACAGTATCCTTAATCTAAAAAAAAAAATTTAAAAATGCCCAAACCCAAAACGCTTCAAAATCCAAAACCTTTTTTGAGAACTGACATTTAAGCAGTTCCAGATATTGAAACATCTGGGATTTTTGGATCTTTGGATTAGAGACCCTCAACCAGGAAAGTTTAGTCTAGAATCCCAGAGAATCTAAAATGTGACATGGGCTGGAGAGATGGTTTAGTGGTTCACCAGTACCAATGTAAAGTTATATACACTAAGTGGCACATGCATCTGGAGCTCATTTGCAGCGGCAAGTGGTCCTGGTGCACCCCCTTCTCTCTCTCTCTCATGCCTGCATGCATACATACATGTATACATGCATACATACATGTATACATGCATACATACATGTATACATGCATACATACATACAGACAATGTGAAACCGTTCTGTTCTCAAGTCTTTTTTTTTTTTTTTTTTTTTTTTTTTTTTTCGAGGTAGGGTTTCACTCTGGTCTAGGCTGACCTGGAATTAACTATGTAGTCTCAGGGTGGCCTTGAAATCACGGCGATCCTCCTGCCTCTGCCTCCTAAGTGCTGGGATTAAAGATGTGCGCCACCACGCCCGGCTTTCAAGTCTTTTTTGACAAGGGATACTCAACTTGAATTAGCTTAAGCAAAAGCCCATATTTGTGGACATTAAACTATGCAGTTAGCAGCAGCTGTTTCAGACAATGTAGTTTCACATGCAGAGATATGGGGAGGTGGCAGGTGCTCCAAGTGACGGGGTTGGTGAAGGCGGTCAGGGCTCACCGGGAAGGGCCACACCAGGAGCTCACCTTCGGTGTGGCCTGAGGCCCTCAGTGATCTCGTATTGACTACAAGCTCATTCACCATATTTACTCCATAGGAAAGACCCCAGTTGGCCTTTTAATCTAGATTTGAAAAAGATTGAACACCTTCTTTAAAGAGATGCTGTTCTACACTCCCCTGGCTTCCTAAAAAGGAGGGTGTATCTCTTCATTTTTCCACCCTTCAGTAGCCTGCTTAATACCTATGGATGCTAAGTGCTGACCTGAAATTTCTTAGTGACTTTGGTGACTTCTTGAATTTGTAAGTAATCTGTGGGGCAGGATGCGGCGGGATATCTAAGGGGATAGAAGTAAGGTTAAGTAGCTTAGGAGTTTTTATGACGTGGATCATTTAAACCTTATTGAATATCTTCTAGGAAGTTTGTGTGTATGTTACAGCCCGAAGTGTGACTCGTGGGAACAAATCACATATTCAGTGTTTTATCTTCATAAAGGTACTTTTCATTTATTCTTTTTTACTTTATATATATTACACACATATATATCATTTATTAATTTATTTATTTGACAGGGGAAAAGAGGGAGAGAGAGAGAGGGAGAGAATGGGTGTGCCAGGGCCTCTAGCCACTGCAAACGAACTCCAGATGCATGTGTCCCCTTGTGCATCTGGCTTATGTGAGTCCTGGAGAATCGAACCAGGATCCTTCAGGTTTGGCAGGCAAATGCCTTAACCACTAGTCCATCTCTCCAGCCCCCTCTTCTTCACTTTTATATATTTACTTTTTCCTTTTTTTCCCAAATAGTAGCATACTAGGAAAATTGTAAAAGTTTGATTACCTGGCAGTTTTAATGAGCATATTCTATAATTATGCCTAAGGTTTTATGAAGAAATCTACTAATGGTAAATATTAAGTAACTTATGTACTATATACTATTTTTTTCAATCCTAGCCTGTATTTTTTTCTAGATCTGTGGACCAACCCTATTGGATATATTTGCTCAGAGTGTGTTGCCTTGCCATTTAGTCATTACTATGAATGTCACCTTAGCTTTAACACATTTCCATAGGGTTTCAATTAAATGCTTTTGCAATCTCGGATATGAACAGGCTTTAAACTTGAGATGTTTGTTCCATTTCATATGTCTATGGCCCAAAACATGATTATAGGCTAGGGAACAGGAATAAATGCCCAGTCTTTGCCTAGTTCTGGAGACAGTCACACGCACTTTCTAGTAGTTTTAGTCTGAACCATATTACGTAGTCTTTCTGTTTGTTCAGTTCTTCAAAATTCCTATTTGTATAGGACATATGGTGAGTACAATTAAACTTTTTTTTGTTTATTTTTATTTATTAGCAACAGACAGAGAGAAAGAGGGAGGGAGGGAGAGAGAGAGAGAGAGAGAGAGGAGAGAGAGAGAATGTGTACACCAAGGCCTCCAGCCACTGCAAATGAATTCCAGATGCATGCGCCCCCCTGTGCATCTGGCTTATGTGGGTCCTGGGGAATCGAGTCTTGAACCGGGGGTCTTAGGCTTCATAGGCAAGTGCTTAACTGCTAAGCCATCTCTCCAGCCCCAATTAAACTTTGTTAAAGATGGTACTTCCCTCCTTACACTATCCACCCTTAGGGTCTACAATTATGTCTGAGCTGAGAGCAGCTCTCAGGGGATACACCGTCAGTGACGTTTGGAGAGTGAAGTATCACGAAATCTAGAAGCCAGAAGACGCTGCTAAACTCAGACTGTTACATCATCACTGCCATGAGGCCAATTCCAGCTTTTTTAATTTTTAAACTTCCTTCCTCTGGGTTTATGTTTCTCTTTCTGCAGGGTACAGCAAGACCTTCACCACCCCTGTGGGGAGTGCTGGCTCACACCTGACAGAGGGCATTACTTTCCTCAACCTTGGTGAGTGATAGAGACACGTGTGGGGCTTTTCACCACAGCCGTTCTCCCAGCAGATGCTGTGTTTCCGAGCCCACATCTTAGGCCTCTGTCCTGTAGCTTGTGGTGACAGTCTCTGACCTTTCCAAGAAGCTTTTCTCTGACACTCATCCCTCCCACCTCACTCTGTTAGCTATTGGGGTGAAAGTGTGTCTTCCCACTTTGGAGAAACCAGGCTGTGAGGTTTTTTAAAAATAGTTTTTAACTTAATTTAATTTAATTTTTTGCAGCAGTCAGTCCTTAAAAAGCCATTTATTAATACCCAAATGATGACCATGGATAGATGCTCCCTACAGCATTTGAAGAACAATATGTCCTGTTGACCTTGATTTCTAGAGCGAGAAAGGCCTCTGGGGCAGTTGCCCATTGCCTCTTGCTAATGGTGAAAAGCTGACACGACCCATTAATGATTTATGGGCCTGCTGGAGTGAGTCGCTTGCTCTAAGGAAATACAGTGAGGGGAATCTGAGTAAAAGGGAGTTTGTAAGGAAAGGGAAAAGGAGTTTACTGTAGCTCCCTATCTGAAAGCAGGGTTTTTTTTTTTTTTTTTTTTTTTTTTTTTTCAGGCCAGTTAAGCTGTGGAGCATGAAGTCTTCGGCCTCAGAGCTAGGTGATGACAGAACTAGTGCTGGCCTGCACATGACACAGTATTCAAAGAAGGCAAGCTTCAGGCTCAGAGCACAAGGTTCTCCAGTCCAGTTTTGGTCCTTTCCCAGTCCCCTCGTTGTTATGACACAGATTTAGTTAAGTACAACTTGAGGGAACTGGGAGAAATAATAATCCAAAATACACTCATGTGAAGATTTTCATTTTGATTTATACTTCTGCTGACTGAGGTTGAAGCCTTCTGCTCGGAGGGCCAGTATGGGCACGTTTTAAAAATATTTAATTTTTATTTATTTATTTGACAGAGAGAGAGGGAGAGAGAGAGAGAAGGAGGGAGCAAGCAAGGGCCTCCAGCCACTGCAAATGAACTCCAGACGCATGTGCCCCTTGTGCATCTGGCTAATGTGGGTCCTGGGAAATTGAACCTGGGTCCTTTGGCTTTGCAAGCAAACGCCTTAACAGCTAAGCCATCCCTCCAGCCCAGTATGGGCACATTTTGACATGATTTCAGAACCTGTGGGAAATGGTCTTCGGGAGCACGGCCCCACTGCTTCCTGTGACAAAGGAGAGAAATTTAAGATTTCCTGGGTCTGGAGAACGTCTGCTCACAGCCCTCTATCTGCATCCTGTCTCAACAGTGATGTGGGAAATTTTCCACTACACATGCTGAGCATTTTGTGAGGGCAAAGGTATCTTCCTTTCTTCCCCCTGGGGGTGTCTTGAAAAGAGCAGTGGTGATTTAATCTGTGGTCTTCAGCATGTGGACAGGGTCAAAATACTAGAACTCATAAAAACAGGCTTTCTTAGCCGGGTGTGGTGGCGCACGCCTTTAATCCCAGCACTCGGGAGGCAGAGGTAGGAGGATCGTCGTGAGTTCGAGGTCACCCTGAGACTACAGAGTGAATTCCTGGTCAGCCTGAACTAGAGTGAGACTCTACCTCAAAACCCCACCCCCCAAAAAAAAAAAACAGGCTTTCTTACATTGTTGTCTTTCCTTCTTAGGCATGATTTATTCACAGGCACAGAATTGTCCCCAAGATTTAATGTGTTCTATATGGAATTTTTATAACAGTATTACTTTTTTGAGCGGTATGCTTTGCTGTTATTTGCTTATGATTTCTTTTCTTTTTTTTTCTGCTTCTTTGATATTTATTTATTTATTGGTTTCCAAGGTAGGGTCTCATTCTAATTTATTTTTATTTATTTATTTGAGACAGACACACACAGAGAGAGGGAATGGGCTCCTCTGGGCTTCCAGCCACTGCAAACGAACTCCAGACGCATGTGCCACCTTGTGCATCTGGCTTACATGGGTTCTGGGAAATTGAACCTGGGTCCTTAGGCTTTGCAACATGTGCCTTAACTGCTAAGCCATCTTTCCAGCCCCTTATGATTTCTTTTTATCGTCCTGTTTAAAATACTTATATAAAATGTAGTGTTTAATCATTTTTCATGAACCCCATACACATCTGTCAATGTTTTAAAAATATATTTTATTTTATTTATTTGAGCAAAAGAGGCAGAGAGAGAGAGAGAGAGAGAGAGAGAGAGAGAGAGAGATGCCAGAGCCTCTAGCCACTGCAAATGAACTCCAGATTCATGCGCCACCTTATGCATATGCCTTATATGGGTCCTAGAGAGTTGAACTGGGATCCTTTGGCTTTGCAGGCAAATGCCTTAACAGCTAAGCTAACTGTAAGTCATCTCTCCAGCCCCCCATACACATCATTACATTGCTTTTCCTGAGGAGACACACAGACATGATTAAACATCCCTAGAGTCCATTCAACAAATCCTAGTTACAATCTTATCCCAATAATTTCACATCCCAGAATACTCTCCTGTGTTTCCAAATATCCTCTTGCCATGGACCCAGTACCACCATAATTCATAGGTGAAGTAGTAGAAGTGAGTGAAAAACCCCAGTCATTTGGTACCCAAATCCTTTCCTGTATGTCCATCTATACCATTACTTATATTTTCAAATATTTTATTTATTTTTATTTTCACTTATTTGAGAGAGAGAAAGAGAAATAGGCAGGGGAGAGAGAGAGAAAGAGAGAGAGAGAGAGAGAGAGAGAGAGTGTGAACGGGCGTGCCAGGGCCTCCAGCCATTGCAAATGAACTCCAGATGTGTGCGTCCCCTTGTGCATCTGGCTTACATGGGTTCTAGGGAATCAGACCAGGGTCCTTAGGCTTTGCAGGCAAGCACCTTACTTGTATTTTCTATGGAAGCTTTGACGCAATAATAAGATTATTACAGTTCTATGCATTATGCACTCTAACATCATGTAATGCGTGTTTTCTGCAAGGACATTTGAGCTAGAGTTTTGCATCCTCTCTTTTCTTCTCTGCAGAATGCCTTCTGTGCTGGTGATTAAGATGTGTTTCTTTGCTTCTTAGAGAAAGGAGTCTAGAAGACTCACTTAAAATTGAAATCTAGTGAATTTCAGGTCTGCCTGGGCTAGAGCGAGACCCTATCTCAAAAAAACAAAACAAAACAAAAAAAACACCTAATTGAAATCTTCTTTTTGAGATTTACTGCTATCTTATGAATTTCTCTACTTTTCTAAAATCCTAGAAAAATTATTGTCTAGGGCTACTTCCACCTTCCTATTTTCCAGAAATCTTTTTTTTTTTTTTCTTTTAATATTGTGTCTCAACCTGGGTACAAATGTTCTGATAAATATCTAGTGACGGGACTGAGATGGTATAAATTCTAGGCAGCTTAGTTATGCAAGGAATTAATAATTCCAGAAAATATCAAGATACACATAGAAATGGTCTTGGTGAATGTCAATTTAAATGATAACAAATGAGGGGGCAGTACGGAAAACTAAATGTTGTGGCTTCTCCAAACTCAGAAACAATGCAGAAAATTCCTTCTACGAGATATTCTCAGTCTCTCGGATCCAGAAATGACTGGTGTTGCTTGATACTGTTTCTCTAATGTCCTCTCCGATCATTTAGAATCACATAAAGCTATAATGAAATGACAGGTGTGAATGGTGATAACCATGGCTAACAGCATGAAGAAAACCAGTCACAGGTAGAAGCAAGTGAGACCTGGCTAGGAAGGAGAAATGGGCTAGAATCAGACCACTTGTTACTGGTGTTAAAATATTTTGTTTATTTTTAGCTATTTATTTGCAAGCAGAGAAAGAGACAGGGAGGAAGAGAGAAAGAGAGAAAGGGAGGGAGAGAGAATGAATGGGCATGGCAGGGCCTCTAGCTGCTGCAAACTAACTCCAGATGCATGTGCCCCTTTGTGCATCTGGCTTTAAGTGGGTACTGGGGATTTGAAACTGGCTCATTAGGCTTTTCAGGTAAGTACCTTAACTGCTGTGCCATCTCTCCTGCCCAAGAAAGGATATTTTAAGAAGCTAAGAAAATTCTACTAAAATGAAAAAAACAAATGGTATCATGCATGGCTCTGGTGTTTATCTGAACTGCATAACTTTTACCACGTGAGGGTGACTTTAATCTTCTTCTTTTACAGGGTATTATGTTGCTGTTTACCTACCCGGTCATTTCTTTCATTTACTTAACATTCAACACCCAGACTTGCTCTGCCACAGTCTATTTCTGACAGGTATGACTGTAGCTTTTCTCTCATGGATATTCCCCCCTAAGGTTCATTTTGATTTTCATAACTACATTTGGGTGAGAAGAATTTTTTTTTTTAAATTTTTATTGCTGATCTACTTTATTTTGCCAGGAAACAACAAAATGACCCATCTGCTACCTCATAGTCCTTTACAGTCTCTGTCAGGATCCCTAGTACTGGATAGCTGTTCTGGAAAGCTCTATAGAGTGTTCCTCGACCAGAATTATTTACTGTGGTTCCTGTGGAACACCTGCGTAGACTGTGAGAAGATGGCTGCATTGCACTGTGTACTGTCGTGTGGTCGAGATCCATGTTTCCCAGAAGGCCAGGTGAGGACACAGCTCTCGTGTCAGCGCTGATTGAAAGTGATCAGCAGTTCGTTCCATGTGGTAAGAGCTGAATGAGGGTTGTCGGTTCCCTCTCGACTTGGACGTAGTCTCCTGTGGTGTTTCTTCTCTGTGCTCTCCACAGACATCAGACTATGAAAGTGTGTCTGTCTTTGGAACCTCATAGTCCCTCTAGCCATGCTTTTACCCCCAGTGATTTCAGTCAACCTATATCAACTCTGGTCCAAAAACATTAAATAGAAAATTCCAGAAATAACAATTGGTAAGTTTTAAATCATACATGGTTCCAAGAGGTGTGATGAGATCTTAGGCTGTCCGGTTCCACTGGGCTTGGGTTTCTGAATCATCGCTTTGTCCAGTGCATCTGTGCCGTCCGTATAAGCTTCCTCCCACTTGTCAGCTAGCAGTTGTCTGCCTTACCAGACCGACGGGCGTAACTTCACAATTCGTGTGTTCAAGTACTCCCGTTGATCTCAACAACAGCCATCAACTGTACGAGTAGGGATCCTGACATTTTGGATATGCCAGAGAGTAGCCCTAAAGCCTTTCTTTTATGTGGGAAAGTAAAAGTTCTTGACTAATGAGAAGTGAGAAAAAAATGCATGTTCGTGTTTGCTAATGCTTGGTGCTACCTGTGATTTCGGGCACCCCCTGAGTGTCTCTGAATGCACAGTATGAAGATAAGGGCAGATCAATTCCTCACAGCAATTCCTCGCAAGTTCGCGGATTGTATTGTCTTTTTAATACTGTGAACAAATGAGTAGCTACGTTAGTGATATTCCAAGGAAGTGCTCAGTAAGTAAGGACTTTCCCAAATATCTACTTTTTCTCCTAGTCTGTATTTTTTTTCATTGAAAACATATAAATGTGCACTTATATACTCATCTTTTGGTGTAGGCTAGGGCTCTGTCTAGTGAATCAGCTAATTAGAGTTCAAAGTTATTTGCTTGCATAAAACCACTAGTAATGTATTATCTCTCGCTTCCTGTTCCCTTATTTTTTTTTTTTTAATTTGTAAGGAGGTCAATAATCTAAAGACCTTTTCAAAGCAATCTATATTTTGGGCATTTTTAAAAACCTAATCCTCTTTTTCTTCCCTAAAATCTTTATTTTTCACACTTGTGCATGTTTATCAGGACAGAATGATCCCTCAACACAGGTATGCAGCCTGTGCCCATCCTGGCACAGCATTTCTTATCTTTCCTTTTACCTCGAAATTTTCAATATTCATCCATGTATATAATGTGTTTTGATTATGGTCTCCTCTCATCACCTTCTCTTGTCTCCCCTCTACTGTCTTTCCCCCTGAACCCCTTCTTTCTGAATAGTCCCTCTTCTACTTTGCTATCTTCCCCCCTCCCGCCCACAGCACCCAAGATGGAGTGTTGATGGGCCCAATATTATGCAGATCTCGTTTCATCCCATCTTCTATAATTGTTTCGCCTACACCTAGTTTTTCCATGTTTTAGAAACATATCTTTAAGCATCCAACTTGTATTGTCCCAGTGATAATTTTTTAATTTTTTGTTTATTTGTATTTATTTATTTGAGAGTGACAGACAGAGAGAGAAAGAGGCAGAGAGAGAGAGAGAAAATGAGTGCACCAGAGCCTCCAGCCACTGCAAACAAACTCCAGATGTATGAGCCCTCTTGTGCATCTGGCTTATGTGGGTACTGGGGAATTGAGCCTCGAACTAGGGTCCTTAGGCTTCATAGACAAGCGCTTAACCACTCAGCCATCTCTCCAGCCCCAATATACATACATATATATGTATATATATATACACACATTGCAGCTGTATTTCATATGTATAGTTAATTACCCAAGTGAGAATGAAATGACCTCTGAGAAAACGAGTGAAAGTGAAAACAAGCACAGCTGGCATAAATAGATTTAGAATAAAGCATCTGTACTGAGAGTGCATGCTGGCTAGTGAGGCCTTAGCTGTCCTCAAGTCTCGGCTGGGAAACAGGCACCCGTTTCCTCCAGCAGGTGAGACTAGGGATGGAGGCTGCTTGAGAGTTGCTGACAACAGGGATTTGCTTTGAGAGGAATGTGCAGCGACGCTCACTGTTCACACTAATGACTGAGCTGGAATTTTGACCCAGGTTTTTGCCCCTAAGCTGACAGTTTAGTCCCATGTGTATATATATGTCCCATATATATAATATCATATATGATATTTTATTTTTTATTTATTAATTTGAGAGAGAGAAAGAGGAAGATGGGGAGAGAGAGAGAGAATGGATGCACAGATGAACTCCGGACACATGTGCCATCATGTTGCATCTGGCTTACGTGGGTCCTGGAGAATTGAACCTGGGTCCTTTGGCTTTGTAGGCAAGCGCCTTAACTGCTAAGCCATCTCTCCAGCCTGGTTTTGTGCTATATTGCTGCAGTGTCCCACAGCTCTGTCCATGGATGTTTTACATAATACGATCCATTCTTTAAAGTATTTTATTTTTTAGTTGTTTATTTTTAATTTGAGAGAGAGAGAGACAGAGAGGAAGAGGCAGAGAGAGAACGGGCATGCCAGGGCTGCTGTGAATGAACTACAGACGTGTGTGCCCCCTTGTGCACATGTGCAACATTGCATGCTTGCATCACTTTTGCATCTGGCTAAATGTGGGACCTGGAGATTCGAATGGGCGTTCTTAGGCTTTGCAGGTAGGTGCCTTAACTGCTAAGCCATCTCTCCAGCCCAAAATATTTTATTTATTTGCATGCACAGAGAAATGGGGGTGGAGATGGAGAGAAGGAAAGAAATGGGTGCACCAGGGCCTCCAGCCACTGCAAATGAACTCCAGATGCATATGCCACTTTGTGCATCTGGCTTTATGTGGGTACTGGGGAATCAAACTCAGGTTGTTAAACTTTGCAGGCAAGTGCCTTAACCACTTAGCCGTCTCTCCAGGCCAATACATTCTTGCAAAAGCAAACATACATTGGGCTGAAAATTTATTTGCACTCCAGTCAAGGGCTGGAGATATGGCTTAGCCTGCAAAGCCAAACGACCCAGATTCAATTCCCCAGGACCCACATAAGCCAGATGCACAAGGTGGTACATGTGTCTGGAATTCGTTTGCAGTGGCTGAAGACCCTGGCCCACCCATTTTCTCTCTCTCTGCCTTTTTCCCTCAAAAAAAAAAAAAGTCATTGAGAAGTTACTGAGTCTGTCTTTGTGCTGCTTAATGCTTAGACATAAGAGCATTTGCTATGGAGAAAGGCAGAATCCCTGTTTGCATTTCAGTTTTTCAGATGAGACATAAAACTCAAGTGGCAGAGTGACTCCACAGTGTTTATGTTTTCATAAGTTGTGATATCTACTTGATTAGAAACTTAAGATATGTTTTAATCTATAAACCTGGTTTAGTTAGAATATATGAATGAAAACATCTTAAAGACACACTTGAAAAGTGTATTCTAGAATAGGAAATAACTCGATAGTGTCATTCAAATGTCAACTCACTGGAAAAAAAAGATGTGCAAAAGGGCCTTACTTATATTATTGTTTTACCCTGCCAGAATTATATTGTTTCTTGAAGATAGCATAGGAGTCAATGTATTTTTAGGTCATGCCAAAATAGAGTTAAAAAGATTTATTAATGTACCTATGTTTTTATATTATTATGTTTAGATATATTATATGTAAATCTGTACAACTTTGGTGGTATGGAGTGCAGGCTTAAATACTTACAGAATTCTGTGTCTTACTTTTTAAAGATTATCCAGTGGATTTCCGAGGCTGTCTCTACGTGCCATTCATTTGACCTCATTCAGGAATTTCTAATCGGTAAGCGCTGCTGAGGTCGCACTTCAAACTGGATGTTCGAACCTTTTGCTTAAGGGAAATCAGTAAGTTGATAATGAATGCCTCTGTCAAAATGCTGCTGAGTACTTTTCTTAAAAACAAACAACAACAACAACAACAACAAAAACCCTCCATTGCAGTCAGCAGCTAATTAAATTTCATTCTCCTGTGGTTTTTATGAGAGGCTGTGGCTTTCAGAGACTGATGAGATGTAAGATAAGATTTGGGTTCTATTTCTTTATTAGCAATTTTTTCCCCAGTAAAATGCATTCTTTATTAGCCTAGTTTTATGTTGGCTGTCTCTGTATGAAGTGGTATAATGTCACTTGGGTAGAAGTAGTACCAAATGAATTTTGTTTGGAAATCATTCTCATTGTAAAAAAAACAAAAAACCCTGAACATGTTATAGTCAATAGATAAAATCATAATGGCTAACCGCCTGAGGCTGGAAGGGGCAATGGTTTGTCTAAACTACAGTGTCAGCTTCTCGATTCTTATTAAATCATGTCCCTCCTCCCCCCTTTGAAAACCGACTCAGCTTCTTCATATTGGAACGCATATCTGGAATCAAGTGACGTAGACACTCTCTTGCCATATTCCTCAGCGCTCACTTGGAACACAGTAAGTTAACACTTTGGGGATCAGTGGTGGGACAGTCCTGTTATGCTCACTAAAGCTATAATTCTATTTTTACTGTATCCACGTGACAAACACAGCTCTCACCTCAAAGAGAATTAGAGATCATTTATTTTGGAGCCTGGGAACACAGATGCAGGTTAACCTAAATTCCATGTTCCAATGTAGTAACAATGTCATGAAGTTTTTGTAGTATCAGAACAAAGAAAATTAAACAAAAAAAATCAGGACGCTTTTGACTACCTTGGAAACATCAAGTCCACGGTTAGGGAACACCTGAGTTTGCCTCTTCTCTAGGCGGTCACATCTTTCTTTAAGAACATTTGTTGTGGCCTGGAGGGATGGCTTAGCGGTTAAGGTGCTTGCCTGCAAAGGCAAAGAACCCAGGTTCGATTCCCCAGGACCCACATTAGCCAGATGTCCAAGGAGTTCGTTTGCAGTGGCTGGAGGCCCTGGCATGTCCATTCTCTCTCTCTCTCCCTCTTTCTCTGCCAAATACATAAATAAAAATAAAATAAGAAAAGAACATTTATTGAATATGCAGGTAGACTCTGTAGCTATGTGGCAGGAAGCCTTCAGATTACACCACTTTGGGGTCAGGAAATGCTTATCTCAGCTCCCCCTACTTGTCACCCACTGCTCTTTTGTCCTGTGTTCAAAGTATGGCGGAAGCAGAGCTAGGACCGGTGATCCCAGGGCCTGGTTGAAAGCCAGAGCACTGGTGGTTGGGTGCTGGAAAGGGCTATTATGATTCTGATGGGCAGTGAGTGATTCATTTGGGCTCTTTCTCAAGACTCTGGGACAGGGGGGTTTTTGTGAACATACACGGAGTGTCAGCAGGAAGTCCTGTAAGAACAATGTGAAGAAACCCACAGTCATAACCTCCATGTAGTAGATTCATTTGGGGGTTTACCGCATTGCTTTAAAACTTCTTGTGGTTGGAGTCACTACTTTAAAGGCCTCTTTTAATCCTGAAGTTCTGAGAGTTTATTCTTATCTTTAACAATGATGTAAGTCATTTGCTTTTCACTTCTCTAATTTACCACTGTTTCTCATGCTACAACCTTAATCAAAACTTGCCACACGAGGAAACATTCATTTCTCACTTGTGCATGAAAAGAATTGACACAGAGTTAAAAAAAAAAAACCCACTTAAAACCCTTTGCTTTGAGACAAGGAACTATGTAGCCCAGGCTGGCCTCATGAGCCTACTACTGGGATTAGAGGTGTGTGCCACTACCCCTGCCAGTAACTGGATTTTTTTTTTAAAGATACTAGAAATTAGGGTGCTTTCACAGATAAATAACCCTGAATGGTGCTTTGGAGTTATATCTATTTTAAAATGATATCGTTATACCTATCTTAAAATGCCATTTAAGCCGGGTGTGGTGGCGCACGCCTTTAATCCCAGCACTCGGGAGGCAGAGGTAGGAGGATCGCCGAGAGTTCGAGGCCACCCTGAGACTACATAGTGAATTCCAGGTCAGCCTGGGCCAGAGTGAGACCCTACCTCGCAAAACCAATATATATATATATATGCCATTGAAAACCTAAAACTGTAGTTGCATTTTAATGCTGTGTTGAGGCACTCTGTTTTCTGAGCAGTGCTGAGTCAAGTGTACAGTAGATTCATACCACAGCATTCTGATGCCTATGGAGAACTCAGTTGTTTGAATGCTTTAAAAAATTATTTCTCCATCCTAATTTTTTTCTACTTGTATGTATATATATAGATGTATGTGTGTGTATATGTATGTATGTATGTATGTATGTATGTATGATGTGTGTATATGGGTACACCCATGCCATGATGTACATGTGCAGGTCTTGGGGTCTCTCCTTATACTTTATACTTTATTTATTTGTTTAGAGAGAGAGAAAGAGAGAGAGAGTTGGTGCACCAGGGCCTCAGCCACTGAAATCGAACTCCAGACACTTGTGCCACCTAGTGGGCATGTGTAACCTTGCACTTGCCTCGCGTTTGTGTGTCTGGCTTATGTGAGATCTGGAGAGTCAAACAGGGGTCCTTAGGCTTTGCAGGCAAGTGCTTTAACCACTCAGCCATCTCTCCAGCCCTCTACCATCTTTTGAGACAGGGTCTCTCTTGTTCTGCTGTCTCTGCATACAAGTTTCTGGATTCTCCTGGCCCTGCCTCCCATCTGCCATAGGTGCACAGGGCAGTGTCACTTGGAGTCTGGCTTTACATGGGCACCAAGGAGGATGGAGTTTGGGGTTGGCAGGCTTTAGGTCATGTTCCACTGCTGAGCTATTTCTCTAACCCCATAGATGATTTTTTGCCCTCCACAGGAATATTATACATGTCAGTAGAACCCAGGTCACTTAAGCTGGAAACAAATACCAACTTCTATGTTTACACGCTGCCTCCTAAATTGTTTTCTCATTGATGAGGTGAAAGACTAACTACACAATCAACACAGAGATATGCTTCACGGTAACAGTGATTTCAGGGCAATCTTAGAAGTTTAGCGATGTGTCTTCATGTTCACTAGTTACTAGAACATTATCACTTGGATCTGCTGGCATGAACTGTTCCCCTCTCTGCCTGGCCACGGCTGAGAGCTGCGGGAACGCTCTGAGGAGTTCTTGTTCCCAACTTCCTGATGGACAGTGAGGCGCAGAAAAAAAAGATGTCCATTCAAGTATGTGATAATCTCATTGACTTTTGGTTCTTTGGGTTTTTTTTTTTTTGTTGTTGTTGTTTTGTTTTTGTTTTTGATTTTTTGAGGTAGGGCCTCACTCTAGCTCAGGCTGACCTGGAATTCACTCTATAGTCTCAGGGTGGCCTCAAACTCACAACCATCCTCCTACCTCTGCCTCCCCGAGTGCTGGGATTAAAGATGTGCACCACCACACCCGGCTTGATTTTTTGGTTCTTTGTACAGAGGCAGGGGCCAGCTCTAATTCATGTAAGTGACAGGAAAGAAGACAGAGGAGAAAAGGAGCCGAAAGCATGGAGCAGTTCCTTTTTACTATTACATTTGATGGCTCAAATAGCATTTGCCTCAATTGTTCGTACATAGAGATGTGTGTAAAATACCCAATTTGCTCTGCACCTTCTCCTGATAATCTTTCTGGTCCTTTCGAGAACCTGCCATCTATTCGTTAAAGAACATTTTCTTTCTCAAGGCGGGAGATATACTATGTGCACTGTTACTTATTCCTCACAGGGTTTATTGACAGGAAAGATTAGCACACAGGAAGCTGGCCTTGGCTGCTGTCTATGCAGGAAATACTTCCTGGAGGCTTGAGCTGTGATGGTTGATATGCTGAACAGTTGTGTGTATGTTTCCCCCCCACCATAGGAAATTCCTGGAATCACCCTCGTGACAGAAGAGATCACATTGCCTCTTCTGAAGGTAAGTCACTTTCAGTGAGAGGGAAGTCCAGCTATGTGTAACAAGCCCTCTGTTGCCCCCAATGTCACGATGGTTCCAGAAGGGACTGCAGGCTGGCGGAGGAGGCTGGGGGCTAGGGACAAGGTGGGCTTTCTGCAGAATCCTTCCACAATGGTTGAGAAGTCATTGAGTAAGGGGTGACAGCAATTCATAGGACCGCCCTTTGAAGACAGACTTTAAAAAGATTATTTTATTTGAGAGCAACAGGCAGACAGAGAAAGAGGTAGAGAGAGAGAAATGGCCACACCAGGGCCTCCAGCCACTGCAAACAGACTCCACATACATATGCCACCTTGTGCATCTGGCTTACATGGGTCCTGGGGAATCGAGCCTCGAACTGGGGTCCTTAGGCTTCACAGGCAAGCGCTTAACCGCTAAGCCATCTCTCCAGGCCCTGAAGACAGACTTATTTTTGAAGATATGAGAGAATTATAGGGTTCAACTCAAACCACACTTTGACTAGTCCTCAAACCAGTTCTTGCTAGGGAGTTCTTTTAAATTATCTTTACAGAGCCTGGAAGTTTTTATTTCATTTACACACACACACACACACACACACACACACACACACACACACACACACAGTTTCCCATCCTAAAACCATTAAGAAACCTAGGTTGGGGTTATCTAATTTCCTTCTGGTTCTGGAAACAAGCTCTCCACCTCTTGGGAGATCTGCCTTGGTGCCTGTGTGGCCTCTGTCAGTCTCTGCAGTCCTCTGTCCTGTACACAGAGCTGTGGCTCTTAGTCCCTTCCTACAGACTGCTGGCTTCAGAGTACAATGGGAAGCATGGGGTGGGATCAGTAGAAAAGAATATGCATGTAGTTAAAAACTTGTGTGTGGGGGCGGTCCCCGAAGCTCCTCTGTTGTTTTTGGCAGGGCCTCCTAATAGTTACAGCTTATGTAGACTGAGAAATCTATTTCTGGCAGTAGCAGCTCTGTGTGTTGTGGCCTTTTATTTGCATTTGGTTCTTTGGATCCGCGCAGTGTAGGTTGGGTCTGGGCAGCTGGGGAAGCCCGGGGTGTTTGAAGTCACAGCGATATACCGGGGGCAAGAGAGGACAGATGGAGACTGGCTTAGTGATTCTAGCTTTTGGTTTGGGAAGAGTCCCTTAAGCTGTGTCTAGGAACAAGGGCCACTATGAAACCCCTGGTAATGTAGGAAGAGGAAGGGAAAAGACGGGTTTTATTAACAGCTTAAAAGGTGTATTGTTCTCCACAGCTTCCTTTTATGGTCCCTGTCTTAATCAGTACTACTAAGCCCATGTGTTTAATAGACAACCCGTGAAGATCTCTTCTCTCCCCCTGTCTCCCTTTCATGTCCTCTCCTCTATTCTCTCCCTCTCCCCTTTCTCTGTTTTGGTACTGGAGACTGAACCCGAAGCCTTGAACATGCTACATACATGTCCTACATTGTGCTTGACCCTCAGCCACCCAAATGGCTGGGATTCCATGTACATGTTGCCATGCCTAGCCAGGAGAAAATTTGTAGAAGAAAGTTAAGTATCACTGAGATTTCTATAGTTTATATCACCTGTATATTTCCCCCCATTTCCTCTTCATCTTTGTAATAGTTATGCATACTTTGCTTAGTAGAAAGGGTGATCTAGCGACATATCGGTAATACTGTAACTTCATAAGCAGTTCTCATGTTGCTACATAAACTAATGGGTTGTACAGATTCCACTGTGTTGTTGTGTCTCATTTTAATTTTATTTATTTATTTGACAGACAGAAAGAGGGAGAGAAAGAATGGGTGTGCCAGGGCCTCCAGCCACTGCAAATGAACTCTAGACATATGTGCCATCTTGTGCATCTGGGGAATCGAACCGGGGTCCTTTGGCTTTGCAGGCAAATGCCTTAACCACTAAGCCATCCTTCCAGCCCAGGTCTAATTTTTTAAAAGTATATTTATTTGCATAGGGAGAGGGAGAGGGAATGAATGAATGAGAGAATGAGCACACGAGAGACTAGTACTTCCACGAACGAACAGACACATGCACCGCTTTGTGCATCTGGCTTTATATGAGTCCTAGAGTCTTGAACCCAGGTTGTCACGTTTTGCAAGCAAGTACCTTTAATTGCTGAACCATCTCTCCAGCCTCACTATATCTAAATTTATTGAATCTTCTTTTTTTGACATTTAATTATCTGTATACATCATGTAAGCAATTTTCTGGGGATGCAGCCCAGTGGTAGAATGCTTGCCTAGCATGTGTAAGGTCCTCGGTTTGATCCCCAGCACCACAAAAAGTTTTACCCCTCTAAGGTTGAAGGTTGGGACTCTCTTTGGGTCACAGACTATGACATTTTTTTTAACTTTAAAAAATATTTTATTTTTATTTATCAGAGAGAGAGAGAGAGAGAGAGAGAGAGAGAGAGAGAATGAGCACACCAGGGTCTCCAGCCACTGCAGACAAACTCCAGAAGCATGCACCACCTTGTGCATCTGGCTTATATGGGTACTGGGGAATTGAACCTGGGTCTTTAGGCTTTGCAGGCAAGCGCCTTAACCACTAAGCAATCGCTCCAGCCTGACTATGACAATTTTTATAACTTTTTATTTTTACCAGACTAGTATTTAACAGAGATTGTGATAATTTACACCGTTGAGAAGGATTTAAATCTGCTTGGTTTATTATAGCCGCATCTACTGTGCCTCTTTTCATTTAAGCAGTAAGCAGACTGGAGTGATAGGAAGGTGCTCTGGAGCACTTTCCTCCGTGGCTTATTCTTTTTTTTTTTTTTTTTTTTTTTTTATTATTATTATTATTTTTTTTTAATATTTATTGACAACAAAACATACTTACATTATAAAGGTGCGTATTTTCCCCTCCCCCCCCTTCCCTTTAGAACTCCACTCTCCATCATATCCCCTCCTCTCTCCATTAGTCTCTTTTTTAATATGATGTCATCCTCTTTTACTTCTACTATGAGGGTCTTGGGAGGTATTGTTAGGCACAGCAAGGTCATGGATATCAAGGCCAATTTCTGTCTGGGCAGTTGCATTGTAGGGAGTTGTACCCTTCCTTTGGCTCTTCCATTCTATCCGCCCCTCTTCCGCAATGATCCCTGAGCCTTGGAGGGTGTGACAGAGATGTTTCAGTGCTGGACACTTCTCCATCCCTTCTTCTCAGCACTATGTTGCCTTTTGGATCATCCCAGTGGTCATCGCCATCTGAAAAGAGAAGCTTCTCTAACCAGAAGTGAGTAGCATTAATATGTGAATATGAGCATTTAGTATTTTCCGGGCAGCTTGGTGGGAATAGTATATACATTTAGATAAGGGCAGGCTTTATACCCCTAAGGCTTATGACCTTACCTACCATAGACTTTACTTAGTTTTTTCAGTACCAGGTATGTATTCCCTCCCGTCTGAGGGGCCTTTAGTCCAATTATAGAGCAGTTGGTTACCCTTAGACATGCCACTTTGCACCTGCTCAGTCTTTGGGCCTGTCTGGCCAGATTTGAATATTCAGCGTCCACTGTTTTCACTGCTGATGACTTCTGTCTCCCATACTCTGCATGCAGTGCAGCTTTTTCCAGCTTTCAGTTGGCTGGTCTACAGGGAGAAGGTTTTCTGCTCAGCACCAGCTTGCTTTCTCAGTGACCTTGCCTCTCAGGCAAGAGATGTCTTCAGCAATTTACTGTCTGTTTCTCAGGGAAAACCAAGGGCTTTGGCAAAAGCCTTTAATGTTTTGGAGGCTACTCCTTGGCCAACAACTCACTGGAAGGTATCCCATCCCAGGTACTGAAAATTTTCTAGTAACAGTCTACAGCTTCTAGATGTACCATTATTCAAAACAGTAGTTTTACATAAGTCTTATCTGAAATTAGATTGACCCTCCCCTTGCCCTTCTTTTATGTATTCTCTACCCATGGCCTTGGTTAGGCCATTCCCCTCCTTGTAATCAGTCCTTCCCTCCGTGGCTTATTCTAAGAGGATGTTTTGGCTTTGCTTGGGAGCAAAGGAGCTGAGTTTTGTCCTTTCGGTTTTTGTATCGCTCTCTTTCTCTGTATGTAAAATGATGGACTTTGTGTCCCTTATGGTTTTTCCCTTCCTTTGACATTTCAATTTCTCCTTTTTTCTTCTCTCCCTTAATTAACTTTTAACCTGGCTCTGGGTGTAGTCGTTTCCCGTTCCCCATTTGCACAGGTGCTTGGGAACTCCGGTGGCTCTGTATGTCCTACATACTTACCCGAGAATAGTCTGAAGCCCTGTGGATCTCTTCGGGGCCCCCTTGACACAGACATGATCTGTTAGGAGACAGAGGCAGCCTGAAGGGACCAGCTTGCGATTCAGAGGCCTTGGTGTGAGCAGCTCCTTCCATCCCTACCCCAGTGGCTCAGTAGAAGACTTTGGATCAGTCCACTGAGGTTCTCAGAACCTCTGGCTTCCGAGTTTCCATCTGTCTCTCTATCTCTGCTTGCCTAATGCCACACCGTAGGCTGCTGCCTTTGCCTTTGCCTCCCCCTTTTCTACCCCAAGTCCTAGTTTAATTACACTGTGATGCCTTCCCTGCCTCCTGCTTGAGGAGGCGCCTCCCATTTCTGCTCTGCTCTTCCCTGGTCCCAGTTACGTGACTGTTTTTTTTTTTTTTTTAATATTTTATTTATTTATTTTTTTGAGAGAGAGAGGAGAGAGAGAGAGAGAGAATGGGTGTGCCAGGGCCTCTAGCCACTGCAAACGAACTCCAGATGCATCTGGCTTGTGCATCTGGCTTACGTGAGTCCTGGAGAATCGAACCGGGATCCTTTGGCTTTGCAGGCAAACGCCTTAACCACTAAGCCATCTCTTCATGTCTGAAAGCAGTTGGCTGTGAATGTACATGGCCCAAACCCCCAAGCACCAGTCAGAATGGTGCTTGCTGCTGGACTCTCTGAGGCCCCAGGGACCTCTGTTTACTTGGACCACCCTCCCTTCCTCTCTCTTGGTACAGTCAGGGCGGGTGGGGCAACCGATGTTTAATGTAGCAGCAACTTTTATCAAAAGGTAACAATGGCACTTTAGTGAGAAGAGAGACCATTAGAACTATCCAACCGCCGGAAGGATGAAACAAATGAAAACAGGAGCGTACACAGGTCCAAGGGCAAAAGAGTGAGCGTGTGAGCATGGAGGAGCTGGATGAGTTTTGATCAAAATACTTTGAAAAATGAGGCAGTTGCTTTGGCTTTTTTTCCTTTTTCTTTCTTTCTTCTTGCCATCTTTCTTGTGTGCTCCCCCGCCCATCCCCCATCTTGCTCTGTAACCCAGGATTGCCTTGAACTGGTAGTGCTTCTGCCTCAGTGTTCTCTGAGAGCTGGGATTACAAGTGTGCGTGACTGAGCCTGGCTCAAAATTAGACATTTTTAGTGTATTTAATGACTTGCGTAGATTGATTGCTAACTACCTGACCCGGAGAGGAGGAAGGCAGAAAGACTGAAAACCCTTCCTTGTTCCGGCCTCGGAGATGGAATACTGCAAGGGTCTGGCAGGGTATGTAGCTGTTAAGCATCAGGCAGGAATATAGTGGTTACCTGGGCTCTTCTTCATCCAGATACTTACTGTGGTGGTTTGAATGCATAGCCACATAGCCCGAGGTATTTTTTAAAATATTTTACTTATTTGTTTGGGAGAGAGAGAGGCAGATAGAGAGAGAATGGGTGTACCAGGGCTTTTAGCTACTACACACGAACTCCAGATGCATGTACCATCTTGTGCATCTGGCTGCGAGGCATCTTTGGTTAAGTTTATAACTTAAGTCTCCAGTGGCCTGTTGGAGGAGGTGGCACTGGGGGCAGAACTTTTAGTGTAGCCCTAAGGTGTGTTCACAGCCGTTTGAGCTCTGGCTGTTTGTGTTTGCTGGCTGTTTGATGGTGTTCCTCTGCCATGAAATCTGTGGAAGTGAGCCAGCTGCTTCTGCCATTGATGGCGCTTCCCCTGGATTCCATAACCTTGAAATAAATTCTTTCCTCCCCAAAATTGCTTCTGGTCAAATGTTTGTTCAGCAATGGGAAGATAATTGCAGCACTTACTAACATAAAAGACATTTACAAACTGCCTTAACTGGGCAGAGCATGGGTATAATTGCTTTGTGAAGCACAAAAGACGCTACTGTATTTCTTGGACACCCCCCTCCGTATTGGTAGACACCATCATTTAAGTTAAAGATTTGTTAGAGACCTAAAATATCAGCACGATCACAATGTAATAGCTAGCTCACAACTTAAAAGAATCTTGAGAATTGTTGCTTGGACAAAGATGGAGCATTATTGCAAGTGTCAGCTGTCTACATGGGAAATAATGGTTTTCCAAAGTTCAGCTTGCACCTGTTTTCTGGAAGAGTGAATGCCAAGGGGGTTCAATTAATAGTGCAGACAATAATTTTATGATCTTACAAAGCAACATATTATACCCAAGGCCTCACCTGGTGAACTCATTCATGTCACTTTTTTTTTTTTGGGTTTTCAAGGTAGGGTCTCACTCTGGCCCAGGCTGACCTGGAATTCACTATGTAGTCTCAGGGTGGCCTTGAACTCACGGCGATCCTCCTACCTTTGCCTCCTGAGTGCTGGGATTAAAGGCGTGCGCCACCACGCCCGGCTTCGTGTCACTTTTGCACAGACAGTTCGTCAATCTATTTCCTAGCTGTAAACTTGAGGATGAGACCCGGGATCAAGGTTTCTTGTTTCTGTGCTTTTTACCAGCCACTACTAGGCTGGGCTGCTATCGTTTTTTGCTTTGGTTAGGGTTATAATGTTCAGTTTTTAAGACTGAAAGGAGGGAACTGTCTTAGCATTATCTTTTGTTGGGAAGGGGGCATGTGCTTTGAGAAAGTCAAGTGTGAAGTAGAATATAGACCCATTTAGTGGTTACATTAAAAAAAAAATCCAGGGGGCTTGTGAGATTGCTTAGTGGTTAAGGCACTTGCCTACAAAGCCAGAGGACCCAGGTTTGATTCCCCAGGACCCATGTAAGCCAGATGCACAAGGTAGTGCATGTGTCTGTAATTTGTTTGCAGAGGCTGATGTGCCCATTCTCATTCTCTCTCACTCACACTCTCTCTCTTTCTCTGTCAAATCAATAAAAATTTTGAAAATATTTTTTAAATCCAGGCTTGGAAAGATGGCTTAGCAGTTAAGGTGCTTGTCTGTGAAGGCTAAGGACTTAGGTTTGCTTTTCCAGGACCCACGTAAGCCAGATGCACAAGGTGCCACATGCATCTGGAGTTCATTTGCAGTGGCTGGAGGCCCTGGCATGCCCATTCTCTCTCTCTCATCTGCCTCCCTTTCTCTCCCTGTCTCTCTTCCAAATAAATAAATTTAAAATTTTTTTTTAAACTCCAGCCCTTAAAAAAAAAAAAAGGCTGATAAAGCCACCCATCTGCCAGCAAGGAAGTGGATTTTTTTTTTTTTTTGCTAGATATTGGGGAAGGAGGAAGTCTATTTATATTCTGAAGACCTTGAACTTGTACATGTAGTTTTCTTGGTGGGCAGTCTCAGGAATTCTAGTCATTTCTCTTGTGTGCACATGCTGCTATACAAGGAGATCTTCATTTAGCATGGTTCCCTGTTAGCTTATATCCATGCAGACACTGTCTATTCTGCCTGTGCTAGAGTACAGATTGCTGGGTTTCCTTGGACTTATACTGAGATGGGACACCCCGAAGAGTCGAAGTACACTGATGCTTTAGTTCTGCTGGGTATATCCTGGCACAGAGTAAAGAGTTCTCTGTGAGTTGGCTTCCAACCCTAAGATGTTTATTTATTTATTTTTATTTTAGAGAGAGTAACACACACACACACACACACACACACACACACAGAGAGAGAGAGAGAGAGAGAGAATTGGTGTGCTAGGGCCTTAGCCTCTGCAATCGAACTCCAGGAGCTTGCATCACCTAGTGGGCATGTGTGACCTTGTGCTTGCCTCATCTTTTTGTGTCTGGCTAATGTGGGATCTGGAGAGTCGAACATGGGACTTTAGGCTTCACAGGCAAGCGCCTTAACTGCTAAGCCATCTCTCCAGTCCCCCAAGAAGATGTTTAATCAGCACAAGTAGGACCAAAGCCAGAAGGCCTCTGAGCAATGGAAGGCAGATGTTTATTCCTGGAAGGGATGCAGATGAGCAGTGCCACAGGGT
Source organism: Orientallactaga sibirica (assembly GCA_036365145.1). NCBI lineage: Eukaryota > Metazoa > Chordata > Mammalia > Rodentia > Dipodidae > Orientallactaga > Orientallactaga sibirica. Next base: position 29,636,841 of record JAEOAD010000022.1, on the reverse strand, counting down.
GTTTTTGTTGTTGTTGTTCTGTTTTTGTATCAACTGGCCATGAAAAGTGTCCCTTAGTGTCTCTTAGTGTAACTCATTGGTCCTTTTGTTCAATTAATGGTTGTGAATGACTGGATGTGCCCATTGTTTCCTGGTACCTTAAGAGACAAAATGAAATTATTTTTGAAGGAGAGACTAGCAATCATTTTATTATTTCCAGAGTGAAAACTTAAAAACACCCTTAGGTGTAGGAAAATGCTCTTGGAGCATTCCTTGAAAATCTGATTGCTTTTAATTCCATACTCTCCCAGGTCTAGTAAGTGAGTAATTGAACTCACAGACACTGTCATTTGTAGTTTTTTTAAAAATTGTAGGCAGAGAGAGAAAGAGAGAGAGAGACAGACAGAGAGTGGGGGGAATGGGCATGCCAGGGCCTTTATCTGCTGCAAAGAAACTGCAGTTGCATGTGCCACCTTGTCCATCTGGCTTATGTGGATCTTAGGGAATCAACCTGGGTTCTTTGACTTTGCAGGCAAGCGCCTTAACCACTGAGCCATCTCTCCAGCTTCCCTTTGTAGTTTTTTTTTTTTGTCTTTTTGTTTTTTGGTTTTTCAAGGTAGGGTCTCACTCTGGCCCAGGCTGACCTGGAATTCACTGTGTAGTCTCATGGTGGCCTTGAACTCATGGCAATCCTACTACCTCTGCCTCCCGAGTACTGGGATTAAAGGCGTGTGCCACCATGCCCAACTTCCTGTTGTAGTTTTTAAATGTTCTGAATTCTTTTCAAGTAGCTGGTGATGTGGGCCTTCAAACTTGTGGCTTTGACTCTGCTGTCATTTAAAAATTTGTTGAGAGAGGGAAAAGGAGAGACAGGGACAGAATGCGAATAGGCGCACCAGAACCTCCTGATACTGTAAATAAAACCCCAGATGCCTGTGCTACTTTGCATATCTGGCTTTGTGTGGGTCCTGGGGAATTGAACCTAGGCCATCGAGCTTTTCAAACAAGGGCCTTTAACCACTGAACCATCTCTCCAGCCCTGTTGTCACTTTTGATGGGTGTAGTATCCAGTGCCCCCTTATTGGTCAAGCACATGCTGAATGAAAGAGTATCTTCCTGTGTTCTAAGCCCCCCCCCCAAGCACAGGGTGAGGTGCTGCGCTGGTGGGGTGAGTTTGTGTAGATTCTACTCTCGCCTCTCCATCCACATTTTATGTCCGAGCTATGTTTTATTACCTGAGCTAATGAGCATACTGGGGTTAACTTGGCCTTTGGGATCACTCAAATACAGGCCATCACGCCCTCTTTAACCACATCTCCTACTTCTAAACAATCACAAGCGCTCATACAGCTGCCTGTGTCAGTTCTCAGATAGGTATGTATGGGGTTTATAGAGTGGGAGGGTGCGGGGTTCCATGGACATGCTCAACCATGTTTTCAGCCCTGAGACCATGAGGATCACATGAGGAACTTGAAAAATTTATAAAGTGCAGGCCATACCCCGAACCCTTGTCATCTCTGGCAGAGTGTTCCAGGGGGCTTTAAGGGGGCAACTGAGGCTGGAAATCCCATGCCAGAGGATGTAGTCTTGTTGGTCATTTGCTCTGCTTCCCGACGCTTTTCCTCTGATCTAAACCTACAGCCCGCAATCTGGTCTCTCAGTCTTTGCTCAGTCTCTAAGAAACCCACCTGGAACATCCTCGCCTGACCCTTCATTTACTCAAATCTGTTCCCACCTCCTGGACTGTATCTCTTCCCAGTCTTCCAAACAGGCCTGCCAATGTATAGCGATCTCTGAATTTTAGTAGCCTAAAAAAAAAAAACCGTATCAATACCGTCTTCCAGACACAATGCGGCTGTGGCATTCATGAGCTTGCAGTGACTGACGCTACCTACGCAGGACCTGCAGTGTAAGAGGGGACTTGTGGACATCAAAAGAGAAGAGAGACTAGTTGGAAAGAAGGATTCCGTGGAGGCAGGAAGGGGAGGGAGGACAGCGGGAGGGGACTGTGATCATGGTGTATTGTCCATATGTACATAGGCTGTCCACAATAAGTTTTAAAAAATTCCATCAGTGATTTGATAGAGACCAAATCATGACATACACACCGACTAATTTTCTCTGTGTGCTTTCACATCAGTAAGAGAACACACAGATTATAATAGGTCCGCAGCCTTGGAAGACTTGGAAGTTCATATGAGAATATTTTTGGGACCTTTTGGCTAACAGCATTTTTTCTTCAATGTAAGCTTTATACCTTTTGTTTCAAATTCAGATTTTAATCTATGTTTCTTTCCTTCCTTCCTTCCTTCCTTCCTTCCTTCCTTCCTTCCTTCCTTCCTTCCTTCCTTCCTTCCTTCTTCCTTCCCTCCCTGCCTCCCTCCCTCCCTCCCTCTTTCTTTCTTTGACAGAGAAAGAGGGAGAGAGAAAGATAGGATGGGCACACAAGGGCCTCCAGCCACTGCAAAAGAACTCCAGACGCGTGCGCCCCCCTGTGCAGCTGGCTAACGTGGGTCCTGGGGAATGGAACCTGGTCCTCTGGCTTTGCAGGCAAATGCCTTAACTGCTAAGCCATCCCTCCAGCCCAGATTTTAATTTTTCTATTGTTTGATGTTTCCTAGGAGAACATGAACAAATGGCTGTTTACTCAGGTTTAGCTTGGTGAGCCAGTGGGTTTATTGAGGGTGCCCAAGGATTGTGGGTGATCCCTGGGCAGCTGCACCACTGTAAAGCCCACCTCAGCATGGGTGCTGGCTCCTGAAAACCGTTTTCTGCACAACTTGCAGGCTCCTCCATCAGAGCCTCCTCTTCCTCAGCAGTTGTCTACTGCTTACAGAACCTCAGGAAGGACCTCATGAGTCTTGTGGGTTTTATTAGCCTCACAAGCTTATCAGCCCCTTCCTCCCTTCCGGAAGGGATGTTTCAGTTGGGAGGAAAGAGCTATACACTTCCTTACCCAGGCTTCTGAACTATCTTGGGCCATGGCCACGTTTCAAAATCTGGTACTGGTCTAGAGAGATGGCTTAGCAGTTAAGGTGCTTGCCTGCAAAGCCTAAGGATCCAGGCTTGATTCCCCAGGACCCACGAAAGCCAGATGCACAAGGTGGTGCATGTATCTGGAGTTCGTTTGCAGTGGCTGGAGGCCCTGGTGTGTCCATTCTCTCTCTCTCTTTTTTTCTCAAATAAAATCAATAAATAAATGAACAAAAATATTTTAACAATCTGGTGTTAGGTATGAATGTGTCCCCAGAAGAGTGCTCATATGAAGCATTCCCAGTGAGTGCTCCAGCGCCTTTGAAGCCTGCCCACGGACCTACCAGGAATTCTGTTTGTTTTTTTTAAAGGTCTTTTTGTTTTCAAATTCATTTACTTATTTGCAAGCAGAGAGAGAGAGAGAGAGAGAGAAGACAGACACAGAGAGAATGGACTCTCCAGGACCTGTAGCCACTGCAAACAAACTCCAGATACATGTGTCCTTTGTGTATCTGGCTTATGTGGGTCTTGGGGAATCGAACCTGGGTCCTTTGGCTTTGCAGGCAAATGCCCTAACCGCTAAGCCATCTCTCCAGCCCCAGGAATTTTGTTTTATCTGTTGCTCTTGGCTGACACAAAGTTATGAGGAAAGGGAATTAAAAAACTTTTTTTGTTTTATTTTTATTTATTTTATTTGAGAGTGATAGGCACACAGAGAAAGAGATAGAGATAGATAGATAGATAGATAGATAGATAGATAGATAGATAGATAGGGAGAGAATGGGTGTGCCAGGGCCTCCAGCCACTGCAAGTGAATTCCAGATGCCTGTGTCACCTTGTGCATCTGGCTTACATGGGTCCTGGGGAATCAAGCCTTGATCCAGAGTCCTTAAACTTCACAGGTAAGCGCTTAACAGCAAATCCATCTCTCTAGACCCCGGGAATTTTTTTAATGGAGTGAGAAGGTAGGTAATTTGGAAGGGATTTAAAAATATATATATTTATTTATTTGCAAGGAGAGAGAGGGGAGGGATGGGCATACCAGGGCCTTTAGCCACTACAAACAAACTCTAGATGCATGCGCCACCTTGTGCATCTGGCTTTACATGGATGCTGGGGAATTGAACCTGGGTTGTTAGGGTTTTGCAGACAAGTACTTTGGCTCCTGAGTCATCTCTCCAGCCCTGGAAGGGATTTTGTTTTTAAGAAGCCCCAGTGTGAGTGAAGTCTTCTAATAACAGGGCAGCATTTGGCCTCAGGGAACCAGGCCTTAGTACAGATGGAAGAAAATCCAAGTTCTCACTCTTATACTATCCTGGGAAAAATCTAGATTAAATCCCTTTATGACCTGCTGTGGCAAAAACAGATGGGTCTGCAACCTAACTGACCACTAGATGTCACCACAATACCACCCAGTTTTCTGGCTTTGACACGAGTATTTTGAGGCCAGATGTAGGACACCAAGAAAACTCTACTGACCTCTAGGCAGGAACGCAGTCCTGAAGCATGCCTGCAGGATCGGTCCAAAGTAGCTGTTGAATACAAAGAAGGAACAAAGGGTAGGTAAAGATCCAGGATAAATATATAAATTCAGTATAAGTACAGAGAAGGTGAATCACCTTGTGACTAAAGAAAAAATAATCCTTGCCTAAAGAGAAAATAATTCAGAGCTGACTTTAGTGTTCTCATTTCCCGTGAAAACAATACTTGGTGTTGGTTGTTTTTTTTTTTTTGTTTGTTTGTTTTTTTGGTCTTTTCTTTAGGAGAAGGAATGTGGCTGGATGAACATTTCAGGCTTCTAAAACAAAATCTAAAATATGTAGCATCCAGCTTTGTCCTGTCAATGATAGCATGTTACCCACATTTTTATTTAACATAGTATTTTTCTTTTCTTTCTTTCTTTGTTTTTTTTGAGGTCAGGTCTCACTCTAGCCCAGGCTGACCTGGAAGTCACTATTTAGTTTCAGGGTGACCTTGAGTTCATAGCAGTCCTCCTACATCTGCCTCTCAAATGCTGGGGTTAAAGGCGTGGGCCACCACGCCTGGTTTGTAGTATTTTTCTTGATCGAAGTGTATTTTACTTGGGTTCTCTGATTTTCTTGAATTCAACCAAGAATGTAGCAATAGCTCACTTTGCTTAAAGTCACACCAGGCTTGTCTGGCCCCAGTCAAGTCCATTATACATGTATATATTTTGGCAAGAAAGTATTATAAATATATCCACCTGGATTTTGTGTCAATATAGTCTTTGGCATTAAATATCTATTGGCATTGTATTATATTATTCAAAAGTAAATGTAGGGCGGGAGAGATGGCTTAGTGGTTAGGGCGCTTGCCTGTGAAGCCTAAGGATCCAGGTTTGACTGTCCAGATCCCACATAAGCCAGACACACAAAGGTGAGGCAAGTGCAAGGTTGCACATGCCCACTAGGTAGTGCCAGCATCTGGAGTTTGATTGCAGTGGCTGAGGCCCTAGCATGTCAATTCTTTCTCTGACTCTCTTTCTCCCTCTCTCACTCTCTCTAAAATAAATAAAAAGTAAATATAATGGGTCTATGGTTGTTCCAAGATAGTATTATAATTACTAATTCAAAGACCAAGAAGGCCAGCTAGTTCTTAGGAGTTGACTATTGTGAAATTAGTTTATTTTGTACTTTTCATTCTTTGGCTTTGGAAAATACTCTTGGCCGTAAGTTGGCTTAGTAAGATAGTAAGCCTTGTTCAGTTGCGCCAAATAAGCACATTCTCTGGCCTAACACGGTGTTGTGACAGCACCTCATCCAAGAGACAGGTTCTCTAGGGAGGAAATGAATTGATGGGTGGAACACAGGCTTACGGTTGAGTCCAACCCCGACACGCAAGTCCTGTTGCTTTTGGGAAGTGAGCAGTAGGTCCCGTGGTTTGAAGGGGGTGAGAAATAAAGAAGAAACGTTAATGCTTGCTGTTTTAGATCTCTTCCCGGGACCCGACTGCTTCTGTGTGGGAAGTGGTCACTCAGAAGTGCTGTCCCCCGGGAGCTGTAGGTGTGACTCTTGTGTGGTTCCGCTCTGGTCCCTTCTCAAGCTCTTGATGGTTTTGTCGCCTACAGATGCACAGCTTGAAGGGCTACTGGGCAAAGCTGAACTCCAACCTTGAGTACGTTAAGTACACCAAGCCCCACTTACACTATCACAACAGTGTGGTCAGGAGAGAGTGGCACAACCTGATCTCGGAAGAGGTACGTGCCAGTCAGAGGCATAGCAGGGCCAGTCACAAGGCTGGCTCATGCGGGCCACCTGCTCCCCTTCCCCCCTCCCCATTGCCAGGCACAGTTATGCCATCTCGCTGATGGGCACACAGGGCTGCTTCTAACATTTCTGCTCTGAGGAGGAAATTGGAACGCAGAGAGGACTCATGACACATTCTAGAAGCGCGATTAATATCCATGCTGTATTACTTGTATTAGTTATTTTTCTTGTTGATGTGACAAAAATACCTGACAAATGCAACTTAAGGATTTCTTCTGGGTCCCAAGTTGTTCATGCACCACATGGAGTCACAGGCCTGGAGGCCGGAACATGAGTCAGCTGGTCACCTAGTCGAGAAGCAGAGAGAGCTGAGTGCTGCCACCCAGCTTCCTTTCTCCTTTGTGTCCGCTCTTAGACCCCAGCCCATGCAGCAGTGCTGCCTGTCGATAGAGCATGTCTTCCCCTTTCCACTAACCCGATCTAGAAACTCCCTCAGTCTCGTCCAGAGATTTTTGTCTCTAGGTTTTTCTAGAACCTTTCAAGTGGACACTATTAAACTATACTTGCGTAGCTAGCGGTTGGTTTGGAAAACTCTAGGTGTTCCCCAGTTAGTGGTTGCTACATGGTGGTGGTAAAGGAGTCAGTGAGACTGAGTATGAAGGATGGCGCAAGGGAAGAGGAGTGTCTTTGGGAAGATGGGATTTTAATCTGGATCTTAATCGTGCTGGTACATGAATCTATACATAGGGGAAAATGGCATAGGTCTATATACACAGACTTTTTTTTTTTTTTTTGACATGTTTGAGGTAGGGTTTCACTCTGGCTCAGGCTGACCTGGAATTCACTATGTAGTCTCAGGGTGGCCTCAAACTCATGCCACTCCTCCTACCTCTGCCTCCTAAGTGCTGGGATTAAAGGCGTGCGCCACCTTGCCCGGCTTATATACACATACATTTGACCAATATTGACCTTCCTGATTTTGATACTGTAGTGTAGTTCTATAAGACGTGAACATTGAGGGAGATGGAATGAAGGGTCCATGTAGTTTCTGTACTATTGTTGTGTGAGGGTCAATGTTGTATGTAGTTGACTTGAGATGCCCTGTAATATTGATGCATCATAATGACATGTTTATTTTTTGAAAGCAAAATAGAGGGTTCTGGTTCCCTGAAGATATTTTATTATTTCTGAAGCTCTTAAATATATGGGCTTATATAGCTGACATACAAAAATCCATCACAGAATTTTCACCCATATATCTGACATGTTATCACCCTTAGAAAACAGGAAAAAGAAGGTCCACAGCATATGTGAGGAACATTCTGGATAATGCAATAAAGTAAGTACAAGTCAAGGTTCTGTGTCTGTCAGCTGGTTACCTTTCGCCTTGTTGGCCACCTTTCATGGAAGTAGCCTGCCTTGTTGACTGATGGTCTCAGCTTCGTGAACACTACTTGGTTCTGGAGTTGCTAGTGGGAAAAGCTTACAGACTTAAGCCCTGAAGTAGAGGATTCATAATGGGTAAAGCTTTTGTGAGTGAGTACATTTGAGGACAAAGTAGAGAAGAGGTTGATTAAAAAAAAAAAAAAAAAAAAAACCAGCTGTTTGTTGGTGAGCTGGGAGCTTGCTCTTATTTTGAAAGCATGTTTTCTGGAGAGATGAGTCATCTCAGAGCACTAAAAGTATAGGCCTCATTCCAGCTTCGGTTCTATTTTCTGCCTCCATTATTTCCAATAACTGAGAGCTGCAATTGTTCTGAATCATGACTGCTGTTGGCACTAAAGTGCTTCGAGATTCATAATTGCTCAATGTGCTTTTTGGTACATTTGATTAAAGTTTTTGAGGCTTCCGGAAGCCTGAGAATAGCTTCTACAGTGGTTTTATGGGGTTTTAAAGGAGGACGTCCTTATATAGAGTTGTAGCTTTAATTATTATTATTATTTTTTTAACAATGCTTCCTATGTGACTAACACGGCCAATTCCTTTGTAGGGTGATTTCTAACATGGAAGCAAAGAATTCTGGTAAGACACACTTGTATTGTCCTGTGCTTGAACCTGCCTTTAGAGTCTCATGTTTTGTTTCCAATACTGTTCTTTCTTTTACTTAAAAATTTTTAAGTTTTTATTTATTTATTTGCAAGCAGAGAGAGAGAGAGAGAAAGAGAGAGAGAAGAGAGGCAGACAAAGAGAGAATGGGCACACGAGGGCCTCCAGCCACTGCAAATGAACTCCAGATGCATGTGCCCCTTGTGCATCTGGCTTACGTGGGTCCTGGGGAATCGAACCTGGGTCCTTTGGCTTTGCAGGCAAACACCTTAACTGCTAGGTCGTCTCTCCAGCCCCTCAATACTGTTTTTCTACCAGTGGGTTGACAGGAAAACCACTCCTGGTTCTGTAATGAAGGCAGAAGCCTTTGCTGCCACCTTGTCATGTCATCGGGACCTGTGGGGACAGTCTCTGAATGTGCTTTTCCTGGGGGGCTCCCGGTAGTGGGCTGTCTGGTTTTTGTCATTTCTGCTCCCATAGCTGATCTAATTAGCATGCCCTCTGGCTGTACCCACAGGATGCAATTTGGCAGTGTGGGTTTATTTTTATTTTTTATTTTTAATTTGCTTGGGCTGCTTTCTCTCCAGCTGTGTGATCACACAGGGTCATTGATTTGCGTTGTGTGTGTATTTAATTTCCGTTCAAACCAGGGTGCATTCTGGGCTCCATTTCAGGGGGTCGACAACAAGCCTCTCGATAAGTAGTGTGGCTCTGTGGGATGGACATGGACTTAAATTTCAGAGCCGCAACTTGTTGACCAATGTGTTCCTGGGCACTGCTAGTCTCCGGGCTCGAGTGAGCGGAGAGTGAGATCTGATGGGCTTACGTAGAGAACACCCAGGTAGTGCCTAGTGGGGCACTCTGCAAAGGTGGCTGCTATATCATATGTGTGAGGAAGAAACGCTAAAGCATCATTTCTTTTTTTGTAAATTTCTTTTTTTATTTGTTTATTTTTTGATTTAGGTTTTATGAGAGAGAGAGAGAGAGAGAGAGAGAGAGAGAGAATTGGTGCATGCCAGGGCCTCCAGCCACTGCAATTGGACCCCAGACTTGTGCACCACTTTGTGCCCACGTGTGACCTTGCATGCTTGCATCACCTTGTGTGCTTGCGTCGCCTTGTGTGTCTGGCTTAGGTGGGACCTGGAGAGTCAAACCTGGGTCCTTAGGCTTTGCAGGCCTTAACTGCTAAGCCACCTCTTCAGCCCCTAATGCATCATTTCTAAATCAGGTGTTATCTAACTCCTGGGTGCAGGGTGAGGGGGGTGGGCAGGAGAGGAGGTGGATGGGAGAGAGGGAAGCTGCAAGAGGCTTCCAGCAGTGAAAGCTGACTTAAGTCTTAAGTCTTGCCAGTGGTAACCGAGGACGGAATGCTGAGGAGATCCAGGTCCAAGTTCCTTTTTTTTTTTTTTTTTCCCCCTGGTGTGGTTGTTGCCACAGCAACTCCTTCATGCCTTGCGAAGGCTACCTTTCATTAAAGAAGCTGCTGCTTTTAGATCTAGTCCTGTTTTATGGGCTTGGATGTTTTAGGTACATGTTGGGGGACTCTAATGGAAATTAATTGAGACAGTGTATAACTACACACCCTGCAGCTGTGCACACAGTCCAGTGACCCACAACAGTGAATTTGGCCCCAGGGCAACCACCTCTGCTTGTATAATTAGGCCATCTGAGCTGGAAGCAGGGGCTGTGCTGTGCCGGACGAGGTGTGCCTACGTGAGATCCAGGGTCACTTTCCGTGCATCGCCGAGGGTTTTGCGGTGTGGGAACTCTTGTTACGGGTCTAGTGCAGGTTTCTGTTGTGTCTATGCCTCCTGTCCTCCTTGGACAGCTCTTCCTGATTCAGCCTCCAGACCTGATTACATCCTGTCGTCTCTTTGGGTGCACTTTAGGAAGCCTCCCCTTCCTCTCACATGCTTTGCTGGCACTAGTCTTTCATGAAAAATACTGTCTCTGGGCTGGAGAGATGGTTTAGCGGTTAAATGCTTGCCTATGAAGCCTAAGGACCCCAGTTCGAGGCTCTCTTCTCCAGGACCCATGTAAGCCAGATGCACAAGGGGGTGCATGCATCTGGAGTTCGTTTGCAGTGGCTGGAGGCTTGGTGCACCCATTCTCCCTCTCTCTCTCTCTCTCCCTGCCTATTTCTGTATCTCTCTCTTAAATAAATAAAAAATAAAATATTTAAAAAAATATTTAAAAAAAAAGAAAAAGAAAAATACTGTCTCTGCCTGAAGTAAAATTCAGGGCTGTAGGGGCATTCTGCATAGTTTCATCTAAACTACGAGGACTGAGTAGGATGGAGGTAGAATTTATCCTGAGGAGTCATGCAGTGTCTTTATGCTTCCAGAAGGAGGCGTCAACCTGTGGGTGCTCCTGTCTTGCCTGGCTCTGAGCATCAGTCATTCAGAGATAAGAAACTAGTGGAAGGAATGTTGGCTAAAACTTAGGGCAGACTGTCCAGCCAGCCTCCTTGTCTGCCCTGCCTGTCTTGGTAGTACAGGGCCAGTCAGAAAGTGCCATTTGAGGGCTGGAGAGATGGCTTAGCAGGTTAAGGCGCTTGCCTGCGAAGCCTAAGGACCCATGTTCAATTTCTCTCCAGATCCACCTAAACCAGACACACAAAGGTGAGGCCAGCACAAGGTCATACATACCCACTAGGTGGCACAAGCATCTGGGGTTCAATTGCAGTGGCTGAGGCTCTGGTGAACCAGTTCTCTCTCTCCCTCTGCCTCTCTCTCTCTGTAAAATTAAAAAAAAATAAAATTAAAAAAATGAAAGTGCCATTTGACTTAACTTTCACATTACTGTTTCCATGTTGACTCATCCACCTTTTCCGTCTTTAATGTTCCCCATCAGTGCTAGCCAATCACTGACTATTCCCTCAGCTCAGTCAATCCCAACGTCACTGAACTGTTGTGTCAGGAAGACCAGTGGTGTCAAGAAATAGAAAGGAGGCACATAGTCCTTTCCCCAAACATCACCATGCTTCAGATTATGGTTCCCTGAGGGTTGAGAGAGCTCCGAGCCCCAGTCGCCAGGGAATGGAGGGAGTGCCAGTGCTGAAGAGACTGGCGGAGAGAAAGTCTTTCTTCTATTCTTTATTTCTCAGACTGTGCCTGTCTGCTTCCTGGAGCTCACTGCCTGAGGGAAGTTCAGTTAGGTCACACTTAACCATGAGGAATTTTTGCACTGTCATGGGAATGTTTTCCAGGAGTCATACCTGGGCTGATTATTTTATTTATTCATTTATTTTGGGTTTATGCTTTTATTCTTGTGTAACATTTTTAGAGAGAGGGGTGGGGGAGAGACAATTGGCGCACCAGGGCCTCAGCCGCCGCAATCAAACACCAGACACTTGTGCCACCTAGTGGGCATGTGCGACCTTGCGCTTGCCTCACCTTTGTGCATCTGGCTACCGTGGGATCTGTAGGCTTCGCAGGCAAGCGCCTTAACCGCTAAGCTGTCTCTCCAGCCCTGATTCTTCTTTTTAACCTACTTCTTGAAAACTGCCCTCCCGACTGCTGCTGTGTTCAATTTCAGGGCCAAGGTTAATACCCCTCCTGCAGGAGGAAGATAACCACCAGCGGCTACTCGTGGGCTTGGTAAGTGGTCTGTGGGCTTCTTAGATACAAGAAAGGAGTGGGAAGGACAAGCTGGGCTGTTCATTCCTACAGCTCTTTGAACAAGTGATTGTTGTCAACCTTCCTTCAGGTGTCCTGTGGTAAGCAAGCAGCACAACTATGACTCCTGTCCTTTTGGAGTGTGTTGTCTAGTGGACAAATTAGTCACACCAACCCATACACAATTGTAAGCCATGCTAAGGAATTAATGCCACTAAGAGTGTTTCAAATAGGAAGAATAACATTTTGTATTTAGGCTTTAAAATACAACAGCATAGTCTTTTTGGACATCCTAGTGTTAGAATGACCACAGAAATAGAAATCAACGTAAATTAGAAGAACTGTTAAAGAAATATGAAACCTTTTCAAAGCAATTAAACATCTAGAAAGTCTAATATGATTTTCAGGTCAGGTGTGGTGGCGCTTGTCTTTAATTCCAGAACTTGGGAGGCAGAGGTAGGTGGATTGCTGTGAGTTTGAGGCCACGATGAGACTGTATAGTGAGATTGTATAGTGAATTCCAGGTCAGCCTGGGCTAGAGTGAAACCCTACCTCAAAAAACCAAAAAAAAAAAAAAAAAAAAAAAAAAAAAGTGTATTAAGATTTTCAATACCATCCATACGTGTGTATGTGTATGTATATATGCAGTTAGTAGGCATGGGTTTAAATTGGAATCTTTAGTGTGTAATTAATGAGAAATTTTAAATCAATGTAACAAGAATTTTTGATAAATCAGTTGGTGAATGGTTAAGTATTTGTAAAAGAAATTTTCTGCTATAAACAAACAGATACTATACCAGTTAAATTAAAAAATTTATTACAAAAAATTAAACTGTGTAAATAAGTTAAGTGAAGGCTGGAGAGATGGCTTAGCAGCTAAGGTGCTTGCCTGTGAAGCCAAAAGACACATGTTTGACTCTTTAAGTCCCATGTAAGCCAGATGCACAAAGTGACACAAGTGTGCAAGGTCACACATGTGCACTAGTGGCACATGTGTCTGGAGTTTGATTGCAGTGGCTGGAGGCCCTGGCATGCCAGTTTTCTCTCTCTTGCATAAAAACAAGGCCATTCTGTTGGGCTTGCCTCAAAAATAAAAAATAAAAAAATTAAGTGAGTAGTTAATACTGTACTAGAAAGAGTCTTTACAAGATAATGAATAGAAAAAGCCAGGCGTGGTGGTGCATGCCTTTAATTCCAGCACTTGGAAGGCAGAGGTAGGAGGATTGTCGTGAGTTTGAGGCCACCCTGAGACTACATAGTTAATTCCAGGTCAGCCTGGAGCAGAGTGAGACCCTACCTCAAAAACAAAAAAAAAAAAAAAAAAAAAAGATAATGAATGGGCCAGGTGTGGTGGTGTACACCTTTAATCCCAGTACTTGGGAGGCAGAGGTAGGAAGATTGTCATGAGTTTGAGGCCACCGTGAGACTACATAGGTAATTCCAGGTCAGCCTGAGCTAGAGTGAGACCCTACCTTGAAAAACCTAAAAAAAAAAAAAAAAAAAAAGCTATTGAATGGGCTGTAGAAATGGATCAATGGTTAAGGCACTTGCCTGAAAAGCCTAAGGACTAAGGACCCAGATTTGATTTCCCCAGGTCTGGAGTTATTTGCAGTGATTAGAGGCCCTGGCATGCCCATTCCCACTTTCTCTGCCTCTTCTCTCTCTCTTCCCTCGCTCTCAAATAAATCAATAAATGAAAATTTTTAAAAAGAATAGTAATAGAATAGTAAACAGAAAAAATTAACTTTTGGAATATATTTTTAAATTAACTTTTAAAAAAACCACATTGGCTAGCCCACACAGGAGGCTGAACTGAAATAAATTGCCATGTGTCTTGGTCATGAGAGCAAGGAATCTGCTAAAACAGAAGATATGAGCGTGGGTCATGTTGCGTGCACAGTTCTTACAGGCTGTTCATTGGCACAAAAGATCTTTAGCCAGGAAGGCATCTTGCTAAGCAGAGTATTTGGGCAAAAGGGGAGAACAGGAGGAGGAGGAAGGAGAAAGAAAAGCAAAGGGTAAGGACGGCTGGGAATGCTAGCCAGTGATTACAGAGGCCCAGGATTGAGGAGGACAGAGCAGGCTCAGGATCAAGCCTGTGTGGAGAAACCAGAATGAACATCTCATGGCCCGTGCGTGCCAGAGGCCTGTGCTGAGTGTCCGTGGGCACTGTGTGAAGAAGTACCTGAGGCCTTTCCTTTGCGTCCTACCTATGTCCTTCCAAGCATCCCAGCTGTCTCCACTAGTGCAGTTACTCCATGTTTAGAGGTGCTCCTGGTGACGTCCCAGAGCTTCAGGGACAGATTTCAAACATTTGGTAGTTCCCAAAGCCTGCTGACTTCCACAGAAGTCTGTGGTACATGCTTTTTTAAAAATATATATTTTATTTATTTATTTGAAAGAGAGAAAGAGGCAGAGAGAGAGAGAGAGAGAGAGAGAGAGAGAGAGAGAATGGGCGCACCAGGGCCTCCAGCCACTGCAAACAGACTCCAGATGCATTCACCCCCTTGTGCATCTGGCTTATATGGGTCCTGGAGAATCGAACCAGGATCCTTTGGCTTAGCAGGCAAACTCCTTAACCACTAAGCCATCTCTACAGCCCATTCTTTTTTTAAAAATTTATTTATTTATTTATTTATTTATTTATTTATTTGAAAGAGGGAAAGAGACACAGAGAGAGAGAGAGAGAGTGAGAGAATGGGTGTGCCAGGGCTTCCAGCCACTGCAAATGAACTCCAGATGCATGTGCCACCTTCTGCATCTGGCTTATGTGGGTCCTGGAGAATCCAACTGAGGTCCTTTGGCTTTGCAGGCAAGTGCCTTAACTGCTAAGCCATATCTCCAGCTCTCTCTTTTTTTAAAAAAATTATTTATTTACTAGAGAGAGAGAGAGAGAGAGATAGAGATTGAGTGTGCCAGGGTCTTCAGCTGCTGCAAACAAACTCCAGACACATGCGTCACTTGTGCAGCTGGCCACATGGGTCCTGGGGAATTAAACCTCAGTCCTTTGGCTTTGAAGGCAAGCACCTTAACCACTAAGCCATCCTTACAGCTGTTCGGTGGTACATTCTTGTCAGGGCCTGGACCCTGACTCTTACTTGTCTTCTTCTTGGGTTAAAGCAGAAGTAGTTCCTCTTCAGGAAAGTGTTGGGAGCCTCCTGAGGCATCTCACTGGAGCAATACTGAGAGTTACGCATCTCCGTTGAAATCCTCAGATCTAGTTTTTTTTATGTCGATGAAGTATATTAATGGCTCTAATTAAAATCAGTTGGGAGTGTGTGAATAGGGAGGTTGTGACTTTTCTAATACATGTCCCATTTTCAGATGGTGTCTGAGCTAAAAGATCATCTTTTGAGACACTTACAGGGTGTGGAAAAGAAGAAAATTGAACAGATGGTCCTGGACTACATTTCAAAACTGGTTGGTTTTAGTTTTTTTTTTTTCTCCTCTAACACCACCCCTAGATCAATGAGGCTAGTTGTGTTTTTCACGTTAGGTTTTTGGAGGTGATATATTTGGTGCTATGGCTTGCAAGAAGAAAAATAAGAACAATAAACAGAGAGCTAGGTGTGAAAGTCCTTCACTGCTTTCCTTTCTACTTGGTCCTGAGCTCATGGAAGCATAAGACTGAGCTTAGGATGCTGGGCAGAGATATTCACATCCTATCTTGGCAAATTCAAGCTTCTTACAGTTCAGTAATGCTTTCTGCATGGACGTTTTAGACAGGCATGAAAGAACCTGAACTTTAATTCTTTTTTAAAAATTAGTTTTACTTATTTATTTATTTGACAGAGAAAGAGGGAGAGAGAGGGGGGAGGAGAGAGAGAGAGAGAGAGAGAAAGAGGGAGAATGGGCATGCCAGGGCCTCCAGCCACTACAAATGAACGTGAGTCCTGGGGAATCGAACCTGGGTCCTTTGGCTTTGCAGGCAAATGCCTTAACTGCTAAGCCATCCCTCCAGCCTTAATTCTTTTTTTTTTAATTGGCACACCAGGGCCTCAGCCACTACACTCAACCTCCAGATGTGTGTGCCACCTTATGTGCACGTGCTACCTTGCATGCTTGTGTCACCTTGTGCGATATGGCTTATGTAGGACCTGGAGAGTCAAATATGGGTCCTTAGGCTTTCAGGCAAGCACCTTAACCACTAAGTGATCTCTCCAGCCTGAACTTTAATTCTTAATTAGCTTCAGCAGACAAATAAGGCCAGATCCCAGCTCTGTTTGGTATCTACCAGCATGCTGGAGTCTGCTGAAGAGATAGCCCGTTGCGGTGGCTGGAGGCGCTGGCATGCTCTCTCTCTCTCTCCCTCTCCCTTTCCTCTCTCCCATGTTGATAGCTGATATTTACTTGCACTTTTGGGACTCAAAAAGGTACAAGTCCTTCACCTTTCTTTTCTATTGACTTCATTTTGTAACTGATCTATTTTTCCTCTTTATATATTTCTCTTTACAAAAAAAGGTTTTTTTTTTCCTTCCTGCTTTTATCTCAAAAATGTGTTTAACAGCTACTTTTTTTTTTTTTTGAGAGAGAGAGAGAGAGAGACAAAGAGAGAGGGAGAGGAAGACAGATAGAGATGGGTGTGCCAGCAACCTCTCAGCTGCTGCAAATGAAATCCAGATGCATGCGCCCCCTTGTGGTCAAGTGCGGCATTGCACCCTTGCGTCACTTTGCATCTGGCTAAACGTGGGACCTGGAGATTGGAACCGCTAGAGATTGGAACCAGCGTTCTTAGGCTTAGGAGGCAGGCGCCTTAACTGCTAAGCCATCTCTCCAGCCGTTAACAGCTACTTTTAAATAACAAAATAAGTATTTCTTGGATAAAACCTTAGGTTACCATTAAAAAATGAAATTTTGAGTTCCCATAGACTTTCTTTTTTGGTGACTTTTTTTTAACTTAAAAAAATATATTTATTTATTTGAGAGAGAGAGAAAGAAGGAGAGAAGAGAGAGAGAGAGAGAGAGAGAGAATGGGCACGCCAGGGCCTCCAGCCACTGCAAATGAACTCCAAATGCATGTGCCCCCTTGTGCATCTGGCTTACATGGGTCATGGAGGGTCGAACTGGGATCCTTTGGCTTTGCAGGCAAATGTCTTAACAACTAAGTCATGTCTCCAGCCCTTTGGTGATATTTTTGAGCTTTCTCATGGCACACATGCAAGGCTGTCTGTGACTTGAGGTACCCTGGCCTCCAGTTGGACATAACTGCATTGATATTTTCAAGAAAATACAAAGACAAGTTCTGCCAGTAGCCTTAGAAGTGCCCTTTTCTTTAGAGAGCAAGACTGCAACCAGGTCCATGAGCTTTAGGAAAACTACTTTTCCCATCAGGTTTGCAAACGCCACACCTACGAATGTGTAAATTGCACTTGTGAAATAACATGACATTTGTAAATTAATATTACCTTATAAAACACATCTTCAAATATTGAATTACAATCTGAAAACTCAAAATAGCAAAACTTATAAACTTGTAAAAAATGTCAGTCTACTTCTGTTTCTTTAAAGCCTTTTGAGATTTTGAGGGGTTAGAAAATGTGGAACAATTTAGAAGACATAATTTGGAAGAAGACTAAGATTAATCTAAAAATTTATAACTTTCTTACTTTTAAAAATATATTTTATTGGGCTGGAGAGATGGGTTAGCACTTAAGGCAATGGTGGTGCACCCTTTAATCCCATCACTTGGGAGGTAGAGGTAGGAGGATCACCATGAATCACTCTGAAACTACATAGTAAATTCCAGGTCAGCATAGGCTACAGTAAAACCCTACCTCAAAAAAAAAAACAAAACAAAACAAAACAAAACAAAACAAAACTTTAAAAAAGTATTGCTAATTTGATATTTAAAAAAAAATAAGAAAGAGGGCTGGGAGAGATGGTTTAGTTGTTAAGGCATTTGCCTGCAAAGCCAAAGGATCTTGGTTCTATTCCCCAGAACCCACATAAGCCAGATGTACAAGGTGGTGCATGCATCTGGAGTTCATTTACAATGGCTGGAAGCCCCGGCATGCCCATTCTTTCTCTCTCTCTCTCTTGCCTTCTCTCACTCTCTCAAATAAATAAATAAATAAATAAATAAATAAAATTTAAAAAAATATTTTATTATTTATTTATTTTAAAGGGGGCAGAGAAAGAGAGTGGGACACACACACACACACACACACACAGAGAGAGAGAGAGAGAGAGAGAGAGAGAGAAAGAGACAGAGAGAGAATGGTGCACCAGGGCTTCTAGCCACTGCAAACCAACTCCAGATGCATACGCCACCTTGTGCATCTGGTTTATGTGGGTACTAGGGAATCAAACATGGGTCCTTACGCTTCACAGGCAAGTGCCTTAACCACTAAGCCATCTCTCTCAGCCCTCTTTCTTATTTTTTTAATATCAAATTAGCAATTTTTTTAAGTGTTTTTTGTTTTGTTTTGTTTTGTTTTGTTTTGAGGTAGGGTTTTGCTGTAGCCCAGGCTGACCTGGAATTCATTATGTAGTTTCAGAGTGACCTCGTACTCATGGCAATCCTCCTACCTCTACCTCCCAAGTGATAGGATTGAAGGCGTGCACCACCACGCCCAGCAATCCATATTTTATAATGTTGATGCAGATCACCATCTTTATAGAACAAGTGCACATTATAGATCAAGTGACAGTTGTTACTCCCTGACTGTGTACACTAAGTTCTGAAGCTTGAAATCTCATGATGGCTTCTTTCTGCCCAAATAATGGAACTGGATTATCTAAAAAGTTTTCTTTTGATGATTTTGGCTATGTAAGGCTGGTTTGGTAATTCACAAAAAACACCACAGCAATAATGGATGTCCTGTCTTCAGTAACCGTCAGGAGTTACTTGTATGAAACTGCTGTGAAACCAGCAAGACCACACTTATGCACCCATCATTTTCAGGACTGTTGGTAATGCAGGCATACCACTGCCGAATAACCTTGCCTCCTTGTGCTACAAAGCCCAGCTTGTTCACATTCATTTCAGTAACTGCATTTTGGTGATTACAAGCAGAAGGATTCTTTTTCTTTTCTCAGTGAGTACTAGCAGCCAGAGGTGGCTTTTAGCTTAGAATGTGTTGCATAGACCTCCTTGAAACATAAGCCCACTGGGTTGAAGGTCCTTTCATATTGAGGTGGCTTTCTCAAAGTCATCACCAATGAAGCAGACTTTAGCAACTATCCTCTTTCATAATTGTTCTCCTTCCTGTTTGAATAACTTATTTTTTTTTTTTTATTTTAGAGTAAGAGAGAGGGGGGAAAGAAAATTGGTGTGCCAGGGCCTCAGCTACTGCAATTGAACTCCAGATGCTTGTGCCTCCTAGTGGGCATGTGTGACCTTGTGCTTGCCTCACCTTGTGCGCCTGGCTTAAGTGGGATCTGGAGAGTCAAATATGGGTCCCTAGACTTTGCGGGCAAGCACCTTAGCCACTAAGCCACCCTCCAGCCCTTGAATAATTTTTTTTTTTTGGAGAGAGACACAGGGAGAGACAGAGAGAGAGAGAGGGAGAGGAAGACAGATAAAGATGGGCATGCCAGCAGCCTCTCAGCCACTGCAAACGAAATCCAGATGCGTGCACCCCCTTGTGGTCAAGTGCGGCATTGTGCCCTTGCATCACTTTGCATCTAGCTAAACGTGGGACCTGGAGATTGGAACCACTGGAGATTGGAACCAGTGTTCTTAGGCTTAGGAGGCAGGTGCCTTAACCATTAAGCCATCTCTCCAGCCTGAATAATTTTTTTTTTTGGAGACAGACAGAGAGAGAGAGGAAGAGGAAGACAGATACAGAATGGGTGCACCAGCAGCCTCTCAGCAGCTGTGAATGAACTCCAGATGCATGTGCCCCCTTGTGGGAAAGTGTGGCATTGTGCCCTTGCGTCACTTTGCATCTGGCTAAACGTGAAACCTGGAGATTGGAACCTGTGTTCTTAGGCTTTGGAGGCAGGTGCCTTAACCGCTAAGCCGTCTCTCCAGCCCTTGAATAATTTCTGTTTCTCTATGAGCATGACCTTTGGGCAGAGGGACCTCTTATTTTCCCACCTCTTTATCTTTGTTTAGTCATGTTAGAAGTACTTTTGCCCTGGACTGTCCTCTGTCCAGCAGAGAGGCAGGAGCTGCGCCATTTTTCGCCGTTTGTTTGGTGTTTTCCTCTTCATGCATCTTGATAGTCTTTTCCATTTGTAGGTTCTTAGCGTGGAACTATTTATGGTAAAGTTTAGTTTTGAGATTTCCTTTCTTTTTTCTTTTTGCCTTCTTTGAGCCTTTCCACTTCCTATTTTTCTCATAGTAATCCACATGATAACCACAACATTCATGGTACAACTCAATGTCTTCATTCTGTGGTTTGATGACAGCTATAGAGCTTCCAAGTACAGCCTTTGGAATGGGAAAAGGCGCTTAACATTTGGGGCTCGGAGACCTCCTTACCACTGAAATTGGCCTTTGTCTGTTTACTTTCTCAAGTTTTCCATGCAAGCACCCTCTTTTCCATCATCCCAACTTTGGACAGTATTTTGTGTTATCCCTTAGAGACAGTAGAATTGGTGCATGTATGGATTCAAAAAACTCAATGCCTCTGACTTTCTGATTGAATGATGGCAAGTCTCCCCACTCTTTTTTTTTAAGTTTTTTTTTTTTTTTTTTTTTTTTTTGTGGAGAGAGACACAGAGAGAGAGACAAAGAGAGAGAGGGAGAGGAAGACAGATAGAGATGGGAGTGCCAGCAGCCTCTCAGCTGCTGCGAACGAAATCCAGATGTGCGCGCCCCCTTGTGGTCAAGTGTGGCATTGCGCCCTTGCGTCACTTTGCATCTGGCTAAACGTGGGACCTGGAGATTGGAACCGGCGTTCTTAGGCTTAGGAGGCAGGCGCCTTAACCGCTAAGCCATCTCTCCAGCCCGGCACTCTTGACCAGAAGCAACCAGCTATGCCTTTTATGCCCCTCTAAGGAAATGTCTTGTCAGTTTGTCTAAAAATATCCAAGAAGGCTGCCTCAATTGGATGACTTTGTTTTTATGCTGGCTTAATTGATTGATTTCAGCCAGAGAAATTAGGAGCCTGTATAGCCAAGGGTAGCGTTTGTCTGTGCCTTGCCTCCTGTTCTTACCACACACGTGCTGTGTACCCGATCCACAGTCGGGTAGCTCTGTGGAGATTGCCCTGCTTCTGACGTGCTTGGAAAATCGGAACGGCTTTTCCAGACAAAGCCCTAGGGCCAAGAAGCTATTTGCCTTTGTCGATTACAGTTGAGATTTGTTCCAGTCAGGGAGCTAACTAATTCTTACAGGAGCCCTGTGCAGTACTTCTCCTTATGTCACTAACGAGGGGACACTTAGATCTGGGGAGGGCAGGTAATTTACCTAGGGAGACACAACTGCTCGGGACTTGCACTTAGTTGACTGTGCTTCTCTGGTCGGCTCTTTTAGGTCTTGTAGAATGATAGGCTGTGAGCTAACTTAGAAGCACTTTGACCTTCACCCATGTACAAGGGTCTGTCAGTGTGAATGACGGGCCCAGCTAGCTGGGCTGGGGAAAACTCCACATAGACAGAGCGTGCTCTGTTAGACTGTGGGAGCGCCCTTCCAATCTTTCCGTTTTGGATTCCAGCATCTCAGACTTGATCTCAGAAAGGCTGGCTGTTGTGGGCTGCCTGGGCACAAGCCTGAATGCCAGCTGCCCTGGACATGCTGTCAGAGCTGTGGAGGGACAGCTGTAGGGGGCTTGAGGGTAAGGATGTGAGCAGCTGTTAATGGATCCTCTTTCTCTCTAGCTGGATATCATATGCCGCCTGCTGGAAACCAGCTGGAGGAAACACAACCTTCATTCCTGGGTTGTCCACCTGTACGCAAGTACTTTTCACTCCCCCTTAGCATGGCACCAAAGAGCCAGCAATTCTGATGGCCGCCGGCTTTGGCAAAAAAAAAAAAAAAAAAAAAAAAAGGCAGTTCTCACCAATCCCAGCCTTATCTACCCTTGTTTTATATTCAGAATCAACAAACTTACTTCCGCTGTCATCTACCCCTGGCAAGTGATTGATGAGTGAGTCGCAAGGCCCCTTATTTCCAAGAGAGGAAATTTCAGTTAATGCAATTTATAATTTATGCGCCTGCTATATGGTTAGAGTCTCAGCCTTAAGCACATGACCACCTTTCATTTGTGAAGTTTTTTCACAGGGCGCAGCATTTTATACTGAATACCTGGACCAGAGCCACTGCTCGGGACAAACAGCATCCTTGGCTGACATGCTACTTTGTCTTTTTTTTTTTTTTTTTTTTACCTAGCAATAGGCGAGGCAGTGCTGCAGAATTCGAAGTCTTTCACCTCATGACCAGGATTTTGGAAGCTACTACCAGCTCGTGTTTACCTCTGCCTCCTGGTAAGTCCGTGCTCTTTTGTCCTTTGATGCAGTAAATTTTTCCTCTTCACATGGTCCCCAGACATTGGCACACTGTGAAATTCAGGATGAGACCATGGGTTAGCAGCAGCGTGTCTGGGGGCACTATGAGAACTTGGCATTGAAGATGATCTCTGCTGGCTAGGCCATCCCTGAGTGCTAAACTACACTGTAGCTTGTTAGTGCCTTTAAGGATCCTTACTGGTTCCAATACAGTTTTGTAGGGTGAACTGAACCATCAGTGCTGATCTAGGGACCGTCCTCTGATGGCTTCAGGCCCAGTTTATTATATGGAGAGGCCAGGCCAGAAGAACGACAGAAAGAAGGGAGCCTGCCTTGGTGCTTGGCAGCTAAAGATTTCCCTTAGGATTTTGATAAAGGACCTGATCAGGCCTCGCCCCTCCCCCCGGGCATACATATGCAGTTGTTCATTTAACTGGTCATTTGTTCAGTCCACAGACCCTTAGTGGAATTATTTCATGTCAGGTCATGTGCTAAAAATTAAGAGTTATTACAAGCATTAGTAAGAGTTTAGTAGGATGACGATGTGTGATATAAGCAGATGGTTACCTAATCTCATTTGTGAAGCTTTTCACAGGGCACAGCATTTTCTGCCAGTCCCTGGATGAGGCTGGCTGGAATTGATGCCTCATTACAGCCCGTTTGCTCTGCCCAGAGCTGAAATACAGAGAGGAGGCCCAGACCAGGTCCCTGAACTTGGAACGGGCCATAGGGACAGCAGATGAGGGGTCATCAGAGGTGTTTAGGCCATAAACGCACAGTTGTCTTAAAATCTCAAATCCAGGAAATGAGTGGAATCAATGATCTAATAACTGAGTTTTTCTTTTTTCATAAATGATGTAACTCTATAAATCCGGAAAAGAATTTCCAAATCCTTGTGAAAACCCTTGTGCTGTTGAGCATCTAGCAGTGTCACAGTTTGTTCTGATTCGGGGAAGCTAGTGGGCTCATCACGTCTTCAGCCCATGTCCATCTGCGTGTGGGCAGTTTGCCCTTCACCTGACCCTTGAGGTTGCCAGGACTGAGGAATGTCCCACAGCTCACGGACTCATGCTCACAGAGAAAATTCCATGATTTTTTCCAGTCCAAACCCTTGTCACTGAGCAGTTTTCTTTTGCCATGTGCCACCCCGAAGTAGGCCGTAGCTCCCCTCATTCCCGCGTCCAGTCAGTTGCCAAGCCTGTAGTTTTGCCACGTGTCTCTCCCACCGCCACCCCGTGTCCACTCATTTCCCCCCAGGTAACATTGTCTCATTCTTTGTCTGTTGGGATATTAAAATTACAAAAGTAAAATCCAAATCCTCTTTCTATTCAATATCTCCCCAAACTTTCCTAAATTATAATAAGTTCCTTCTTAGGATTCAGCAGTCCATGTTACGAATGCATACCATAGAACCGGTCCCTCTTGTCTCACACCAGATACCAAATCAGCCAGATAATTTCATATTTTCTGAATGTGCCTTGTGCTTTCTCACCCTTAGCCTATTGTTTCATTTACACAGTTTCTAGTTACTGAAGCTGAATGATGATGGAATGGTTTAAAAAAAAAAAAAAACTAGCTGGGCGTGGTGGTGCATGCCTTTAATCCCAGTTTAATCCCAGCACTTGGGAGGCAGAGGTAGGAGGATCACCGAGAGTTCGAGTCCACCTGAGACTACATAGTGAATTCCAGGTTAGCCTGACCTAGAGTGAGAGACCCTACCTCGCAAAACCAAAAAAAAAAAAAAAAAAAAAAAAAAAAAACCAATAACAACTGAGTTTATAATCACACAGTCTGTATTCAGGCAATTTCAATTTTTTGCTTACTATTTCTTGTCATACTGGGAAAATTTAGTTCCCGTGAAATCAGTTTTCCCCTCTCTGTGGAGTGGGAATCTAGTGGTTGCACCCACTGGTTTTGCATGAGGCTCAGGTGAGCCAATTGCTCATAGATTGAAGGCCTTGGGACATGCTGGGTGCTAGCCACGGCAGCACCATGTGCTAGGCTCATCACATGCCTTGCTCTAGTGCCTAAAGCAGTCCTGTGGGAAAGGAATTGGTGGTTTCATTGTAGGGATGAAGAAATGGAACCTCACAAAGAACAGTTCCTTCCAGCTGATTTACATCATTTTGTCCTAGGCTTCCACACTCTGCACATGATTCTTGGGGTCCACTGTCTCCCAATGCACAACCTGCTGCATTACATCGACAATGGAGTGCTGCTTCTCACTGAGGCCGCTGTCACAAGGCTTATGAAGGGTAAGCAGCCCTGACTTTGTCAGAGTGTGACTTCCAGCCTGGGCACCCCCAGGGCTGGCTTTCTGGGTCTCATGTAGGGTCTCATGCTTGGCTTTATGCTGTGCAAGAAACATGGAAATTCTCTGTTTGGCCATGTCTTACCTCATTTTTATTTTGCACCAGGCCCTGCAAATTATTAATGGTCCTGCCAAATACAGTCCATTTCCTGGGCCCATCCTTTGAGCCAATTGCAAGGGCCTTAGCCATACAAGAGGCCCCAAAGGACTTCTGAATCCACACACTATTAAGATTCCTTTTTCTAACAACAAGAGAACTAGGAGACTAAGCCTCGGAGATTTTTCTCAATCAAGTATAAAAAATAGCTTTCTTTCATCTGATTGATCTGTAATGTCAAAGTTAGACTTGAAGTGCAAGCAAAACAGTCTTATGAAAGAAGCAGTACTTTTTGACCTTTTTGTTTGTTTGTTTGTTTTTGTTTTTTGAAGTAGGGTTTCATTCTAGCCCATGCTGACCTGGAGCTCACTATGTAGTCTCAGAGTGGTATTGAACTCACAGTGATCCTCCTACCTCTGCCTCCCAAGTGCTGGGATTAAAGGCATGCACCACCATGCCCGGCCTGACCTTTAAATATGATCTGCAGGGGTGGGGAGATAGCTCAGTGGGTAAAGTGCTGGCTTTGCATGCATGAAGCCTTTAGGTCAATTCCTAGCACCTACATAAAAATGCATAATGGTGCCGGGCGTGGTGGCACATGCCTTTAATCCCAGCATTCCGGAGGCAGAGGTAAGAGGATCACCATGAGTCCAAGGCCACTCTTAGACTACACAGTGAATTCCAGGTTGGCCTGGGCTAGAGTGAGACCCTACCTCGAAAAACAAAACAAAACAAAACAAAACAAAACAAAACAAAACAAACAAATGCACAGTGGTCCTATGTGCTTATAACCCCAGACCTGGGGAGATGGAGACATGAGGGTTCCCTGGGGATAGCTAGTGTAGCCTATGTCATGAGTTGCAAGCCAATGAAAAACCCTGTTTCAAAAACAAAAAGGCAGACATTATTTCTGACAAATGACACCAGAGATTGTTCTTTGGCCTCCATACGCATGCACACATGTGCACACGCAAATATACATGTACTCACATTGATACATGCATAAACCTACCAAACAAGATAAGAACTATAGTATGTTCATCATCATATAAGTCATTTGGTGTATTTTAAAAATTGTGTGTGTGTGTGTGTGTGTGTGTATGGGTACACACACAAGTGGGCACACATGTGGCAGTCAGCTAGTTATGCTTCACTTTCTGTGAGATCGTCTCTTGCCACTGCTAGCTGGCTTAATGCTTCGTATTCTTTTCTCACGGTCGTCAGTGCATTGGGATCACAGACGCATGTGCCCCTTGCCTCTGGCTTTATGTGGGGGCTGGAGAATTGAACATGGACCGTCAGGCTCTGTAAGCAAGCAAGCGAGTGCCAGTTGTGGTATTTTAATGTACTTTCGCTAATGTATATTAAAGCAAAGAACCTTATTTTAAGTTAGTTGATAAAAATTGCTTTGTAATTGGCAGCCTGATACAGAACAAAAATTCCTTTTATTTAGAACACCAAGTAACATTTTCAAAGCATTCGATTAGCCCGAGAATGCAAGGCTCAACCACTCAAGTATTAAACACTTGTTGAGGTATTAAAATATATATTTATTGTTTTTCTTAATTTGAGAGAGTTAGAGGGAGAGAGAGAGAGAGAGAGAGAATGGGCATGCCAGCTGCTGAGAGGCCACTGAGAATGAACTCCAGATGGGTGCGCCCCCTTGTGGGCAAGTGCGGCATTGCGCCCTTGCATCACTACATCTGGCTAAATGTGGGACCTGGAGATTTGAATGGGAGTTCTTAGGCTTGGCAGGCCGGCGCCTTAACCACTAAGCCATCTCTCCAGCCCTACATATTTCCTTTTTAAAAAAATATTTTATTTATTTGAGAGAGAGTGAGAATGAACATGAATGGGCATGCCAGGGCCTCCAACCACTGCAAATGAACTCCAGACACATGCACTACCTTGTGCATCTGGCTTTAATATTTTTTAATTTTTATTTATTTATTTATTTATTTATTTATTTATTTATTTATTTATTTATTCATTTGACAGAGAGGGGGAGAGAGAGAGAGAATGAGTGCGCCAGGGCCTCTAGCCACTATAAACGAACTCCAGACACATGCGCCCCCTTGTGCAACTGGCTAAAGTGGATCCTGGGGAATTGAACCTGGGTCCTTTGGCTTTGCAGGCAAATGCCTTAACTGCTAAGCCATCCCTCCAGCCCTGCATCTGGATTTATATGGGTACTAGGGAATTGAACCAGGGTCCTTAGTCTTTGCAGGCAAACGCATTAACCACTGAGCAATCTCTCCAGCTCCCCCCCCCAAATATACATTTCTGTCTTATTTACTAATCTCTAACTTTCTTGTAGATTTGGACAATACAGAAGAAAATGAAAAACTAAAATTCAGCATCATCGAGCGGCTCCCTCCGGTAACCTTTCCATAAGCCTTTGAACCAACCTCCTTTAATTTTTCTTACAAAAAGAGCCTTTACTTGCTTTTGGCAGATGTCTATTGAGTTGTTTCATTTTTTTAAGCCTTTTCCAAGAAATCCCATCCATCCCCACCCCAGCTGTTCCCTGCTGAGCCTACAAATTGTGTGCTGTGCTGGCTTTGCACCGTGTTGGCACGGCGCACGGAGAGCACTTACCATTTCTCCTCTTAGGAAACCACACTAATATTTACATGTGAGGCTGAGTAGGAGGGCGAGGGGAAATGTGTGCCTTCGACATTAAAACTGATAAGAAATGTAAATACAGGTGAGGTCAGAAGGTTGCATTTCCTCTGCCAGCTGCATCTCCTGCTCACAGGGAAAACATTCCCAGGTCAAGGGAGGCATGAGATCCATGAAAGAAAAGGCTATGAAGGCACTCCTTACTCCTCTTTTTTTGTGTGGGAGATATTAGCTTTCTGAGTCAGAAGTACTATGAGAATCTGGAATCTCCTAGCAAGATCTTTCGAACCTCTGACTTGGCACACTTCCTGAACCAAAGAGCCCGCCAGCCCAGCCTGCTGTTTACATGGCTTGGGCACCTGTCCTCCGGCTTTCTGGGTCAGGACTCTTGCACTGTAACAATCCCTCCTTTTCGCAGGCTTGCTGAGGCAAAGGCAAGAGTTAAGAGAACAAAGCATATTTTCCAGGACTCGGTCCCTCTGGGGAACGCTGCCGAACATTTAGTTTGGTCTTCAAATTTGACTTTGTGCCCCATACGCTTAGGGAATTAAAAGTTTTTAGGCAAGATGATTACAGAGAAGTTGATAAGACATGTTGCGCCCACAACTTTTAGATTCCTGTCAAATTATTAGGGTTGGCATGTACACCTGTGGTTTTGAAGAACAGTTAAACTCCTCAAGGCAACAGTGAAGGGTATATTGATTTAGAATTCAAAAACATACCTTATGGAACATGGCCTTCCTTCAATGGCCATGAACCACAAAGGGTCTACCTTTTATTTTTTTATTTTTTTTTATTTTTTATTTTATTTATTTTTTATTTTTTTATTTTTATTTTTATTGATTTTTAATCTTACATACCAAAAAAACCCCACCTGATATTTCCCTCCCCTCCCCCATTCCACTTTAGAACTCCAGTCTCCATCATATCCCCTCCCTTTCTCCATTAGTCTCTCTCCTAATTTGATGACATCATCTTTCTCTTCTATTTTGAGGGTCTTGCAAAGGTATTGCTAGGCACTGCAAGATCATGGACTACCTTTTATTTTTATTTATTATTTGAGAGACACACAGAGACAGAATGGGCATGCCAGGGCCTCCAGACACTGCAAACGAATTCCAGCTACATTCCTTACCTTGTGCATCTGGCTTACATGGATCCTGGGGAATCAAAACTGGGTCCTTTGGCTTTGCAGGCAAGCACCTTAACTGCTAAGCCTTCTCTCCAGCCTGGGTCTACCTTTTAAAAAATTTATTTACTTGAGATAGAAAGAGAGAGAGAGAGAGAGAGAGAATATGGGCACACCAGGGCTTTCTGCCACTGCAATTGAACTCCAGATGCATGTGCCACATTGTGCGTCTGGCTTACATGGGTCCTGGGGAATTGAACCAAGGTCCTTTGGCTTAGCAGACAAGTACCTTAACTGCTGTGCCATCTCTCCAGCCCTGGGTCTACCCTTTAAAACAACTAGTTATTTTGGCATAACTGCTTTTTGAAATTATGAGTCGATATGACAAATTTAATGTGCTACAAGCTCTGTGTTTTGCAATCGTTAGCTCATTGGTCAGAAGATCTGCCGACTTTGGGATCATCCTGTGAGTTCCAACATCATTTCACAGAACCACGTGACACGACTGCTTCAGAATTATAAGAGAGAGGTGAGTCTGTGTGAAAGCCCAGCCACTAAATGTTGTTTGCATCCCATCTGCCCGCTTCAACAGAACCATAGAGACAGCAGTTCTAGTTCTTGTCCCTTCATTTAAAGCTGGGTTTGTCTTGGAGAATCAACTAATACCAGAAGTTATTTCATTTCTAGCCTCGGAATTCTATGATCGACAGGTCGTCATTCCGAGTGGAATTTCTGCCTCTGAACTACTTCATTGACATCCTGAAGGATCTGGAGTCCTCCAGTCAAGGTGATTCACTCATCCATTCCCAGGGGTCTTCCTTGACACATCAGTCCTTGTCTGCTCACATGTATCTATTGCTTTCTTCTCCAAATACGCCTTACTCACAAGCAGATCCCTGCTACCATTGATTTTCATCAGCAAGGACACTTTCATAATGTAACTACTTAAGGTTTAAAGTTTAAAAAGGACTCCTGGAGTCGAAAGCTTATTTGGTTGAGAGGAATGCTCTTTGCTGGGGCTAAAGTTCGATGACATTTAACATGCTCTCAGAATAATGTGTTTCATTAAATACAAATGATTCTGATGAGCTGTGGGACCAAAGTTACACACGTCCTCCATGGCTCCGTGGTAATACACTCTCTCTCCCTCTCTTTTTTGCCCCAGCTCTGAATGATTTTGAAGGACATGACAACGTGGATGCAGCATTTATAGAAGAAGCAGCTCTCAAACATACCACCATGCTTTTAGGTTTATAAAAGCAGAAATGAAGCCACATCTGCTTCTAGCATTTTAATGTTCATTAATTTCACTTTATTGATAATTCTCCAGCAGTATTTAAAATGTGTAACATGTGAGATTATTGAGTTTCAGTGTGGTCCTTGTTCAAACAAGCTGCTATTACTTCATTCAGATTCTGAGTCACATGTCGAGAAATAACGCAGTGTCCAAGGAGATATAAAATCGTATAAATCATGCTCTCTCTAGTGGCTCAATAGGCGAAATGCTAATTTATGTTGATCTACAAAATAGTCAAGAAATTTAGAAACAGTGTTTAGAACAGCAAAAACTAGATGAACCACTAACAATATAATTGGCAGAAAAATTAAATGCTGCCAAGAGGATTACGAAGAACTTGAATTTGGACTAAATTAAATCTATCTCCAATGTAGAACAATTTATAACAAATAGTAATTTGTACATATGTAGGGTAGGGTTCTGTCTTCGTGATGGTTCAGGTGAAACTAGATTTAATATTTTTATATTTGTAAAAGTGTGACTTATCATTTTGTTATTAAATACTCTGCACTTTTCCTGACTTGCTTTTTGGGCACAATTTTTCTTAGAAAACATTTTTTCTTAGCCATTTAAATGAGCAAGTTAGGCCCCTTTTTATTTATATCAAATATTTTCTACTATTCTGAGGTTCATATTTTTTCTGCCCTTAATCTTGTGTTGTTTTGTATTTTCAATACTCATGTCATTGAACAGCTCCTTTATTATTTCCATATTAGTGTCACGTTAAGAGATATACAGTGTTTCTGTGTGATTAAACTGGAAATTTGTTCCTTGCTTGTATCTAAATTTTTATTTGTCAAATCATTTAGTAGAAATTCACTCTATTTTTCCAACTAAGGACCAGGAAGACTGAATGGGGAGAAGACAGAAAACTGGATCTCTAAAGCCTAGGCTCTTTGTGTGAGAAATCTGAAGTCCATCTTTTTTGTTTTTTCCCATCTTCCACGGTGACTTCCTGGGCTTAGCTCGTAACCCACCCCCTTTTCTCTCTTGACACTATTTCCCTTGGTACATGTGTGAAATGTTAACGATTCTAAGTACTATTAATTGATATGCTAATTTAACTCCTAAAATCATTGTCTGCTAAGAACTGTTCTGTACTGTAGAAATTCCCTTTATGTCCAATACATTATGGTTATCAAGGCAGAGCATCTTGAAGCCAGGTCAGCAGTGCAGCAATATGTACGTACAAATCACTGTTTGTTACAAGTTACTCCATGGTAGAGACAGATTTGATTTAGTCTAATTCAGTGTTTTTTTAAACATATATTTTATTTATTTATTTCTTTGAGAGAGAGAAAGAGACGGGGAGGGGGGAGGGAGAGAATGGGCACATCAGGGCCTCCAGCCACTGCAAACGAACTCTAGACATATGTGCCCCCTTGTGCATCTGGCTTATGTGGGTCCTGGAGAATCGAACCAGGATCCTTTGGCTTTGCAGGCAAGTGCCTTAACCACTAAGCCATCTCTCCAGGCCCTCAGTGTTTTTTTTTTTTTTTTTTTAAGATTTTATTTATTAGAGACAGAGAGAGGGAGAGAGACAGAAGGAGAATGGGTGCAACAGGGCCTCTAACCACTGCAAACAAACTCCAGATGCATGTGCCACCATGTGCATCTGGCTTATGTGGGACCTGGAGAATTGAACTGGGTCCTTAGGCTTTGCAAGCATCTGCCTTAACTGCTAAGTCATCTCTCCAGCCCCCAATTCAGTTTTCTTAAAAAAAAATTTTTACTTATTTATTTACCTGGGGTTGGGGAGGCAAAGAGAAAGAGACAATGGATGCGACAGGACCTCCAGCCACTGCAAACGAACTCCAGACACATGTGCCCCCTTGGGCGTCTGGCTTATGTTGGTCCTGGGGAATCAAACCAGGATTCTTGGGCTTCACAGGCAAACACCTTCACGGCTAAGCCATTTCCCCAGCCCCAATTCAGTTTTTTAATCCTCTTTGCAAGCAGAGTTCTTATGTGACATTTTTCTGCTCATTATATGCTATTTGCAATGATGCACCTTTTTTTCTTTTTCTAAGCACTATACCCTACATTTTTTAAGTAAGTGGGTTTTTCTTTCATTCCTTTCCGTAAGTGGATTGTTCTTGTGACTTCCTAAAGTCAAATTGTTTGACACATTAAAGTTTGACCCTAGTCACTCTGCTCATAGTCAATAACTTGATAAGACACAAACTCCTTGACATCCCACTCTCAAATTCTGACCTACAGCATGTGAACACAGCTAAACCAGTCCAGCGGACCTTGAGCACAAGTTTTGCCTTCTTATTTCTATGATCCAATCAGGCCATTTCCTCCACCTGGAATCCCTCTCCACTTCATGTTTTTTAGGTCCAGATTAAAAAAAAAATTCCATTTGATTGTGATCTGAGATATTTCAGTACATGGTGGCAGCTACCTTTGTGAAATTTAAGGCTCCATCCCTTCTTTTCCATGTTTACGCTTAAGTATATAGTATTTTTTATTAACTGCATAGTTTATGCAGTCTTACTTATCAAAGGCACTCACAGGTAAGAGCTTTATGAAAAGTTAAATTCTCCGAGTTGGCAGGATAGGAGCATGATACTTGATTTAGCCAAATAAATTGGTGGTGAAAAATAAAATTAATAACTGCCACCAGTATAAATAAGTTAATTTAGCCAATGCAAAAACATAAGTTTTAACCACACTTGTGAATTCTCATGATAAAATGTATCAGAATTAGGAAAATACACATGGGTAAAATGCAATATATTTAGAGTACATAAGTAGGACTAGTCTAGTTTTCAATTCTTTCTTCTCATATATAATATTACAGAATTTTGAAAAGAATCTAGTATCAGAGCTTAAAATGATCATGAGCTCACTTTTCAGTTAAGGTGGAAAATGAACTTTTAAGACAAATTAGAGCATAAATATATTTTTCAGCAAAAGAGTCACAATAATATGACTTAAAGACTATGAAAAGCAGTAGTGCAGTGCCACTCTAGCAAAGTCTTTGTGTTATGTGGGCTATGCCCCTTTCCTGCTAATCATTCTTTCTTTTTAAAGTGCATTTATGTAAGAGTATTTGTGTTTTTTCTTCACCAAAGACCACTCATAATTTCTGTACTTCATTGCAAGGTTTATTTGCACTTTATAGAGAGAGTGAAAAGTAAATATATAAGCGATTAGAATGCATACATTAAAATAATTGCTGAACACTTCTATGTCTCACTGAACAGGAGTTCAGAAGGATTCCGCATTGTGCTGTGACTGCACAGACCCGACTGGCCTGTGGTCTTACTACGTCATGCTCACGTTCTTTGGCTGTGGGTGTGAGGAGGCCTGGATTGGCTCACACATTCAGATTTCAATTGGCTTTATCACAGGTTTCCTTATGTGCCTCCTATTGGATCCAGGTTCTGTGGGCTTAAACGGAGCCATTGCACCATATGGTTTGGGCAGAGGAAGAGTGGTGTCTGCTTCGGGTATGTAGGCATTTGGACGCTGCTCTGCAGTCGTGTAAACACCATTGGGCAGCTGGCGATACTCTGCTTCTTCATTTTCCTGCAAAGGAAGAGGTTTTCCTTTCAGTTTTCTGAAAGCTCTAACATACATTACCCTTGGGTCCTAATAGGCACAGCTGTGTGTGTGTGTGTGTGTGTGTGTGTGTGTGTGGTAAAGCCCCCGCCCCCCCATGGTGCATGTCAGTGGAATGGATAGCACTGCACCCCAATATCTGTCATGAAGTTCTAATGATTCCCACATTTTTATTTTAGAGAGAGAGAATTGGTGCACCAGGGCCTCAGCCACTGAAATTGAACTCCAGACACTTGTGCCACCTAGTGGGCATGTGTGACCTTACACTTGCCTCACCTTTGTGTGTCTGGCTTATGTGGGATCTGGAGAGTTGAACATGGGTCCTTAGGATTCGCAGGCAAGGGCCTTAACCGCTAAGCCATCTCTCCATCGTATTCCCACATTTTTGACAGAGGCAGGATAATACTTTTCCTTTGTAATTGATGAACCAACTGAAGTGGAACTAGAGGAGAAAACTAGTGGGCAGCTTGGTTTGAACCTCAAGGTCTTTGGCCTGTGCTTCTGGAAAATCTCTTGGCATTAGAGTGAACCCCATGTGACACAACCACCACAGGTAAATTCTGGGTGCTTCCATGAAGATAGTCCAAGGTGTAGAAATTACAAGCCAGACTCTGTGCTCTGTGTATTTGGAGTGTACCTTTCTCCTGGGTTAGAGAATGAATAGTGATCTTTTCAAGGATGCTTGGCAAACTTAGGGTGATTTGTGTCCCCTGGATGCCCAGTTCCAGTCTCAAACCATTGAAAGGTCACTGGTAGACAGAAGAAGTAGGCATTAAATTTGCCAGTGGACTGGGTGATAGACCCAGACCTTGATTACGGGTGGGAGCAGAAGGGGACTGACATGGAGGTTCACGATGCATACCAGGTGCAGGGCTTATAAAAGGCTGTGGTGACCATAATAAGGTTGGAGGACTGGGCAGATGGACATGTATGGTGTGAGCAGTGGTTTGGGGACAGATCAGAGACCCTCCGGAGAAAGGCAGTGCTTTATCACAGCCATACCAAAGGTAGGCCATGATGTCCAGTCATGTCACCCAGTATATGAGATTTGCTGCTTGTCGAGGGTTCTTCACGGGGGATGATGGCATTATGTACTACTTGGTTTTGTCTTACCCACTTCATGTAACACACTTCTTTCTAATGGTTATTGAGACTACGTGGAGCAGAGTGGGAAAATTTTCATATACAGGCTGATCATCCCTAATGAAACAGCCTGAAATCCAAGGTGCTACAAGGTCTTAAAACATTTTATTTATTTGGAGGAGGGGAGAGAATGGGCGCACCAAGACCTCCAGCCACTGCAAATGAACTCCAGATGCACACATCACCTTGTGAATCTGGCTTACGGGGGTACTGGGGAATGGAACCTGGGTCCTTTGGCTTTGCAGGCAAGTGCCTTAACTACAAGCCATCTCTCCAGCCTAAAGTCTTAAAACTTTGAGCACTGATGTCATGTCAGAAGTAGGAAATTCCATACCTGTCATAGGCATACTAAAATGTTATATAAAATTACCTTCAGCTGGGCCTGGAGAGATGGATTAGCAGTTAGGTGCTTGCCTGTGAAGCCTAAGGACCCCAGTTTGAGGCTCTATTCCCCAGAACCCACGTAAGCCAGATGCACAAGGTGGCACATGTATCTGGATTTCGTTGGCAGTGGCTGAAGGCCCTGGCGCGCCCATTCTCTCTCTATCTAACTGCCTCTTTCTCTCTTTGTCTGTCACTCTCAAATAAATAAATAAAAAATAAACAAAAAAATTACCTTCAGCCTATCTATAGAAGGTATAAATGAAATAAATGAACTTTGTATTTAGACCTGAGGTGGATCCCCACAATATCTTTATGTATGTGCAAAATATTCTAAAATCAACATTCAAAAAATTCCTACTCCCAAGAATTTCAGGTAAGGGACAGTCAACCTGTATGATGAGAGGCTTGAGTCTTTGAAAACGGCCCTTCCCTCCACTCTGTGCAAAGACAATAATGCAGGCCCGAGGGCCCAAGCTTACCTGCGACCTCTCAGCAGTGGCAAAGGCGTACATTTCTTCATCTCGAAGTACCTTCAGCCAGTCTTTCTCAATCTCTCTATTGAGTGGCAGACCTCTCTCTATCCTGGAACTGCAAGAGAAGATGAATTCCTCTTTTTCCCTGACTTCCTTTTGGAGTTCAATGGTCAAGGCTTGCTTCATGGACAGCTCGGCCACAAGAGCCATCATCTTTTCAGTAGCATCTTTGATCCTTTGCTGGTAGCCGTTCATCTGCAATGAAAGGGTCCAGTTCTTAGTTGGTATAGGCATTCCAGGAAGAAAATACTGGCTGTGTGTAGTGCTGTTGCTTGTAGGAACAGGGTTAAAATGGGAGTTCATACAAAAGTCCCTGAAGGAGTCATAGGGGATTGAACCCAATGCCTTTGCTATGTAAACAAGAGGAGGAATGAAACAAGTTTATCTAGTCGGAGTGCACCGTGGTAGGAACAACTTAGTGGCTTTAAAAATATTTTTATTTATTTATTTGAGAGAGAGAGAGGAAGAGGCAGAGATAAAGAGAGAATGGGCATGTCAGAGCCTCTAGCTGCTGCAAATGAACTCCAGACACATGTGCCTCCCTGTGCATCTGGCTTATGTGGGTCCTGGGGAATTGAACCGGGGTCCTTAGGTTTCACAGGCAAATGCCTTAACCCCCAAGCCATTTCCCCAGCCCGGTGTTTGTTTTTTTTTTACATGTAAGGTAGGAGGGAAGCTAAGAGAAATGAACTATTTCTGTTGTCTGGAGCTCACAAGCTGGAGTATAGGTATCCACCAGGTGAGTGCAGGGACATGTGACCATAGATAAACTTGCCATCATCTGCTTTCTTTTTTTTTTTTTCACCCCACTTGGCAGTGTGAGCTTCCTATGATACTGATGGCATGTCCCTTCCTCATGGCTAGCACGATTGTACAGAGCAAGTGTTCAGTAACTTCTCAGATTCCTGGGCTGGGAGATGCTCTAAGGGACCACAGAAGCCATGAGCATGGACCATCCCCTTATTGCTCATGGCCTGATCTCATCACCCGAGTTCAGCCTCAGCAGCTATGAGGCCCCATCCCAATGCTGTTAGCTCATTGACCAGGCAGTGCCAGACTAATGGCCTGTTCTCACTAGTGGGGACTGGCAGCCAGTCTGGAAGTTGTGTGATTCTGTTCCCCTTGGTCCCTTTGCAGTTGTGGGGTCTGTCTGGCTGAGTTTTGCATTGGAGTTCGCTCTACACATGAAATATGAAAACAACAGCTGTCATAGTTGGGTCACTGCTCTGCTAAATGAAGCTTACAGAGCATCATGGAGGAGCTTAGGCATTCTCACTGTGAAATAAATTAATTCAGGGAATGGGACATCTTCAGTGTCTTGGGCGTGAAGCGCCGTCTCTCCAGGGCTTCCCTCTGTAAACGAAGCAGTCTGAAATGGAAAGGGGAAAGAGAAAGCTGGGACAGAGAGGAGGCAGGGCCTCAGGCAGACCTTCTTGGCTAAGAGCAGCGTGTCCTTCTTGCAGGCCTGAGTTTTGCCTCTGAGCTTGTTGGTGAGCTGGGACACTTGTTCAAAGATGAAATCCTTCTCTAGTAACTTCTCCTCCTTCTTTGCCAGCTGAAGTTCTAGCTGTCGTTGAAAGTAATTTCAACAAGGGAAAAGGAGTTATGTAAGATGAAATCTTTTTACATTAGAGCCCTACCTGGCCCCAACCCCCACTGGGGAAACATTGCTTTCTTAGTTGCTGAAATAAATCTAGAAGGTAGTTGGAGCTGGGCTATGTCAGGATTGCCCTCCCCAAACCTTTGCAAATAGCTGTGGGAGTTCTTCCACCCGTGGTGGACTTAGCTCTGTCTGGTGTCCACCATGCCATCCTTCTGACGTGTTCCCACCGGTAACACAAATTAATGTAGCCATTCAAGAAACAAAAATAGTTTCTTGGTCTATGAAACAGGACATCTTTAAATCTGGAAAACCACTGGATTGTGGCTTCTTTTGGCAAGTGTCTGAATCAGAATTTGGGTTTAGACTGCAACAGAAGGATGGCATTAGTGAGTTCAGAGTGAGAGACAAGTCTGTCAGAGTAACAGGAAGTCGGTCTTTAAAACTGGGGCACATAGGTGCGATTTTGAGCAAGAGTGTTTACCATATCTAATTTCTTGATGATTTCTTCTTCAGTGAGATCTTTCCCCGGAATGAAGCGGACTCTGTCCTTACTCTCAGGGTTGACGAACTGCTTCTCCAGGTCCTTTATTCTGTCTGTGCACTGTGAAAACTATTGAACAAGAAGCAAACACGAGCCTTAAATCTAACTCAGTCAATCTACAAATTGTACACTTCAGAGGCACCTCACCAAATCTGCAAATTGTGTATATAGGATCTCTTAGATTCCTTCAGTAAGACAGGGCAGGACGAGTTGGAACTTAAGGTTAAGCAGTGTTTCATCTCACTTACGGGACTGGAAGGATGTGGACATTAGCCTTGCAATTAAGGCAGTAGCAGTTTCTCATTGGAGACAGAGAGAGAGAAGAGAGAGAGAGAGAGAGAGTGTTGAGTTCCCAGCAGCTTCCCCACTGTATGTGGAATCTGTGGGATGCTGTGTAGTTACAGGGTTTGAATCAGACTTTGCTCCTAAGGGACCAGCAGAGCTCACATACAGCAAGCTGTACTCCTTGGCTGGCCTCCCAAAGAAGGGAGTGCATTATTGGGCCAACTCAGCATATACTCTGTGAGAACAGTCTCAGCCTTTTGTGTTTTTGTTGTTGTTATTAAAGTGCCTTTTGAATAGACTATAGTTGTTGAATCACTGAGACTTGGAAATGGATAAACAAATGTGGTTACTGCAAAAAAAGATTTAAAAAAAATCAATAAATGTTAAAGGGATGGAGAGATGGCTTAGCGGTCAAGGAGTTTGCCTGCAAAGCCAAAGGACCCACGTTCAATTCCCCAGGACCCACGTAAGCCAGATGCACAAGGTGGCGCATGTGTCTGGAGTTTGTTTGTTGATGGCCCTGGCATGCCCATTCTCTTTCTAATAAATAATAACAACATAAAATTAAAAAAAAAGAAATATGGTTACTACAAAATGGGAAGCCCTCCGCGCTTAGTTTTATAAGGAGAGATGAAGAACAAGGGGATCCGGGTGTTACTTTCAGCTTCCCTACCACATATTTGTGTCATTAGGTAATTTTTTTTTTCTCTAAATCTCATAGTCTCCTCAAATGGCAAGATGCAGCTGAGTCTCAAAGTACTTGACCCCATGAAAGTACTTGACCCCATGAAAGTACTTGACCCCATGAAAGTACTTGACCCCAGGTGACTGTAGACAGAATTTTATTGATGAAATTTTGAAGTATTGACAGGATTTATTAGCAACTTAATGTTCCCTTAGTCTATTTTTTGTTGTTTTTGTTTGTTTGTTTTTGTTTTTTGAGGTAGGGTCTCACTCTAGCCCAGGCTGACCTGGAATTCACTATGTAATCTCAGGGTGGACTCGAACTCGTGACGATCCTCCTACCTCTGCCTCCCGAGTGCTGGGATTAAAGGCGTGCGCCACCACGGCCATCTTAGTCATAATGGTTTATATTGACAGCTTGACAAGAGCTAGAATCACCTATGAGGGATTATGTTGATTAGGTAAATTGACGTGAGAAGACCCTCCTTAACTGTGAGTTGCCCTATTCTGTGGGTTGGGGTCCTGGACTTATGTATGAAAAGGAGGAAGTTGGCTACACACGTTCTCACTGTGGACTGAGAGCAGTTGTTTCAAGTTCACCTTCTCGGCCACGATGGACTATAACCTGTAACTAAGCGGAAATAAACCTTTCCTGCCTCACACTGGTTTTTGTCAGGTATTTTGTCCCATATTTCATTACCCCCACAATACTGAACCCATCAACATTTTGACATAGAGGATGGAAGAGGACAAAAAGGAAGAGACATCAAAACCAAAGGAGGACTGCTTGGAAAAGGGATGGGGTTCAGTGGAATAGAGGTGGTGGGGTGGGAACAAGAGAGCAATTGGAAGAAAACACAATTAAATTACAATAGATTCATGTATTCAAAGCCTCAATAAAAAAATTGAGCTTCTGACATTTGTTTGCCGGAACAGTGTTAGAGCCAATAGTGGCTTAGAATCCATGCATTGTGTTAAAGTTTTCATTGTAATGGTATTCTCCACTGAGCTAGCTGAAGTGCTTTGGTTTCCTTGGGCATAAAGAAAGCTCCTGTTCTGAAGGAGCCATAGTCAAGGGGGAAAGAGAAGCAAACGGCTCAAGAGGGTGGCATGACCACGCACCCACCTGAATCTGGAGCACAGCCAGGTCAGCGTCCAGGGACCTCTTGACTGGCAGTAACTTCCGTGTCACACCGATCTGTCTCTGCTTCTCGGCAATCTTCAGTTTCAAGAATCGGATCTTTTCTTCCAGAATATGTATTTCAATTTCCCCGTTTAGTTTCATCTTCTCTTGGATGTTTACTTTTTCATAAAAAATGCACACTTCTTCCTCCCGCTTGATCAGCTGAACGCCACTGTGGTCATATTCAGAGGAAGAGGCTAAGTTGAGGCCATTGCTGTATTTAGTTACTGTGGTTCCCTCTGGCTTTGGACCCAAATTATACGTCAACACAACATAATTCCAGGAGACAGATATTTGCCGATGACTTTCTAGTTAAGGCACACACTCTGAATTTGGGGGTGGGGTGGGAGGTGGGAGGTAAGAATTTAGCATCTTTACTTGGAG
Organism: Orientallactaga sibirica; assembly: GCA_036365145.1. Taxonomy (NCBI): domain Eukaryota; kingdom Metazoa; phylum Chordata; class Mammalia; order Rodentia; family Dipodidae; genus Orientallactaga; species Orientallactaga sibirica. The sequence goes on along the minus strand of JAEOAD010000022.1, from coordinate 29,596,838 downwards.
GCCAACCATGAGGCAGGCTGGGCCCAGTGGCTAGGTAGATCCCAATTCCCAATACATAAGTCAAATGACCCTGAAGTCTGATTTTTTCTGCAGTCCCTTTCTTGTGCCCAACTTGCTTACAAAGGCCTGGGCAGAAGCACCCTGGCAGGGGGCCAGGAAAGGTGTTTCTGGAGGGAACGTGCTCTATGTAAGTTGTCAGACCCATTAGTTTCTTAGAAAGTTCTTTCATGTTAAGTTTCCCCATAAGCAAGCAAAAATCTACCCTTTGTAATCATGCTAACCAGTGGGTATATCAAAAAAAAATTTCAGGCTGGGGAGATGGCTTAGTGGTTAAGGAGCTTGCCTGCGAAGCTTAAGGACCCAGGTTTGATTCCCCAGTACCCACATAGGCCAGATGCATGAGGTGGAGCACATATCTGAAGTTCATTTACAGTGGCTAGAGGCCCTGGCACACCCATTCTATTTCTCTCTCTCAAATAGAAAAATTTTTTAAATTTAATTTTATTTAACTCCAAAAGCTTTGGTCTAACCAGGGCCTGGAGCAACGTTTTGACTTGTGCTAGACAAATGGGATTCTTTTTTTTTTTGAAAAACACCTGTCAGCTCTTTGAAAAGGGGCTGCTCTTCCCACCCTGTCAGCAGCCCCACTGCCCCAAAGTTCCACCTTTAATTGTTTGTCTCTTCCCTCTAATAATGCATGCAGGTCGTTATGTCTAATTAACTTTGGCTCTCTGTTTTGCCTTTTTCCTTTTTCAGATGGTCTCACTCTGACCTCATGACAACAAGGAGCAATGGGTTACCATCTTCCTGTGCTCTCAGAGCCCAGCTTGCCAGTGCCTTACACAGAACAGCACACACATTTTATTAAAACAAACGAACACATAACCCCAGATACTAGATGTTATTACTATAGGGCTTTCCGGTCCCACATTCCAATTTCTCAGCGCACAGTCAACAAGATGACTGGCCAAGATAGTAAATGGTAAATGACATATTTGCAACCTGGAGGAAATAAAGCTACTCCCAGAGGTTTTACTCATGGAGAAAATGAACTAGGACAATGGGCTGATAAATACAAGACCAAACTTGCCACCAAAGTGGACAGAAGTTCCAAAGACAAAAAAAAAAAAAAGGGGGGGTGACGTATGTCAGCCGGATCTGGGCACGCTAATCTCGCACAGCTCGTGGTCTTTACCTCTCGTTTCGCCGCTGAATGGCTTTCTCGTACTTTTTGCGAAGCTGCACCATCTCCTCCTCTATGGAATTGATCATGCCGGCCAGTCTGTCCATGTTGTTTAACTGGGTTTCTTTCTTCTCCTTCATTTCTTGAAGCTTTGCCACGATTTTACACACGTCGTTTTGCATGCTTTCTCGGATGGTCACGTTGTTGGCGTGTTTCAGCATGGAGTTTTGCAGCTTTCTTTTAAGATAATGGGACAGTGAACAAGATCATGATTTTCTTTTTTTTAAGAAACAAGACAATTGTGAAGATGTCTGAAACACACACAGGTCTTGCTTTAGTGCCCCCTGAAGTAACAGTGGTACAATAATGCTCCTCACTTGCACTGCTCTTCAGGAATTTGGCAAGCTCCATGGATCACAGATCGTCCCTCCAACCAGATCAGAACCCTGCCATTGTGGTCATTGTGGCTTGGCCACCCCTTTGTCAAAACAGGAGACTGTCATCTACCGGGGAGTTTCTGCCTGTAAGAGTTGTTGGATCTGAGGCAATGTCTGACCGAACGGGGGACATGGTTCAGGCTGGGGCATGGCAGTCCATTGGTGGCATTTTACTTTCCTATGGGATGGGAATGTGATCGGGAAACTGCAGTTTTCTTTTCAATCATACTTAAAAAAATTTATTTTTATTTATATTTATTTATTTATTTGACAGAGAAAGCGGGGGAAAGAGAGAGAGAGAGAATGGGCGCGCTAGGGCCTGCAGTCACTGCAAATGAACTCCAGACATGTGTGCTCCCTTGTGCATCTGGCTAATGTGGGTCCTGGGGAATCGAACCTGGGTCCTTTGGCTTTGCAGGCAAATGTGTTAACCGCTAAGCCATCCCTCCAGCTCTCAGTCATACTTTTTGAATGAGATTGCTTGGTAGTATTAATGTCAACTGTGCAATAATGGCCACAGAAAAATCCAGATTGTGTAGTCTCAGATCAGGACTAACGTAGGTGAAGGAGTCCAGCAGATCTTAGCACATGGTAAACAAACAACCATCTTCCAGATCCCCTTCTGATATTATTACATAGATTAACTCAATAACACAAACATTTTACAAAAGTGTTTATGAGGACAGTGAACCCAGATGGGGAAGTGAGCTTGCTTGAGGCCCCACAGCCAGGAAGTGTGAGTTGGGCCTAGAAAGCCATGGGTCTTAACCATCGGCAGCACACCGCTTGCTTTAAATCTACAACTGGGGGATGCTGCCCAATAAACAAATTGTTTTCTAACTCCAAATGCAACTGATCAGGTTTGTGCTTTTCCTCCTAGTTGGGCCAAAGAAAATCAGCAAGCCATTATAGTAAACAGTTCTATATTATAATTTTTGTTCATTTAAAAATTCAAATTTTAAAAAAATGTGGCTTCTAAACAGAAACACCAGAAAGCATGTTCAGATGCTTAGCTTATTGCCTGTGAGTTACCTGTGAAGAGGGCTTTTCAAGCTTTCTACAAGACCATGACTCCCTGTTCTCTGAGCAGCATATGTATAGTGTCGGTGAGTCAGAAATCAGGCTTTGAAAGGACAACAGGTTCCATAATTCTTACCTTTCTTGAATAACTGCACTGCTTCTTAAAATTTCCAGTTCATTTAATGACATTTTATGCCTTTCTCTTATTTCATTCACTTTCTGGTGAGCTTTATGAAGTAGGTTAATAAGCTTGTTTCTTTCATTTCGAATTGAGTCATACAATTTAGCAAACTCTCTGAGTCTGTGCAAATACAAAGTGGTTTCTGAAATGTGAAAAATGAAAAAAACCAACTTTCCCCTATTTAAGCAGATAAATCATCGTGGCGTATATTTACCTCCGATGAATTTCGTGTTTTCTCTTCTTACATATTCTAATTTCAAGATCCTTTGTTTTGATTTCCTTCACAATATTGAAATATTTTTGCTGAAATGTAAAAGAAAATATATGAAATCAACAATCTGAACATGATAGCTTACGCCTATAATCCCAGCGCCTGGGGAGCTGAGGCAGGAACATCACCATCAATGTTTCTTCAGCGTTTTTTTTGAGGCAGGGTCTCACTCCAGCCTTGGCTTACCTGGAACTCATTTTGTAGTGCTAAGGCTGTGCTTGAACTCACATGATCCTTCTACCTCAGCCTCCTTAGTGCTGGGATTATAGGTGTAAACCACCATACTTTGGGTTACCTTGTGTCTTTAAAAAATATTTTATTTTTCTTTATTTATTTGAGAGAGGGAAAGAGAGAAAGAGGAAGAGGCAGATAGAGACAGAATGGGTGTCGGGACCTCCAGCCACTGTAAACCAACTCCAGAGTCATGCACCACCTTGTGCATCTGGTTGGCGTTGGTACTGGGGAATCGAACCTGGGTCCCTAGGCTTTGCAGGCAAGCCATCTCTCCAGCCCACCTTGTGTCTTTTTTTAGAGGGATGCAGATGGGATATGGAAAGGAAATAACAAGCCTGGGGCTGAGGACATGGAAAAATGGGTAAGGGTGCTAGATGCTCAAGCATGAGGACCCGAGTTTGATTCCCAGAACCCATGAAAAGCAGGACCTGCCTGTAATGCCAGTGCTGAGGGGCCAGAGGAAGGAGGGTTGATGGGGCTGCCTATTTAGCCAGTTTCACCAATAAATTAGACACCCCAGATTCAGGGAGAGATTCTGTCTCAGGAATATATGGCAGAAGAGTGACAAAGGAACCTGATGTCTTCTTTGGCTTCTGCGTGTACAAACACATACATGTATACACCATGCACACCACACAACACACCCACAAATAAGTAATGAAGCAAATGGTAAGACTGGATGCCTTGTTAGAGTAACTACAGCTACCTACAACTAAAGTCTAGCAGAGTATTTCCCAGGACTAAGAATACTCAAGGGACGAGCAATACTTTTCCTGTACGGATGCCCATACCTCGAAAGGTAGAATTATCTTCTGCTTTACTATGAATTAGTTTATCTAATAATGGAATTTAGCTTATATAGATTAGTCACACAGAGATAACTTGTGCATGTTTTGGATGTTAATTGGAATTTGTCTAATTTGTAAAATAGACCAGCTTTTTTTTTTTTTTTGGTAATAAGATATGCCTCTAATGTTTCTAACATTTCTAAAGGGAAGAAGAACTCTTCTAACCCGGAAGAACTCCCATGAGTGGAAGCAGCTTTCTGGAGACAAACAGCCAGTGGTTTTGAAAGCACTATTCTAGGCCAGTCCCATCCAGGACCTGACCTTGATGAAGATGATATTCTCCCATCTGTGCTCCTCCCTCCCCTCCTTTACCCTCTTGGCTTCGGCTGCTTTCTTTATAATTTCTGTCTGACCACTCTGGTAACCCAATCCCATGGGCTCCATTGGGCTTTCACAGTGGAACTTGAGCTGTTTAATGTGGGTTGAGTGACTCTCTATCTGGCCTCTTCTGTTCTCTACTTCTCCATTTGATATCCTTTCTTTTCTCCCTGTGCCGATCATGGGAAACGACATCTCGTTGCTCAGATGTTAAGGTGAACTACTAAATAGGCATTTGGGGGCTGGAGAGATGGCTTAGTGGTTAAGGCATTTGCCTGCAAAGCTGAAGAACCCAGGTTCGATTCCCAGAACCCTACATAAACCAGATGCACAAGGTGGTGCATGTGTCTGGAGTTCATTTGCAGTGGCTGGAGGCCCTGGTGCACCCATTCTCTCTCTCTCTCTCTCTCAAGTAAATAAATGAAAATAAAACATTTTTAAAAGGAAACAGGTATTTGAAGAGTCTGTTTTGCTGTGGTTCTTAGAACTTTCTCCTAAAGTAGTCCCTTCAAAATCTATTTGACCCCAGTGCTCACCAGAGCACCCCATGTAAATCCTGAGAATGAGAGCCAAGGTTACACAGAAACAGCCAGTGTCTGGGTCATACAATAAATTCAAGTATTCTGTTTTAGAGCCAGGCATGGTGGTGCGCATGCCTTTAATCCCAGCACTTGGGAGGCAAAGGTAGGAGGATCGCGGTGAGTTCAAGGCTACCCTGAGACTACCTAGTGAATTCCAGGTCAGCCTGGGCTAGAGTGAGACTCTACCTAGAAAAACCAAAAAAAAAAAAAAGAAAGAAAAAAATATATATATAATTCTGTTTTCGTAATGAACTTACTATACAGCTGTGACTGGCTTTGAACTTGCAGCCCCCTGTTTCTACCTCTTGAATGCTAGGATACAGACACACACACACACACACACACACACACACACACACACATACACACACGTTTTGTATATATAATACACATCTTTATACACAAATATTCATGCACATATGAACACATGCATGTATTCACACATGTATACTTTTGTCTGTTTGGCAAGGGATCAAACTCAGGGCCTTGCATACTAGGCAACACTAATCCTGAGCATAATCTTTTAAAAAAATATTTTATTTTTATTTATTCATTAGAGTCAGGGAAGGGGGGGAGAGAATAGGCACACCTGGGCCTCCAGGCACTGCAAATGGACTCCAGACACATGCGCCACCATGTGCATCTGGCTTGTGTGGGACCTGGAGAATTGAACCTAAGTCCTTAGGCTTTGCAGGCCTGCGACTTACCTGCTAAGGCATCTCTCCAGCCCCATAATATTTTTAAAAATACTTTCAAATAGTTATTTATTTATTTGAGAAAGGGAGAGAGAAAGAGGCAGAGAGAATGGGCACACCAGGGCTTCCAGCCACTGCAAATGAACTCCAGATGCATGCACCAACTTGTGCATCTGGCTTATGTGGATCCTGGGGAATTGAACCTGGAACCAGGGTCCTTAGGCTTTGCAGGCAAGCACTTAACTGCTACACCATCTCTCCAGTCCACTGAACATAATCTTGATACAATCATTTTTGTGGAATAACAAATTCTAATATTAAAATTTTAGCTACTATTACAAGAAGGTTTTCAATTTGTGAGGTTGCAAGCGGCACTTTGTATGAATCTGAAGCAGCAGCTTAGGGTATCTGAGTTGGTTTGAAAGATGCTCACTTGAGGAACTTGTTGAATGTTCCCTCTTTTCAGTCACTACAAGGCAAATCGGGTCAGTGAATCACAAGTCCATCTGTGGCCCTGTCCACTGGAGATGTCTGTCTAATTCCACTGGAGCCATCTATCCAAACCCTCTGTTTGTTACGACCAATGTATTTCATCTTTACATTTAGACTGCTGACTACTGTTACTTGGTTCCTGTGGTTATTTTTGAGGTAAGGTCTTGCTCTAGCCCAGAGTGACATGGAATTCACAATGTAGTCTCAGGCTGGCCTTGAACTCATGGTGATCCTCCTCCTACCCCACATCCCAAGTGATGGTATTTAAAGGTGTGCACCATCATGCCTGGTTTATGATCGAGTTTTGTTCAGGGAAAATTTACAGTCACTGGGATTTGAAGACTTACAGTTACATCTTTCTAATTAATGTTCATTAAAATAAGCTTCCCTTTGAATTCTGACAGTCATTTAATGAGTAGTTATAAAAATGTACTTATGGGGCCAGGGGGATGTTTTAGCAATTAAGGTGCTGCCTTATGGAGCCTAAGGACCTGAGTTCAATTCTCCAGTAACCATGTAAGCCAAGTGTACAAGGTGGTGCATGTGTCTGGAGTTCATTTGCAGTGGCTGGAGTTCCCATTTTCTCTCTCTCTTTATGTACATATGTATGTATGTATGTATGTATGTATGTATGTATGTACCTCTCAAATAAATAAATATTTTTTTAAAGGAGGATTTTAGGACTTCTGGTTAAAATGGAGGCATAAGAGCCACACCAAAACAGCCTAGAGGAGAGACAGCAGAAAAAAAACAAACCAAAACAAAACAAAAAACCCCAGAAAAATTCACTATTCTATTAAAAAGTGAGGTGTATACTGAATTATCAACCACAGCAGAGAAATAGGAGAGATCCAGAGCGTCTAGAGCCCACAGAGCAGAAATAGCTCCAGTGGCACTGAGTTCCACGCGGCTGCAGCAAAAAAACCAAAAAAGCAAAAAACAAACAAAACAAACAAACAACAACAACAAAAAAAAAAAACTAGGTGAGGGGATCACTGGCCTCCTCACAAGCTCAAGAAACGTGGAAGGAGAACAGCAGAGACCAATGGAGTGGCTTGTGAGAAAGAGGGTTGCCAGGACCAGTGGGTGGACTTCAGTCTCCATCCACAGCTTCCCCTCCCCCACAGCCAGCACAAGTGCCAGTAAGCACCAGAGGCCTGGGGAAGGGAGATCACCTACCCAGCACCCAGCACGATCAGAGCATGGACCCACAGACATAGCCAGCCTTCCTGAGCCCGCAGCACAACAAAGAGGGACCCAAGTGGCCATGCAACACAGCTGAGATCAAAGCTGTCCCAAAAGATAACTGGGATTACATCAGATCAGTACCTGCCAAATAAGCCTGGTATATAGGCTTGCATCAGAAGGGCTAATTGCACCATCCATGTCAGGGTAAATTATATGTTAAATTTGATGGATGGTCGGACTTGACATTATTAAATAAACTGTATTTTGGGCTGCTCATTTGTTGCTTCCTGATTTATAGAGCCTTTGTTCCCTCTTCTGTCATTTGTTGGGGAAGCATCTCACTGAGTCACAAGCTGACCTTGGAACTCTCTATAGTCCAGAAATCTTAGCCTCCCAGTTGACAGGATTAAGGGTGTGGGGCAACACACATCCTTAGGGACTGTGACTTTGTTAGAGGGTCTGTTTGTCATAATACCTACTTTTGCATAAGTACTCTGTGCTGTTTTCATTGAATGTGTACATTGTTCCGTTAAGTTTTTAGAATTTTTCTGTATTCTATTCCATTCAGCCTACTTGAATACTCTCATAGCAGGCAAACCTAACACCTAGGGTCAATTTTCTGGTTACTCTGAGAGTCTTAAGAGCCACACCTAGCACCTTAAGCTCCTACCCTGAAGATATATAACATCAGATTGATTGACACATATAATGTTACTGCAGATAATTAGAAAACCCAAGCATTAAATTAATACAAGATGCAAAAATCTCTACATTATAATACAAGCAACACAAAACATCAAGACAATATAAATCCACCAAAAAGTATTAATGCATCAGAAATGACCTTCAGTGAGAATGATTTAGAGGAAATGCCTGAGAAAGATTTCAAAAGAATGATTTATAAGTATGTTTAAAGAACTCAAAGAGGAAATCAAAGGAATCAAAGAACACACAGGAAACTAATTTAATAAAATAAAGAGGTCAATACAAGACATGAATAAGGAAACAGAAATAATAAAGAAAAACCAGTCAGAAACACTAGTAATGAAGAACACAATCAGTGAAATAAAAAAACTCTGTGGAAAATATCTCTAGTAGAATGGATGAAGGAGAGAACAGAATATCTAAACTAGAAGACCAGGTGGCAGATCTAATACAGTCCAACAAAGAGAAAGACTAAGTAATAGGACAGTATGAATGGGAATTTCAAGATATTTGGGACACTATGAAAAGATAAAACCTAAGAGTTCAGGGTATAGTAGAAGGAAAAGAATTTCACTCCAAAGGCACAGTAGGTGTTTTCAACAAAATCATATAGGAAAACTTCCCCAAATTGGGAAAGAGATGCCAATTTAGAACACCAAACAGACAAAACCTGGAAAGAACTTCTCCTTGACATATTATAATTAAACTACCAAACATACAAACCAAAGAAAATATATTGAAAGGAGAAAAAGAAAATCACCTACAAAGGCAATCCCATCAGAATCACAGCAGATTACTCAACACACACTTTAAAAGCCAGAAGGGTTTGGAGTGATGTATTCCAAGTTCTGAAAGATAACAACTGTCAACCAAGGTTACTTTATCCTGTAAAGCTATCCATTCAAATAGATGGAGAAATAAGGACATTCCACAACAAAAGCAGGCTAAAGGAATATTTGAAGAAAAAACCAGCTCTACAGAAAATACTTGAAAGGATCCTCCATGCTAAAGAGAAAGAAAAACACACATACAAGGAACCTGGAGAGCTGGAGAGATGGCTTAGTGGTTAAGGCCCTTGCTTACAAAGACAAAGGACCAGGTTCGATTCCCCAGGACCCACATAAATAGCCAGATACACAAGGTGATGTAAGCATCTGAAGTTTGTTTGCAGTAGCTGGAGACCTTGACATGCCCATTCTCCCTCTATCTGCCTCTTTATCTCTCTCTCTTTCTCAAACAAATAAATAAAAAATAAAATATTTTTTAAAAAGGAACCTGGAAAAAACAAACCATACTCCAATACTAGTTAACACAAGAGAGCAAAGGTAAAACCGGAAGAACTACAAAACAAGAAAAATGGCAAAAATAAATACACACCTTTCAATAATAACTCTTAATATCAATGGCTTGAATGCCCCAACTAAAAGACATAGGTTTGCAGACTGGGTTAAAAAGCAGGATCCTTCAATTTGTTGCCTCCAAGAAACTCACCTTTCTACAAAGGATGGACACTATCTTAGGGTGAAAGGTTGGAAAATGGTGTTTCAAGCAAATGGGCCTAGAAAACAAGTGAGGGTCACTATCCTAATATCTGGCAGGGTAGACTTCAGACCAACATTAGTTAGGAAAGATAAAGAAGGTCACTTTATATTGATTAAAGGAACACTCCAACAGGAGGACATTACAATCCTAAACATATATGCACCTAACACGGGGGCTCCCAATTTCATCAAACAAACGCTATTAGAACTAAGGTCACAGATAACACCAAACACACTTGTAGTGGGTGACTTCAACACCCCACTCTCAACAATTGACAGGTCATCCTGGCAAAAAATAAACAGAGATGCATCTGGATTAAATGAGGTCATAGAACAAATGGACCTAACAGATATATACAGGACATTTCATCCAAATGCTGAAGAATACACATTCTTTTCAGCAGCACATGGAACATTCTCTAAAATAGACCATATATTAGGACACAAAGAAAATCTTAACAAAAATAGGAACAATGAAATAATTCCATGCACTCTATCTGATCACAATATGATCAAACTACAAATTAATAACAAGAAAAGCCTTATAGAGCATACACAAAATCATGGAAACTAAACAATACACTACTAAATGATGAATAGGTCAATGAAGAAATCACAAAAGAAATAAAAAAATTCATGGAGTCAAATGATAATGAGAACACAACATACCAAAACCTTTGGGACCCAATGAAGGCAGTCTTAAGAGGGAAATTTATAGCTTTAAGTGCCTATGTTAAGAAATTAGAAAGGTCGCAGGTAAACAACTTAAGGCTGCACCTTAAGGCCTTGGAAAAAAAAGAACAAGGCAAACCAAAAATAAGTAGGTGGAAGAAATAATAAAGATAAGGGCAGAAATTAATGAAATAGAAACAAAAAAATCCAAAGACTCAATAAAACAAAGAGTTGGTTCTTTGAAAAGATAAACAAGATTGATAAATCCTTAGTAAATCTGACCAAAAGAGAAAAGAGACACAAATTAATAAAATCAGACATGAAAAAGGCACCATTACAACAGATACCAGAGAAATTTTAAAAATCATAGGGACATACTATAAGAACATATACTCCACTAAATTTGAAAATTTGAAAATCTGAAAGAAATGGATGATTTCCTTGATTTATATGACCTACCTAAATTAAATCAAGATGAGATTAACCACTTAAATAGACCTATAACAAGTATGGAGATCCGAGCCCTTATAAAAAAATCTCCCAACTAAAAAAAGTCCAGGCCCAGATGGATTCACTGCTGAATTTTACCGGACATTCATGGAAGAACTAACACCAATGCTTCTTAAACTTTTCCATGAAATAGAAGAGGAAGGAATTCTATCAAACTCCTTCTATGAAGCCAGCACCACCCTGATCCCAAAACCAGCCAAAGATAGAATAAAAAAGGAAATTTACAGACCAATCTCCCTCATGAACCTAGATGCAAAAATTCTCAACAAAATATTGGCAAACAGAATATAAGAATATATTAGAAGCCGGGCGTGGTGGCGCACGCCTTTAATCCCAGCACTTGGGAGACAGAGGTAGGAGGATTGCCATGAGTTCGAGGCCACCCTGACACTACATAATGAATTCCAGGTTAGCCTGAGCTAGAGTGAGACCCTACCTCGAAAAAAAAAAAAAAAAAAAAAAAAAAAAAAAAAAAAAATATTAGAAAGATCATTCACCCCGACCAAGTAGGCTTTATCCCAGAGATGCAGGGATAGTTCAACATATACAAATCGATAAACGTAATACATTATATAAATGGACTGAAGGACAAAAATCACATGATCATCTCATTAGATGCAGAAAAGGCATTTGACAAAATCCAACATCTCTTTATGATAAAAGTCCTACAGAGACTGGGAATAGAAGGAAAATATCTCAATATAACAAAGGCTATTTATGACAAACCCACAGCCAACATAACACTAAATGGAGAAAAACTTGAAGCTTTTCCACTAAAATCAGGCACAAGACAAGGGTGCCCACTGTCCGCACTTTTATTTAATATATTTCTGGAAGTCTTAGCCATAGCAACAAGGCAAGAGACACACATAAAAAAGATACAAATTGGAAAGGAAGAGATTAAGTTATCATTATTTGCAGATGATATGATTCTACACATAAAGGACCCTAAAGACTCTACCAGCAAATTGTTAGAGCTGATAAACACTTACAGCCATGTAGCAGGGTACAAAATAAACACACAGAAATCAGTAGCCTTCCTATGTGTTAATAACAAACACACAGAGGATGAAATCAGAGAATCACTCCCATTAACAATTGTATCAAAAAAAAAGTACCTTGGGATAAACCTAATCAAGGAAGTGAAGGATCTCTACAATGAGAACTTTAAAACACCCAAGTGAGAAATTGCAGAAGACACTAAGTAGTGGAAAGACAGACCTTGTTCTTGGATTGGAAGAATCAATATTGTGAAATACCAAAAGCAATCTACACATTTAATGAAATCCCCATCAAAATTCCAATAGCATTCTTCACGGAAAAAAAAAAAAAATCCAAAAATTCATTTGGAAGCACAGAAAACCTCAGATATCTAAAACAATTTTGAGCAACAAAAATAAGGCTGGTGGTATCACCATACCTGATTTTAACCTGTATCACAGAGCCATAGTAACAAAAACAGCATGGTACTGGCACAAAAACAGACATGTAGATCAATGGAACAGAATAGAGGACCCTGATGTAAATCCGGGTAGCTATAGCCACCTGATCTTTGACAAAAATGCCAATAATACTCCTTGGAGAAAAGACAGCCTCTTCAACAAATGGTGCTGGGAAAACTGGATATGTGTCTGTAGAAGGATGAAAATAGATCCTGATCTCTCTCCATGCACAAGAACTAAGTTCAAATGGATCAAAGACCTTAATATCAGACCTGAAACTCTGAAACTGCTAGAGGAAAAAGTAGGAGAAACCCTTCAACATATTGGTCTTGGCAAAGACTTTCTGAATATAACCCCAATCACTCAGGAAATAAAACCACAGATCAACCTCTGGGACCTCATGAAATTACAAAGCTTTTGTACAGCTAAGGACACTGTGAATAGAGCAAAAAGGCAACCTACAGAATGGGAGTAAATCTTTGCCAGCTATACTTCTGACAGAGGGTTAATATCTAGGATATACAAAGAACTCAAAATATTAAATAATAAGAAATCAAACAACCCAATTAAAAATGGGCTATGGAACTAAATAGAGGGTTCTCAGAAGAAGAAATACAGATGCAAATAAACATCTAAAAAATGTCCTACATCCCTAGTCATCAGGGAAATGCAGATTAAAACTGCCTTGAGGTTCCATCTCACTCCTGTCAGATTGACTACTATCATGAAAACAAATGACCATAAATGCTGGTGAGGATGCAGAAAAAGAGGAACCCTTCTACACTGTTGATTGAGAATGCAATCTGGTCCAGCCATTGTGGAAATCAGTGTGGAGGTTCCTGAGACAGCTAAATATAGATCTACCATATGACCCAGCTATACCACTCCTAGGCATATATCCTAAGGACTCTTCTCACTACCTAGAGATACTTGTACAACAATGTTTATTGCTGCTCTATTCACAATAGCTAGGAAATGGAACCAACCTAGATGTCCCTCAACTGATGAGTGGATAATGAAGATGTGGCACATTTACACAATGGAGTTCTACTCAGCAGTAAAGAAAAATGAAGATATGAAATTTGGTGGAAAATGGATGGATCTGGAAAGGATTATACTTAGTGAGGTAACCCTGGCCCAGAAAGCCAAATGTCACATGTTCTCTCTCAATGTGGATCCTAACTACAAATGATTGGACTTCTGTGTGAGTAAAAATAAAACTCAGCAGCAGAAGCCAGTAAGCTAGAAAGGGGATACAAAGGGAATAGAAAGGGAAGAAGGGGGGACTTAATAGGATGGTATTGTATATATATAAGTAGAAGAACAGATTAATGGGTGTGAAAAGGCCCAAGTGAGGTCAGGGGAAGAGATTGAGTAAAGGAAAGGTGGAGGGAGGGCTAATCAAAATCTAAGAGGATATAAATAAATCATATGGAAACCTACTTTTCTGGACAATGGAACACTAAGAAGCCATAGATTGTTACTAAAAATTTTCAGTGCCAGGGATGGGATACCTTCCAGTGAGTTGTTGGCCGGGGAGGTCACAGATACCCCCAAACATTATAGGAGCTGAGCTGAAAGCCTCCTCCATGTGAACCAGCTGACAGAAAATTGGAGAAAGCTATGCTGTATGCAGTTCAATGGGAGAGAGAAAACTCAATAGTGAACACTGCAAGTTTTAAATTTGGCCAGGCAGGCCAAATGAGCCAATGAGTGCAATAGTGACATGTCTGTTATGGGGAAAACCATCTGCTCTCTAATTGGACTGGAGACCCACTCCACGGGAGGGAATACATCCCTGATACTGCAAATGTACAACAGGGGTACTCATGAGCCCTAGGGGTGTAACGTCTGCTGGTGTCTGGCTAAATGGATATACTATGCTCACCAAACTGCCCAGTAAGCACTTCTCTTAATGTCCACACCCATATATTATTGCTACTCTCACTTTTAGTTAGAGAAGCTTCTGTTTTCAGATGGTGGTGACCTTGGGATGACTCAGAAGGCACCATGGTGCTGAGAAGAAGGGACAGAGGAGTGCTCAGCACTGAAACATCTCAAATACACCTTCCAAGGCTCAGGCTCCATTGAGGAAGAGGTGGCGGAAAGAATGTAAGAGCCAAAGGAAGGTTAGGACTCCTTACAATGTGCTCCTCCAGACACAAAATGGTCTGGATATCCATGACCTCACAGTGCCTGACACTGCCTATACAAGACCATCCTAATAGGAGGAAAAGATCATGATATCAAACTGAAAAGAGAGGCTGATTGAGGGGGAGGGGATATGATGGAGAGTCAAGTTTCAAAAGGAAAAGTGGGGGGACAGAGAGAAGCACCATGGGATATTGTCTACAATTAAGGAAGTTACCAATAAAAAAGTTAATTAAAAAGGATTAGCTGGGTGTGGTGGCACACACCTTTAATCCCAGCACTTGGGAGGCAGGGGTAGGAGGATCACTGTGAGTTCAAGGCCACCCTGAGACTACAGAGTGAATTCCAGGTCAGCCTGAGCTAGAGTGAGACCCTACCTCGAAAAAGCAAAAAAAAAAAAAAAAAAAAAAAAGGAGAATTTCAGATACTAGCATATATATATTTAAGCATAGTTACCTGGGCTTTCAGGAAATCCTTAGACTTCTGTTCTCTTTCATCAATTTTGATTTGAGTCATACGGACAAGGTTGAAGACCAGGTCTCGCATATTTTCTTGCTCCTTTATAAGCCTGTTTTCTTCTGCAAGGTGCTGTTCTATCAACTTTGACTCAGTTTCTGAAAAAAGTTTCTTAAAAAAATATCATAATTAACTCCAGTTTCTCCCATTATTTTACAGAAGATGCAAACTATTGGGTTCATGGTATATTTTCAAGTGACAATAAGAGCAGCTACCAAAATATATTTAAAAATATTTTGAAAGTAGCTTTACTAAATAAAAGTTTAAAATTTGAAAGTAGACATTGACAAATAAAAGCATTATTGAATTTTAATGTAATTGATAACCATTTTTTAGTTGTATTTTTAAAAGTTTTTATTTTATTTTATTTATTTAAGAGAGAGAAATGCAGAGAGAGAGAGAGAGAGAGAGAGAGAGAGGAGAGAGAGAATGGGCATGTCAAGGCCTTTTGCCACTGTAAACAAACTCCAGACACATGTGCTACCTTGTGCATCTGGCTTACGTGGGTCCTGGGGAATCGAACCTTGGTTCTTTGATGACTTTGTGCAGGCAAACGCCTTAACTACTAAGTCATCTCTCCAGCCCTGATAACCACTTTTGAATCTCATTAGTTTGTATAACTTTTGTCATTTCAAGCTCATCTTTTTTTTCTTCAAAAAAAATGGATTGAACTTTAGGATGGAAATGCATCTTAGTGGAGAACACTGGGTGAGCATGAATGAGGCTGTGTGGAACTCTTCATACCACATATACACACACAAATAGGTCCACATTCAGCAGGGCAAGGCTCTCACTAATGACACTGCTTTTACTTTTAAAAAGGAATGCAGGGCTGGAGAGATGGCTTAGCACTTAAGGTATTTGCCTGCAAAGTCAAAGGACCTAAGTTCGATTCCCCAGGACCCATGTAAGCCAGATACACAAGGTGGTGCATGTGTCTGGAGTTCTTTTGCAGTGGTTAGTGGCTCTGGCACACCCATTCATTCTCTCTCTGTCTCTCTCAAATAACTAAATAAGCAGTAATGCATATTAATTATACACATTATTGTATATATTAATAGGTTTCCCTGTGACATTTCCACATATACACATGTGGTAGTGTCACAGTATCTACCTTACCAGCTACCCTCCACTGTCATCCCCCGGAGGGGTGACTCTTATTGATCCCCCGGAAGGGTGACTCTTACTGATCCCCGGAAGGGTGACTCTTACTGATCCCCCCAAAGGGTGACTCTTACTGATCCCCCGGAAGGGTGACTCTTATTGATCCCCCGGAAGGGTGACTCTTACTGATGATGTAATGTTAGACCCTCAACAACTTTCACAGTCCTGAGGTAGATGCTGAAACGAGACTTGATACGAACCTGTTGGGCCAAATTTCTCTTAGCTATTTCAACTTCCTTTTGGAGCTCTTTTCTTCTCTCCATTAATGTAATGTCATCTTTAGGGATAGCATCAATCTAGAAATCAAAATTTAAAACAGGTACTTAGGGAATGAGGAATTTTTTGATATCGCGTAGTCAATCCCATCACACACTTTTCACAAATAGTAAGCAAATTGTGGGTCTCAAAATCTGATAGGAACTTCCCATCATGTGATTCTTGGTAAAATCATGGCAAACTAAAATGTCATTCTCTGCCCAAAATACAATTTGTTACTATGAATATCTTATCATTTAGAAATAAACCTTAGCAGCTAGCATTTCTCTTTAAAAATCTTTTACTGCTGGGCGTGGTGGTGCACACCTTTAATCCCAGCACTCGGGAGGCAGAGGTAGGAGGATCACAGTGAGTTCGAGGACACCCTGAGACTACATAGTTAATTCCAGGTCAGTCTGGGCCAGAGTGAGACGCTACCTCAAAAAACAAACAAACAAACAAACAAACAAAAAAATATATATATATGTCTTTTACTATTATTAACAACATCATTTTGTCTGGATACATCATGTGTTGGTACCCTCTTTCCCCTCGTCCCTGTCCCCATTCCATTGGGAACCCTCCTCAGTGGGGCTGCAGGCATTCCCCATGGAGTAGCTAGCATTTCTTGTGCCCTGACTGAGTGTGCAGCAGGGTACAAGGGTGATCTTATTTATTCCTCACCTATGCCATAAGGCAATACTATTAAGTCTAGTTGTTCAGATGAGGCGAATGAGACACGAACACACTTAAGCAACATGTCGCAATGGTGCAAATGCAAACATCTCAATGAATCTCCGAGCCCGTGACCTTATCACACCATACTGCCTCTTTAGAAACCTGCGTATGCTGTGCCTATGCAAGTGACAGTTGTTATCCAATCTCAGCTCATTTCTGAATTATGAGAAGACACCATACTGCCTCTTTAGAAACCTGCGTATGCTGTGCCTATGCAAGTGACACTTGTTATCCAATCTCAGCTCATTTCTGAATTATGAGAAGCAGAATCCACTCAGTAGCTATTAGTGGGAGTAGTTGGTTACGTACGGTACTTTGACGAGGAGCTGGGAAGTTCTTCCTCAAAAGAAGGCCTGTTTCCTATTTGGTTGATACCTACATTTTCACACTTATGTTTCTGCTGTATTGACTTCCACTTTTGTCCTGGGTTAAAATATGTGCAGGAGAATCCTTTATGATAAGTCACACGTAGCTGATGAGGAAGGTTACCACCCAAGGCCACAGGAAGAGTCACGCTGGGGTGATAATTACCTACTTAACTTTGGATCTTCATGGTTCTAGGCACGAAGGGTGACCACTGGCTAAAAGTTGTACAATGAGAGTGCCATGCACTTCTGTGATTTTAAAGGTCACCAACGGGATCTTTCTGATAGTCAAGTTGCTATTTTAAAGTAGCTTAAGTGTGTTTTTGGATGCACCATCCCCTGTGACTCAGTGTATATTCTGCGTTACAACCCCCACACACAAGCTAGCACACACAGACAGGAAGTGAGGTCTGGACCTGTGAAACCCACGTAACAGTGTGAAGACTCTTGTGGTTCTAACCAAAGGGTAATTGCTTCTAGCAGATCAGAAGGAGCGCTCAAGCATAGACTTGACTAATCAGAGAAGACTTGGTGGCAGAGGTGAGAAGTCAGAGGGGAAGTGTTTGACCTTGCCCTCTGGAAAGTAGAGTGGGTCCTGCACAGAGAAGCCCAGCAAACAGCCTCTGTGACAAGTGGGCCAAGAGTGGGCTATCCCGCATGCTCTGCCCCCGAGAGCTGGCAGAGTTGCCCACGAATGCCACCTGGGGTCAGGAAAGCCCGCAAGGTTTGAGAGAACATTGTGGGAGCATGGTTTCTAGCTACTGTGTCAACTAGAAGGTCCACAGCTTTTCCTGGTTGGAGGGGGCCTCGGACGTTTTGATTCCTTCCACTGTTTTGAAGTACAAACATCGCCACCTGTGAATTGTGCTCGGTTTGATGTCTAGCTGGTGCCGCTCTGATACCTCGTTTCAGCAGAAGTGCATGCTTGTGGAAAAGGTTAACAGAGCTTGTTGGCTGCCTCACGGATGCCCTCTGACCTTGTTCACAGAACTTCAGTGTTGCTTCAGGCTGCAGCGTATCAGGGAGTCTTTTAGACTTCTTTGCAATTGGGGTGACAGTATGAGGAGTTAGGACAAGAAGTGGAAGTCAGCTGGGTAAGTGACTATTTTCTTGTTAAAAACACAGAACCTGGGATGGAGGGATGGCTTAGCAATTAAGGCATTTGCCTGCAAAGCCAAAGGACCCAGGTTCAATTCCCCAGGACCTGTGTTGGCCAGATGCACAGGGGCACTCATGCATCTGGAGTTCATTTGCAGTGGTTGGAGGCCCTGGTGTGCCCATTCTCTCCCTCCCTCCCTCTCTCTCTTTCTCTGTCAAATAAATAAAAATAAAATTAAATTAAAAAAAAACACAGAACCAGAGAAGTCAGTTCCCACATTTTTGTGGAATTGTCATCTTGTGACCATAGAGAATCATGATAAAGATGACCAAAAATGGAGCTAAAAGAACTCGGCACCTTTTCTCTCCTTCCTTCCCTCTTTCCCATCTTCCTTCCCCTCCCCCTTCTATTATTCTTTATGTGGTGTGTTCATGTTTGTATGTGTGTTCATATGTGTGTGGGCACACACGTGTGCACATGAGCATGTGTGTGTGTGTGTGTGTGTGTGTGTGTGTGTGTGTGGGGCATGTAGAGGCCAGTGATTGAGATCAGGTGCCTTCCTCAATTGCTTTCAACTTATTACTTTCTTTTACTTAGAGAGAAAAAGAGGGAGGAAGGGAGAGAGAGAGGGGAGAGGGTGAGAATGGGCACACGAGAGCTTGTGCATCTAGCTTATATGGGTCCTGGGGAATTGAACCTGGGTCCTTTGGCTTTGCAGGCAAGCACCTTAACCACTAAGCCAGCACTCTACGAATTCTTTGAGACAGGGTCTCTCAATGAGTCGAGAGCTCACTGATTCAGCTAGCTAGCCTATGAGCCCCAAGGATTCCCTGTTGCCACCTCCCCAGCACTGGGATTACAGACATGCACCACTGTGCCCAGCATTTCAGGCAGGCACTGGAGTTCTTTGCTCAGCTTCTAATGCTCACATGACAAGCTCTTTACCTATTGAGCCCTCTCTTCAACTCAGTTCCGGACATTTTGTGATGTGAGGTTACTTGGTGTGTTTGTTTTATTTTATTTTTTCATTCATGTGTGGTGTGGCGGGCCACATGTTGGGAGGGGTGTGCACATGTATGTGCATTGGAGGCCACAGGTCCGTGTTACGGTGGTTTGAATAGAAAATATCCCCCGTAGGCTTATGTATTTGAATACGTCAACCCAGCTGGTGCTGCTGTTCTAGAAGGTTGTGGAACCTTTAAGGGGTGGAGCCTGGCCGGAGGAAGTATCACTGGGGGTGGACCTTGAGAAGTTACAGTCATATCCTGTGCTCTTTCTGCTCCCTCTACTTTCCGTCTATCTGCCAGTCTGACATGTTATGCTGGCTTCTGACTGAGGTGTGCTGTGCCTTCCCCACCATGACGAATGATAAGCTCTGGACCTGTCAGCTGAACGAAACCCTTTTCCTTCCATAAGCTGCCTCTGGGTTGCTATCTTGTCCCAGCAAGGACAGAGTAATGATAAGGTGCCTTCCTCTGCTCCTCTCTTTATTTGACTGAGGCAGGGTCTCTCGAGCCTAGAGAGCTCATTCATTTCGCTAGTCTAGTTAGTCAGCTTTCCCAGGGAATTTCTGGGGACTCCTGTCTCTGCCTTTTTTTGGGGGCGGGGGTAATGCTGGAGTTATAGTCTGGTCACCATTTCCACCCAGCATCTCCATGAGTGCTGAGGATCCAAAGCACTTTATCTCCTGATAATGCCCTGACTGGACTTTGTATAATATGAATAAAACATTCTTCTTTTCAGTAAAGCTATAATCATTTTCTGACATTTGTCAAAGCCAAATTACAAACCTAACTGATGTATCTTTTGAAAAGAATTCTTCCTGAAGGAATCTGGGAAACAGGTTGTCTCTCTACTGACGTAGGAGAAAAACAATCAAGTGTCAAAGTTCTAATGCTGTGATCCAAGGTGGCCTAAGGTATTTGTGATCAATTTTGAGCCCCAAATTACATCCGTTGGCAGGTTTGGAAGCATCATGCATTTTCATTCTTAGGTATGTTGTTTAACGGCACAGCACTTTGTGCTTTAAAATGTATTTATTGTAACCAAACAATAGAAATGTGTAAATAAGCCCAGCGTGGGGGCGCATGCCTTTAATGCCGCACTCTGGAGACAGAGGTAAGAGGATCACCAAGAATTCAAGGCCACCCTGAGAGACTACATAGTGAATTCCAGGTCAGCCTGAGCTAGAGAGAGACCCTACCTGAAAAAAACAAACAAAACAAAAATGTGTAAATAAGTCTTCATCATTCATTAGTCCCTCTGTTGTCACTGCTACTTTCCAGAAATTTCTGTTCATGGATTTTTAGCTGATATTCCAGACATTTTCAGTGCACGAAAAATCACCCATAACTTTCATAAAGGTTAAAAAATTAGACATTATTCTGTTGCTATAAACATCTCATTTGATATCAGCAAACCTCAGCGTCAAGGGTAACTAACTTTGATATTTTTCTGAACTCTTCCAAACATTTGTGAAGTTGTGTCCTCAATTTTGGGTGGATCTTTCCACAAATGCCAGAAGATAATCAACAAACTGTCTCAAGGGGAAATAAATTTTAAGGACTAGCCAGAGCCTGCATGCTCACCTTTCATCTCTTTCCCCTCTGGATTGAGCGCAAGTATGAGACGCCCCAAGGGAGTGACTGGCCTGACCATCCCTATTTTCAATATGGCCAGTTGTGGGCAGTGTCAGGGATAGTAAGTCATAAGGTCAAAGAGAAAGTTCAACAGCTCACTGAAATTGTAACAACAGGGCACCAACATAGTTTTTTTTTCTTTGAACAATAAAAGGAAGAGATTTTGGCGCATTTACATTCTTTTATTTCTATATTCTATGGGAGCTAGTTTGTGACTTTAATAGCCAGTACTGTCATCATATAAATAACTTATATGTAAAAATTTGAACAACTTGGGCTGGACAGATGGCTTAGCAGTTAAGGCGCCTGCCTGAAAAAGCCCAAGAATGCTTGTTGAAATCTCCAGGTTCCATGTATAGCCAGATGCAAAAGTGACGCAAGTGCGCAATGTCACACATGCACACAAGAGGGCGCACGCGTCTGGAGTTTGTTCACAGTGGCTGAAAGGCCCTGGCGTGCCCGTTCTCAATCTGCCTCTTCCTCTCTCTCTCTCTCTCTAAAAAAAAAAAAAAAATTGAACATCAAGTGTAGGCCTTTTAGTTGAGGCCATTCCTTACATATTTTGGGATAGTGACAAGCCTCACCACTGGCCACAGCTCCCAGCTAGCTTGGTAGTACCCCATGCTGAGATAGAAGCTGAGAGCCAAGGTTGTATATTAGAGGAAGTTTTCTAATGAGAATGAGACAAACACAAACCAAAAAGCAAAACATAAACAGTAAAACCCAGGAAAACGTAATGTGAAGGGAATAAAGCCTACTCAGGAGATAAGAGCAGATATGAAATGCAAATGATAATACTGCCAAGAGCCAGAGCCAGGCTTGGTGGCTCATGCCTGAAATCCAAGCACTTGGGAGGTTGAGACAGGAAGATCTCTATTTGAGACTAGGCTAGGATTCATTGTGAGTGAATTCGATGCCAGCTTAGACTTAACTAGGGAAACTACACCTCAACATAACACTGTAAAAAAGGAAACTCAGGGCTGGAGAGATGGCTTAGCAGTTAAGGCGCTTGCCCGTGAAGCCCAAGAACTCATGTTCAAATCTCCAGATGCACAGTGACACAGACACAAAATGTAGCATGTGCGCACAAGGGGGTGCATGCATCTGGAGTTCGTTTGCAGTGGCTGAAGGCCCTGGCATGCCCATTTTTTTTCTCTCTCTCTCTCTCTGTGGGTCTCAAATAAATTAAAAAAAAAAAAAAAAAAAAAAAAGAAAAGAAAACTGCACTTAGCAGTAGTTTATTTACCTAGCATGTAAGAGGCCCTTACCTGCAATAGTAGGGAGGGAGAGGCAAAGAGATTGATTCTGAGGGTCAAAAACCTCACAGAAATATTAATTACAACAGCAGGATGAAAGAACAAAAGAACTTGGTTGAATTAGATGACCCCTGAATACTTGGTTCTCAGCTGGTGGCAATTTGGGAGGTGGAGCCTTGCTGGAAAAGGTGTATTATTGAGAGCCAGGTCAGGGGTTTTATAGCCAGCTCCCCTTTGCTAGAGTTTGGCTCAGTCTCCTGCTGCTGTTGCTCACCTGCTGTGCCAGAGGTGATGTCCACCCTCTGCTCATGCCATCCTTTCCCCTGCCATCATGGAGCTTCCCCTCAAGACTGTCAGCCAAGAACAAATCATTTCCAGCAATGAGAAGGTAACTTTGACAGAGTTGGAAAGAAAAAGTGAATTGAAGAAATCTCCCTGTAGCAAGTCAAAAAGACAAAACGAAAGAAAAATGGAAAGGTGGGGAATTTGTACAAGGGAATTAGGAGACACTTTTGAATAGTTCACCAACTGCATGAAAGGACTCTAAGAACAGAAAACAGAGTAGACAAGAATCAAAGAAAACAAGTTCAAGACAAAGTCTCAGAACTGAACGAGAGTAAGATATCCTGCAATCAAACTCCAGACACGTGCGCCACTTTGTGCATCTGGCTTTACGTGGGTCCTGGGGAATTGAACCTGGGTTATTAGGCTTTGCAGGCAAGTGCCTTAACTGCTGAGCCATCTCTCTCCAGCCCCTAATCATCACTTTTGAGATCACTAAGGAGTACTACCTTAGGTGACAAATTAATAGAGTGCTTCTATTTAGCATATCTTACTCTAACATTTTATTATTATTATTAAGTGTGCGTGTGTGTGTGGTGTAAAAACGCATGTGGATGCTCTTGTGGCCGGCGTGAAATGTCAAGTGTACCACTTAGGCTCTTTCATCTGGCCTGGTTTTCTTTGTTTATTTCTTCTTTTTCTTTTTAAATCTTGAGCCAGGGTGTGTTTGTCTCTTTCTCTCTCTCTCCCTCTTACTGTTTCTGGAATTTACAGGGCATCCTTATAGAATGTAATTACAGAGAGTGTGGTCATGCCCAGCTGTTTTACATGGGATCTGGAGATTTGAACTCAGGCAGTAAGCACACTTGATCACTGAACCTCTCTCTACCTCTTACTCTTCACTTTTTTTTTTTTTTTCGAGGTAGGGTCTCACTCTAGCTCAGGCTGACCTGGAATTCACTATGTAGTCTCAGGGTGGCCTCAAACTCATGGTGATCCTTCTACCTCTGCCTCCTGAGTGCTGGGATTCAAGTCATGCGCTACCACGCCCAGCTACTTTTCACTCTTTTTTTTTTTTAGAGACACAGAGAGAGATAGAGGGAGACAGATAGAGATGGGCGTGCCAGCAGCCTCTCAGCTGCTGCAAACGAAATCCAGATGCGTGCGCCCTCTTTTGGTCAAGTGTGGTATTGCACTTTTGCATCTGGCTAAACATGGGACCTGGAGATTGGAACCTGGTTCTTAGGCTTAGCAGGCAGGCGCCTTAACCGCTAAGCCATCTCTCCAGCTCTAGTTTTCACTTTTAAGAATGCTTCAGTGATTCACCAGCATTAGAAACATTAACAGAAAAAAATAAAAAAATAGACAAAAAAAGAAATTCAAAAATAAAAAATAAAAAACAACAAAAAGAAACATTAACAGACTTACTTTGCTATTAGAATCACCAAAATTTGCAATGTAGTAGAGACAATGATTTCTGTTGTTAAAAATGTCTTATAGAGGGCTGGAGAGATGGCTTAGCAGTTAAGGTACCCGCCTGCAAAGCCTAAGAATGCCATTCGATTCTTCAGGTCCCACGTTTAGCCAGACACAGTGATGCAAGGGAGCAATGCCACACTTGCCCACAAGGGGGTGCATGCATCTGGAATTTGTTCACAGTGGCTGAGAGGCTGCTGGCACACCCATTCTCTCTCTCTGCCTCTTCCTCTCTCTCTCTGTCTCTCTCGCTCTCAAAAAGAGTTTTTTTTTGAAAGGGGGGTTGTGATTCCAATAGCCAGGGACTATTTTTCATCACAAGCTATACTTGATGGATTTAAGAGGATCCTGCTCATCACATTTAAGATTCCACCAACACTAGTACAAATATTGATCTGCTATTTACTATAAATCTCACTGTCACTGAGTGGGGTAGACATATGGCAAGCGTGTATCCAAAATTCCAACTTCGTTCCTGACATGCTAGGCTTGGGCTAAGGATTAGCTTGTGATAAACTGTTCTTTCAATAAAGGTAACTTGGAAAGTCAGATTAAAAGTACATTTGTAGGAGTTAAAGGTTCCAGTCTTCAGAGGTTCAAGCACTGGCTAGGAAGTAGTAAAATTCATAGGAGTAAAATAGGAAGTAGTAAAATTCATTCCAGATCAGCCTGAATTCATAATAAGCAGCCTGCTGAGTCAAGAACTATCCTGCTCTACATGGGAATCACTCAATGAATGGAAAGAATGCCAACCTCACAATGCATATCTAAAATGGAGAAGCCAGAACACAGTAAAGCTAATCTAAGAGAAAGAAATAAAGGAGAGAAAATAAAACACAAACATATGGGGCAAAGCAAAAGGGATAGTTCTATCGTAAGTGTAAGTTCACGTATATCCACTATTGCATTAATGTTAATATCTGCATTAGATACAAGAGTGGAAAATCACAGCTCAGATTTTGAAAAGTAGGTGCTGTGCATGCGACACTTAAATAAGGACACGGAGAGAAAGAGCAAATGGATGGGGAAGGACATGCTATTCAAAATTTCACAGCAAAAAAACAATGTTGCTGATATTACTGTATAAATATCAAACTTTTAAGGCAAAAGCGTTAGCAGAATTACAGCTATTAAAAAAAAATAAACTGGAGGGGGGCTAGAGGGATGGCTTAGCAGTTAAGGCATTTGCCTGCAAAGTCAAAGGACCCAGGTTCGATTGCCCAGGACCCAGATGCACATCAGTTAGCCAGATGCACAGGAGGCACATGCATCTGGAGTTCGTTTGCAGTGGCTGGAGGCCCTGGCATGCCCCCTTCTCTCCCCCCTCTTTCTCTCTGTCAAATAAATAAATAGATAAAAATAAAATATTTTTTAAAACATCAACTAATAAGGTGCTTGCCTAAAAATCATAATGACCTGGGTTCGATTTCCCAGTATCCATGTAAAGCCAGAGACACAAAGTGGTGCATGTATCTGGAGTTTGCTTACAGTGGCTGGAGGCCCTGGCACACCCATTCTCTCTGTCTCTCTCCTGTCCCTCTGCTTACAAATAAACCAAGAAAAATATATTTTTTTAAAAAAATCAACTTACCTATAAAGCCAAAGGACCCATGTTCGATTTCCCAGGACCCACATAAAGCCAGATACACAGAGTGGCACATGCATCTGTAGTTCATTTGCAGTGCCTGGAGGCTCTGGTGTGCCCAATTCTCTCTATCTGCTTCTCTTTTTCTCTCTCATAAATAAATAAAATATATAAAAAAACAGTCTTAACACTAACCATTGTTTTATACATTACATAAGGTCAGTCTTTCACTCAGAACAGGCTACGTTGCACTGCAGGAATCAATACCCCCTTCCAAAATCATGGGTTTAAATATAAAAAGCTATTTCTTCCAATGCCTGTGGCTGCTTCAGGTGACTCTCTAAGACTTCTATTGGCTCGGTATCCTGGATTTTCCTATCTTACAGAAACTCCATTTTATCACATCCTTCCATAATACCCACAGGAAAGAAAGGTGGGGGGAAGGTAGAAGGGCTCACTGGTAAGATGATCCATGCTAAAAGGGATGTGTTTGCTCATTGGCCTCAACTAGTGGCCCTGCTCAACTGCAAAGAGTACAAGGAAACGCAAATGTTCCAGAAGGAGAGGAGACCCAGGCAGAGGTGAGGATCCGATAGGGTGACCAGAGTTGGAAAACTGCAGAATGCGGTTTCTGAGATGGCGGACCGCCACAAGGCCCTGGAAAATTATAATCCGAAGAGAATGGGTGAGGTTCTATGGACGCAGCTGCTTCCCCTCAGAGATCTGATCCCATTGTCACTGAAGAATGCATGCTGCAGGCTCCAGGGAAAGGACAAGCCTGCTCAAGGAGCCTCTGCCCTTTTGAAGCACTGGGGTGCCGGCCGAGAGGGGCATCAAGGGCAGCAGGAGCAGACCCATGGCCATGGGAACAGAGAGGCAATAGGAAGATCACCTGTTATTTTGAGTAGCCTCTGACTGGAATTCACCTCTGGTACCGCACAGGACATCAAGGTAGCCCAATAATTGGGTTCCGGTTGCTCTTGGCTAGTTGGAGTGGCTGACCAACTGACCACAGATATTTATACAATTGGATCTGCTCCTCAGCTGTGAGGGAGCTGACTCTTAACCAGCAAAGACAGTGGTACCCTCAGCTCTACTGTGTGGTGAACCTTCCAGCTCTTCCAGAACTGGATGACCCAGTTGCTTTTCTGTCCAGGCTGATGTCTGATGGAAACAAGAAATTTGGCTAGTCTTGGACTAGAAAAAGAGACTGAAAAATATCAAAGGACTATCAATAGTCTAATAAGCTTTATGAGGTAGAACTTAGCATTTCAAGGATGGTTTAGTGGTTAAGGCACTTGCCTACAAAGCCAAAGAACCCAGGTTTGATTCTCCAGGACCCATGTAAGCCAGATGCACAAGGCGGTACATATGTCTGGAGTTTCTTTATAGTGGCTGGAGGCCCTGGCGTGCCCATTCTCTTCCTCTCTTTCTAATAAATAAATAAATAATATTGAAAAAATATTTTTAAAAACAACTTACCATTTCATTATCACTCTTTCTTTTCCTTTATCGATAGTAAAAACACTAAAACAACAAAATATTTTTACTTCAAAAGAGAGTGGTGTGGAGCTAGGTGGGGTGGCGCACACCTTTATTCCCAGCACTCGGGGAGGCAGAGGTCAGAGTTCCAGGCCAGCCCGAGACTACATATTAAATTCCAGGTTAGACTGACTAGAGAAAGACCCTACCTCGAAAAACAAACAAACAAACAAACAAACAAACAAACAAACAAACAAACAAACAAAGACTGTGGTGAGCTGCAAAATGAGGTGGTGTTTTTCAGCACCCACCTCTAGCATGAGCCTCTGATGCATGGCTTGAGTCTGAGTGAGGGTGTCCATGGATACTTTCAAGAGGAGCTCCATCTTCTTTAAGTTGCGAACGTCTCGTTCTTTCTCTCTCTGCTTGCGGGAGAGTTCATCATGATAGTTCTGCTTGTCAATGAGACAGTTTCGTAAATTGAGATCCAAGATCCCTCTGTCCAAGTAGACGGAGAAAATGAAGATGAACTTGAGGTGTATGGGGATGGCTCAGTGAACAAAAAGCTTGTTACCCAAGTTGAGGACCTGAGTTCAGACTTCCAGCACCCATGAAAGTTCTGGGTGGATGTGGTGGCTAAAGGTAATCCCAGTGCTCGGAGGTAGAGATGGCACGTAGAGATACGGAGAGGTGGAGACGGGCAATTGCCAAGGCAAGCTGGCATGCTAGACTAGCTTCGTCAGGGAGCACTGGGCTCAAGGGAGAGAGTCTGCCTCAGTGAGTAAAGTGGAGTGTGACAGAAGATATCGGCATTCAAACCAGAAGCATAACACGCATGTGCATCCTCACCCACATATGCACATAAACATGCATACACACATGCACTCAAACCATACAATAAAAAGGAAATGATCAGTGGGCTGGAGAGATGGCTTAGTGGTTAAAGTACTTTCCAGCCAAGCCAAAGGACCCAGGTTTGATTCCCCAGTGCCCACATAAGGCTGGATGCACAAAGTGGCACATGTGGCTAATGACCTTGGCATGCCCATTCTCTTTCTCAAATAAGGAAAATATTTTTAAAAAAGAAAATTATTTGTTACCAGCTGTCTTGTAAGTTTTTCAAAACTTACCAAAGAGGGCATAACATGCTCAGAATATTCATGAGCTATTCTTACATTAGAATTGTAAATTATAAGTAAGTTGTAAGTAATAAGTAATTACAATTTGTGCTTTCATACTTAGAATGGCAGTCTTACAATCCTCTCCCTCCACAAATGTAATGTCAGATTGGTGGAGACACAAATTCCCAGTTTCTCTGAAAGTTGACTTAAAAAATAGGAAGTAGTGTGTAGTTCACTGGTACAGAACTTGCCTAGTATGGATGAACCCCTGAGTTCAATCTCCAGTTTTTTTTTTAAAAGCAGAAAGTAAAATGCTTCCAGGAGAGACACAATCACATCATGAAACCTTTCCTCTCATCAGGAAAAAATTGAGATTATGTCAGAAACACCATTCATTTGTTCACAAGTCCCTGAACGTAGCACACTCTTAGTAATATAATTTTCTAGGAAGTTTATATACAGTGGATTAAAAAAACATTTTTTATTATTTTTTATTTATTTGGAGAGAGAGACAGAGAGAGAGAGACAGAGAGGGAGAGGGAGACAGAAATGGGCGCGCCAGCAGTCTCTCAGGTGCTGTGAACGAAATCCAGATGCGTGTGCCCCCTTGTGGGCAAGTGCGGCATTGTGCCCTTGCGTCACTTTGCATCTGGCTAAACGTGGGACCTGGAGATTGGAACCGCTGGAGATTGGAACCAGCATTCTTAGGCTTAGCAGGCAGGCGCCTTAGCCGCTAAGCCATCTCTCCAGCTCTATACAGTGGATTTTTGTCCTTAAATTTGGAACCAGAAAATTGAGTAAGATTATCAGTAAAGAACGGAAAAACTATTTCAAAATGTTTTGATACTATATTTCTAATTAATGCTAAAGTGATTTAAATTTTTATTGACTATGGCATTTTATGGTTTGAGTCAACATAAGATCAATGATGTGTTTGAAACCTCACAAAGACACCGAACGGGACCCACGAGACTGTAACTAACCTTTCAGCCAGTAGGGAGGCTTCATTCTCTCTTGTTAGCTCTAAGGACTTAATCAATTGGTTGTATTCTCGTTCTTTGACTTCAAGTAAGTTTCGCTTGTTTTCAACGTCCTTTATTGTTTCCTCCTTTTCCTCTATGAAAGCGTTAACTTTGGTTTCGACTTTCTTTAGAGACTCATTTAGCTGTCTAACTTCATACTCCAAAACGATATTTTTCTTCTCCATATCTCTGTAGGGGACACACATATACTTTGAGTTTGTGCTGTCTCTAGTATCAGGCAGAAAATGATCTTAGAAGTACATGAAGGGGCTGGAGAAGATGGCTCAGCAGTTAAGGCATTTGCTGCAAAGCCAAAGGATCCCGGTTCCATCCTCCATGATGCACGTAAGCCAGATGCGCAAGAGGGCGCATGCATCTGGAGTCCGTTTGCAGTGGCTGGAGGCCCTGGCATGTCCATTCTCTCTCTCTCTCTCTCTCAAATAAATAAAAAAAATATATTTTAAAAAGAAGAAGTAAGTGAAGGACACAGATGCAGGACTTAGAGGGCAACTTCCCTGAGTTGGCCATAGGGCAGATATATGCCCAGCCTCCCTCCTTCCCCAGATCTTGGCTGCCACCATCTGCTGTGTTTCTTTCCTTGTACCTGCTAGCTTTCTGGGCTTGACCTGAATTTCTCAGCTTTGGCTCTAGGGAGCTTGCCTTTTAGAATCATCCCTACTTTATTTTCTCTCTTTCTGATCAGTCTCTAGAATTGTCCTTTTCTTTCTCAGAATGTTTGTATATTCTTTTTTTTTTTTTTTTTTTTTTTTTTTGAGGTAGGGTCTCATCCTACCCCAGGCTGACTTAGAATTCACTATGTAGTCTCAGGCTGGCCTTGAACTCACAGCAATCCTCCTACCTTGAGCTCCCAAGTGCTAGCATGAAAGGCATGCACCACCACACCTGGCAGAGAGAGGGAGAGAATGGGTGAGCCAGGTCCTCTAGCCACTGCCAATGAGCTCCAGATGCATGTACCACTTTGCACATCTGGCTTTTATGTGGGTACTGGAGAATCAAACTCAGGTCATTAGGCTTTGCAGGCAAGCACCTTTACCACTGAGCCGTCTCTCTAGCCCTGTTTTTTTTTTTTTTTTTTAATATCGAATCCCTGAGAAGTTCTTTAATGATCTCCATATTCACACTTACTTTGAATGTCTTGGGGTAAAAAGGTGGTAAGATAAAGACTTACTATTTGGCTAGCTTAGCATACTGCTGAAATTCTAAGTTAAAATAATTCATACACAGGTCTGTTAAAATCAGTTTGAGCTTTCTATAAAAATGTGATTTATAAGTTGGAAGCAGAATCTTGACCCACTATTAATGATAGTAATCCACTGTTCTTTCTTTTAAAGAACTTGACAAATATGACCTAGACAGGACCAAGACCAGATAGTTCTAAAATTATAATTTCTAAAAATTATAACATGTGCACACATTACTTGGGGGATGGTGGGCTAGGAAGGATTCAAATTGAAATGATTACAGCGTACACTTTTTTGCGTGTTATTTTTTCTATCTCCTTTGCAATTTGTACAGGAACAGTCTGATGGTGGACCACTTCATCCTAGCAAAGAAATACAGTCATGTTAAATTATGGAGTCAATTAAGAGAAACAAATTAAATAATAAGCGGGAAAAAGACAACATGTAGAATTCTATCTGCCCTGCATACTTTTTTCCACTCTACTCTCACTGACCCTTAGAAGATGGTCGCATTTGTTACTGTTTTAAAGAGGAGGTAGCATAGTGAAACAACTGCTGTTGGCCCCCTGCTCAGATGCTCTTTTCAGAGGTACATGCTTCCCACCTGTGCTTCAGGGACTGACGATTTGTGGCTCATGCCCACTCTCTTCTGCTTGGATTACCCCTGGCTGAGTGGAGAGAGGGAGGGGCCAGGGAATGGGATGGCAAGGTAGAAGGAAAATAGGGAGCAGATGGTGACCAGTGGCTATCTGATATGATCGATACAAGAGCCCATCCCATGCCTCTGGGCTCTGGGGAAGAGCCCTGTGGTTCAATTCAAGATCTGGAGCTTTTCCTGGCAACAGGAAGAGACTGGAATTCTGCTACAGTACACTGTATTTTTAAAAAATATGTATTTATTTATTTATTTGAAAGAGAAAGAGGGAAAGAGAGGGGGGAGGGAAAACTCCAGACACAAGTGTCACCTTGTGCAGCTGGTTTATGTGGGTATTGGGGAAATCGAATCTGGGCCTTAGGCTTCACAGGCAAGAGCCTTAACCACTAAGCAATCTGTCCAGCCCTGCACTATATCACTGTATTTTTGCCCAGCTTCTTTCCTGCTCTATTCTGACTTCCTCAGTTGCCCGATTCTTCTGAGAAGTCTCCTTCCTTTATTAAATACCTTGAGCGATGGGAAGATAGCCCATTTGGTGCAGTGCTTGCTTGCCTTGAAAGAATGAGGTCTTGAGTCAATCCCCAGAACCCGTGTAAAACTGCATGCTTATAATTGCACTGCTTGGGAGGTGGTCACAGGAAGATCTCAGGCCCTTGCTGGCTAGCCAGTATAGACTGGTTGGCCTATCTTTAAAAAAAAAAAGTGGATGGTTCCTGAGGAGCGACTGATACCTTTGGCCTCCACATGCACACATATGTGCACATGCGTGTGCATTCTCCCTCTCTCTCTCCTGCTTCTAGGGAACCCTGACAAGGCTCATGCTAGCAGGTGTTAAATCATGTTCCCCATAGTCACACAGCTATTAGGTGGCAAGGTCAAGATCAGAAATGTGTGTTAAAACACTCTTGACTGGCTTTGTGTCATTTAAGCATCATGGCAGGGGTTTAAAAGAGCCCCTTCCCATCTGAAGATCGCATTGGATTTTGAGGCCCAGAGTCATATATGGGCACGGGGGTTGATCACATCACTGTGTGTGGTAGGGTAGGATGTTTCTCTGTGGCATATTGCTCAACCCTGAAACAGGTCCAAGTTTTATGAGGCTGAATCTTATACAGTTGGGTGTTCCTCTTTACGTTAAAAGTTACAAACACTGGGGATGGAGAGGTGGCTTAGCCATTAAGGTGCTTGCCTGCAAAGCCAAAGGACGTAGGTTCGATTCCACAGGACCTGCATAAGCCAGATGCACAAGGTGGTGCGTACATTTGGAGTTTGTATGCAGTGGCTGGATTGTCCATTTTCATTTTGTTTATTTATTAGTAACAGACAGAGGGAAAGAGGCAGAGAGAGATGGGTGCACCAGGGCCTCCAGCCACTGCAAACAAACTTCAGATGCATGCGCCCCCTTGTGTATCTGGCTTATGTGTCCTGGAGAACTGAAGCTCGAACCGGGGTCCTTAGGCTTCACAGGCAAGTGCTTAACCACTAAGCCATCTCTCCAGCCCTGGAGTGCCCATTTTCTCTCTCTATCTGCCTCACTCTCTCTCTCAAGTAAATAAATAAAAATAAAGTTGTTTTTAAAAAGTTACAAACACTAAGTTGGGGATAGGCCCTTGGAAGGGGTTCAGGAAAGTGAGGGTCCTGGAGCCCACGCTTCTCTGAATCCCTCATGAATCCATCTCCTGCTAGTTCCTTTATTCCAGGAGGCAGCCAGGCACACGTTGACCAGTTCCTCTAAAGGAAATAGAAATCAGAGTCAATCACAAGTGTTCTCTGAGTCAACGAGTCTCTCAGGTGTTGTTCCTTAAATAATTCTAGGTTTAATTGTTTTGAGAGTTTTTCTGTATTTTTCAAAACAAAGTGAATTTTGCTTTTTAAAATTTTTTATTTATTTTAATTTATTTATTTGAGAGTGAGAGAGAGAATGGGCATGCCAGGACTTCCAGCCACTGCAAATGAACTCCAGATGCATGCACCACCTTGTGCAGCTAGCTTACGTGGGTCCTGGGGAATTGAACCTGGGTTCTTTGGCTTTGCAGGCCAGCACCTTAAGTACTAAGCCACCTCCTCAGCCCCCAAAATGAATTTTAATTCATTGTTTCCTAAAACATGACTACAGGCCCCTTGTCCCTTTGGTGGTAACAGGAAATAAAGTAGAACCAAACAGACAAAGGATAAAGTAATACAGACAGACACGAAGAGGTTAAGATGTTTGGTTTTGGTGGCTTTCAAGGAAGCTGTTTTTTTTTTTGTTGTTGTTGTTTTGTTTTGTTTTGTTTTTTGGTAGGGTCTCACTCTAGCCCAGCTGATGTGGAATTCACTATGTATTCTCAGGGTGGCCTTGAACTCACAGTGATCCTCCCATCTCTGCCTCTTGAGTGCTGGGACTAAAAGGCGTGTGCCATCGTGCCCAGCTAAGCTACTGTGTTTTGATAGTCACCTGCAGGTCTGGAGGTTCCTATTCCCCAGGGTTAGGGCTTCAAATTAGAATGATGCTATCAAACACCCTTCTGCTGTCTTTTGTGAATTCCCAGAGCTGAGGATGCTTCTAAAAGCATGTTTCCGTCCGTGTGACAATATTTCTCTTTGTCAAACATACATGACTACGATCACTATGGATTTGCACATCCACGCAGGGAAGTATTCATGAACTGTTAGTAGCGTACCTTTAGGACCACCTGATATTCCATCAGCTTTTCTAGTTCCTTCTGCTCCTTCAGTAACTGCTTTTGCTTAAATGCCAGATCTTCCCGTAGGTTCTTAATTTCTAATTTCTTCTGCATCGTTTCCTTGCGTAGCTCTTCGGTGTTTTCTTTCAAGGCTTTCAGCTTCTTCTCCATTTCCTTCAAGTCACAAAAACGACCAGTTAGAGAGCCTGATCATGTATCTGCCTAAAAACTGAATTACATGTCACCTCACTCAACACTTTGATTATTAGATAGTTGAGACTCACAAATTGCTTCTCACAGAGTTAAAAGCAATTTGTAAACCGGGCGTGGTGGCACACACCTTTAATTCTAGCACTCGGGAGGCAGAGGTAGGAGGATCACCATGAGTTCAAGGCCACCCTGAGGCTACATAGTGAATTCCAGGTCAGCCTGGGCTAGAGTGAGACCCTACCTCGAAAAACAAAAACAAAACAAAACAAAAAAATTTGAAACGTTTTTGCCCTATAAAAATCTGTATTGCAAAGGGTAGGTAATACTTGCAGAGTTAATAGTATTTAACTAAATGCTAAATGGGCTTTTTTTTTTTTTAATTTATTTGAGAGAGAGATACAGAAATAGGCAGGGAGAGAGGGGGGGAGAATGGGTGCGCCAGGGCCTCCAGCCACTGCAAACGAACTCCAGATGCATGCACCCCCTTGTGCATCTGGCTTATGTGGGTCCTGGAGAATCGAGCCTCGAACTGGGGTCCTTAGGCTTCATAGGCAAGCGTTTAACTGCTAAGCCATCTCTCCAGTCCCTAAACGGGCTTTTGTGAGTTGGACGGGAAATGAGACACCCAACAACAAATTTTAAAAATAGCACCATCCAGAAAATGGAGGCAATCCAAAATACAGAAATCTTTTCTATTTACTTTCTATGGTAGGTCACACAAAAAAAAATGGCTATAAATTCCTCCTGTTCCTCAGTACATACTTGCCCCTCTGCCACGTGTCTGTCCTTCGCACTTAGAGGGAGGGCCTGTCTTCTCTAGATCTGGCCATGTGAACTTTAACTAATGGGATATTACAAATGATTTAAGTCGAGGCTCAAAAAAAAAAAAAAATCTTATGTTAGGACTTGTCTTGAAGCTGGAAACCCTTCCACTATCATGTGTTCAACTACTTACACGGGGCTTGAAGACCTGAAATTAAAGTTATCATACACTACCCAGCCCACTGAACCAGCACTCAGACCAAAAAAATTCAAAAGGATAAAAGAAATGATTGTTTGGGGGCTGGATAGATGGCTTAGTGGTTAAGGCGCTTGCCTGCAAAGCCAAGGTTTGATTCCCCAGTTCCCAAGTAAGCCAGATGCACAAGGTGACGCATGCATGTAGAGTTTGTTTGCAGTGGTTGGAAGCCCTGGTGCAACCATTCTCTCTCTCTCTCTCTCTCTCTCTCTCTCATTCTACCTTTTCCCTCTCTCAAATAAATAAATAAAAATAAAATATTTAAAAAAGAAATGATTGTTTTGAGCCACCGAGTTTTGAGGTATCTTGTTAGGTAGGAACAGGTGATACAAGTTCCTTGTAAAACCCATGGTGGCGCACGCCTGTAACTCCAGCACCCGGGAGGCAAAGGCAGGAGGATCGCTGTGAGTCTGAGGCCAGCCTGAGACTACATAGTGAATTCCAGGTCAGTATGGGCTATAGCAAGACCCTACCTCAAAAAAAACCAAATAAATAAATAAAATTAATTCATTAAAATAAAATAATCTGAGCTGTTAAAAAAGCTATGTGGGTAGTAGTTAAGGAGAAATCGTGTTTTAAATTACCAACCATAGAAACTTGATTTTCTTCTGGAAACAAAGCAGATGTTGTCTAACTAAACCCAGCATGATATAGACACCATTTAGGCACCACTTAGATTTCTCCAGAAGTAGATATGCCTTTAAGCATCAGCAGTGGTTAGGGATTTTTGGTCTTGTACATGTTTCAGGGCATAGTTGTAATGATGAAGCTACTTTAAGAAGGAATGCTTGAACTTACCTAATAAACTCTGCATCTAATAAACTCTGGGTCATCTAATACTTACTCCTGGCTTAGGTATCTTGTCAAATTCCTTTAATATGAGGCTCTTTTCTTCGTTTAAACTGCCAAAAAAAAAAAAAAAGCCAAGTTTGACAAAGTCCAGAAGAGTAAGCTCTTTGTGTATGGATAACTTTCTCTGTTCTGTGTGTCATCCCCTGGCTGGTCTGCAGGCATCCATAGGTCCACTCTGGTGACCCCTCCTCCTGGGCACCATGTGCACATGGTCAGTACAGCAGTGACCAAAACACGTTACTTACAACTGCTCCCGGGCACTGAGCTCCCTTGGCACTGGGTTCCTTCCACGCAGGCTCTGGACCTTGGCTTCTCTTTTTGAGACAAGCCCAATAGACTGGCCTTTTTTATATGTGAGAGAATGAGAGGGTGGTGGTGGTAATTGGTGTGCCAAGGCCTCCAGCCACTGCACTCAGACTCCAGACACGTGCACCACCTTCTGCACGTGTGCGACCTTGCCTGCTTGCATCACTGTGTGCCTGGCTTACGTGGGACCTGGAGAGTTAAGCATGAGTCCTTAGGCTTTGCAGGCAAGCGCCTTAACCGCTAAGCCATCTCTCCACCCCGACCTTGGCTTTTTTACATGTTGCTTGTCTGTACCCTTTCTCATGAATAGTCAGTCGTCAACCAGCATCATAGTGATTTTCAGCCACATAAACACAAGGTCCTCTCTCTTTCTGGCTTAACAACATTTCATCAACCTGGACCAAAGTTTAAACTCTGCATAATCTTGCTGGCTCACCATTCCTGGCTCTGGCTGCCTTGGCCTTCTTCTCACACTTCCTCCGACTTCAGGGCCTTTGCCTGGTCTGCTGCCTCCAGCTGGCTTGCTCTTTCTACGGGCCTTTGCACAGCTCATGGAGATAATCCCCCATCACCCCAACATAGCGGCAACAGTTTTCACCACCACGTCCAGGCCCTGCTTCAGTTTTCTACATAATGTTCGTGACGCTGTGTGACATGGTGTTGTGAATCCACTCATTTCTGTACCAGAAATCCCAGCTCCACGAGGGCAGGGACTTTGTTCCATTGACACACCATTGCCCACAAATTGTTGGCACCCAACATTTATAAGAATACACAGGGTGGCCGAAGTTGGTTTTGTTCCTGCTTTCATCATTGGAAATACATAATTTATATGTTATACATAAGAAAACATATCTGCCTTCAGGAAAACCCATTGCTTCACCTTCTCTCTGTCCAGATTGGATAAAGAACTTCATGGAAATAGTGGCAGGGAAGACTCCACAGTTGCTGAATAGTGTGGAAAAGAGCTGCTTCAAGAGCTCCCTTTGAGCTTTCTGTGGCATTTGCCATTCATAGAATGTTGGAGCCAGAAGAAACTTAGAGACCCCTGGGACATGCCCACTGAAGGGGTTAAATAGGTGTCCCAGGTGAAAGACGGTTAAATAAACACTGCATCTGAGTACTTGAGAGGCATTCTTTTCTCTTTTTTATATTATGAACACACTTAGCATGCACACATCATGTGTTGGTACCATCTTTCCCTTGTCCTTGCCCCCATTCCACTGGGGGCCTACTCAGTGGGGTGGCTGGTATTCCCCACGGGGTTGTGGGTTATGCGTTGTGGGAGCAGTGGTCAGATATTGGGGGGAGGGAATGCCTCTAGGTATGATGTCCCAACCTGTGCCCCCTCTTCCGCAAAATTCCCTGAGCCGTGGTGGCTGTGTATTAAGTCTACTTCAGCCCACCCCAGCTGAAGCCAGAGAGGAAGCGGGGAGACGAGCAAGAATGCAGCTTCCATGGTGAGCCTGACAAGCAGCGCCAGGGTGAAGGAGACAGACACTGAGGACGCTCAACACCTACCAAAGCAGAGATCCGGAGGCTCCTGAGAGCCCATCATGAGAGCAATTTTTAATTTTGTTTCCATTCCTCACTATTACAAACTGATATGAGCTCATAGGAAGACCAGTAGGCATATCTTGTCCATACTTCTATCTCATGTTCATTTGGCCAAGTTCAGAAAATTCTGCCTTTTTGTGTCTGTGACAAACACATTGCCACGTGTCTATCATGCATTTTTCCCTTCAGGAATACACAGCAAGATTGCATTCAACAGCCTTCCTGGCATTTAGGTTGGTCCAGGGGTGAATTCTTGCCAATGGGAGGTGAATGGGGAGTAAGTAGCCTTTGTCTTCCCAGCTACAGTGACCTCAGAAGGCATGTGAGCCAGTTGGCAAATACACAGGATGGAGGCCATGTGACTTTCCCCGAGCCAGGAGCACAATTTTATTATGTTATTCTGCTGACATGGTAAGATTGATTTATTATTGCCGTACAGCCTGGCCGAAATCTGACTTTGCTGTTCTCTGTTTTCACATTTCCAATGACAAGTGATTTCCAAATTAGTGTCTCTAGCTCAGAATTTCCTTGGAGTTCAATTATTACATTTTTTGACTCTTTGTCCTACAGTTCCAGACCTCTCAAATTAAATTCCACTTCTTCCCTTCTGCAACTATTTGCCTTTTCTTGGTCAAGGGCACTTCAGTTTTCTTTTCTCAAATTTATCAGCATGAGAGTCATTCTTTCAAAAAAAATATTTTATTTAGTTATTTGAGATAGAGAAGGAGAGAAAGAGAGGGGAAGAGGAAGAGGCAGATAGAGAGAATGTGTGTACCAAGGCCTCCAGCAACTGCAAATGAACTCCAGATGTGTGCACCACCTTGTGCATCTGGCTTATGTTAGCACTGGGAAATCAAACCTGGGTCCTTGGGCTTTGCAGGCAAGTGCCTTAACCGCTAAGCCATCTCTCCATCCCAAAAGTCACTCTTAAAGCTTCTTCATACCTGACTTTTCCCTCCCTGGAATGTGTTTCTCTAGGTTGACACTGTGTGAGGTTCAACGCCCTGTAACCTTTCACCAAACTAGGGAAGCTTTCAGACATTACTTCAAACATTTATCATCAGCACATGATTTTTTTTTCTCTCTGCAACCCTGAACACATGAGTTAGACTTTTTGCTATTGTCCATGGGTCCCTAAGGTTCAATATATTTTTATTTTTCTCTCTTGTTCTGATTGAATAATATCTATTTTCCTTTATTTTCACTGGCCTGTTACCTCCGATCTTCTACTCAGCTCCTCCATTAAGTATCAAAAATTTTAGTTTCTTTATCTTCAGTTCTAAAATTTCCATGGGTGTGTTCTTTATGTTTTCTTTCTTTTCTGAGACTTTCTAAGTTTCCATTTGTTTCAAAGGTGTTTAAAATTATTTTTTCTTTTTTTTTTGAGATAGGATCTTGCTCTAGCCCAGGCTGACCTGGAATTCAGCCCCCCGAGTGCTGGGACTAAAGACATGTGCCACCATTTCTTCTTCTTAATTGTTCTGAATCATAAAAGTTTGTTCAAAGGTATAATAGCAGCAACACATTCATTTATGTTTGCTTATAAACACAAACATTTGCATATGCAAATGTAAGAGAGATGACGAATCATACACAGGATGAGATAAGGGATTAAGAGAGGAGAAAAAATGGGATTGTGTAAAATGCTCAGTTAAAATCACAAACAGTAGAAGAAGGTGGCCAGGAACAAAGAATGAGAAAAGTAAATAGAATACAGTGGCAAATACATATGGTACATGACCTGCCAGTTACTTTGTCATTGTTGTGATCAAATGCCTTACAGAAAGCAAATCACAGGAGGAAAGATTTATTTTAGCTTATAGCTTGAAGGGACTCAGTCCATCATGGCAAGGAAAGATGGCAGTAGCAGCATGAGGTGGCTGGTCACATGATGTCCACACTCGGGAAGCAGCAGAGATGACCCCTGCTGCCCAGCTGACTTCCTCCTTATCCCTTTGCTTCAGTCTGACACCCACATCCATGGGTTGGCGTTGCTCACATGAAAGGTGTGTCTTCCCTCCTGACTTAAACACCCTAGACAAACCTGGAAGTGCCTGTGTATCCCAGGAAATTCTAAATCTAGTCAAATTGACAATGAAGATTACCATTACAAACTGTTAATCCAACTATATCAATAATTATGTTAAATGTCAGTTAAAAGGCAGGTTGTCAGAGTGGATCAAAAAATAAGACTGAGAGGCTGGAGAGATGGCTCAGTGGTCAAAGTCACTTGTTTGCAAAGCCTGATTCCCTGGTTTGATTCCCCAGCACCTGCATGATGGACAAAGTGGCCATGTGTCTGGAGTTCATTTGCAGCAGCAGGAAGCCCTGGATTGGCCATACTTCCCCCCACCACCCCTTCCTTCCTCTCTCTTACACACACTTCTGATCCTAAGCATTTAGGGTAAGAACACTCATACTTCAGGGCAAAATTCAGAGCAAGAAAAATGATTAAGCAAAAAGTGAACATTATATATCAGTTAAGGAATAAATTCTCCTTAACAGGGGTTCCCCTAACAACAGATCCAAATTACATGAG
Source organism: Orientallactaga sibirica (assembly GCA_036365145.1). Taxonomy (NCBI): domain Eukaryota; kingdom Metazoa; phylum Chordata; class Mammalia; order Rodentia; family Dipodidae; genus Orientallactaga; species Orientallactaga sibirica. The sequence goes on along the minus strand of JAEOAD010000022.1, from coordinate 29,556,364 downwards.
GCGAAAAATAAACAAAAAAACAAAAACCAGAAATTCAAGGAGAAGGGTGAACTCTCATTTACAGCTGGAAATTCCACATTCCTCTATCAGAAATGGACAGGTGCAGAAAGCAGAAAATCAGCTAGACTTGGTTGAGTTTAACATGAGCAACCAAGACATAACTGACATCTGTGGAGAGAAAGCCAGTCATCGGTGCAAGACGAAAGAAATGGAGGGCCGCATCGCAGACATTTACTACACCGGGCAGAGCCTGATGCAGAGGCGCACGCATGGCTGACGAAACTGCGGGGACTACTGTGTGCTGCTCATCCTCCGGCAGGACATCTAGACCACCCTCCAAGGCTCAGGGAACCTTGAGGAGGAAGGGTTGGAAGGAACGTGAGAGCGGGAGGATGGGGAGGAGGGCTCCAATGCTGACATCTGGATAGGACATGGGCGTCACACTCCTGAACTCACAGTAGCTGTGGTCTCCTGCCCAAGACCGAGTCTGTCAATATGTCACCTCTGATGCTAAAGGATACATGAGACCCCGCACCTCACAGAGTAGCTAGTGGCAGCGAATTGGCTGCTGGGAGAGGGATGGTGTCGACACTGGTAAAGTGCCCATCCACAGTAAATAGCCATCCACCCAAGGCCATGTAAGCAACCTTAAGAATTCAATGGACATAGAATATCATGAAAGTAAGATAGGGATTCATGGGGAAGAAGAGTGTAAATAGGAGGGGAAGGGATAAGAGAGGACAAATGGGAGGAATAAGATCAAAACACATTATACACATGTATGGAAACAAGCAAAAACGGAAACCATGACATGGGAATAAAAACTTCAGAAAGCATACATGGTGAATAGGAATTTAAGGTTGTTTTTACTTGCTGATAAAAATATGACAGCATATTCATGCTCTCATTTTAATGTTGGGATGAGGGTGACAGGGTGCTAGAATGAGATTTTGGAACTGGCTTCAAATAGGGTATGCCCGAATGTTCTAAACAAAACAAACAGCAATGGGCTTTTTATAATCAATTACTTTCTTCCAGCAATTGTGTTGAGAACTACCTTTTGTCCGCTAGACTTTCTAAGAGAAGTAGTTTTCCTGTTTCTTGCTATTCTGCATTGAATTGCTACTAAGTACCAAAAAATAAAAATAAAAATAAAAAATAAAATCCTACGATTTTCCAAATTTGCTCAATAAAAATTTCAAAATAGAAGACTCAACTATACAATAAGGCTTGGGGAGGCATGAACTATTATGTCCACTGGCTCTGCTACAGCAAGCAGATCCTACTAGTCAGTAGACCCGGGGACAGGAGCCAAAGGTATATGTACACCAGATTTTATTTCTATGAAAATTTGACTTGCAATAATGTCTATGGATAACGTAACGATGTGTGGTACACTGGACATGATGTAGATTAGTTGTTCAGAGCACAAAGACAAGCTGAACTTTTTTAGTCTTAAATATTTATGTCTTTGCTTTTGCAACTTGCAAAATTGGTGATTTTATTTCCCCACATATTAATCATATAATTGGGCATGCTGCCACCAGGGGGTGGTAGTGCGCTGCCAGTCTTTGCTTATCATGGCCAACTGAAAGTTCCTGAGATTCAAAATGGTGACATGAAGCTAACCCATGTAATATGACTTACGGTGTTTTCTTTAAATAAATGTAAAATAGTATTTTTCTTTAAACAAACACAAAATGGTTACTTCTCTAGGATATTAAAAACTAATTATACTTGTCATAGACTTTCATTAAGAAACACTGACTGTTACTTCCTTTAAGAGATGTATATATTTCTGTTTAAAAAAAATCATGGGCTGGAGAGATGGCTTAGATGTTAAAGCACTTGCCTGAAAAGCCTATCTACTCTCCAGATCCCATGTAAGCCAGAGGCACAAGGTGACACAAGCTTACAAGATCACACATGCACACAAGGTGGTGCACATGTCTGGAGTTTGATTGCCGTGGTTGGAGGCCCTGGTATGCCAATTCTCTCTCTGTCTCACGCTCTCTCACTCTCTCATTAAAAAAAGATCATGGTGGGCTGGAGAGATGGCTTAGCGGTTAAGGTGCCTGCCTGCTAAGCCTAAGAATGTCAGTTCCAATCTCCAGGTCCCATGTTTAGCCAGATGCAAAGTGATGCAAGGGCGCAATGCTGCACTTGCCCACAAGGGGGCACATGCATCTGGAGTTCGTTGGCAGCGGCTGAGAGGCTGTTGGCGTGCCCATTCTCTATCTGTCTCCTCCTGTCCCTCTCTCTCCAAAAAAAAAAAAAAAAAAAGATCATGGCCATGTGTGGTGGCACACACGCCTTTAATCCCAGCACTCAGGAGGCAGAGGTAGGAGGATCTCCATGAGTTCGAGGCCACCCTGAGACTATGTAGTTAATTAAGGTCAGCCTGGGCTGGAGTGAGACCCTACCTCAAAAAGCAACAAACACAAAAAAAGATCATAAACTTATCCTCTTATATCATGACTGACATTCTCAACGTTCTCTGTATCATTAGTAAGATTATATCAAATTGTATGTTTTAATTTTTCTTTACCTAACAGTTAACCTTTTTCCTAGAAGTTAAACAGATTTTATAATTAGTAACTTTCTATCTATTTTCAAGGTTTTCTTTTATAAATTTATTTATCTGTTTATTTGGGAGAGAAAGAGAAAGTATGGGCATGCCAGGGTCTTTTGCCCCTGTGAACAAAACTCTAGATACATGCACCAAATTGTGCATCTGGTTTTACATGGATGCTGGTGACTCAAACCCAGGCCTGCAGGCTTTGCAAGCAAGTGCCTTTAATCACTGAGCCATCTCCCTAGCCCTGTTTTCAAGATGTTCTATTGGCCATATAGTCTATAATACAATCATGCTAAATATTATTCATTATATACTGAGCCTACTATGTCCCGGGCATCTTCACATACATTTCTGAATGTCATAATCTTGCTGAGAAGGTGTTATCTTCATTGTGCAGATGAAGAAATGGAGGGAAGCACCTTCCCAGTCATACAGTCTGAGATATGCACATGGACTCCATAGTTCTGCAGTGTCAGGTTGCCTCTGGACTGCATTATACTGGAAGATTCTGCCAATTTTCAAAATTCAGATTACTTTCAACCTTTCATTTAAAATTTTTATTTATTTATTTATTAGAGACAGAGAGAGGGAGAGAGAGAGGGAGAGAGTGAGAATGGGTGTTCCAGGGCCTCTAGCCACCACAAATGAACTCCAGACACATGCGCTGCCATGTGCATCTGGCTTACATGGGACCTAGAGAATCAAACCGGGGTCCTTAGGCTTTGCAGACATGTGCCTTAACCACTAAGCCATCTCTCTAGCCCCCAACCTTTTATTTTTTTTAAAAAAATTTTTTATTTATTTATTAGAGAGAGAGAGAGAATGGGTGCACCAGGGCCTCTAGCCACTAAATGAACTCCAGATGCTTGCGCCCCCTTATGTATCTGGCTTACGTAGGTACTGGGGAGTTGAACCTGGGTCCCTTGGCTTTGCAGGCAAGTGCCTTATCCACTAAGCCATCCTTCCAGCCCCATTATTTTTATTTTTATTTTTATTTATTTATGTGACAGAGAAAGAAGGTGGGGAGAGAGAGAGAGAAAGCGAGAGAATGGGCATGCCAGGACCTCCAGCCAAGGCAAATGAACTCCAGACACATGTGCCCCCTTGTGCATCTGGCTAACGTGGGTCCTGGGGAATGGAACCTGGGTCCTTTAGCTTTGCAGGCAAATGCTTTAACCACTAAGCCATCCCTCCAGTGCTAATCTTTTTTTTTTTTTTTTGAGAGAGAGAGAGAGAGAGAGACAGAGGGAAACAGAGAGACAGAGGAAGAAGCAGAGAGAGAAAATGGGCGCGCCAGGGCCATTTCAGCCCTATGAACGAACTCCAGAGATGTGTGGCCCTTTGTGGGCAAGGACGGCATTGAGGGCTTGCATCTCTTGTGTCTGGCTAAACGTGGGACCTGGAGATCAAACGGTGTTCTTGGACTTGGCAGGCAGGAGCCTTAACTGTTAAGCCATCTCTCCAGTCCCCTAAGCTATTTTTTAAAAAGTCTTTCTCATCAGATAGGTTTGTTTCTTGGTTCCTACTTTACTGTCTTTATCACACCAAGAGTAGAAAGTAATTAACCCTGTGTGAGCAACGCAGGGACTGCAAGAATCAACCCAAGGAGGGTACACAGACCCAAAGGTAGGGTCACAGGGCAGCCCCCGAAGAGAAACCCTGACAGCCTCATGCTCCATGTCTACATGTGACAGATGGTACTGACCATGGCCTTGTCCCCCCTGCTGACCAGGGCTGCTCAGACGTCAGATTTAGCTTGAGAAACATAAAGTGCCACTGTAACAGGCAGGGAAAATAATTGAAAAAACGTTTCAGAGGAAGTTTTTATAATTACTTCTGCTGTTTCAAAGGCTAGTTCTCAACAGCATTTATTTAACTACTTCATGACTTACACACTTTCATTAGCTTATTTAAACAGATTACTTTTTTTTTTCTCGAGGTAGGGTCTCACTCTAGCTCAGGCTGACCTGGAATTCACTATGTCATCTCAGGGTGTCCTTGAACTCACGGCGATCCTCCTACCTCCGCCTCCCAAGTGCTGGGATTAAAGGCGTGCACCACCGCACCCGGCCTTTGTTTTTGTTTTTTGAGGGAGGGTCTCACTCTAGCCCAGCTGACCTGGAATTCACTATGTTAGTCTCAGGGTGGCCTCAAACTCACAATGATCCTCCTGCCTGGACTTCTTGAGTGCTAGGAGTAAAGGCATGTGCCACTATACCCAGCCTAAGTTACATATTTTTTTTTCTGGAAGTGCATATTTATTAAGAGATCATTATCCGAGCATAGTGGCTCATGCCTTTAATCCCAGCACTTGGGAGGCAGAAGTAGGAGGATTGCCACGAGTTCGAGGCCACCCTGAGACTACATAGTGAATTTCAGGTCAGCTTAAACTAGAGTGAGACCCTATCTTGAAAAACCAAAAGAGAGGGGAGAGAGAGAGAGAGAGGAGAGAGATCATCAATGAATAACCCCCAAATGCAAATTATACAATGAAGGTTTAATTATGAAGCAATCCCATGATTTTTTTGACCATTAGCATTTATTAAAGAGTTGATCTTACATAAAAATAGAAGAAAATTAGCCAATTGTAGAGTCAAATCCTTTTTCTAGAACATTATGCTGTTCTAGCCAATTGCCAATAATTCAGAAGTCCCTGAAGATGCTGGGTGGAGAAGCGCTAGCTAACTGCTCCTCTATTATGTACACACTGGATAAAGTGAGAGTTTACTGTGTTGGCCTGACAAATAGCATCTGTATATTTAGATGAATAGCTTTTTTTCTCTCACTGGCTTCGTTTCTTTATTTTTATCCACGGTTGGAAATATCTCCATTTTTTCCTGGGGTGTTGAATGAATTATTTCCATGTCACATACTACTGAACATGTTACGCCAATGAAATACATAGCCTGATGTTCCTTTTTGACATTTCCTTTGGTATCGCCATTTTTATTTTTTAATGGAAATGAACTTGCTAGATCATGAGAACACAGGGGAGTCTACTCAGCCTACTATTAAAACTCAGAAAGTTGGGCTGGAGAAACAGCTTAGTGGTTAAGGAACTTGCCTACAAAGCCAAAAGGAACCAGGTTCAATTCCCCAGGACCCACATAAGCCAGATGTACATGGTGGTGTGTGTGTCTGGAGTTTGTTTGCAGTGGCTGAAGGTCCTGGTGCACCCATTCTCTCTCTCTCAAATAAAAGAAATTTTAAAAATCTCAGCAAGGGGCTGGAGAGATGGCTTTAATGGTTAAGGCACATGCCTGCAAAACCTAAGGGCCCATGTAAGCCAGATGCACATGGTGGCACATGCGTCTGGAGTTCATTTGCAGTGGCTAAGAGGCCCTGGCGCACCCATTCTCCCTCTCTCTGCCTAATAAATAAATAAACAAACAAGTAAATAAAAATAAAACCTTTAAAAAGCCTCAGCAAGCATATTTAGTAAACTTCTGTAAATGTACATTGAGTGTCCTCACTGCAGGCCACCATGTGTCATCCCTTCCCTAATCTTAAGTAGTTCAGCGAACAATTCGACTGTCAATACCTAAAAGGCAAAAGTTCCTTTCTTCTTTCTTTCTGTTTTCTTGGCAGGAATACTTGGAAACTTTAAACAATTTAAACATCAACTGACTTATGCTCCTCTTACCCTTTTACAAAATGTCAAGCATTCCCATTTTCCATGCTAATGCACAACCACCAATTGTTTTAATTGCATTATTTTCTCAGTTGAAAGAGCGCTCACAGGGTGCAGAAATAGCTAAGCTTTCTTTTTATAGGACTAGCTGGCGAGTCTGCAACAAGTTTAGATTGAAAGACGAGGGAAAAAAATCCTCTGGTTTTTTTCCCCCTCTCTGAATAGAATTCTCTTGCTTAAGCTGCCTTCTTCATTTACCCTTCACTTGAAAAACAAAAAAAAATCTAGGTTTCCAAAAGAGATTCCAAGACCTGGAGCTTGCAAGGTTTTTAGTAGTCCACTCAAGTCTTCCCTGTCAGAAATCTACCCATTGTTAAAAATAGCCAGACAGAGCTCTGTCACCTTAAATGGTAACAAATTCTAGGAGGGTCGGTTTGGCTTTCTCTCTGGTACAGGGCATAGCACGCAACACAGCAGCACACCATAGCTCAAAGCCCGAATTGCAGTTCAGTCCCCTGCAGTTCAATCAAAGTACTGTGACTTGCTGAGTGACCCGTTCATGGGCTCCATGGGAGAGACTTTAAAAAATAATTTTATTTTTGTTTATTTATTAGCAACAGACAGACAGAGAAAGAAAGAGGTAGAGAGAAAGAGAACTGGCACACCAGGGCCTCCAGCCAGTGCAAACAAACTCCAGATGCATGTGCCACCTTGTGCACCTGGCTTACGTGGGTAAGGATCGAAATCTCAAACCTGCGTCCTTAGGTTTCATAAGCAAGCGCTTAACCACTAAGCCATCTCTCCAGCCCCAGGGAGAGACTTTTGCAAAGACCATCACCCTTCTTCCCACTAAGGTTCAGCGGATGACTTCTGTATTTGCATCAATAAACGTTGTCTTCCAAAAGGGCATCGTTTTCTTCCTCGGTCCCAAGGAATAAAAGGAGACACAGATTGAATGCCCTGCGTGAACAAGATGTGACCTCAGCTGGCAGAGGCTCCTGTGCCAAGTGCAGGTGGGGAGCGGCACTCACCCTGGGACTGGGACGAGGGAGCTGGTCCTGTGAGGTAGCATCAGGGTGAGAGAGATCAGGGGATGGGAAGGGTTAGGAATGAAACCAGGAGCCACTGCCTGGTCCTTGGTGTGTGGCAGTGCACTTTTTTTCTGCTGCTACAGCTGCTGAAGCTTAGGGATTTCTTGACAAGTGGGGAAACACAGCAAGGATCTCCAGTCACCTTTCTAGAACTTCCCAGACCTTTGTGTGCAGGGGATCAATCTCCAGCGCATGCCAGCTCTCACCGCTTGCTCCTAAGGTGACTTCCTTATTTGATGTTTTGTGCTTTTGTGTAAACGGCTTTCCTAGGGGGTGGTGGGGAGGCACTTACCTATTTAACCTGTACACGTTGTGGGACTCCCTCTCCTGCAGCGCCCTGTATTCGTTCTGGTACTTGAGCAGCTGCTCGCGCATCTTGGACACGTTGGTGGAGAAGGCTTTGGGGAAGTCCTCGGCGCGCTGCAGGTGGAGCTGCTGCTGCTGGATCTGCTCCACGAAGCGCTTGGCGTTCTGCAGCAGCTGCAGCTCCGACGTCTGCGTGCTGGGACACAGGGGAACGTGGGCAGGGGCAGGAAGGGAGTGCACCCCCTCACGACCCTCGCCCCTCCCCCGTCCGTCCGTCCCAGAATTCAGGTCACTTCACGCACACTGGTGAGGGGGAGAGGGGGAGTTAAGTACTGATCTGATGCTGAAGTGAATGGGGTTCAGTCCTGGTGGGGGCTTGGGACTACACAGGTAGCTGGAATGCCCACGGACAGCTACATGATGGGTGTGTAGACAATAGGGAAGAGAGAGAGAGAGAGAGAGAGAGAGAGAGAGAGATAGAATATCCCTCTTGGCAGAACTTCCAAGGAAGGGGGAAATGAGGCAGAAAAGTGGGGCCTTCTACTGCCGGAGCAATCCTGGTTGAAGACTTGAAGTCTCCAGACATGACTGTAGGGACATCTTTACCTCCACTGAACAAAGAAAGCTGTCTTCTAATGACACGTTCCTGGGAAACTAGAGTCTCTTATAAAATCAAAGACGTTCACTTATTTGTAAGTTTTATCCCAGCCTTGACGCCTGACTAGAACTGGACAGGTGCTTCACGGAAGAGGGGATTCCTAAAACCCCAGTTCTATCCTGCAGTCTTGCTCCTTTTTGGGACAGGGGCTAAATATCTGGTAGAGGCCAATCTGGATGGACAGAGACATTGTAAGTTGTACATTCCCCAGAATCTTCTAGAACTCACTTATGCTGCAGGCTAGTTCCATCTCCAGCCTCCTTATGAGAAGCCCTCCCTATCCCTTCCTATCCAGAGGGAAAAGCGTGCCATTTTCTGTTTTGAAGCCAGTTCTCTTTTGTTGTGTATATCCTATTAAGTTTCCTCACCAAGAGAACTCTCTGCTTTCAGCTCACGTGCACAGAGGCCCCATAACTTGATCAAACCTGTCTCATCTGAACTTACCAGCCCCACCCCTTACCCCAGGCTTTCATGTCATGTGCTCCTTAGTAAAATATTTACTGGTACATAATATGTTCCAGGAACCATGTTAGGCATGCAGTCTTTATGGAGAACTCAACTGGTGTAGGTTCATATCCGCTGCCTGTTCTCTGTAGCCCCAAAACAAGAGTGAAGGGTCCATGTGTACTCCAAGCAAATGGGTGTGGGAGCCTTGGCTGTCTGTAATGGCTGCAGAGGAAACCACGGAGTCCAGAGGAGGTAAGATATGGGGGGCAGAAGGGAACTATCTTGCAATACAGCCTGCAAACAGGAAGAACTCAAAGCGTAGTCTTGATCTTGCAGTGTTACTTGTCAGCGGGTGGATGTGAGCTGTGCAGGTGCTGAGACAAGCTACAGATGTGTTCTGTGGAAGTCCAATGTCCTGACCTACTGCTGGCTTGTACTGGACTATGGTGAGTAGTCTGAGGCAGGAGAGAAGGTGAGAAGTGAAGACAGAAGTCTTGGAGATAGAGACTGGGATGGTCATAGGATCTATACTTCTGAGTGGTGACGTCAGGTAGGAGGGGTCCTGCAGGAGTGTCTTGTACCATATGTCATCAGGGTCCCACAACCACCCCCCATAGCAGCTTCAGTAGCTAGCATACACAACAACGGCACTGTGTCCCTCTGTTGCAGAGTTGTGCTGGCCGTAAAAGAAGGCTTGTCTTCTCAAAGAGCATGCTAGATGTGCCAGGAGCCAAATTCTCCAGGCTCAATCCTTAATCAATGAAGGATGGAAATAAATACATAAATACCCCAATTTTAGTATTTCTCACTGGCAGAGTTCAAACAACAACCCTGGAAGAAGGCATGAAGTCTCCAGACATCTTTACCCCTACTAAGCTAAGAAAACAAAGCCTTCTAATGACACTTTACTGGGACACTAGAAAGATTCTCTTATAAAATCAAAAATATTAACTCATTTATAAGTTTTATCTCAGCCTTGATGTCTGACTAGAACTGGATGCATACATCACAGAAGAGGGGATTCGTATAGCACCAGCTCTGAGACTGTTCTATAGAGTCACCACGAAATCCTCTGTGAGACCTTTCGCAGTGTGAACCACAGATGACCCCACACCAACCCGACTCCTCCTCCCGAGTCTCACGTCCCTACTCTCTCACAATGCCTTGTCCAATCGTTTCTCAAACCACTTAAACTCAGAGCCTTGCCTTGGATTCCTCTTTGAGGGAAAGCTCACATAAGACAGTTCATGTTACAAGTAAGAAATATAGATATGATAAAAAAAAAAAAAAAAAAAGTCTTGGGGCTGGAGAGATAGCTTGGGTAAGAATGCTTACCGCAGAGACATGAAGCCTTATGGGGCCTGAGACCACCTGAGCTCGATTCCTCAGCACCCAGGTAAACCAGCTGGGTGTGGCCACACGTGTCTGTAACCCCAGAACTGTGTGTGTGGAGGAGTAGAGACCGCACAATTGCTGGGGCTTGTAAAAAAAAGTGGCAGACTCCAGAATCAATGAGAGACTCCATCTCAGGGAAATTCATGGATGAACAATGGAGGGAGATACCTGATGTTGTGCTCTGGCCACCACATTTACATGTGGCACATGCATCCGCACACACACATGCACACAACACACACTGCAGACACGTACACAAGTATCTCATGTTGGTATATAGCCTACCTCACCACTGTGTCATGCAGGAAGGCGTACTTGGCTTTTAACTCTGCCATTCTGGTTCCAGGAATTTTCCCCTTGGCATATAACTAGCAAAGAGAACACAAGGTCACTGTTAGCCGGGACCCTCCTCATGCTTGATCAGGACATAACATGGGCATACGTGCATCCCATGAAATCACTCGGCTAAGCGTTAGAATGTTAACTGTGAGGCAGTGTAGCTTCTTGGGAAGGTGCTGAGCATTCCAAGTTCTATTTTACTTCCTAAGCTCTTTGCTCCTGGATAAGTCTTTTAGCTCCTGTAGAACGGTGATTTCTGAAAGAATTGAGTTCAGTTCTTTTTAATTCAAGAACCTATTTCCAGGTTTAGCAAACCACCTGGACAGGGTAGATTACCCGATGGCTGTCTCTAAGTTGAGAGACACGATTACTGAGCATGTTCTTATGAGCGAGAGTCACCAGCCACTTCATTGTCAAAAATGCCCTGGGGATGGGGACATGGTTCAGCGGTTAAGGTGCTGGCATGCGAAACCTAAGGACCCATGTTCAACTCTCCAGGACCCACGTAAGCCAGATGTACAAGGTGATGCAAGCGCGCAAGGTCGCACATGCACACAAAGGGGCACACACATCTGGAGTTTGATTGCAGTGGCTGGAGGCCCTGGTGTGTCAGTTCTCTCCACTCCCCTTCTGTCTCACATTTAAAAAAAAATTAGAAAAAAATGCTCTGAGAAGCAGGGACAATTTTTTTTCCATTTGAAACTAAAGCTTAAAAAAAGTCATTTGCACATGGTTATAATTAAAACCCTTGTCAAAACACCCAGGATTGAAACTTAGGTAGTTCAGTTCCTAAATCTCAAGACCACAGCCTTGCCTGGATGCCTCTGCAAGAAAAGTTTCCCTTGGATTTAACAAGGTGGTGTATAGTCATTTTTCATTTCTTCTAAAATGTGATTTTTACTTACTGTCTGAATAGTGGGATAATTAGTAAGCATCATAATATATTATAAACACTGACATTTTACCTTATTAAAGCTATGACACACTGAGAATTTAAAACTGCTGGTGCTATAGCTTCAAAAACTAAAGATCATATTTTTCAATGCCCTGTTATTCTCATCTCCAAAATATTTCCTCTTCCCACTCACTTTACTCTTATTCCATTATCCCGATCACATCATCTTTCATGTGGACAGCTACAAAGCCCTCTTTCTGCACCTGTCCTCTTCCCCACCTTCTGTGGGCCAAACTCAGGGACCCCACCCATCTGCTTTCCAACAAGGATCTTTTTTAAAAAAATTCAGCAAGATCACATTATTCTGAGTGCTTAAAATCTTCAAGTGGAATAAAATTCTGGACCTATGGGATTCAAGATTATGATAGTTTGAATCAGATGTCCCCCATAAACTCATGTACTCTGAATGTTTAGTCCCCAGCTGAGGGCAGTTTGGAAAGTGGAACCTTGCTGGAGGAGATGCATGTTCTTGGAGGCAGACTTAGGGGTGTTATAGCCTTCTCCTCCTTGCTCAAGGTTGGCTCACTTTCCTGCTGCTGTTTTCCATCTGTGGCGGCCGAGGTGATGCCCAGCCTCTGCTCGTGCCATGCTTTCCCCTGCCATCAATGAAGCTTCTTCTCGGGACCATAAACCAAAATAAAAATCTTTCCTCCCATCAGCTGCTTTGGGTGGGGTGCCTTGTCCCAGCAACAGAAGGTGATGATGACAAAGACCATGAGGCCCCACACATCTCAGCCTCCCTCCCAAACTCCTCTCCCAGCACATTGTCAAGCTCCCAGTCTTCTGTCCATTGTCTGCCTTTATTGCCATAGCTGAACAGATTTCTTTCCTTTCCCAGTACCTCTGCCTTGGCTGTTCTTCACCAACACTATCCCCTCCAAACTTCATTCCAATCCTTTCTCATGCCTAAGTGCCACTTTATGAGAAGACCTGTCTTCCAAATCTGCCTGTCCTGGAACTCTGTACTTAATAAACTAGAACACATTATAACCTATAATAATAAATTTATGCGAGTAAAACTTTAAATACACAGTTAATAGTGGGGTCAGGGAAGGAGGATGGAAGAAATGCGGGGAGGAGGATTAATCAAAACTGGAGGTTATGAATAAGCTACATGGAAGCCCACTTCTTTGTGAGTTAATTAAAAAAATATATGTCAAGAAGTTTGGCAGCAGTATCCTGTGAGGGAGCTGTGCCCCGAAGCCATAGATTATTATAGAACAACTTCAGTGCCAGGGTTGTATACCTACCAGTGAGATGCTGGTCAGAGAGGCTGCTGAGGTCCTCAAACAATACAGGCTATTGCCAAGGCTCTTAGTTTCCCACCAGAACTAGATGGTAAGACCCTATTGCTTAAAAGACATGCTTCAGTTGCAGGGCACTGAGAAATGGAGCTAGGACCAAGCTGGGAGCTTTCCCTGCTGACTGGCTATCATACTGCTGGAAAGTGCTCTGCAGCCTGCTGGGGGAGAAAAGTCACCAACATTCTTAACCAGCAGTGAGCCAGGCAAGCCACACAACTGGCCAGCCAGGTAAGATGAGCCCACTCGTGCAACAGTGACATGTCTGCTATGGAGGTAACTGACTGCTCTTTAATTGGATCTGAGGCCTGCTCCACGGGAGAAAATTCATTCCCGATGCTAAAAACATAATCAAAAGCCTATGGCTGGGAAGGTCACGAGGCCTAGGGGGGAGAAGTTACTGTCGTTTGGCTACATGGATATATTATGTTCACCAAATCGCCCTTTGAATACTTACACCTAGATATTAGTGCTGCTCTCACTTTAGAGAAGTTTCTCTTTTCATGGCAGTGATGACTGGGGACAATAGAAACTCATCAAAGTGCAACACAATAAACTTGGGGAAGGTCAGATTCCAGAGTTGATGTATTAGTTAAAGTATGATCCCCACACACATGCACACAGGACAAAAACAAAACAAAACAAAAAAAAACATAAACCTGAACAAATAAATAAACAAAAAATGCTTTGGAGAAGGTACAGATAATGGCTTTGACAAAGACTTCAAAGAAGATATTATAACTGTATTTGAAGAATGAAAGGAAATTATGTTTAAGGAATTGAAGAAGAGGGTTGGGGAGATGGCTCAGTCAGTAAAGTGCTTGCCTTGCAAGCATGAGGACCTGAGTTTGATCCCCAGAACCTGCACAAAATTCCAAGCATGGTGTTGTGTGCCTGTAACGCCAGTGCTGGAGAGGCGGAGATAGGAGGATCACTGGGACTCACTGGCCAGCTAGTCTAACCTAATTGGTGAGCTTCTGGCCAATCAGAGACCCCATCTCAAAGCATGTGGACTCCATTCTTGAGAAGAATACTGGAGATTGTCCTCGGGCCTCCACATACACATGCACACAAGAGCATGGGCACATGTGTGTCCATGTACATATGAACATGTACACAATTACATCAAAAATACATGCAAAGGAAATAAAGGATTATATGATAACTTTTCAGACATAGAATCATAAGGAGAAATTTCTACAATTTCAAATTGAAATTCCTAATTAGAACATGATAATAAGTATAAACTTCATTGAAGGGATTTAAAAGTAAATTTGAATAGGCATGGAGAAAAATGAGTGAACTTTAAAATAATAAGAATATATAATTTTATAATTTATAATATACAATTTTAAGGACACAGAAAAAAGACTCATGAGTAGATCCTTCCAGAAATGAGGGTTGCCACATCATCTACCAGCTTGTGTGTAATGAGAATGGAGAAAGAGGACAAAGAACTTGCAGAAATATTGGCTGAAAATGTCCCAAATTCATGAAAAACATTAATGTACACATGAGAACTCAATAAATTTCAGGTAGGATGAATAAAAAGATGTTCATACCAAAACAGTAAAGCCGCTGAAAGTCAAAGATAAAAATCCTGAAAGTGGGCTGGAGAGATTGCTTAGTGGTTAAGGCGCTCGCCTGCAAAGCCTAAGGACCCAGGTTTGATTCTCCAGGACCCACATAAGCCAGATGTACAAGGTAGCAGGTGCATCTGGAGTTCATTTGCAGTGGCTGGAGGCCCTGGTGTGCCCATTCTCTCCCTCTCTCAAATAAATAAAGAAATACAAACTTTTTAAAATCCTGAAAGCAGTGAGTAAGTAAGCAAAATAAGAATGCATTCATTATGTAAAGAGAATCAGTAAGAGCAAAAATGACTTCTCCCCTAAAACAGTGGAGGCCAGAGAGTGATCACGTGACACACGCACAATGGAAGAAGAAACAAAAATACGCTGTCAACTAAGAATCTCTCCACCAGAAGCATCTATCAACAGTGAGAACAAAACGAAGACGGTCCAAGACAAGGCACAATAGAGACGATCCTTGCAGCGAGTCTGCTTATGAGAAATACTGAAGCCAGTTCATCAGGTTGAGAGGACGCGACACTAGAAATGACTCAAAACACGTGAAAAATAAAAGTCTATCCAAGAAAACGGAAAGCACAGGTTTACATAAAAACTTGACCACAAATGTTGATAGGAACAGCATTTATAATACTTAGCAATTAAGGCAGTTGCCTGCAAAGCCTAAGGACTCATGTTCTACTCTTCAAGTCCCATGTAAGCCAGACACAGTGATGCAAGCATGTAATGTCACACATGTGCACAAGGGTGTGCACATGTCTGGACTTTGATTGCAGTGGCTGGAGGCCCTGGAGTGCCAGTTCTCCCTTCCTCCCTCCTTCCCTTCCTCTCACATTAAAAAAAGGGGAAAAAAAGGCCAGTCTGTTGGGCTTGCCTCAAAAAAAAAAATCTTAGCTTTGTCCATTAAAACACTTTATACACAATGCCTCATCAACAACAATGAGAACCCCCGAACACCCACATTATTGTCTTTAATGTCATTTCCTACTGAAAGAAACCAGCAAGTATCAGAGAAATGGCCAATTTCAAGCCTGGTACAGGGTGGCCTGGGGAGGCACAAGAGAAGCTCAACGATCTTGTGCCAGGAAACAAGCTCTGTTTGTAGAATATGGTCTTAATTTACACATGAGTGTGGGACTATGGGGAGATCCAGAAGGAGAAAAACCGAGGCGTTGAGATGATGCTCTGCAGGCTGTGAGAGGGCATTGCTTTTCTACTTCTATTTTTATTTGCATGCATTCTCTATTTTTATGAAATGCACAGGTACTATTTCTAATAATTAGAGGCTATTAAATATGCTAGAAAATGATGACTGCAAACAACAAGGAATCAGAGAAATTCTAAATTTTGAGCTGGAGCATGGCGAGGTTGGACCCAAGAGGCAGATACAACCAGATGTAGTGCAGACACAGCGAGTGCTTAGCTGGGGTCGCTCTATGTTTCTCTGACTGGAGTCCCGGGGTTGACGTCTAATGACAGGCGGGCCAATGATGGCTGCTACTTGGTTTTATGGTCACAGAGAGAGCAAGAAAGCTGGAAAAGTTTCCTTACCCGTTTGCTGTCCTCATCACTCCACCGGCCTCTGGTGTCTTACGAACCTTTGAAGATGGCTCAATGGGTGAAACACTTGACATTGGTCTTTGTGCTTTTTATGTAAGTCAAGGAAGGTTAAGTCATAGATGGTTAGAAAGAAGGTTGGTAAACCTTTTGGGGAGTCTTCCCTTACTAAAAGCAAATCTTCTTTAGAAAGAAAAAGAGCAAAATGTGAATAGATTGACCACATTAAAAAGAAGATCATAATCTGAATGCTAACATTTATCAAAAAAGTGACTCTTCTGTGAAGTTACAAGCTCCCGTAGCTCAGTGGTGGTAGATGAGACTGCTTCACTGGTACAGGCTACATGGTATGAGACGTGGGAAAAAATGGTTGCATTTTCACACTGCGTGATACAAGAGAGTACAAAAATCAAGTGTTTCATGTCTCAAAAATGCAGAACCAAAGAAATACAGCATGGAGGCCAATCTGAAATTGTCAGCGTATACACATGAAAGGTTAGACATAATGTCAAAAGTTCACAAATACGATTTCACAATAGATACTGTTGTTACTGAGTTGTCTTGTTGGCAATTGTGACTTGAAGGAAACGTTTACTCTAGAGTTACAAGTTTAACAAGAGTTCATGATTCAGGGATGCCATAGAATAATATGGAAAAAATGTCAGCAATTGAAGCTCTAGGACTTTCCGAGGAAAGGGCGAGCTCAGCAAGAACTTTTACCAAGTGAACTTATTTGCTGGCGGGTGGCTCAGCCTGAGGGAACAATGAAGTGTTTGCGTGGGTGTGTGCAGGGAGTCTAGGTGTGTCCCAGGTTAGCAGCCTACCCTGTTCTGGCCTTGCCGACAGTACTACCTCAGGAAATACCTGGCTTGCTTCTGGACAGACCATGAACTTGAAAGCATACACCCTTTCCACCCCTATTTCCTCTCACTCTGCTCCTCTCTCTTCCCCTGCTGGAAGTCAACAGCACAGAAATTTGATGATTTCCAAATGCAATCAAGCTGTCAAGTAAACTGCTTTGCTGAGCATTTCCAACTGGGCGTTATATCTGCCTTGAGCTTCCTCCTGCAAACTCACTTAGTAAACAAGGAGAAAACAAGGAGGCCACCTGAACCCATCTGCCCATGGGTTATCATCAGCTCCATGCTTGCATTGACTTCTCTCCCCAAGTGTCAAAAATTCGTATTCCTTTCTTCTTGGTCAAGGTCAACCCATCCTCAAATATACCCTCTCCCATCTTTTCCTAGACATGAGGTCATCGGTTAGAGAATCCTTCTTTCTAATCTTTGTTCTCTCTCCTCATTGGCTCATCCTTGCGTGGTACACAAGGATGTGATGAGAGTGCTTTGGTCTGTAGGGTGTGCGCACACATGCGTATGGGTACATGTGTGTGTAGGAGAATATGGAAGCCAGAGATCTGTGTTGGATTTCTTCTATTGCTCTCTATTTATTTATTTGGTTTTTCAAGTAGGGTCTCACTCTAGCCCAGGCTGACCTGGAATTCACTCTGTATTCTCAGGTGGCCTTGAACTCATGGTGATCCTCCTACCTCCACCTCCCGAGTGGTGGGTGGGCACCACCACGCCCGGCTTCTCTCCACTTTATTTTTAAGACAGTGTCGCTCACTGAACTCGGAGCTCATTGCTTTGGCTAGGCAAGCTAGTCATTAGACCCAGGGATTCTGCTATCTGCCTTCCCATGCTGGGATTGTAGGTGTGTGATGCCACACCCGGCTTTGCACACGGATCCTGGGAGTCTGCACCTAGGTCCTCTTGCTTTTACAGCAAGCACGATACCTATAAGCCCTGTCCCCAGCATTTTGTCTTTTCTATTGCTGGATTTTTCTCATGACAGGTCATATTTCCCTCCTTTTTACACATGTAGCAGTTTTGACTGATGTGGGGAGTTGTGGATTTTACAGACAGGAGATGGATAATCTATGTTGTTCCTTTAAATATGCTTGGGATTTAGCAATATATAGCTATGTTACTTGGTAACAGTTTTATTCGTTCAAGGTTTGTTTGCTTTTAACCTTTACATGCGAGATCCAGAATAATCCCTTAGCTAGAAATATTGTGGTCCTACTTCGGAATCAGGCCCCTTTTCTTCCATGATCACATGCAGAAGGCCTTCCTTTTCTTGGGGGGTGGGCGGGAGCATGAGCTGTTCCTGGCCAGGGTGAGCCCAAGGCATTATGACCCCTTCTCAATGGCAGTTCTGCCCCAGTAGTGTGTCCCCCCCCACACACACACAGTGATCCCTGCCTCTGAAACTCTCTTTTCTTCTTACTTCTGGGTTTTTTTTGTTTTGTTTTGTTTTGTTTTGTTTTGTTTTGTTTTGTTTTGTTTTGTTTTGTTTTGTTTTGTTTGAGGCAAGCCCAACAGACTGGCCATGTCTTTTATGAGAAAGAGCAAGAATGAGTGACAGAAATTTGGTGAGCCAGGGCCTTCAGCCACTGCAATTGAACTCCAGATGTGTGCACCCTCTTGTGTACATGGGCGACCTTGCGCTTGTGTCACTTATTCATTTGGCTTATGGGGACTTGGAGAGTTGAACATGGGTCCTTAGGCGTCACAGGCAAGCACTTTGACTGCTAAGCCATGTCTCCAGCCCCTTACTTCTATTTTTTTTAGTTTATTTGGCCTCCATGAACTCCAAACTTTCTTCTCAAATCATCAGTAAGTCTCTATTTTGGTTTTCCTTTCTATGCTACATCCTGGACATTCTCCATCGCAGTTAAGATGAAGCAATTGTAGGTCTTGTCTTATTTCCCTACTCCTACGGATTGTCTGTTATCCAGAGTCTGAAAACCAACGTCCCACACATTGATTCAGTTTTCAGTAATCTAGGGTAGGGGTAGATCCGATTTCAATTACCTTGTCTTGGTTAGAAGTGGAGGCCCACTAAGCTTAACCCACAGTTTCTGGCTTTCCACAAAGAGGAAGGCAACTAGAGTTCTCCTAGAGTCTCCATTAAAGAAAGTAGCCCTGGGGCTGGAGAGATGGCTTAGCAGTTAAGGCGCCTGCCTGCGAAGCCTAAGAATGCCTGTTCGAATCTCCAGGTCCCAAGTTTAGCCAGATGAAAAAGTGATGCAAGTGCAATGTCGCACATGCACACAAGGGGGCGCACATGTGTGGTGTTCATTCACAGCAGCTGAGAGGCCATGGCGTAACCATTCTCTGCCTCTTCCTCTCTCTGTGTCTGTCTCTCAAATTAAAACAAAACAAAACAAAACAAAACAAAACAAAACAAAACCGAATGTAGCCCTGGCAATGTCTGATTTTTATAGCCAACTGTGTCCTAAGTTGGACTTCTGACCTATAGAGATATAAGACGGTAAAATAGTGTTTAAGCCACTACATTTGTGGTGATTTTTACAGCAGCGATAAAAAATGAATACAGCCCCAAGCAGTATCACATCTTTGCATGTTCTACCCCACATCTGTTATGGCTTCTTTCCTCTATATTTGTGACACGCATTCTTCCTTCAAAATATCTCAGTGGTCTGGGCTGGAGAGATGGCTTAGTGGTTAAGGTGGATGCCTGCGAAGCCTAAGGACCCAGGTTCGATTCTCCAGGTCCCACGTAAGCCAGATTCACATGGTGGTGCATGTGTCTGGAGTTCATTTGCAGTGGCTAGAGGCCCTGGCATGCCCATTCTTACTCTCTCTCTGTCTCTCTCCCCCCCCATGTCTAATAAATAAGTAAAAATGAGATCTTAAAATAAAAAAAATCTCAGTGGTCAAGCTAGGCATATGCCTGTAATCCTAGCACATGAGAGGGAGATGCCAGAGGATCAAGGTTATCCCTGGATACATGTAGAGTTCAAGGCTAGCCTAGATTATATGAGACCCTATATAAAAAAGAAATCAATCAATCGATCAACTAAGTGATTTCAGTGGTCACCACCTGTGGCTTCTTCAAGTGACACCTCCAGGCAAAATTACTCCTCTACTGTGTTTTTATCTTTGGATGCGTATTTTACTGTCCACACTGTCCACTGTAATCAGCCTATTTTAAAACATGGCTCAGGCTGTGTCATCCTGGCTATACTTGTCCTTCAGCTCTAGTTTAGTGGGGCATCTTGGAAATTTTCATTGATTTTCACTGAATTGTTGTTGATCGAAGCTTATCTCAAAACCCAAAGATGCACTTGGTAAGTCTTATGTTCATTCCCCCACTTCCGTTCCAATTTAGCTGTCACAGAAGGCAAATGTAAAAGGAGCAGAATAGAACAAGGAAGACATG
This sequence comes from Orientallactaga sibirica, assembly GCA_036365145.1. Lineage (NCBI taxonomy): Eukaryota > Metazoa > Chordata > Mammalia > Rodentia > Dipodidae > Orientallactaga > Orientallactaga sibirica. Next base: position 29,536,272 of record JAEOAD010000022.1, on the reverse strand, counting down.
CTGGTGGGAACCGGCCAGCTTGCCCACAGCTTCTCTTTGTGGGGTTGGCAAGGCTCGCAGGGTGCGCAGAGATCTGGGACTGTGTTCACAGCTGTCTCGTTCCTCCTTTGGTGGCCCACCACAGGAATGCAAGGGAGGGGAGCAGAAGAGTCAAACAGGACCTCCCAAGCATTAAGGTATCAAAATGCAACAGACATTGACTAGTGCAGGTGCCTCGCTGTGTGGATGGCTTCCAGACAATTTGAAGATAAATGCATAGCCCAATAAATTAAAAGCACACGGGAGCATATACTTATTAGTGAGCATCATCCTTTTTAAAACGCATGTGTCCCAAGTAAAAGTGTAGTCGTTTGGGATCCTAACAATCATTTATCCCTTGTTTAAAACCACCTCCCAAGAGGGAGGGAGAGTAGCAGGATCTGTGGCCATGAACTCGGGAGGCAGGAAATAAGACAGACTAAAACCCAGGTGCCTCTTGAAGAACTTCACAGCATGAACCAGTGGGTAAGGGGAAAGAACGCAACAAGAACCACGTCATGAACGGCTGTCACAGGAGGGTCAGAAGATATGAACAGTTAGGAAGCATAGTCAGGTGAAAATGAGTGGGATGACCAAAGTCACCACACAGGTCCAAAAAAGCTAGATGGGCCCACGGGGGTGGCCAATTAGCCTTTAGTCCTCCACACAGGCTTCTGGAAACTTGAAAGGGAGCCATGGCTCTTAGAGACCCAGTGACTCTCACGTCATGGTCACAAATGCATGAAGATATATTCACTTCACTTTGACCCTATCCCAAGGGACTGTCCCTGGGAACATGCGTGAGCCAAAAGAACAGTAAGTTGGACTTCTAGGTGCAGCTGTTTTTAGGTGCTTTAAAAATATATATATATTATTTATTTATTTATTTGAGAGAGAGAGAGAGAGAATGGAGAGAATGGGCATGCTAAGGCTTCTAGCCACTGTGAACAAACTCCAGACGCATGGGCCCCCTTGTGCATCTGGCTAACGTGGGTCCTGGGGAATTGAACCTGGGTCCTTTGGCTTTGCAGGCAAATGCCTTAACCTCTAAGCCATCTCTCCAGCCCCTTTTTGGCTGCTTTTTGTGCTGCACGGTGGCCTGGATGCCCAGTTTCAGAATCCCTCCTGCGTGGGAGAACAGCTCCCCATGTAGGTGCTCCTTACAGCAGAGAGCACGGTGCTTCTGCTGCTCACCATGGCTCTGCCCACAGTGATCATCCCAGAGAGCGGCAGCAGCAGGGTATGGAGCGTGGACACAGCTTGGAGGACCCTCTGCTCCCCTCCCTGCAAGCGGGTTGTGATGGACAATGAAGCCTTTCACTGCTAATCACAGAAGTGCTCTTTAAAAAGAACAAAACCCCAACGTTGCAACTTTAACTTCTGCGTTGATCTTATAAAATGGAACTTGAAAGCAGAATGGGGACATGTTCCATTTTGACTAATTCCTCGGTAGGAGGGCTTTAAATCCTGGCATTCAGACAGGCTATTTATTATTTTTATTAAATGTATTCCTAGGTATTCTGTTCTTTATAAATCATTATAAGTGAAGTTTCCTTCTCAATTTAATTGTTTTTTTTTTTTTTTTTTTTTTTTGGTTTTTCAAGGTAGGGTCTCACTCTAGCCAGGCTGACCTGGAATTCACTATGTAGTCTCAAGGTGGTCTTGAACTCATGGTGATCCTCCTATCTCTGCCTCCAGAGTGCTGGGATTAAAGGCGTGCACCATCACGCCCGGTTTCAATTTCATTTTTTTGGATAACTTATTGCTAATGTATAGAAGCTGTTCAGGTCTGTTCACTAAAACCATTGCTTGCCCCATAAGTAGAGCGAAAGCTCGGAACCCTGGTAGAAGCCTTTTCATGTGTTCTGCAAATGCTGGAGGCAAAATGTCTCTGGCTCTTTTGTTTACTTGATACATCCCGAGTTTTGAGATTAATAAGGTACTAAAACTATTTAACAAACGAGGCCGCCATATTTCATACGTTACTCAATGAGAGTTCTCACCCCATTTATCCTCACATGTCTGCCCACCAGAAGGGCAGCTCTCTGAAGGCGATCATTCTGGTGCCCCCAAGAACCTTGCAGAGTACCAGGAACAAACATGTGCTGTCTGAATGTCCAGGGCTGGTGGCATGAAGGGTGGAACATTTCCTGAAGGAAATCCCAGTGCATGGCTTTCTCTTTACACACACACACGGGAACTGGGCCAAAATGATCATCTCTGTTGGCCACTCACAGAAGCAACATTAGCAGCCTGACAAACGTGCCTGTGTGCACTCTCACCAGGATGTGTAAAGGGAAAAGGATATTGATATTAACAGGAGAGTTGTGAATGAGTTAATTTTATGTGAAATATATATTGCCTATACAGTTTAGAATCACAGAGCCTTTGAATCAAAACATACCAAGTATTTTCTCCGGATAGCTTGTTACCAGGGAGAGTTCTCAAGTCACCATTATCTACCTTAAGGGTAGATAACTGAGGCCGGCATGACTCAACCCCAACAACTTCATAGACTGCGGGGCAAACGTAAGTATCAAAGGGATTAAAATTCCTCAGTAAAAGCATCAAATGCAATAGCTAAATGTTTGAATCCTAACAGAGGGCAAAAGAATGCTTAACAACGCAGTGGGTATTATAAACATTACATTATAAACGTTACATTTAAGAAAGTTAAAAACTCAGACTCTTATAAGTTTATATGCTGATAGGAGCCAGTAAGCTGCCTTATAAGTTTCTTTAAACACTTCAATTAACTTGTAACAGAAAACAGCTATTACCCATGACAACTACACTAAGAATTACCCTGGAATTTCCTCAGAAAAGGGTGGATATTTGGAAATTAACACAGTTTCCCAGGAAATTTGCCTTTTATGATATTTGGAGACATAGTTCTTTAGCTTGTCTTAGTTTTCAAAAAAGCAGACAAAACCATATCACAAGGAATATTATAAATTTTTTTCACTTAAAATCAATTTTGATAGACAAAGTAATATAAATGAATGAAAAACATTTAATAAATTCTAACAAACAGTTGTCCAAACACAGCTGTTTCTAGTTCAGTAAGTGGAATACTACAAAATATTTTAATGTGTTTTCTGGCAAATATAAATAACTTCCCTTCATGGAAATGATGTATTTACAGTTAATACGGACTGGCTGTAAAAGTTTAAGGATATACCCATTTCTGCAAAGTTCTGTATCAGAAAAGGGAAGGAAGATGGCATTTAAATCTGTTAAAATACACAAGGTAGATCTTAATCCCTGTCACAATGACATGCACTGTGCCAGAGATCACCTGCCAACAGCACAAAGAATCTGCAGATGGTTTTTTCCATGGTATTTTTCAAAAAATTAGAAAATTCATTGGCAACATTTAAAAAATGCATTGATTTTCTATGAAGACCTCAGTTTTCAGCTTTAATTGGAAAAATTATTAAATCTGATGGCACTAGGTTTGCTTTCCGACACTGCACCCATCAGCTGGTATTCACGAGAGACTGCCCTTTAGCAGGAGTAAAATCTGCTCTCTTCACTCAATACATGTGCTACGTACTGAAACCCAGGCTGTTTCAGTCTTTTGTGTTATTTTCTTCTCTGGTGTTCTTTTGCATGTGTGTACAGTATCTGTGGTGTATACATATGTATGTGCAGATGTGTATACCTGTGTGTTTGTGTACATGTGAAGGCAAGAAGAGGATGTCACGTGTCCTCCATTGTTCATCTAAGTGTTTCCTTGAGACAGGGTCTCTTACCAAACCCAGAGCTGCTGTGTCAATCAGACTGGCTGACCAGCGAGCCCCAGCAATTTCCTGCTCTCTGCTCCCCATAGGACTGGGGGTACAGGTGTTCACAGCCACGCTCACCTGTTTGCATGAGTGTTGGGGAATGAACGTGGGCAAATCAGGTTCTCTTGAGCCCTCATGCTTGCACAGCAAGCACTCTTACTCATTGAGCCATCTCCCCAGCCTACTTTATGTTATTTCTATAAATGTTGCAGCCATTTCAGATTAGGATCTTGCCATCCATTCACCCATCTACCTACTTACTTTTTTTATTATTATTTTTGGAGAGAGTCAGAGAGAGGGACAGATAGAGAATGGGGAATGAACTCCAGATGCATGCGCCCCCTGGTGGGCAAGTGCGGCATGGCACCCTTGCATCACTGCGTGTGTCTAAACGTGGGACCTGGAGAATCGAACGGGTGTTCTTAGGCTTCGCAGGTGGACGCCTTAACCACTAAGCCATCTCTCCAGCCCCCTACTTACTTTTGAAACACCACTCAACTGATTGAAAGAGTGGCTCCATTTCTAAAACATGTGGGTAAGCTTTCTGGAAGGAATATTCCCTGGCGTTGTGTCTGTCTCACTTGCCTATCTTTGTCCCTAACTGAGGCTAAGAATGTATAATGTATAAATGTAAACCTGGGGATTAAGATTTGATGCCTTAGATTTTTAGATAATTTCTTTTTCTATATATATTTTATTTTTATTTATGTATTTGAGAGAGAGAGAAAGAGGGAGAGAGAGAGAGAGGATATGGATGTAGATGTGTCAGGTCCTTCAGCTACTGTAAACAAACTCCAGATGCATGCACCACCTTGTACGTCTGGCTTATATGCATTGTGGGGAATCGAACCTTAGGCTTCTCAGGCAAGTGCCTTGTTGCAGTCAGGTTCGCATTGCTGACAGAAATCACCCGACTAAGAGCAGCTTGTGGGGAAAAAAGGGGTTTATTTTGGCTTATAGGCTCGAGGGGGAAGCTCCATGATGGCAGGAAAAATGATGGCATGAGCAGACGGTGGACATCACTCTCTGGTCAACATAAGGTGGACAATAGCAACAGGAGAGTGTGCCCAAACACTGGCAAGGGGGAGCTGGCTATAATACCCATAAGCCCGCCCCCAACAATACTCTGCCTCCAGGAGGTGTTAATTCCCAAGTTGCCATCAGCTGGGAACCTAGCATTCAGAACACTTGAAGTTTATGGGGGACACCTGAATCAAACCACCACATTCCGCCCCTGGCCCCCATAAACTGATAACCGTACATGATGTAAAATGCAATGCATTCATGCAAATTTAAAAGTCCCCATAGTTTTTATCAATTCCAATGATGTTCATACGTCCCCATAATCCAAGGTCTTTTAACTGAGCCATAATACCAAAAATATCCCCCCCCCAAAAAACCCATAATGGCACAGAATAAACATTCACACTGCAAAGGATGGCATTGGGCAAAGCAAAGAAATATTCAACCAATACAAGATTTTAAACAACCAGGGCAAACGTCAAACTCTGTAATTCCAATCCAACAACTAGTCAGTGACAAATCTCCAAGTCCTATAACTAACCAGCAACAAGTCTCTGGAGTTCCAATTCCGCCCCTCAGCTAGGCTACTCACAGTCCTGGAAAACTTCATCCAGGGCCGGCAGCTCTCCTTGGCAGCCATCTCATAGTCCTGGCATCTCCACTGGGTCTCCACTGCAACCCACGGTCCATCCTCATGGCCCCATGGGATCTCCATGCAGGCATCCAGCAAACCTGCTTCACACTGCCCATGGCCATTTCCAAAACACAAGACCACGTTAAAAACTCAATGACCCTCTCTTTCCTGCATTTGTTATACTCCATAATACCAGGTAGGGTGCCAGTTTGTTAATCCAGGGGGGAATAAATCAGACTTTGAAGAACAGGACACTCCTTCAGCATTCAGGCCCCTTCAAAAGAGTCTGCATTCTTCCTGTTGCCCCATTGCAGGTCAGCTGGCCCAATCTCAAAGGTTGTAATCTCTCAACTGCAGCTGAACGGGTAGAGTTCACCCAAAGATTTCATTTTTTCTGTGCCATATCCCTCTGCTCACACCAGTTCATTTTTATGCAAAGCAACCCTGCACATCTTCTCAGGACAGGAAGCTTCTCACACAAACTGCTAACCCAGTCCAAGCAAAGCTCTTTCTCACCCTCATAAGCCAAACCTCACAGTTCATAGTTCTTACTACATTCAGGTCTTTCAGCTCTGACCAGAATAATCCATTAAGCTGTACTTACAACACTGCAAGGTGTCTCTTAGGCCTAAGTTTCAAATCCTTCCACATTCCTCTTGAAAATCAGCTCCAAAAGGCCAAAGCCACACAGTCAGGTGTCTAGCAGCAATCCCACTCCTCGGTACCACTTTACTGTTGCAGTCAGGTTCGCATTGCTGACAGAAATCACCCGACTAAGAGCAGCTTGTGGGGAAAAAGAGGTTTATTTTGGCTTATAGGCTCGAGGGGGAAGCTCCATGATGGCAGGAAAAACGATGGCATGAGCAGACGGTGGACATCACTCTCTGGTCAACATAAGGTGGACAACAGCAACAGGAGAGTGTGCCCAAACACTGGCAAGGGGGAGCTGGCTATAATACCCATAAGCCCGCCCCCAACAATACTCTGCCTCCAGGAGGTGTTAATTCCCAAGTTGCCATCAACTGGGAACCTAGCATTCAGAACACTTGAAGTTTATGGGGGACACCTGAATCAAACCACCACATGCCTTAACTACTAAGCAATCTCTTCAGCTCTCTTTCTTTTTGTAGAGCTTTATGGAAAAATGGTATAAACCTCACATAAACATGCCTGATGCTTTGTTAATTGAAATTTTTTTTTTTTTTTTTTTTTTTTAGGTAGGGTCTCACTCTGGCCTAGGCTGACCTGGAATTAACTATGTAGTCTCAGGGTGGCCTTGAACTCACAGCAATCCTCCTACCTCTGCCTCCCGAGTACTAGGATTAAAGGCGTGCGCCACCATGCCCGGCTTAATTGAAATATTTTAAAAATTATTTACATTGAAACCTTTTACTACTTGGCTTGATGTATATTTTCAATGGAATAAAACATACATCATGGAATGATAAAGAAAAGCTAAGCATGACTATAAAGTCTGTGAGCAGATGTGTCGATCAGCTAAATTTTGTTGAGGCTGAAAAACAGGAAACATTCAACTGACATAAAGAAACTTTCCTAATCTACAAATGTTATTCTTGCAGTTCATGATCTCTTTGGCACTATACTCTCTCCACTCAAACAGAAAAACAGATTGTCATTCGTAAGGGAAGTATGGATGAATGCTGAACGACTTATCCTAGCAGTTACTGTTTAGTTGAAGTTTGAGCCAAATAGGAAGTAAGCATCCAGTGATCTACTCAAATGAGAAAATTATTTCCAGGCAAGCTAAGCAACAGCACACTAGGGATTCCGAGAGGGGGCTTATCAGGACAAAAATAACTTATTCAGAAAAATGCATAATTTCTGACATCTGGTAAGATGAAACACTGGAAACTTTAAGGCAGGGACCATGTCTATCTGTTCACCACTGTATCTCCAAGGTCTAACCCACATGGATCTCTCAAATACTTGTTGAATAAATATATACAAGTAAATGAGTACACACAAGTAAATATTCATTCAATAAACAGTTATTAAATGGATAGATAAGTCACAAAATAGATTTAATAAATATTTACCAAATAAACTGCATACATATAATAATCCATCTCTTATAGCTTATTTATAGTGAGAGATTGCTATGTGCCACATTGTTATGTTAGGTGCTATTAATATATCATTTCATTTAATCCTCACAAAACACCACAAAATTAACATTATGATCCAAAATTTATAGGCAGAAAAGGAAACCAAACTCAAGAAGGCTGAGATACTTGAGCGAGGTCACAAAGCTGGTCAGAGACTTCACAAGAATTTGACCACAATCCTAGTTTGATTCATTTTTAAGTGACTTAGAGCAACTTGGCAACCTTACTGATGAAATAGTGCAAAACCCAGACAAATCACTTTCGAGAATCCAGTTTGGCAGGTATAAAGATCACCTGCGTGGGCATAATATCCACAGAAAGACACTCCATCAAATAGATGCTGGGATAAAGGGAGGGTGGAAGAAAATGCATTAGATAATTTCATTTATAGTATGAAACCAACAGATAACAGTCAAAATTAATTATAAAAATTAGGAAGCCGGGTGTGGTGGTGCACGCCATTAATCCTAGCACTTGGGAGACAGAGTTAGGAGGATCGTGGAGAGTGAGAGTTCGAGGCCACCCTGAGACTACATAGTGAATTCCAGGTCAACCTGGGCTAGTGAGAGACCTTATCTCAAAAAAACAAAAAGTTAGGAGACACAGGATGGGGAGATGGCTGAGTCAGTAAAGAGCTTGCCTCACAAGTATGACGAACTGAATTCAATCTCTAAAGGCCATGTAAAAGCACTGAGCCTGGTAGCCCATGCTTGTAACCCTATTTCTGGGGACATGGAGACAAGTGAATCCATGGGGATCACTGGCCAGCCAGTCTAGCTTACATGGAGAGCTCCAAGACAGAGAGAGAGAGAAAGACAGAGAGAGAGAGAGAGAGAGAGAGAGAGAGACCTTACCTTAAAAAAAATAAAAGTGGATGTTGTGTGAGGAATAACACTTAAGGTTGTCCTCTGGCCTTCATACATATGCGTGTGCACACACATACACACATATCTTTTAAAAAAATTGGAGACAAGGGGGCTGGAGAGATGGCTTAGCGGTTAAGGTGTTTGCCTGCGAAGCCTAAGGACCCTGGTTCAATTCCCCAGGACCCACGTAAGCCAGATGCACAAGGGGGCTCATGTGTCTGGGGTTCATTTGTAGTGGCTGGAGGCCCTGGCATGCCCATTCTCTCTTTTGCTCTTCCTCTCTCTCTCTCTCTTTTTCTGTCTCAAATAAATAAACTATTTTTAAAAAGAAAAATAAAACCCCACCACCAGCACCAACAACAAATGAACATAACTCTGTTTCATGTTGGTGCACATAGCGACCATTTCAATTTCACTACAAATCAAAATTAGGTTATATACTAAAGAAAAAGACCTGAAACTGTTTTCTATAGTTACACTGCTGGTGGGAGAATTATTCTGAAACAGTTTTATCCTATTGTGGGATGGTGAATAAATAATATAACAGTGCTTTTGTACACTAGTTTTTTTTTAAAGCATGTGTGTGTGTTTGTGTATGCACGTGTACACACACATGTGTGCAGTGTAAGTGTGTGAAACATTGTGAGAGTGTGTGTATATGTGTGTGTGTGCATGTACAGAAGCCAGAGGATAACATCTGATCACAATCTCAGGTGCATAGTCCACCTTTGTTGAGACAGGCTCTCTCATAGCCTGGAGCTCACCAATTATGCTAGACTGACTAGCCAATCTTATCTCTTCCTCCCAAACTCTGGGATTGCAGGGGCATTTTCACAGGGGTTCTGGGGGTTGAACGCAGGTCCTCATGCTTGTGAGGTAAGCACTTTACCAGCTCAGTTATCTCCCAAGCCCTAGACCAGGGTTTTTAAAAAATATGTTTATTTTATTTTATTTATTTTTATTTAGTTATTTTTGAGGTAGGGTCTCACTGTTGCCCAGGCTGACCTGGAATTCACCATGTAGTCTCAGGCTGGCCTCAAACTCATGATGATCCTCCTACCTCTGCCTCCTGAGTGCTGGGATTAAAGGCATGCACCACCATGCCCAGCTATTTTTTATTTTAGGAAGACAGAGAGAGAGAGAGAGAGAGAGAGAGAGAGAGAGAGAATGAAAGAGAAAATGGGTACAGCAGGGTCCCTAGCTACTGCAAACAAACTCCAGACACATGTGCCACCATGTGTATCTGGCTTATGTGAGCTCTGGGGAATCGAGCCTGGGTCCATAGGTTTCGTGGGCAAGGACCTTAACTGCTAAGCCATCTCTCCAGCACTAAACCAGGGTTTTGATGTGTAAAAAATAATCACAGTAAAATAGGTGGCTAAGTAAATTTGCTATTACTGACTGAATTGGCACTTCATGATGTATTTTTTTAAAATTTTTATTCATTTATTTGCAAGCAGAGAGAGAAAGAGAGACAGAAGAGAGGCAGACATAGAGAGAATGGGCACGCAAGGGCCCCCAGCCACTGCAAACTAACTCCAGATGCATCTGGCTTACATGGGTCCTGGAGAATCAAACCAGGATCCTTTGGCTTTGACATATGCCTCAACCGCTAAGCCATTTTTCCAGTCCTCATGTATTTTATTCCCCAGCTCTGTCCATTGAGTGCCTCCAGTCTCCAGAGTCCAGTCTGCTAAAAGTATTTTCCACTGAAAGAAACACAGGATCACTTTGGAGAAGTGACTGACTTCAGGTTTGGAACATGGAAAGAAATGTCACAGCAGAAAGCAAAACAGTTACCAAAGTCTACTGGAGTCATGCAAAAGTCTACTGGAGTCATTCAGTTATGTCAGAAGTCTCCCACTGGCCAGGCTGGACCAGGATGGCTGTCAATAGGGACAATGGCTCAAAGAGATGGGATGTTTAGATGAGTTCAAAGTAAGGCTTGAAGACAAAGCAATACTTCTCACCTTTAGGGGATATCAAGGATGAGATTAAGCATTTTGAAAACTGGGAAAAAAATCAAAGAAATCAATGAAATATTTATCATGACTTTCCTGAAAGAACTGCATCTTCAGATAAGCAAACAGTTGAAAAATTCCTTGTTTTTAAGGATTCCAGTTAGAACATGAAGAAGAAATGATGGTGCTGAGCTGCCATTTTGCAGTTCCTAATGAGTAACAGAGCCAGGCAAGGATCTCAATGGCAGGAAACCACCAAGAAGAGATGACCAGTGTTATGTATGTAGGGTGAAAGTTCATAGTGGCAATTAGAATGCAGTCTTGCCGGGCGTGATGGCGCACGCCTTTAATCCCAGCACTTGGGAGGCAGAGGTAGGAGGATCGCCGTGAGTTCGAGGCCACCCTGAGACTACAGAGTGAATTCCAGGTGAGTCTGGAACAGAGTGAGACCCTACCTCGAAAAACAAAAAAAAAAAAAAAAAAAAAAAAAAAAAAAAAAAAAAAAGAATGCAGTCTTGCCTAGAAAAGACCCAGATCAAACCCCCACAAGCCAAGCCTTGATCAATGTAAAGGAAATATATAAGCAAAATCCCAACTCTGGGAAATGTAGTGGGACAAATGACCCAGCTTCTTGAGCAAGAAATTTCATCTTCTTTAGACTACTTCCTGTCATGTAGGCTAGACTCAAATAGCAACATGTGGTGGCTTACACGTTAGCCATTGAGAACTTATTATCTTTTTAAAAAATATTTTTTAAAGCTTTTATTTTATTTGAGAAAGAGGCAGAGAGAGAAAGATGGAGAGAGAGAGAGACTGGGCATGACAGGGCCTCTAAATTCTGCAAATGAACTCCAGACACATGTGCCACCTTCTGCATCTGGCTTAAGTGGGTCCTGGGGAATCGAACCTAGGTCCTATGGCTTTGCCAGCAAGCACTTTAACCACTAAATCATCTCTCCAGCCCTGAGAACTTATTTTTTAACTGCCAGTTTCAAACACACAGCCAGCATCATACTTAATTATGGTAGCTGAATGCATAAAAATGGAAATAGAAAGCTGGGCATGGTGGCACATGCCTTTAATCCCAACACTCTGGAGGCAGAGGTAGGAGGATTGCCATGAGTTTGAGGTCACCCTGACACTACATAATGAATTCCAGGTCAGGTCAGCCTGGGCTAGAGTGACACCCTACCTTGAAAAAAAAAAAGAGAGAGAGAGAGAGAGAGAAAGAGGAATATATATAAAATACAACATCTAAGGATGCCCACATCAGCTACAATTAAACATCAAAAGGGGACTGTAGAGATGGCTCAGTGGTTAAAAGGAACCTGCTTGCAAAGCCTAATGGCCCAGATCCATGTCCCCAGCACCCATATAAAGCCAGATACACAAAGTGGTTCATGTCTCTGGAGATCATTTGCAGTGGCAGGAGGTTCTGGCATGCCTGAAGTCTGTCTCTCTCTATCTCTCTCTATCTGCCTCTTTCTCCTCAAATAAATAAATTTAAAAAAAAAAAAAAAACCAAAAGGCATATTAGAAAAAATGCAAACACTGGAAATACAAAGGATTAGTACATAAGTCATACTTGAAAAAGAAATGGAAATGTTGGAAGTATAAAGGGTTAATACATATATTTAAAGAGGTTTGTTTCTTTTTGCATGTGTATGTGTGATGTACATGTGCACATGCCTGTTCATATGCGTGTAGATGCTTGTATGTGGAGGCCAGAGTTTGAGTCAAGTCTTCCTCAATTATTCTACCTGGTTTTTTTTTTTTGTTTGTTTGTTTGTTTGTTTTCTTTTTTGAGACAGGGTCTCAATTTGGTTAGACGAGCTAGCCAGCAAGCACTAGGGCTCCTTCTAGCTCTGCCTCCCCAGTGTGGGAATTGTAGGTATACGCCACCAGACCCAGATTTTTTTTTTTTTTATGAGAGAGAGATAATTGGCACACCAAGGCCTCCAGCCACTGCAATCAAACTCCAGATGCGTGTGCCATCTTGTGTGCATGTGTGACCTTTCATACTTGTGTCACCATGTGCATCTGGCTTACGTGGGATCTGGAGAGTCAAACATGGGTCCTTGGGCTTATTGGGCAAGCACCTTAACTGCCAAACCATCTCCCAAGCCTCAGATGTAGAATTTTTACATGAGTGCTGTGGTTCATATGCAGGTCCTTGTGCTTGCTCACAAACACTTTACTATTAAGCCATCTCCCCAGCTCCCTAAATGCTTTTAAGTCTCTAAAAGAGAGTGGGAGAAATGGCTTAGCAGTTAAGATGCTTGCCTACAAAGCTAAAGAACCCAGGTTCAATTCCCCAGGTCTTACATAAGCCAGATGCACAAGGTGTCACATGTGTGTGGAGTTCATTTGCAGCAGCTGAAGGCCCTGGCATGCCCATTCCCCTCCTGCCTCTGCCTCTCTCTCTCTCTCTCAATAAATAAATAAATAAATGAAATGAAACTCTAAAATAAAGCACAGTAGGAGAGCTCACAAAAATGTAACTCACTAAAAGTAAATATAAATTGCCAGTAATTTATGAAAAAAATTTCCTAGCCTCATTAATAATTCAGGAAATTAAAATTAAAATTAAAGAAATCAATTAATTTGAGCATATAATATTAAGTTTTACAGTAATGGTAATTTTTAGACTTTTTTTCAGTGTTGGGGATTAAATCAAAAACAGGTAAGAAAGTATTTTAGGGCTAGGGAGATGACTTAGGAGTAAGGTGCTTGCCTGCAAAGCCAAAGGACCCAGGTTCAGAGCCCCAGGATTCATATAAGCCAGATGCACAAGGTGGCACTTGTGTCTGGAGTTAGTTTGCAGTGGCTAGAGGCCCTGATGTGCCCATTCTTTCTATCTGCCCCTTCCTTTCTCCCTCTCCCACTCTCAAATAAATAAAATTAAATTTAAAAATATTTTTTTGAAAAGAAAATAATTTGGATACAGATTGGTCAATACTGTTGAAAGTGAATTATGTTCATGTACAAGGCATTTGAAGAGCACACTCAGGGACTCTCAATTATTTTGCAAGACCCAAAGAAATGCTATTACATTCTAAAATCCCAGAAGCATTATACTAGGTAATTTAAATGTGGGCAAACCTTATTTTTTTTGTAGCACTATTTTCTAGCACTGAAGACATAATCTCGATTAGATAGCATCAGAATTAGGACATGTGTGCAGCCTCAGCCAGGCCTGCGAGTGCTCTGGGTGATTTTGCTCGTCTGTAAAACATAGGCTGATGTGGATAAGATCTAACAGCACTTCCTGAGGTTTTATGGTGCTGTGAAAAATAAGCTTAAAATAGCTACATAACTATTAAATTGCTAAATAAACTCCCAAAGCTAGTTATTTTATTTCGTGTTAATTCAACTTCTACCTGGCAAGATTATCTTACAATTGCTCTAGTAATAGTGTTTTAAAACATGAAAAAAATTTTTGAGACAGTCAAATGAATTGCTATGATGGCCAACAACTTCACAGCAGATTCCTTTCAACATTGAAAACTGCATAGGTTGGCTAAAACTTCACACTACGTAAAACTTAGGTGGCCTAAAAGTCTATTTAACTTTACCAATGAACATGATAAACAAAAGCAATTATTGACAAGACCGCCCAAGGTCAGAAGGTTGTTCATCTTTATGCCCTAAGGCTCTGATTCCAAACATGTCCCTAACTTTGTTCACTTCGTATCTATCTGTCATGAAAACATTTTCTCTTCACCTAGGAACCTCATATCTTCATTAAACATAGGACTGGTGAATTGTTCCTCCTTCCTTTGTGTCTCATTTTTTCTCCCCTGCTTCTTGTTTCTCCTTTTGTGGCCTTCATCTTCATGTCCATCGTGTTGGGCTCTGCTTCATTCCACGACATTGCATTTCTGTGTTCAGTGTTTGGGTGTGAATGGGAGGGAAAATTAGAGAAGACTGGCCGCATAATAAGCATCAGATGGTAGCTATTTGCAGAGCTGGGCGGAACAGCAACTTAAATCACCTGATAGTCAAGACAGAAGGAGGATTTAAAAAAAAAAGATCCCCAATCTGTGCTATTTAGTTGCTAAAAAGCAGCAATCTCTAATCTCTAACCCTAATGCAGAGGAAAATATATTAAAAGGAGGAAATAAAAGGCAGAACAGCAAATGAAGAAAAAAAAAAAAGCCCTAAAATCTCGAATATACTGACTTCTTGTGGTTTTATATGTTTTCTGTGTCCAGCCATGTATAATAATACTGATAAAGCTGCATCCTGATTTTGTGCCTCATTCAGGATCTTTAAGCAACTTAACCCCGTGTTTGTTAAATTTAGGTCTATGGGATATAGGTCTAAACATGCTGTTCGCATTAACAAATTTCTTTTTTAAAAAAATCCCTTTTTTTCGTAAACCCTTCTTTTCCCACTCTTCATTGGTTTTTGGCTGGAGGATTGTGGAGGGGTGGGGGTTAAGGGTGTGTCGTAGACAGCTCCACAATGCTGGGATGAACATCCAAACCAGATATGATTTATGAGAGGAAGAGAATGTGCTTCAAGCTTACAGATCCAGGGGAAGTTCCATCTATGGTGGAAGAAGCTGGTTCCCTTTCACAAATCCAAGCAGAGAGAAACCAGCAGCAGCCAGCAAACACCAAAAAGCAGCAAGCAGGACCCCAGAGCTCAGACTGTTCTCCACACCTGTGGGCTGGAACTCAGATCCACCCCCCCCCCCCAGTGATGGGCCCCCTTCAGCTAGGGGCTGAAGCTGCAAACTCAATTTTAATAAAACCCCCGAGTCTTTGGGGCCACCCATTCAAACTACGATGGGTGCTTAAGAGAAAGCTAATCCTAGTGAGGAAGAAGAGGAAGTCCTTCAGATGAGGCGACATCATCCTGCAGAGTGGTAGCTTGGTGCCAACTTTGTGGCCTAATTTGGAGAAAATGACTCTAAAAGTAGTCATTTCAGGGGTAGCAGAAGGAGAACCAGTGCCCTGGCAGAGTGGGCGGAGTCTGAGGTGTTCAGGAAAGGTGAACCCCATGCAAAGGCCGAATAGTTTTTTGGTGAAGGCTGGCCCTGGCTTGAAACTCACTCTCGCAACTTCAAGGCCCATGAAGCCAGGACTGTGTATGGTTTTCATCCTTGTTTTCCCCAGGCACAGCACAGAGCCTGGTCCAATAAACGCATAGAACTTGTTGGGTGGATGGCTAGCTCAAAAGAGGTACGCCTTCATCATTTTCTTCGGAAGTTGAGGAGCTTGTTCACATTTAGAACTGTAACATTCTATACCTGCAGAGGATCTTAGAGATCTGACCTAACCTTTTTTTGTATTACAGGTAACAAAACAAAGGCCTAGCATCCCCAGGCCTTGTTAACTGGTGAGAGTTAGCAGGAGGGTCTCCAGCACAGAATCAATGGCCATAACCCTAAACCTCTTGTCATTTTCATATCTTGGTATTTTTAAAAAATATTTTTTTAATTTATTTGCAAACAGAGAGAGAGAGAAGATAGAGAATGGGCGTACCAGGGCCTCTAGCCACTGCAAACAAACTCCAGATGCCTGTGCTACTTGGTGCATCTGGCTTTACATGGGTTCTGGGGAATCAAATGGGTCATTAGGCTTCGTGGGCAAGTGTTTTAATGCTGAGCCATCTCTCCAGCCCCATATCTTGGCATTTTTGAGATAGTCACAGTAATGTTTATGTGTGAGCTGGAAAGATGGCTTAGCGGTTAAGGCGCTTGTCTGTGAAGCCTAAGGACTCTCCAGGACCCATGTAAGCCAGATGCACAATGTGACACAAGTAGGCAATGTGGCACATGTGCCTGGAGTTTGATTGCAGTGGCTGGAGGCCCAGGTGTAACAATTTGGTTCCTCTGTCTCCCTTCCTCTCTTTCTCCCTCCCTCTCCCTCCTCTCTCTTTCTTTCCTTCCCTCTCCCATAAGAAAAGACCAGTCTGTTAGGCTTGTCTCAAAAAAAAATTATGTGTGACAGGCACAACTTTTCTTTCTACTTTGACATCTGTATGCAGCAGGTGAATTTTTTATCAACTATCAAAATCCATGCCATATTACTCGTACATGTTAACATCATCCGTACAATTCTGAGCCAGTACAGGTGAAGCTGTAACGTGGAATGGCATCTAGGTTAAGAGAAAGGAAGGGCCAAGTAGTTGTACAGCTCCCGATAATAAACATTAGTGGTTTCTCTCACTCTTGAGTTGGCATGCAAACAACAGGAAATGACTCAAATCATAGATAACCTGAAGGAAGCAGCAGCAGAAATAAGTAAGATAACGCTTAGCCTCTGAGTGGTATGTTCTTTCAGTGACGCTAAAAATGATTCTTATGAATAATTTGGGTGAGGAACTATCAGTTTCAACAATGACCACTAAAACAATAATATTTGGGGCTGGAGAGTTGGCTTAGCAGTTAAGGTGTTTTGCCTGCTGTATATTTCAGTGTATTCAGAAACCTGAAGGAGTCCCACATATGGTTTCTTCAACAGTAGATTCATACTGGAGCAATTTCCAGCCTGAATCTCATTTATGACAGAGTAAAGGGCTTATAAAACATATCAAAGAGCTTAACTGTTATTCTAGCATTCCAAAATGAAGCAATGCTTGGTCTCTCTATGGGATACCAAAATCAGGATTCATTTGCATATGTATTTATTTGTAGAGCTAGGGACTGAACCCAGAGCCTTGTGAATGTAATGCAGGTGTTCTACCTAACAGCTCCCACCCCAGGCCTCTAGGATTTTGCTTAAAGTATTTGTTGTTTTGTTTTTTGAGACAGGGTCTCATTGTGTAGTCCTGGCTAGCCTGAAACTCATGATAATCCTCCTGTTTCAGTCCCCCGAGTGTCGAGATTACAGGTGTGAGTCATGACATCTAGTATGTTTAAAGTTCTTTTCCTGAAGTTTATGTTGAATAAGATCTCTCAGATAGTAAAATAAAAATTTATTGTTGATATTTCTAATTTCAAAGCTTAAAAAGTAAATGTTTGATTTTTTTTTTTGTCAGAGAGGGTCAAAGGTTCCTGAGTTTATGAAGTCAGAAATGAAAACCATGTTAATAATGTCATCCTCAATGAAAGGATCGCAAAGCCAACATTTTTATGAAGTTTACTTACTTCCTTTGCTATAAATAGAAATGATGCATTTCCTTAAAAAATAACAATATTGGGGGAATGAAAATTTAAGAGTCTGATCCAGGTATAGAAATTTCAGTTTTTATTTTTTTAAAAAAATGTCTGAATATGTTGTGGAAACAGCTCATAGAAACACATCTTGCTCCTTTAATTGCTGAATATTGCTGTTAAATAATTTGTCTTGGCGTGAAAAGTCCATCTGTGCATGAGTGTAGGGTGTAGTGCTAGGCTGAAGGCAGACGTGGGGTGGAGAGGAGATTCTGATGTGCCCATGAGCTGACTGTAGAAGCAGCACAGGCTGGGCATGAGACAATTCAGAAAGGCTTTCCAGTAAGAGGAAGGAGGCGGAGGGTCAGGAGGGCAGGAATTCCATAGATGTTGAGGACAAGGAAGTCAGCTCTTCAGGTTTTCCTTTTCTCCTGGCCTTCATGACGTTGTACTCTCTGGGCTTGCTCTCTCTCTCTCTCTCTTTGATCATCCCAAAAGGATCCTTTAGTTTCCCATTGATATCCCATCTATTCTGTACTGATTTTCATGGCTGGATATCCAAATGCTTGTTAGATACTTCTACTTGCTGAGACTGATTCTACTTAAAAGTCAGTGTGTTGGAAACAGAAACACTCCAATTACTGCTCCACTTGTGCCCGCTTGACTGTCACTGCCATGATGTTACTTAGGCGCAATCAGTGCTCTAGTGCAGAATTCTCCTTAACTCTCCCTCTCCCACCATTTCTCCTCACTTATCAGCTCCTCTGGCTTCCATCACTCCTTGACAATAACGTGTATCCACCCTTTCTTTTCCCTTTCCCTCCCCTCCTGCCACCCCACCAGTTCTGTCCTAAAACCTCTCCCCCAGAACACCATTCTCCATAGCTTTCTGGCAGAATATTCCTTCTGAAAACTGATCTGGGAGGTGGGGGGAGAAACATTTCCTTGCTCAAAAACTTTCTGAGGTTTCCAATTGATTTGAGCAGCAGGCTGTCCTCAGTGAGGTTCCAGAATATTTACCCAGTGTTATCTTGTCCTCTGTGTGGCAGTGTGGCACAGAAGACATGAACTTTGGAATCAGGCCCAGGTTCAAATTCCACTTCTGACTCTAGAACTAGAAAGCCAGAGGTTCGTCACTTACTACTTGAGCCCTCCTTTGCTCGACTGCAAGTGCAGGTAACTGCAGAGATGGGAGGGTGAAAGTGCTTGGCACAGCTGTGGCACAACGCTCTGTCCAATGCTTATCAACTCCAGAGGTGAGTGGAGTCTCATTCATGTGGTAGCTGCTTCATGTCTACCTTGTTTTTAGTTTTGGAGACAGAGTTTTGCTATGTAGCCCAGGCTGGCCTTGAACTTGTGATCTTCTTGTCTTAGATTCCTTGAGTGCTGGAATAAACTGGAATGCCACCATGCCCCTTTACAGACCAATGACTTTTTAAAATTTATTTATTTAAGAGGGAAAAATAGGCAGGAAGAGACAGACAGACAGACAGATAGACAGAGAGAGAGAGAGAATGGGTGACCCAGGGACTCCAGCCACTGCAAACAAACTCCAGATGCGTGCGCCCCCTTGTGCATCTGGCTTACATGAGTCCTAGAGAATTGAACCTGGGTCCTTGTGCTTCACAGGCAAGCACCTTAACCACTAAGCCATTTCTCCAGCCCCGAGACCAATGTATTGTTAAGATGAGAATCTTGACAATCATGAATTAATGGCAATAAAATTGAAAACTCAAGCAGTTTTCTACTTTCATTTGAGGAATTGTCAGTAGATTCTGAAGGGACAGGAGCCAGTTCTCAAAGGACAGTCATGCTTTCTTATGTATTTATATATTGTACAGCTTGAGTGGCATATGCACATACATGGGAACATACGCTCACCCCATGTGCACGCTGCAGAGGCCGGAGGAAAGTGTTTGGTATCTTTGCCTATCACTTTCCTGTCTTATTTTCTGAGACAGAGTCCCTCAGGTTTTTGGTCAGGCTGATTGGCCAGGGATTCCCAGAGATGCCCCCACCCCCATCTGCCCTCCTGAACGCTGGGGTTACAGGTATGCACAGCCATGCTTTTTTTTTTTTTTTTTAAACCATAGATACTGAAGATTAAGCTCATGCTTACACACAAGCATTCTTACATACTGAGCCATCTCAGCTCCTGTTATCCGTCTGCCCTCTACCCAGTGGGATAGGCAGGAGAAGCAGCAGCGCCTGAAAGCAGATCCTTGGTTCAGACCAATGAACCAAGAGCCCATTTCAAGAGTTAGAAAGCTGCACTTCTGTCAACATGAACAGGTCTTGAGATCTTAATGCCTTGAAGAAAGAGAATTTGCTGGGCATGGTGGTGCACGCCTTTAATCCCAGCACTTGGGAGGCAGAGGTAGGAGGATCGCTGTGAGTTCGAGGCCACCCTGAGACTACATAGTTAATTCCAGGCCAGCCTGGGCTAGAATGAGACCCTACCTCCAAAAATCAAAACAAAATAAATAAATAAAAAAATTTTTTGAAAGGGAATTTTGGTCTGATTTTATTAGTGTAGTCCTAGCTCCCAGGATAGGACTGTAACTAGAATAGGATGAAGCACTGAAAGAATGGATGAATGAATGAGATAGTGGTATGCAGCTGAACTAGGCTGCAGTGTTGAGTGTGCAGAGGATCCTACAAGAATTCTTGACTGGCAAATGCCTGGATTTATACCCTAACTTGTCAAGAGTATTTAATAATATGCTACATTCTAATTCCATATATTTTTACTTTTTAAATACTTTTTCATTTATTTGCAAGGAGAAAGACAAAGGGAGGGAGGGAAGAGAAGAGAGAGAAAGGGAAAGAGAAAGAGAGAGAAAGGGAGGGAGAGAATGGGCATACCAGAGTCTCTAGCCATTGTAAAAGAACTCCAGGTGCATGCACTACTTTGTATCTGGCTTTACCTGGATACTGGGGAATTGAACTCTGGTCATTAGGCTTTGCAGGCAAGCAGCTTAACCACTGAGACATCTCTCCAGCCCCATATATTTCTACTTTATAAATTTTTTTTTAATCAGTGCTATCATCACCCTTTGAAAAAAAATTACTTATTTCTCCCTGCACAACAAGGAGCAACACAATTTGAAAGTGGGTGAGAGACTGAAATGAAATGAGGAAGTTATTTTTAAATGTTTGTTTTTATTTTTATTTATTTATTTATTAGAGGCAGAGAGAAAGAATGAGAATGGGAGCACCAGGGCCTCTAGCCACTGCAAACGAACTCCAGATGCATGCGCCACCATGTGCATCTGGCTTATGTGGGATCTGGAGAATCAAACTGGGGTCCTTAGGCTTCGCAGGCATGTGCCTTAACTGCTAAGCCATCTCTTCAGCCCCAAATGAGGAATTGTTAAGGAGAGTTAACTTTTTTATCTAAATTGGTTGGAATGCAATGAATGGGATGAAGATAAAGAATTTGACAAGTCTAGAAGGAGGTGGAGGACAGTGGAACATAAGGTGTATAGAACACGTTTGGAAAATCTGTTCATGCACTGAGTTTTCCCCTTAATTATTTAAGGTTTGTATAGTGCTTATTCCTGTGTAAGGGAAGATTACCCAAGTTCCTCCTGTGCAATAACAGAAGCAAAGGATCAGTAAAGTGAACAATCTGTAGATTCAGGTGGATACACATCAGGGCAGGCATCACAGGCTCCTGAGTATTCAGGAGTAAATATAGTTCGGGAAGCAGAAAGTGAGCCTGCCACATTTTGAGAACATGGAGTGGGTAGTTTGGCTAGAATGAAGAGGTTGTAGAGAGGAAAGTTTTTTTTTTTTTGAGGTAGGGTTTCACTCTAGCCCCTGGCTGACCTGGAATTCACTCTGGAGTCTCAGGGTGGCCTTGAACTCACAGTGATCCTCTTACTTCTGCCTCCTGAGTGCTGGGATTAAAGGCATGTGCCACCACCCCTGGCTCGAGAAAAGTTATTTTTAAAAAAGGTTAAAGAGATAAATATGAAAGCCAAGCACAGTGGCTTACGCCTGTAATCCCAGCACTTGGAAGGAGGAGACAGAGGCTAAGTAGTTCAAAGTTATCCTCTGCCTTCTGGGGAGTTCAAGGCCACTCTAGGAGACATGAGACTTTTCCATAAAATAATTAAAATAAAATTAAAAAATGATAAAAGTAAAATGATAAGTTACAGAGTGCCTCAACTAATACAATAAACAATTTGGATTTTTGTCTAAGTCATGTCGAAATAATTTTTAAGCAATAAAATTCTTTGTGTGTACATGATTGTGTACATGCGGTTGCATGTATATGAGCACATGTATGTGTGGGTGTGTATGTATCCATGTACGTGGAGGCCAAAGATGGAAATCAGATGTCTTCCTCAGTTGTGCTCCACTTCGTTTACTGAGACAGGGTCTCTCACTGAACCCACAGTTTGCCAATTCAGCTAGCCGTCTTAGACAGCTTGGGGGAGGATCCCTGTCTTCATGTCCGAGCATTGCGGAAGGGGCGACAAGCTCGCCCACAGTTAGCTCTGACCTCAGCTCCGCTCGCTGATGGAACCACTGAGCCATCTCCCCACTATAACGTCCTTTGACATGAAATGAGCGCTCTTGGAGCAATACAGAACACATCCTGAAGCTGCTCCCTTTCCGGGACACCGTGATAAGGGGCGCGGAAGGAAGCTGAGGCCTGGCTGCTGCTGTGCGTGAGCAGTGAAAAGCCCAAGGGAAGGGCCTGAAGAGTCACGCTTGAGCTGCTGTGGAAGGTGACGGTGTAATTAAAAGATGGCAGAGGGGCCGGGCTCAGGCTTTGACAAATGAGTGATGCACTTGTGAGCCTGTTAAGCACGTTCACGGTTATTCGTATTGTGCATCAGAAGAAGAGAAAGCAACACTGTTTTCCTGTCGGTTTTCTTCCCTGTTTCAAACAGATGGCCAAAAAAAAAAAAAAAAAAAAAAAAAAAAATCCCATTTAAAGAACTTTTCCTTTGTTCTTGTTAGAAACATTTAAAATGCTTAAGATTTTACTTCAGAGTCCAGCCTTGGAGCAAATCGGAGGTCCTCAGTACCCCCAATTTGACACCGACCATACAGACCTTTCTCTTTAAAAATACTCGCTTTCTCAGTGGAATTAAGTATAATTAAATGGCTTATTTCAAGCAGTAGTGTAACAAATTATTATTATTATTTGCAGAGTTGAGGATTGAACCCAGGGCCTTGTACATGCAACCCCTGAGCCGCATCCCCCACCAACAAGTTATTTTCAAAGACTTGTGCTTTATAAAAAGCATCTGGCTGGCTACAATCATTCTAATTGAGAGAGAGAAAGAGAGAGAGAGAAAAAGAGGGAGAGAGAGAGAGAGGGAGGGAGGGAGGCAGAGAGAGGGAGTGAGAGAGAGAGACAAGGAGAGAGAAGGAGAGGAAGGGGGAGGGAGAGAGGGAGTGTGTGAGTGAGTGTGTGTGTGTGTGTGTGTGTGTGTGTGTGTGTGTGTGTGTGTGTGTGTGTGTACCAATGGCAGCGTTTGGCCAGCTGCACTAGGTGAGGACCATCAGGCTCTGGAGCGGTTCTGAAACTTGTGATGCAAACGCTCCCGCCCTTTTCTGGGAAGCGGCGAGCCTGACTCAGGCGCTGCTGCACTTAAAGCGGCGGCGGGCCTGGGCTGCTGGAGCGCGAGCCGAGCACGGCGGAGGGCGAGGATGCAGCTTCCCGGCTGGGTCCGCCTGAGCTCCGCGCTCCTCGCCGCCGCCTGCGGACTTTTGGTCGCGGCCCACGACAACCTCGCGGAGGAACTTGAGGATGCGAGGGGCCAGGCCGCCTGCCCCCTGAGGCTGGAAAGCGGAGGGAAGTGCACCGAGGGGGGCGACTGTCCCTTCCAGCTGCGCCTGCCCCCGCTGACCATGGAGCTCCCGCCACAGCTGGGCAGGATCCAGGAGGTCCTCAAAGAGGTGCAGACCCTCAAGGACATCGTCAGCAGCCTGAGGAAATCTTGCCAAGACTGCAGGCTGCAGGCTGATGACAACAGAGACCCCGACGCGAACGGAGCCCCGGGGGTGGCCGGCGGCGGTGGCGGCGACGACGCCCGGGTCCAGGAGCTGCAGAGCCAGGTGCACCAGCTGTCCTCGGAGCTGCGGGGCGCCAAGCACGAGATCGACGAGCTGCAAGGCCGCCTGGAGCAGCTCCGACTTGTCAACATGAACAACGTGGAAAACTACGTGGACAGCAAAATGGCAAATCTAACGTTTGTGGTCAACAGCTTGGACGGCAGGTGTTCTTCCAAGTGTCCCAGCCAGGAAGAGAGCCAGTCACCGCCCGGCAGCATGCGTAAGAGTGTATTCTTATCACCAGTGCATGCATATATAGTTATACAGCCAGATACTGCCTATAAGCATTAACGTTAATAGGTGATGTCATTTATGAAGGTACTCCAGGGAAAGCAATTATTCTTCACAAATGGGATCACAGAGACGGACATATGATCGAGTTACAGTTTCAATTTCTGACTCCTTGACAGGGAGTGTCAGACCTACACACAAGGCAAAGCAGAAAGTTTCTTTCTGGGTTGGTGCTGTTTAGTTTTCCCCCACCGATGCAAGTGTTTGTAATCTTGCTTTGCTGTAATCCGTGTTTTTTTTTTTTTTTTTTTTTTTTCCTTGTGGTTTGCTGACTGCCACTTCTCACATGTCAGCAAGTGGTCTCTGGGAAACTATGTGCTGAAAGTAATTCTCAACTATCTAGTGAAAACCGGGGAGGTTTTGTAGGTGCAATAAAACCACCTACATGTGTGCAAACCTTTTTGCTTTGAGACCTAGTGGCACAAAAGTGTTTTGAGGGTATTCTAGCATAAGGGAAGGAATTCATTCATATTTATCTTTGACCCTGAATAATTGGCTGGTGAGAACAAGCTTAACTTTAAGAAGTACACTTTAAAGACCACATACCTAACTCTGTCCTCTGCCCATGAACTATCTGTGATATTCCCACAATCCCCAAATTTCTGGAGCCATTGCAGCTGATGGTCTTGGTGCACATGTTGGAGAGCCGTCTCTGCTTATGATTGTGAGATGTGGTAGGGATTTTAGATTCTTCATTTAGATCAAGTACTCCATCACAGGGAATCTCCCAAGACAGTATGTTATGGTTTCAAGGACCACTATTATTTTATTTAAAACCAACTTTTATTTATGAGAGAGGGAGAGAGAGAGAGAGAGAGAGAGAGGGGGTGCACCAGAGCATCCATCCACTGTAAGTGAATTCCAGACACAAGCCCCACCTGGTACATCTAGCTTATGTGGGCACTAAGGAATCCAACCGGGGCCCTTAGACTTTGCAGGCAAGCACCTTAACCACTAAGCCATCTCTCCAGCCCAGGACCACTGTTGTTAATAACCCCTGCAGCCTGAATCTGCATAAACCCTATGTAGTGCAAGGCAGGGGATCATGTTTTAGGTGATCTCACAGGGTGCACATTAGGTATGGTATGGTATGACAACTTATAATGATACAAAAAAGATTATATTGTCTGCTTTTCTTCTAAAAGTTAAGAAATGAATACTCTGAGTTCTGAATACACATGAATAGATTTTTCTATCTCACAGTAGCATATATTTAAACAAACCTTACCCAACACAAATTCTTATAAAAATATAATGGAGCTAAATTGTTGTCTTTGAATTCTATAAAACCCCATTATTAAACTTATCCCAAACATAATCACCATTTGTTTCCTTCTAGAAATCAAGTATGAAATATTGGCTAAATATACATTCCTAAATAATAAGTTCAGAATGAACTTTGGAAAAGACTTAACTTGAGCCTCTTTATATAGTTATCAAGTAAAGTAACTGGATTTATGAGCACCGTGATAAATTAGAATGTTAATGCTTCATTTGGAACATTCCCTATAAAACTTGCTGACAGTGCCCAGAATACAGTCCCGGCAGAGTTTGGATTATCTGAATGTTAGCAGGGAGGAATGCACTGGTTATGAGAATAATTTTGGCTGCCAGGCACATCTGAGTTTGTGCCCTAGCTCTGTCACTTGATACTTGTGTGAACATGTGCAAATCACGGATCCTTTTTGGGCCTAAATATCCTTATCACAGCAAGCTGGCCGTGATATTCCATCACTCAGTTAGTGTGCAGAGTCAACGGGAAAACACTACCAGGTGTTTGGCAGAGTGTCTAGAAGTCGTCCTCATTAAGCTGCTCTTATTTATCTTTCTTATTGTTGTTCACTGTTGGCGTCATCACCGTTATTACCAACCAAGACAGTCTTACCTACTTTATAACACCAGGATTTTGTTCTGAGTTCTTAATGAGCATTTGCTAACCAGCTTCAGGGAAGTGTTAGTGGAGCAAATATTTCATATCACCATTAATGAAATTATTAAACTGCTTTTGTGTGTATAAAGAAGTTTTCAGATGCATAGCTTTGTTAACAAAACCCAATGCCTTTTTTTTCTTTCCCTACCAGTTCAACATCTAATATATAAAGATTGTTCTGACTACTACGTAATAGGCAGAAGGAGCAGTGAGATCTACAGAGTTACACCAGATCCCAAGAACAGGAGCTTTGAGGTGTATTGTGACATGGAGACCATGGGGGGAGGCTGGACAGTGCTACAGGCTCGCCTCGATGGAAGCACCAACTTCACCAGAAAATGGCAAGACTACAAAACAGGCTTTGGAAACCTCAGGCGAGAATTTTGGCTGGGTAATGATAAGATTCATCTTTTGACCAAGAGTAAGGAAATGATTCTGAGAATAGATCTTGAAGACTTTAATGGCGTCAGACTATATGCCTTATATGATCAGTTTTACGTGGCTAATGAATTTCTCAAATACCGTTTACATGTTGGCAGTTATAATGGCACAGCTGGTGATGCCTTAAATTTCAGTAAACATTACAATCACAATCTGAAGTTCTTCACAACCCCAGACAGAGACAATGACCGCTATCCCTCGGGGAACTGTGGGCTCTACTATAGCTCGGGCTGGTGGTTTGATGCATGTCTTTCTGCAAATTTAAATGGCAAATATTATCACCAGAAATACAAAGGTGTCCGTAATGGGATTTTCTGGGGCACTTGGCCTGGTACGAATGAGGCACAGCCTGGTAGCTACAAGTCCTCCTTCAAACAGGCCAGAATGATGATCAGGCCCAAGCACTTTAAGCCATAAATTGCTGGTGCTCATCTCTCCAGGTATTCACTAGAACAGCCTTGAGTTCTGTCAGCACTTCACATATGTCTGATTTCATATGCCTTTCCTATGGTTAAAAAGTTATCTTTGAGGATAGGTGCTTATGCTACACAGCTTTTGATAGCTGAAAAATATGCATTTTAGAAGACTCATTTGTTGTTCTTATGCAATGTATGTTTGAAAACATTGCAAATTTTACAATTATATATTACATTTGTAAGCTTTTTGATTTCTATTAATTGGAAAATTCTCTATTACTTGTGCTATTTTCTCAAACACATTTATTCAGTAAGCTAGATTCCCCCCCCCCCAATCACATTTGAAAACTCCCTTCAGGCTACAGGTATCTGGATATCTGTCTCTAAGATCTATCTATCTTTTGGGAACAAAAAGAACTTACTGAATTTTAGGTCTCAAACAAAAGGAAATAATATGTGTAACCACATCTATTCATATAATACTAATGAAATGTAAAATGTGCCATTAAAATATTATAAAACATATAATGCTATCCCTCCCCCAAAGTACTGAAAAATAATGTAACCTTAAAGACCTTGGTTTTAAGACAATTCAGTTTGTAACTTGCTGGATGTCTGATGGTAAAAGTTGATTTATTATCTTTTGTTCTGTATGTACAATAGTTTTAAGTATAAGATTGCTCACTTCTGTGCTAGACTACTGGTAGGCTTTCTTTTGGGGGTAGGAGTGGTAAGAAAAGAAGCATTTATTTATACTTTGAAAGGCAATCTTATGTACAAAGCAATAATATCACTGAATCACCTACTTCAGAGTAAGCTAGGTTTTCTAGAATTTATTTATTAAAAACATGAATTTTAGCTGGATGTGGTGGTGCACATCTTTAATCCTATGCAATATCCCAATGCAATATCTTAGCAATAAATTTGATCTTTAATTTCTAAGGTTTACAGACTAACAATAGTTTCAAAATGTATTTGCAAAGGTTCATCTTTAACCATCCTTTGAAAATTATTAAGGACAACAGTTGTTTCCAATAATGATTTGATTTTTCAAATATCAATTCATTATAGAAAAATCTTTAAAAAGCAGAAAGATACTATTTAAAAAAATATTTTAACATTATCTGTGCATGGTGGTGCATGCCTTTAATTCCAGCACTTGGGAGGCAGAGGGAGGAGGATCACTGTGAGTTCAAGGCCACCCTGAGACTACATAGTAAATTCCAGGTCAGCCTGGGCTGGAGTGAAACCCTACCTCTAAAAACCAAAGATAACAAAAACAAACAAACAAACAAAAATTAACATGAAGTTTTCAGGTAAACATAATGAAAATTAAGCTATTGTGAAAACTATTGAAATATTAGAGAAAGATAAATTCATGCAGAAGTAAATGACCAAAATATAGAATGTGGTCGATTTCACAGGCTGTCTATAGAGTCGGTGGGACACTAAATACAGATAGTACAATTGGCTTATTTCCCTTTGTTTTTAAAAAGACTCAAAAGATTGATATTATACCATGTTTGTGTTTCAGATACTTTTTTGTTTGTGTAATCATCAATATATGAATAAGCTTACAAAATATGATTCTAAAGGGAAATATATGTTCATATAAAGTGCCCATTGATTTTAATGGGTAGTAGGAATATAAATTTAATAATAATTAATCCATGTGAATATCATTGTACATTATTTTGTTTTCTGTTATACTTTTGACATTTTATAATGAATTCTTTAACACAGAAATCTATGTTTTAATCATTTATGTTACTCACAACATATATTGTAGACTTTGATAATCTTTAACATGTTTAAGAACTAGCTTATGTTTGAGAGAGTCCTTTGGCTTAATATAACTATCCACTAATATATACTAATGTTCATAAAACTACACTATTTATAAATATATTTGTAGAGTCTGGGTTTTATTTTGAAAACTAATATTGACTTTAATTATGACTTTATTTTTTAATATGTTCATCTTCTTTAAATGGTGACTGAAACTAGGTCCTGAGAAATTTTGAGTAGAATTAATTCACCTATCATAAAACCTCATTTGACTGATAAGCAGTAATGCTCCAAATGCATTAATGATGCACTCATCCATGATTAAAGCCTGAAAAGCACATAAATGACAAAATTTGCTGGCCCTTGTTTTTCAGAAGCTACCCAACGAAAGTTTTGAGAGGTAAACAGGATGGAAATGTCAATACAGCATGGTATTGTTTAAAATTATCTTATGAATAATAATTATGTTTCATGTCTTTTTAAAGCCTTCAGAATAAAAGATTTAATCTTCTTATCTATTCTTCAATGTGAAATATCTTTAAATTTTTTTTAAATATTTTTTTATGACTGGGGGCTGGGGATATGGTTAAGTGGTTAAAATTGCTGCTTTTATAGCCTATTGGCCAGGGGTTTGATTCCATAATATCTCTGTAAAGTTAAACAAAGTGGCGCATGCACACTTGGCTTCATTTGAAGTGGCGGGGGCCCCGGTGTGCCCGTTCTCTTTCTATCCCCCTTCTCTCTCTCTCCCTCTCTCTCTCTCTCTTTCTCTCTCTCTAAAATGAATGTTTGTTAAAAAAACTATATTGACTCTTGTCAAAAAAGCCAAATAATACCTAGTTTAGACACCATTGTTGACCTTTTGAAAACACTGTGTTATTTCTTTAGTAGGAAGAAAGGGGTAAATAGAGGAACACTATTATCTTATTTCCTCCTAGAACACTCTTAGCACATTCTCAACACAAAATTTTCAGTTTCTTTTTTGTGGCATTTAACTCCATCTTCTTTTTTTCCTATTGTTAAAGTCTCTGAGCAGTTTTGGCATTCACTTTCTCCTTAGGATAATGGGAACACCTCTAAGAAGAGTAGTCTGATTCTCCAATTTCAACCCATTCCATTTCAACTTCCCTATCACTGCCAGAGGGGATGTTTAGTTCTGGTATTTACTGCACTTCTTAGAGCTTTCAACATTTTCTCAATTCTTATAAAATAAAATCCCCTTCTTAAATTGATCTCTGTCCTCACTTTCAGCACATTAGATTTCTCCTTTGTGTATGTACTGTGCATGCATGCTCAGATTGTGTGTGTGTAGGGATGCTAGGGCATGCATGCATGCGGAGAACAGGGGATGATGTTGGTGTTTGCCTGCTTTGTGCTCCACCTTATTTACCAAGGCAAACTCTCTCACCAGACCCTTAGGGCTTACCAATTCTGCCAGTCTAGCTAGTGCTTGCCCAGGGATCCAGTCTCTGCCTCCCAAGGCTGTTTGTCCAGCATTTGCATGTCTTCTAGGGATCTGAACTCTGATCCTCACACTTGCATGGCAAGTACTTTATCCTGGGAGCCATCTCCCCAGGCCTCCATCAGCTCATTTTCTTTCCTTCCTCACTCATGTCATACTCTATGCCTTGTGTGTTCCAATAAGTCACATTATCTGATGTTTGCATTATTTCATTCTTCTCTCTTGGTCCAGACAGAATATCATCTTGGACTCCTGCAGGTCCCTTGGCTCTATTCTTTTTTTTTTCTTTAAATTTATTTTTAGGGGGGAGGTGGAATTGGCACACCAGGACCTCAGCCACTGAAATCACACTCCAGATCCTTGTGCCTAGCGGTCATGTGCAACCTTGAGCTTGCCTCAAAGGTGCATGTGGCTAATGTAGGATCTGGAGAGTCGAACATGGGTCCTTAGACTTTGCAGGAAAGCGCCTGAATTGCTAAGCCATCTCTCTAGCCATCCTTTGGTTCTTTTAATTATCAAAAAGGTACAAGAGAATGTGCCTGAAAGATTTATTGGGAGGATTAAATTGGGTAACACATGTAGAGCACCCTGAAGGTCATGTTTTCATCATCATCATCATCCTGAATAGTTCTTCTGAGCAGTCCTCACTATGGCTTATGTGTTTCCTTGCTGATCCTACATAGCATGCAATGTTTCCCTTATTATCCATTATTCAATAATTGTCTCATTTCTGCCCTGAAATTAGTGTGTTTTGAATAGGAATAAAGGAGACTTGAGACATGAATGCTGTTTCTCAAAGTGGTGAACAATATGTAGCCATTGAAGAAAACTAGATTCAGCAACAGCTCAGATTAATACAGTTGAAAAGCCAGAAACATTTTTAAGCTCAAGACCATGGAGATAAGAAGTCTGGTGTAAAGTTAGCCTGGATTCTTCAACAAATCCTTATTGAATATGTATCATGGGCCAGAAAGTTTTCTTAGAGGCTAGAGATAGATCAAAGACCAACACAGACAAAATCCTTACCCTCACAGTTTAAAATAGTGTCACAGAAGATAGGTGAGTGTTAGAGGAAGAGGTGCTAGGTAGTACAGGGCAGTCAGGAGAGACCTCTGTGTGGAGCTGACATGGGAACAGATTAAAGAGAGGAACAAGGAAGGCGAGCCAAGGGAGTTAGAAGTATGAACATTTGCAGTCTGGAGAGCCAGTGGCATGGTTGAGAGTGAGCAAACAGGCTCATATATTGAAAGAAAGAAAAAGAAAGAAAGAAAGAAAGAAAGAAAGAAAGAAAGAAAGAAAGAAAGAAAGAAAGAAAGAAAGAAAGGAAAGGAAAGGAAAAGAAAAGAAAAGAAAAGAAAAGAAAAGAAAAAAAGAAAAGAAAAGAAAAGAAAAGAAAAGCAGAGGGTCTAGACTGGTAGGGTTTAGGAGGTAAGTTCAGAGAGAACTTGGGGGGCTTATGAATGGCAAGAGAGTAGAGGTGGGTATGCTAGATCATCGAGTCTTTGTAAGCCAATGTAAGTTTTTGCTTTTCTTTTGAAAAGACAGGAGATCTGAGTTTGAACAGAACCAGGGCAGGATTTCACCTGGTTTGAAAAGGATCGCTCTTGTTGCTGAGGAGGGGCAGGGACTGGAGCCAGGACCTTGGTTTTTAGTGCTTACAGTGATTTGCTGAGAGGTGAAGGAAGAATGCACGTCACTAGTTGCAGTGACATACATCTGTTTTGAAGGAAGAGGTGCCAGAATTTGCTGATCAAAGGTTAGTGGTAGATAGTATAAAAAACTTAGACGTGTCACAGAATACTCTTAAGATTTGAGACTGAGAAATCTGAAACATGGAGCTGCCATTGACAGAGAGGAGGAAGCAGTCTGCAGGGGGGAGCTTGTACAGAAAGCATGTAAGAAGTGGGGTGGGGCAAGGCCTGGAATCAGGAGTTTGTAACATACCAGCTTCAACTTTCCATATGACATACACATGAGTACAGGAGCTTAGCTATTAGTATGATGCTTAGGGAGGGCATTTAAAGGGGGCTCACAGACACACATGAGAGTTGCTTGATTATAGATGCTAATTAATCCATGGGACTAGACGAGGTAACCTAGTAAATCAATGGACATGGAGCAAAGACTTTTCCAGAAACGTCCCTGGGACTGGATGACTTTGCAAAGGTTGGAGATGAGGAGGAACTAGCATCCCACCCACCCTGTAACTACCCCCACTGAGAGGTCTCGGGGAGGTTTCTGAGAAGGGCAGAGACTTATCACAATTAGAACACATTACTTAGTTTGTAACTTGCTTTCCCGTTACTTGTGCCAGCAACATTATTTGCTTGAGTCACTCACTGGGTGTCGTAGAGACCATGATGATATTGGCAAAAACTGAGTTATTCACTGCCTTTGAAAAAGCATTTTGGGGGCTGGAGAGATGGCTTAGCAATTAAGATGCCTGCCCGAGAAGCCTAAGAATGTAGGTTCCAATCTTCAGGTCCCACATTTAGCCAGACATAAAAAGTGATACAAGAGCACAGTTCCACACTTGCCCACAAGGGGGCGCATGTGTCTGGAGTTTGTTCACAGTGGTTGAGAGGCCATTGGTGTGCCCATTCTCTCTCTCTATCTCTCTCAAAAAAAATTAAAAAAAAATATTTTGGAGATAGAGAGATGGTTCAACAGTTAATGCACTTGCCTGCAAAGTCTAAGGATCCAGTTTCAACTCGCCAGTACCCACGTAAAGCCAGCTGCTCAGAGTGGCATGCACCTGCATCTAGAGTTTATTTGCAGTGGCTGCATTCCCTGGTGAACCCATTCTCCTCACCCTCCATCTCTGAAAATAAATAGATAAGAGTTAAAAAAAATTGTGGCATTTCACAATAATATTCCACAAACTTCTAATTTTGACTTAGAAATGTCACTGTGAAAGAGAAAAGCCATGATCTATCGCTGCTGCAGCCTCAGAATCTATTTCTTCTGGGAGTTCTCCTTGTATTAGTGGCATGTTGCTGTGCTGGGTATAGTGTGTACATGGTTATGCTTGTGTACACACAAACACACACACACAAACACACACACACATACAGTAAAATAAATATAAACTGGACCACAGAGCAAAAGATTTTATTTGTTTGTTAAGAACATACTACCAGGGTTGGAGAGATGGCTTAGCAGTTAAGGCATTTGCCTGTGAAGCCAAATGATCCCAGTTTGATTCTCCAGGACCCATGTAAGTCAGATGCATGAGGGGTGTATGCATCTGGAGTTCATTTGCAGTGGCTGGAGGCTATTGCATGCCCATTCTCTCTCTGTCTGACTCTCTTCTATCTCTTCTTCTCTCTCTGCTTGCAAATAACTAACTAAATGAATGAATAATAAAAAAAGAACATCATATTACCTAGTTTAGGAATCATGTAGGGTCATTTATCATCAGTAATGTCCTACTGTATTCTGATTAGAGTTAAGCAGAGATTCTCTAAGTTAGAGATGTGGGTGATCTTCAACTGTTTCCTGCAGAGATATTTTCTAAAGGTCCCTCAAGCTAGACTTAACTTAAATCTCGAATTTCTAATCTGTTTCATAGTGTTGACACTGGGATGGCCATAAAAGAGTTTGACTGGCAGTTTTCACCAGCCCTGCACCAGACGCACTCCTAGGGGCATTTCCGGTGTGAACTGCGCACCGTGATGAATGCTGCATAAAGTGGGAGTGCTTGCCACTCACTGGCACTCTTCCCTGGGGCAGGGGCCAAGCCTGGGTTATCTATAAACTGTTAATCATTTGTGGATCCTTATCCATTTATAGCTCTCCTAACATTCTCGGGTACTCATAAAATGGGCTAATTTTTCAATAACCCAATAACCCTTAGTATCATTCCTTCCCTGGCTTTCTGAATATAACTGGAGAGTGAAAAATAACTCCAAATTTTACTCTAGTTTAAAGTTACACTGTTTGTATCTTAACACAATTATGTAATTTTTTTGACTGGAGATATTGTAAAATTAATATATTTTCCAGAACGTCAATGTCCCTACTTAACCTAGTGATTAAAAATTGTCTTCCTGTGGCTAAACCGAAATTTATAACAACTCTGACAGAAAAGGAAAACAAGGTTTTTTTTTTTTTTGTTCTGTTCTCCATGGTTACGTGGCAGAATCCACTGATGAGTGCATTCTGTTCAAATACAAAGCACTTTGTAAGTTCTCTGGAAGCTAAAAGACTTAGTGTAAATGTCAAGGTCTTTCTTTTCATTTGTTACAGAAAAATAATTCTTATTAAAAGAGTCACATTAAAGTGAATGGGGTGGGTGATGGTTACTTTTAAAATTTCTATTGTATATAGAGCAAGTTTTAAAACCTGATTAAGTCAACTGTTACATATTATTCAACACACACATATTATACTCCTAGAGGGGTCTAAATAGCTTGGGAGGGTTATGAATTTTTGGAAATTAGACAGGAGAGACAGATTCCGTCACAGTGAATACAGACTGGTGTTTAACATGCTGAACTCCACAGTCTTCAGAATGTGCCCCCAGTGGCCCTATGTTTCTAAGCATCTCTCAGGATTGCCAAGAAAGCAGGGATGGGGAAGAAGTTAAGAGATGGTAGAATGAAACACTGTCTCAGTTGAAATAGCTCTGCTTTTCTAGTTCTTGGGGTTCTGTCTTTAATTTCACATTAAAAAAATTGTTTTTTTTTCCAAAAAATATTCGATAATCGTTCCTTTCCTATCACATATTCCCTTGGGAGCTCAGCTGAGAAAATGAAATGGACCAGTTACAGGAAGATTCTAATTGAAAACACTTAAATTGCTGAGAACTTTGGTTGACTTGATGTGGAAAATGTATTTGGAAACTCAGAAGAAATATCTCCCCTGTAAGTCTGCCTTCCAAGCAGTGACTGTCCAGTGTGTTTAATTCAGTGTGGGTGGGGGGGTCCTCTTTACTCCGCATATTCACGTTTAAAAACCTCGCTTGGCACAGCCATGCACAAGACACTGAGGTAACAAAGCTTTGTAAGGACTATCAGGAAGGCAAGTGAAGGGCAAAATGACACAAGTGACAAATACAGAAGGGAGGAGGACATTAGAAGAGAAGAGGGGAATTGGAGGGAGGGGTGCTTGGGGAAAGCGGGGTCAAGAATCCATAAAAACATATGTGAAAATCCCAGAATTAATTATACCTAAATCTCTGTCTGAAAGGACAAAATTTCCTGAAGCTGCTGTATCTGATTGAAAACAGGAAAGAAAAAAGGAGGGACAGGAGGTAAGTAGGGCACAGCTGAGTGGAGGTTCCAGAAACAGTCGATGGCATTGTGTCAGGAGAAGCTTGAAGAAAAAGACAGGACCCCCAGCTGGCCTTGAGAGGTGGGCAGGATTCTGAAGCGAGGGAGGGTACTCCTTCCTGGGCACCTGATGAGCGAAATTGCCAACAGGATGGGACAATCAGGAGCTTGTAGGAAAACAGTGACTGGTGGATTTGGCTGAAAGAAGGGTAATGTGGCAGGGATGGTACAGGGGAGGGGCAAAAGGAATGCTCCATCAGAAGGAGGACAAGGAGGTGACAGGGGAGCCTTCCAACCTAAGAACCCACAGTCGCCCCATGCTGCCTGCTGACGCCTCGCCTCTGGCCTGGGCCTCGGAGAGGACCCGGGATGCTGGGTGGGGAGGAAAACTAGAAGGATCTCTGAACACTGCTTCACAAAACAATGAACTGGCCAAAAATATCAAGGAGAAAGTGGGTGGAGATACAAAGAGAGGCCCAGCGTGAGGGTGAGAAAGCAAGCTTCTTGAGGAAGATCTAAAGGAAAGGGAGCGAGCGAGGGGCTGTGGGGCGCCCTCTACAGTGCTGAGAACTTTAGGGGGTTTTCCACTGGATGTGAGGGGAGCTCAGCCTCCATTTCTAGAGGGACTCCTTAGCAGAGCCCCCACGGCTTTCTAAGCATGGGTGTGAGCTTCTTTCAGACTCCATCCAGGTGAGTCTCAAGGCGTGAATGGAAAGGCTAAGGGTGTGGTTTCTTGTGTTTTGTTTTTTTGTATAGCCATTATGGAACTCAGTGTGTGGTGGTATTTCAAAAAGCTAAAAATAGAATCGTTAGAATATGCTAAACCTCCCCTGGGCACAGGCCTCTTGGCCTCTACACTTTACCATAGAGACGTTTGCTCCTGCGTTTTGGTTGCTGTTCTTCTCGTCATAGCTAGGCAATGGAATGAGCCTAAGTGCCTACAAACTGATGAATGGATAGTGAAGATGATATACTGGAGGAAACTGGCCTGGAATTCACTATGTAGCCTCAGGCTGGCCTCAAACTCACTAGATCCTCTTACCTCTGCTTTTCAAGTACTGGGATTAAAGGTGTGAGTCACCACACCCAGCCCAGAATGGAGTTCTATTCAATGGTAAAGAGAAATGAAATTAGCAGGAAAATAGATGGAACTGGCAAAGACCATGCTTAGAAATACAGATGCTGCATCTTCTTTCTCATATGTGGATCCTTTGCTTCAGATTTCTAGATTAATCAGAGTGAGTAACCATAGAGACCAGGAAGCTTCCTGGAAGGGGCCATGGCAGGGAGGGCTTTTGTGGAAGCAACTGCAGATAAAGATGAAAGCAGAGGGGGGCAATAGTGGGAGGGAAAGATTTAAGTAGAGATAAGGGTGGGGGTGGGGAGAAGGGGGACAAAAGTGTGGACCTTGGAGCAGGAGCCAACCTGCCAGGAGAGATGTGCCTGCTGCTGCAATAGTGCAATGAATGTTACGGGAGTAACCAACTGCTTTCTGATCAGGTTTGAGGCCCACTCCACCAGAAGGAATTCATGTACTGTAAACCTGACCAAAAACCTGTGGCTAGGGACATAGGCCTTGTGGGGGTGGAGAAAACCTACTACTGCGGCTATGCTGAATGGACAGCATGTTAAACTGCCTTCTGTATAGCTGGGTTTGCTCCTATAGGTTGGTGCTGTCTCAACCTCATTCACAGAAATTTCTTTTGGTAATAATCAGAGGTTAATGCAGAGATAAATAGATGGCAAAATTTCCAAGAAAAAGTGACTACTGTGGGTTGAGCCCTAAACGGGACATCTAAATACCCCTCCATAGCTCAGGGAACCTCACAGGTGGCAGGAAGAACATAAGAGCAGGAAGAGGGAGTGGAAGCTGCAGAAGGCCATCTCCTGATACTATGCGGCCATTATACTCTTGATCTCATAGCAGCGGTGGTTTCCCACACAAGACTGAGCCTGTCAAGGGCTGCAGAGATGGATCAGTGGCTAAGGCACTTGCCTGTGAAGCCTAAGGGCCCAGGTTCGATTCCCCAGTGCCCATGTAAGCCAGATTCACAAGGTGGCACAGGCACCTAGAGTTGGTTTGCAGTGGTTAGAGGCCCTGGCATGCCCATTCTCTCTATCTGCCTCTTTCTCTCCTTCTCTCTCTCAAATAATTAAATGAGTAAATAAATAAAATTGAAGACTGAGCCTGTTAATATTCATCATGGATGGGGAAAGGTTTCCTAGGACCCCCATACTTCCCAGTATAGCTAATAGCAGGTAATAGTGGCTGAGAAAGTGGAAATCATATTCATCAGTAGTGCAGTCCACTCTCCAGTAAATAGCCTCCCACCCCTCATTGTTATTCACAGTTACCCATGATCAAACTAATAACTCAGTGGGAAAAGAAAAGAAGAAAGGACATGTAAAAAGGATGATTGGGATTAAATGGGATGAAGTGTTTGAGGGGAAGGGATAAGAGATTAATTAGGGGAAGACAACATTAAAATGTATCATATATACATGTGTCAAAATAATTTTTTAAAGGCTTCGTTTCATTCAATTCACAAATATGTGCCCAGAGTAAGGGTTTCCCTAGTGGTACTTCAGGGGCTCGTATTTAAGTGGCTGGTGGTGACATATATAGTCCTTCTGTGTAAGATTAAAAAAAAAAAAAAAAACTGACAAGTCAATCAAGCAAGGCTATGAGAGCACAATGGTAAGTCCAGCGGTACTTGGGAGAAGGCTCCTGAGCTGGGCCTTGCATTGCTAGTATAAAGCAAGGTTCAGTGAACCTGAGGCCTGTAGATGGTCGCACAGCACACACAGCTGGAACTAAGAACCGGTTTTTGCTGGACCACTCCCTTATGTCCCACAGATCTCAATCCCATCGTCCCCAAAGAATTAAGATTTAAGATATCCCAAAATTGCCCATGCTTAGTTATACACTCACAGACTGCAAAATTCCTTTTTTTATAGCTTTTTTTTTATTTTAGAGAGAGAGAGGGAGGGACAGAGAGAGAGAGAGAGAGAACTGGTGCACCAGGGCCTCACCCACTGCAATTAAATGCCAGACACTGTGCCACCTGGTGGGCATGTGTGACCTTATGCTTGCCTCGCCTTTGTGCATCTGGCTTACATGGAATCTGGAGAGTCGAACATGGGTCCTTAGGTTTTGCAGGCATGTGCCTTAACCACTTAGCCATCTCTCCAGCCCAAAATTCCTATCTTTGTAATCAGAGGCTTAATGTCAGATAATTCTTATGACCCTCATTTCACTTCAGCTACCACCACGGCTTTCCTATTTGGCTTCCGTCACCTTGTACAAATGGGCTGAGAATCTGCAAAGGGTTTTGCCTCAGAAGATCATGGGCTTCTGCTGGATTCTAAGCTTGTTGCTCGTGTCTCTTTTCCACTTCTTCTCATACTAACATCTGTTCCAGATGGAGCAAAGGTTGAATTATGACTCAAGCCATCAAGGTACACCAGAAATAAATTTATAGACACAGAGTAACAAAGGTCTTTCAAAGTAGAACAAAATCCTGGAGCCACAAAGAAATGACAGATGAACTGTAACCCATTGAAAACATAAACTTCTGGGAAGGAAAGATGCTGTCCATTCAGCATAGCCGCAGTAGTAGGTTTTCTCCACCCCCACAAGGCCTATGTCCCTAGCCACAGGTTTTTGGTCAGGTTTATAGTACATGAATTCCTTCTGGTGGAGTGGGCCTCAAACCTGATCAGAAAGCATCCTGGAAAGTTAAGGTGCTTGCTTGCGAACTCTAAGGACCCAGGTTTGATTCCCCAGTACCCATGTAAGCCAGATGCACAAAGTGGCACATGGGTCTGGAGTTGGTTTGTAGTAGCTAGAGGCCCTGATGTGTCCATTCTCTCTATCTGCTCCTCTCTGTGTCTCAAATAAATAAATAAAATCTTTTAATAAATGTAAACTTCCACCTAGGAAATAAACCACCATAAACAAATTCAAAACTTACTCAATCAACCTAAAACCTCATGTTACACACAAAAACCCACTTTATAAATGTATGAAGAGTTTCAATGAATCTATAAGAAAAAGCTTAAAACACCCAGTAAGTTAAAAAAAAAAAATGGAAAATAGAATTTGAAGAAAATTTGTTTAGAAAGGAAGCATAGATGGGTCTTTGTATTAACTCCATTCCTAGCTTCTGCAAAATCCAGGCAATAGAGTCTACCCTACATGCATATACTGGCCATGCCTTGTTCTGAACAGCCTGATAATGGGATGTGCCTGAGCCACCTTGCCTTCAGCTCCCTGCCCACCTCATCCTATCCTCCCTTTCACCTCCAGTTCTCCTGACCACATTTTTCAAGTGCAAGCTCATTAATCCACAGTGTACACTCCCACCAGGTTAAGCTCCTCAGTGCCAGACACGTCACAGAAAGGACATGCACCAGAACCCATGGAAACTAGTCAAGCTGTCCACTGCTGCTAAGACTGCCTGCCCTGCCTTATCTGTTCCTTAGTTCAGAAACCATGATAGAGGA
This sequence comes from Orientallactaga sibirica, assembly GCA_036365145.1. Taxonomy (NCBI): domain Eukaryota; kingdom Metazoa; phylum Chordata; class Mammalia; order Rodentia; family Dipodidae; genus Orientallactaga; species Orientallactaga sibirica. The sequence goes on along the minus strand of JAEOAD010000022.1, from coordinate 29,496,569 downwards.
ACTTTTCCAGTCCCTTCTTGCCTTTTGCCTCCTGATCTACTCAGTACTTTACTCCTAACCCCATCCCTCCCCATGGCATGGTCTTCTTGGGAACTATGAGTAATAAAGCATTATTTCTATGGTAACCATCTCCTGATTTTGTTGGCTTTATTATACCTCAAAAATTTCTACTAATATGCTTGCCTGCTTATTTGTTTACTTATTTCTTTAATGACAGGTATAGCTCAGGTTGGCCTCGAACTCTTAGTGTAGCTGAGGAAGGATATTGTGGGTGGAATGCTGGGGATAAGAACCTGGAACTCATGCATGCTACACAAGCACTTTGTCAACTAAGACACATCCCCCAGCCCAGTATGCTCTACAAAAGTCAAATACAAAAAGCAGCCCCATCTACTCATTTTAAGATAGATATAAAGTCTATGATAAAATGACATTTTTCCCTTGATCTGAATAAAGGTCACATCTGGTTAGTGTGAGGATGTGAATCACTATAACCTGTAGGAAAGGCACCTTGACAATAATGACAAATTTTGGGTGAGGACTAATCAAAATTATAAGAGAGTATGGAAAAGTCATATGGAAACTTACTTTTTTGGACAATGGAACACCCAGAAGCCATAAATTGTTACTAGAAAATTTTCAGTGCCAGGCATGGGATCCCTTCCAGTGAGTTGTTGGCCAGGGAGGTCCCTAGCATTCCCCAAAATCATAGGCCATTGCCAAAGCTCTTGGTTTCCCACCAGGAATAGATGGTAAGACCCTATTGCTAAAGACCACACACTTGGGCTGCAAGGTCACTGAGAAATCCTGCTGGAGCTGAGCTGAAAACCTCCTCCATATAGATCAGCTGACAGAAAGCTGGAAAAAGCTATGCCTTGTGCAGTTCAATGGGAGAGAGAGAAATCACCAGTGGTGATACTCAACAGTGGACACTGCAAGCCTTAAATTTGGCCACCCAGGTCAAATGAGCCAAAGGGTGCAATAGTGGCATGTCTGTTATGGGAGAAACCAACTGCTCTCTAATTGGACTGGAGGCCCGCTCCATGGGAGGGAATACATCCCTGATACTGAAAACCTATGGCAGGGGTATGCATGAGCCCTAGGGATGTAATGTCTGCTGGTGTCTGGCTAAATGTATATACTATGCTCACCAAACTGCCCAATAAGCACTTCTCTTAATGTTAATGCCCATGCATTAATGCTACTCTCACTTTTGGTTAGAGAAGCTTCTCTTTTCAGAGGGTGGTGACCTTGGGGTGACTCAGAAGGCACCATGGTGCTGAGAAGAAGTGACAGAGGAGTGGTCAGCACTGAAACATCTCAACCACACCTTCCAAGGCTCAGGGTCCATTGCGGAAGAGGTGGCGGAAAGAATGTAAGAGCCAAAGGAAGGGTAGGACTCCTTACAACGTGCTCTTCCAGGCACAAAATGGCCTGGATATCCATGATCTTGCAGTGCCTAACATTATCTACACAAGACCATCATAATAGGATAAAAGATTATGACATCAAAATAAGAGACTGATTGAGAGGGGGAAGGTGTATGATGGAGAGTGGAGTTACAAAGGGGAAAGTTGGGGGAAGGAGGGAATTACCATGGGTTATTGTCTATAGTTATGGAAAAAAGAGGAGAAAAAAAAAGAAAAGCCAGATATACAAAGTGGCACATGCATCTGGAGTCCCTTTGCAGGGACTAGCGGCCCTGACAGACCCATACTCTTTCTCTCTGCTTACAGATAAATAAATATTTAAAAATTAAAAATAATTTTTTTAAATTCTAAATGAACAGTCCATGATGATCCAGCAAATCTACTTCTGGTTTTGTATCCAAAAAATTGAAAACAGGATCTTGAAGAGATATTTGCATACCATGATCATAGCAGCCAAGAAGTGAAAGAAGCTGAAGTGTTCAGGGACAGGTGAGTGGATAAACACAGAATGAACGGTTCCTCTTAGAATGAAATTCTGACACATGCCACAACATGCACGAACCTTGATCACACTCTGCTAAGTAAAATAAGCTAGTTATAAAAACAGAAATACTATAGGATTTCACTTACAGGAGAAGCAGAATGGTGGTTGCTAGGGACTCTAGGAAGGGAAGTGGGGAGTTATTTAATGAGTATAAAGTTTCGGTTTTGCTGGTGGAAAGGTTCTGGAGAATGGGTTGTGTAACAGTGGGAATATATTTAGCAGAACTAGACTATGTACTTAAATTGTTGAGTATATTTTTCACTACTTATTATCATGTATTTATTATATTTTATCACAAAAATTTAATACAAATAAACTCATTGGACAACCATTTAATCTGATTACTCCAGTGTGAAATGATGCATATAATGATAATCTATTATTGCTTATAATAGCAGAAGATTAAAAATAACCTAAGGGCTGGAAAGATGGCTTAGCAGTTAAGGAGCTTGTGTGCAAAGCCAAAGGACCCAGGTTTGATTTCCCAGGTGGAGAGATAGCTTAGTGGTTAGGGAACTTGCCTGTGAAGCCAAAGGACAAAGGTTCGATTCACTAGGACCCATGTAAGCCAAATGTACAAGGTGGCACATGCATCTGGAGTTTATTTGCAGTGGCTAGAGGCCCTGGCATGCCCATATGTATTCTCTCTCTCTTTCTCTTTTTTTTTTTCTCTCTCTCTCTCTGCCTCCTTCTATCAAATAAAAATAAAATATTTAAAAATATTTTTTAAAGAGACCTAAAAGTCTTATGGCAGAGAACTGCTTAAAATGTGCTACAAGCTGGGTGTAGTGGTGCACGGCCTTTATCCCAGCACTCAGGAGGCAGAGGTAGGAGGATCATTGTGAGTTCGAGGCCACTCTGAGACTCCATAGTGAATTCCAGGTCAGCCTGAGCTAGAGTGAAATCCTACCTTGAAAAAACAAAACAAAATAATGTGCTATATTTTAAAAATTAAAATTCTATGCAAACCATAAAAGTATAAAAATTGAGTGTGTCTGTGTAAAGCAAATGAACATATTGTGTTCCACCTCCTTGCTTGTGCATTGACTTTCTATAACGCTGCATAGAAAAGGTCACTCATAATGGTTGCCTTTGCACTGTGTACTCCAGTCTATGGAACAGGGTAGGAGGCTGACTTCTTTTTGGTGTGGCTACATATAATATGTGTGTGCATGTGTGGTATATGCACATGTACATGTGCGTGCACATGGGGTGCCAGAGGAGGACACTGGGTGCTGTTCTCTGTTGCTCTTCTGACTTATTTCCTTGAGACCAAGTCTCTCGCTTAAGCTGGAGCTCCCCATCTTTCATTAGACTGGATGGCCAGAGAGCACCAATGATCCTCCTACTTCCGCCCCACTCAGCGCTGGGGTTCCAGGCATGTGTTGCCATATCCAGCCTTTCACAGGGGTGCTGGGGATCGAACTCAGGACCTTGTGTTTGTACAGCAAGTGCCCTTCCTGCTGAGCATCTCACTGGCCCCGGACATACTGTTCATTTTATACGGCTCTACGCCTTTTGAATTTTATGCTGTGTATTACATTTTGCAATGAGAATAGCTTTAATTAAAAGTTAACCTCAAGGCTAAAACCTATCAAGGAATCTCTTTGCTCCTCTGTCCTTTCAATCCCTCCCTCACTGGGTGCACCTCACTGCTTAACCATGGACTACACGATCTTGCTGTCGAATGAACACTTGGACGACTGGCAACTTTGTCATCACTTATCTCGTACTGACTCATTTAACTGGTGTCACCTGTAAATTCGGGTACCAGATGTGCAATTCCCAGTCCTACCCTCCTCTGTTTATTGCACAAAGAATGTACCCAACCAACCTCTCATCTACCTCTACGCATATTTTAATGGAAAAAGGTATGCTTTTTAAAATTATTCATTTGTTTATATATATTTTTATCCTTGTGTGCGTTCATGTGCGAGTGCAGGTGTACGCATGTCATGGTGCGTGTGCGGAGGTCAGAGGACACCTGGAGTGTCCGTCCTCACCCTTCTACCTCGTTGAGGCAGGGACTCTTTGGTGTTTGCTGCTGCATATGCCAGGGTTGGCCTGTGAACTTCTGGGGCCTCTCCTGCCTCTGCCTCCCATCTCCACGGAGACAAGCTGAGATCACAGAAGCTTGCGCTATGGTTTCCAGCTTTATGTGGGTCCTGTATACTAGAACTTAGCTTGCTAAACTTGCACAGCAAGCACTTTATACATTGGACTATCTCTCTTGCCCCTGAAAAGGCTATTCATGATTTTAATCCATAAGCTTCCGTCTTCAGTTCCTCATCTAGGCTAACAGTTCTTGGAACACTAAAGGTATTGCCTTTGTAAGACACACATTCTCTGAGAGCCACAGATTTCAAAAGCCAATTTATTTTCTCCTTTAGGAATTTTCTTTCTTTCTTTCATAAAGGGAAAAGAATACCATTCAGTATTTCTATTTATTTTAAAAAGCAACATCTGTTCACAATAAGTATTTTAGAACAACAGTATCCAAGTGTAGAGTCCTCTTCCTGTCCCATCCTGACAGCTTTTGTCACTTTCTAAGGATTGAACCCAGGGCTTCAAACATTCTCAGCACGGAATGCCCCCTACTGAGCTACACCTCCAGCCTTTTTCTTTTGAGACACAGTCTCCATAAATTGGCCAGGGTGGCCTTCAACTTAATCCCTTTGCCTCTGCCTCCCTAACAGATTACAGTCTTGTACCATCACACTCAGCTAGAGTATTATTTTTAATGTTAATCAAGTTGCAATAATAGATAAAACAATGAAAATAGAATTAAAACTACAAAATGTTATGAGATTTTTGTAATTAAAAATAAACACATATGCATGCACATGCACACAAAGGAGGGAGGCCCTCATTACCTCAGTGAAGGATGAGACAAGACAGACAACAGGGAAAAGATGCAGATAAATGGGCACAGGTAGCATTTTCCTCTTTCCTAGCTCTGGGCCTGGTGTGCTGTAGACGGTCAGGAAAGGGTTTCAGAATGAGTAATGGAAGATAATTCCTCAGATAGGAAGGAGGGGAACTGTCACTCCTTCCCTGTCCTCAATTTTCAGTGCTCTTTCACCCCTACTTCTCCTAATCACAGTTTGTTCAGATGGCTTTTCTGACAACATAGCAGATGCTGAGCCAGACCAGAGTTCCTATTCATCATCTAGAAGGTGCTAAGGAACCCTGAACTGTTCTACGGGGTCAGTTTTATTGATTGGATTTAAGAGTGCCAATCTGTTTTGCAAAGAGGAACTTAGCTTGCATTTTTGTGATTCTAATGTCCCCAATCTTTTTGTAATTCTAATGTCCCCAATCTTTGGAAATGGATATGAGCCAAGATGATACCTAGATATTTAAGTAGATTCCTAATCCACTCCAAGATCTTCTCCCATAATGGAAATCATTTAAAATTTCCCATCCACTGTCAGAGAAAAAGCAACAGCAACAACAGACAAAACAAACATGTCCACACAGATATAATGAGATCTGTCTGTACTGTTTGATAAACTGTCAGTCTGTTTGAAATGTAACAGCCAAATAAAACCCCATTATCCTTGTAAGGCTGCAAGGATGGCCGATGAAAATGTAAAAACATGCCAACAATAATAAGACTGATAGAAAGATTTAAAAAGGAAATTTAGTAGATTAAAAAAAATACCCTCTGAGTACAGCTATTAATGAAGTGTGTGAAAAGAAAAATGAATGCAAAAAATACATAACAGAACATTGCAAATTTATATTGTCTCTTTATAGTGTTTAGTTTAAGATTTAATGTGTAAAATCCTAAAACAGTAGTGTTTCAATGTGTAAATGTCAAGTGAACAATGTCAAGTGCAATGTGTGCTAAGGTAAGAGTTGGAAGATGAAGGTTCCTCCTGCCTCTGCCCAGATGTGTAAGCCAGGGCAAGCAAATAATGAAAGCTTGCATTTCCTATTCCTTATAGAATCACTAGAATAATTAAATTACATGTTCAAAATACTTTGACTAAAAGCTCCTTGTGGATAAGAGTCTTTTCCTGTTTGTAAATAGTTGCTCAACTAGTTTAGGTAGAAAACAAGTATAAAATGTTGTAATTCCTTGAAAAATATTTTAAATTAATTAGGGATCATCTTAAGAAACTCATCCGTAAACTCATAGCAAGGAAAACAGAAAATAAATGAAGCATTAACAGTAACAGTGAGGCACCAACATTTTCAAAAATCAATTTTTAATTTTTAAAAGCCAAAATTTAGCTGGGCGTGGTGGCGCACACCTTTAATCCCAGCACTGGGGAGGCAGAGGTAGGAGGATTGCCGTGAGTTTGAGGCCACCCTGAGACTACAGAGTGAATTCCAGGTCAGCCTGGGCTAGAGTGGGACCCTACCTTGAAAAACAAAAATAAATAAATAAATAAATAAATAAATAAATGCCAAAATTTATTTATCTAGAGCTAATCTTTTTAAAATATTTTATTTATTTATTTATTTATTTATTTATTTATTTATTTATGACACAGATAGAAGGAGAATGGGCTCACCAGGGCCTCCAGCTGCTGCAAACAAACTCCAGATGCATGTGCCCCTTGTGCATCTGGCTTATGTGGGTCCTGGGGAATTGAACCGGGGTCCTTAGGCTTTGCAGGCAAATGCCTTAACCACTAAGCCATTTCCCCAGCCCTAGAGCGAATCTTAAGAGAACCAAATTATAAAAACTCTCTTGAATGTGTAAATATTTTTTGTATGTAGGATGTGTGCTTATATAAGCATGTGTGCACATGCATGTGTGGGGGCCATAGGTCTTTGTTGAGTGTCTTCCTTTTTAAAAAAAAAATTCTATTTTTATTTATTTGAGAGAGAGAGGAAGAGGCAGAGAGAGAGAGTGAGTGAGAATTGGCATGCCAGGGCTTCTAGCCCCTGCAAAAGAACTCCAGACACATATGCCACCTTGTGAATCTGGCTTACGTGGGTACTAGGGGATCGAACCTGGGTCCTTTGGCTTTGAGACAAGAGCCATAACCACTAAGCCATCTCTCCAGCCCAAGTGTCTTCTTTTATAACACTCCAAATTATTTTTAAAAATTATTTATTTGAGAGAGAAAGAGGCAGACACAGAGAGAGAATGAGTAGGAGCATGCCAGGGCCTCCTGCCACTGCAAACGAACTCAGACACATGCACCAATTTATGCATCTGCCATTACGTGGGCACTGGGAAATCAAACCCTGGGCCATCAGGCTTTGCAAGGAAGCACTTTTAACTGCTGAGCCATCTCTCCAGCCCCACCTTGTTTATTGAGACACAGCTTCTTTCTGAAGGAGAGCTCACCAGTTTAGCTAACCTAGCTGAAAAGTTTGCTCCAGAGATCTGCCTTTCTCTGCCTCCTGAGTGCTGGAATTACATGCACACAGTGCCATGCCTGGCATTTATGTGGGTTTTGTGGATCTAAACCCAGGTCTCACACTTGCATAGCAAGTGCTTTTCTGACTAAGCCATCTCTCCAGCCCCTCAAAGGAATAATTTTTAAACAACAGGACTAGATAATAAGCAGCAATATCTTTTTATATATGCATAGCAGAAACTTGTGCAGCTAGACACACAAAAGTATGGCTGAAAATATGGCTTAGTGGTTAAGGCACTTGCCTTTCAAAGCTTAAGAACTCCTGTTCGAATCTTCAGATCCCATGTAAGCCAGACACAGTGATGCAAGCACACAATGTCGCATACGTGCACAAGGGGGTGCACACATCTGGAGTTCGTTTGCAGTGGCTGAAGGCCCTGGGGTGCCCATTCTTTCTCTCTCAAAAAAAAAAAAAAATAAAATAAAAATAATAAACACAAAAGTAGCAAATCACACTCCTTTCAAAAGGCATCCTGAAAACTGTCAAGAACCAACTATGTCTAAACCTGTAGGCTGGGACTTCTTTTGCAAACTCAAGTCCCCACACGAGGGCTGGAGAGGTGGCTTAGCAGTTAAGGCACTTGCCTGCAAAGCCAAAGGACCCAGGTTCAATTCCCCAAGATCCATGTAAGCCAGATGCACAAGGTGGTGCATGTGTCTGGAATTCATTTGCAGTGGCTAGAGGTCCTGGTGTGCCCATTCTTTCTATCTGCCTTTCTATCTCTCTCAGTCTCTCTCTCCCTCTTTCTCTCTCTTAACTAAATAAATAATCAAGTCCCTACAGTAGTTTGCCTTAGATCTATAGTTTCTTCTGAATTTTGTCACCTCTGGTACCATAATTTAGATAATTTCCTAATTAGTAACTCCAAGCATAAATTTAGACCCATTCCTTTATTCCTTATCTAGTCAGACAGTAAGTCCAGAATTTTGTACTTCTTAATGTCTCTGCTAAATATATTTATTCCTTTTTTCCATTGCCTTGTTCAATTTCTTCCTATCTTATCTCAGTGGCCAGGTGGGAATGGAGACAGCCAAAGTCTGGAGATGTTTACGAGAGGAGAGAGGAGAGAGAGAGAGAGAGGAGAGAGAGAGCAAGCGAGCCAACTGCCAGAATACAAGAGAGTCATATTTGGGAGGATCTTGCAGGTCGTTCTGAAAATGTTTACTTGATGTACCTTGGAGTCAAGACGTGCCAAGTATGTGCGTGAGTAGGAGTAGATGAAGTTCAAGGATTAAAAGAGAGCGCGAGAGAGCAGAACTGTGGAGATTTCCTCTCCTGCCTTACAAGACTTAAAGTCAAAGCCTTTCTCTTACCACAGTCACTGATTCTTCCTTTCAAATCTAATAAAGCTTCCTGGGTTTACAGTCACACATGGCCTTTTGTTGACAAGTAAAACCTCTACAGAATAAGAATTCTCCTATGCTTTATACCTATGAGTCTCTATGGTACCTAGCACAACCCAGCACACAGGATGTGATCTGAATAAAGAGTCAAAGGGAGATACTAGATTTAAGCAGCCCTAATAACAACAATAAATATTGCTTAGCATAGTCCCGGCATAAAACGAGTGTTGTATAAAGATCTATGAGGTAGGTTACGATTTAATGTTCACTGACACCCCACATAAGCTTCTGAAATCTCAGTTCTTATCAAATGTGGTGTGCAACCAAAACTTAATTATAAATACCATGTTTGTTACCCATTTTGTGAGAAGTACAAGTCATAGCTTCACGTGTCAGCTGGTTTAGTGAGGGTCGTCTTAACAAAGCCAGTTATCCTCGTCTACTCGCCCTCGGTTAATGTCTCCTCACCCATATTCCATCATTTTAGAACTTTCCATTTGATCCACATTCTTACACTTACTTCCCTGTAACTTGGCTACAATGTTTTCATTCCTCTCATGCCTTCCAAATGCTCCTGCACTCCCTTTTCTCTAGCCCTCGGGCAAGCGGGAGCAAGACTTAACTATTGTCTTAAGATTTATTCACAGGAAAGAAAAGAAAGGAGGATCTGTCTGGCTCTTGGAGAAAAAGCCAAGAAAGAGAAAGCTAGGCAAAATAATAGAAGCTTGAGTTTTACCTCGTTCATTAAGACAAAATGATTTCAATGGCCTCTAAATCTTGGCAAAGTTCAACGTCTGACATCCTGACATGACAACAGAGGTGACCCTTTCAAGTCAGTGTCACCCCATCCAGTCATATACAGAGTGAAGTATGGTTCTAACCATGAAGGCCATTACTGACATTAACCCTGATTGTATTTCAATATCTAACACGAGGCCCACGAGAGTGCATGTTGGTTATAATCTCTTTGGAAAACCATTTGAGGGCTTTGCAAAGGCTAAACATGAATCTCTATTGTGAAACAGTCACCTCACTGTCACATACCCACCCAAGGTAAATCAATTCATAATACAAATGTATAAAGATAGTAAGGTGCTGTGCAGCAGTGACAACAATAATCCGAGACCTGCCACACACAGTGTGGACGGTGCCCAAGAAGTCAGGTTGTGAGCCAGGCGGTGACCCGACATGTAGGAGCAAGAATGAGAACTTGTCTGTATTTTTATTCAGATCCATATATACGGTTCCTTGGGCTTCTCCATAGGGGCGTGGATCGGTTAATTGAAAGAAAACGTATGCAAAGTAGAGATCTTCTTGATAAGATTCTGGTTTGAACATTAGGTTTGATCATGGTTAGCAGCTGTGGGCTATGTTGGGCTTGGGGTTAGTGGGCCAAGGAACAGGTGGGCTATGTCACGAATAATCACATGATGGCGGGAAAGTTTACCAAGGCCCAAAGTGGCTGAGTTATAAACAACTTATGACACAACTGAAAACACAAGTTTATGTTAATAAAACTTTGGCAGCAACCTTATTAGATTTATGACACAAAATTGCTTTAGATTTTTATTTCATTGCCATATTAAGGGTAGAGTCCTATCGCAAAGTTGAATATATGAGACTTTAATAGAAATAGAGAACTGTGATCAGGTGCGAACTTATGATTTTAAAGATACCAAGATCGATATAGAAATAGATATACATTTGTAAAGATACAAACATTTACGTATCTAGTTTGAACTCCTGAGAGGGCCCAGCTATAATGACATATTAGTAGCAAAGACCAAATTCAGTATTAAAATCTTAATTTCTACATGTCATTATTCACTCAAAGAAATGAAGACTACTCTAAGAAAGGGGCTGGTTCCAGGCCAGGAAGAGAAGCAAATTGAGCCTGGAACACGTTTTTGTAAGTAAAGAAGTATGCAAAATATCATGGAGATGGATCCAAAGGGAAAATGAATGTACTTCAAGTATGAACATTGACCAAACCTAGGATAATTGAATTGAAATGAATATTGACAATAATTGATTGTAAACCATAATCCCCCTCAAATCCACACTGATAAACAAGACAAATAAGTAAAACAGAAAGAGGAAAATGTTCTTTAGTGACCAAAATCTACTTAATGTAATCATAGAAGGAACTAGACATGTTGGCAGGAGGAACACTTACATCCGGGGTTTCAAGAGCAGCCTTGACAACGCAGTGAGACCCTACCTCAAATAGCTGTTGCTATTAGAACAAAATATTTCTGTGTTGAGGACTTGGTAGAGTGCTTGACTATCATGCAAGAGGTCCTAGGTTTGATCCACAGTACTAACATACCGAAATAAAGAAAGAAAGAAATACAATTGTAGAAGGAATGATAGAATTAGAAGACCACTACTGGAGGCAGACATCTATAATCCCAGCATGTGGAAGGCTGAGTAGAAAGATCACCAGGAGTTTGAGGTCCACCTGGAATACAGGGTCCGTTCCAGGTCATCTTGGACTAGAGCAAGACCCTGCCTCAAATAAAAGAAATGAAAAAAATAGAAAAGAGAAAACTACAATTGTTAAACTAATCATAAGAGTGATTGATTTGGACAAGACTCATCAACAGATGCCAAACAGGTGAAAAGTTTAAGAGGAATAAGACACGCTCATAGCCTTAGGAACCTCCCAATTAGTTTAAAACAGAACAGTGATGCTAACAACAGAGGAGAAACCTAGATGTCACCACCTTAATCGAGGGATCACGGTTAGTAACACTAGCAATGGGACAAATCACATCATGTGCTTCTGAGATGAGGGAGTTGAGAACAGACGATTCCTTCTCACATTCCTGCTGAAATGTATAGCTTGAATCTAATCATGAGAAAATCAGATGATACAAATAAAAAAATTCAACAGAATAACTGGTTTCTATTCAACAACGTCAATGTTATGAAAATTGAGAAAATCATAGGAGCTCTTCTCGACTGAAAGAGGTGACTGCTGAGAGCAATGTAGAACGTGGATGTTTGTTTTGCTATGAAGAACATGATTGAGACCGTTGGCAAGATCAGAATAAGGTCTGTAGGTTGCAATATTGTAGCAATGTTAATCTCCTGTTACAACTTCCCTATGAGTATGTGAAAGAATGAACTTATTTTTAGGAAGTAGACATTTAGTTATAAATAGCATCCTGTTTTAGAGGAAGTGTAAGGAAGAAAGATGGTAGAGAGCAAAGGGTAAAGCAAACATGGCCAGATGCTAACATCTGGGGAACTTGCATAAAGGGCATGTAGAATTGTTTTTTTCTTTTTTGTACTATTCCTAAAACTTTCCTGTATGTCTAAAAATATGCCAAGGTTAAAAAGTCAAAAACTGGGCTGGAGAGATGGCTTAGCAGTTATGGCCTTTGCCTGCAAAGCCAAAGGATCCCAGTTCGATTCTCCAGGACCCATGTAAGCCAGATGCACAAGGGGGCACATGTGTCTGGAGTTCATTTGCAGTGGCTGGAGGCCCTGGCACACCCATTCACTCTCTTTCTCTCTCTGCCTCTTTCTCTCTCTCAAATAAATAAATAAATAAAAATATTTTTTAAGTCAAAAACTATAGAAAAAAGTCAGGATTTTAGTCATTGAGAGTCAGCACACACATACACTATCATTTGTGTGTGTGCATGTGTATTATATATGTGTGTTCACATGGGTGTGGTTACGCGTGTGTGCACGCACGCATGTGTGCGCTTGTGGGAGCCAGAGGTTGACACTGGGTGTCTTCTTGATCACTCCCCACCTTAGTTATTGAGACAAGGTCTCTCTTGAATGCAGCGCTTGCTGCTTTGGCTAGTCAAGCCAACCAGCTTGCTCCAGGGATCCCTGTCTTTGCCTGCTAGTTCTTGGATTCTAGGTGGGCCAACATGCCCACCCAGCATTCCCATGGGTGCTATGGAACTAAAATCAAGACCTCATGCTTGCACAGCAAGTGCTTTACAACTAAGCCATTTCCACAGTTCCCGTGCTATCCTTTTATCGTTGTTGTGTGTGCATGTGTGCAAATACACGTGTCCATAGAAGACTTGGGGTGTCCTGCTCTTTTGTTCCTCTGCCTCATTTCCTTAAGACAGTCTTCCACTGAACCTGAAGCTTGCTGTGTTTTTATTCATGCTGGCTGGCCAGAGAGGGCAAGCAATCCTCCTGTCTCCATTCCCCTCAGTGCTGGGCTGACAGGCTGCATGGTCATTCTAGCTTTTGACATGAGTGCCGGGGATCTGAACTCAGGCCCTCATACAACAAGCAATCTCACCTGCTGAACCAGCTCCTTAGCTTCATTATCAGTTTTTTCAAAAATATTTTATTTTTATTTATTTATGAGAGAGAAAATAAAACAGAATGGGCCTCTAGCCACCGCAAATGAACTCCAGACACATGTGTCACCATGTGCATCTGGCTTATGTGGGTTTGAACCCTGGATCTTGGGCTTTGCAGGCAAGTGCCTTAACCACTAAGCCATCTCTCCAGCCCTCATTATCACTTTTAAAATTACTATTTTTGGGGCACTTCCGGTCAAGATGGCAGCTACCTAACCTCGCCTCACTTCACGGGGAAGAAAAGAGAAGAATACTTAAGGTTAAAGGGACCTTTTAAAAGGGTTTGCTGGCTCCTGCATGCTTCCAGAGGGTGGGGGTGGATTTGCAATATAAGGAAACCACTGATTCCCAAGCTCTTGGCAGGCGCCACTGCCTGAAAGGTCCCGCTGGACCTGCCTGAGGCCCCTGGCCAGCCAAACACGGAGCACCGTTGCAGCCAGGTCCCCAGGTCTGTGGACCCACCGAGTGAGCTAGATCTGCCCCACTTCCCAGGCCAGAGCCCCCTGGGCGCGCCAATCCTGTTAGGTGCCTGGGTCCACAGAGTGAGACAGTTTCGTCCCGCTTCCTGCTCCCCGGCCAGAGCCCCTGGGTGCGCCAATCCAGTTAGGCGCCCGGGTCCACAGAGTGAGACAGTTTCGTCCCACTTCCTGATCCCGGCCAGAGCCCCTGGGCGCCCCAATCCAGTGAGGCGCCCGGGTCCACAGAGTGAGTCAGTTTCGTCCCGCTTCCTGCTCCCCGGCCAGAGCCCCTGGGCACGCCAGTACAGTTAGGCACCCGGGTCCACAGAGTGAGACAGTTTCGTCCCGCTTCCTGCTCCCCAGCCAGAGCCCCTGGGCGCGCCAATATAGTTAGGCGCCTGAGTCCACAGAGTGAGACAGTTTCGTCCCACTTCCTGATCCCGGCCAGAACCCCCGGGCGTGACAATAGTTAGGTGTCTGGGGCTGTGGATCCAACGAGTGAGACAGATTCGTCCCACGTCCTGCTCCCCGGCCAAAGCCCCTGAGTGAGCCATTGCAGTGGGGTGCCTGAGTCTGTGGATCTTCTGAGTGAGACAGATTTGTCCCACTTCCTGCTCCCTGGCCAGAGCCCCTGAGCTCGCCATTGCAGCCAGGCGCTTGGGTCTGTGGATCCACTGAGCAAGACATATTTGTCCCACTTCTGACTCCCTGGCCAGAGCCCCAGCGCACCATCACAGGCAGGTGTCCTGGGCCTGTGGAGCCATATCACCTGCCTGGAACCTGTGCAACCACACTGCAGGTCAAGCCCCACCCATTCCCTGTGCCATCACAAGACAGATCCCACTGAGCCAGTGTCTCTGAACCGGTGTGATGCGCAGATCACAGCGAAAAAGGAAGAGCATGAAAAACCAGATACAAATAAATCAAGCTACACTATCCAGTCCTACAATGGATGTCTCGAAGCAAATCATAGAAGAGACATTAGAATCAGAACCCCAAAATGAAGAGACAAGCTATGCAACCCTGGCCAAGCAAATAGCACAACTCTCAGAAAGTCAACAAAGAGCCAATAATTGTATGAATGTTATCCTTGCTAGATTAGACCTAATAGAAAGGAACCAGGAAGGGTTCCAAAAACAGTTAAATGAGCTGAAGGAGAGTGAAAAAAAGAAGCCCTCAATAACCAGATGGCTAAGTTCAATGAAGACATAAAAAATGCAAGGATGAACTCCAAGAAGCATTAAGAAGGTCAGAAAATGATGTGAAAAGGAACTAGACAGAGGGATGGAAACTATACATAAAAAAACAGTAGAAAATATGAACCAAATTGAACAAACCCAAAACTCTATAGAAGCTCTTAAGAACAGAGTCAGCCAAGTAGAGGATAGAAACTCAGAACTGGAAGACAAAACAGAAGAAACAGTTCGTGAGTCCAGAAACTTCAACAAGTTCAAAAATTATTGTGAACAGAACATGAGGGAAATGTGGGATACCCTGAAGCGTCAAACATTAGGATCATGGGCATACCAGAGGGGGAAGAAACACAGACTAAAGGAATGGAAAGCTTATTCAACAAAATAATTGAAGAAAACTTTCCCACTCTCTCAAGAGAAAATCCCATCAAGCTACAAGAAGCTACAAGAACTCCAAACAGACTGGACCAAAGGAGAAATTCTCCGAGACACATTATCTTTAAGACTCTAAACATCAAGCACAAAGAGAAAATCCTAAAAGCAGCCAGGGAAAAACAACACATTACATATAAAGGGAACCCCATTAGAATTACCTCAGATTTCTCAATGGAAACCCTAAAAGCCAGAAGGGCCTGGAATGGAACACTGCAAACTCTAAGAACCCATGGTTTCCAGCCACAACTACTCTATCCAGCAAAAGTATCCCTCATAATAGATGGTGAAAGAAAAACATTCCATGATAAAACTCATCTCTACAAATATATGAACACAAAGCCAAACCTACAGAAAGTACTTCAGGGAATTCTTCACACAGAAGAAACAAATAACCAATCTCAAGAGCCCTTAAGAAGCAGTCCACATTAATCCCTTACCCTCCAAAAAAAAAAAAAAAAAAACCCCACAATGACCACAACCCACTACAATATGGCTGGTATTAAATCAAACCTCAAACTAATATCTCTGAACATTAATGGCCTCAATTCACCCATCAAAAGACATAAGCTAACAGGGTGGATCAGAAAACTGGACCCCTCAATCTGCTGTCTTCAAGAAACCCACCTCACCACTAAAGACAGACACCTCCTTAGGGGTGAAAGGGTGGAAAATGATATTCCAAGCAAACACAAACACAAAAAAAAAAGCAGGCGTAGCTATACTTATATCAGATAAAATAGACTTCAAACCAAAATTAACCAAAAAGACAAAGAAGGCCACTTCTTACTTATCAAGGGAACAATCCAACAAGAGGACATCACAATCATCAATATTTATGCACCAAACACAGGTGCACCACAATTCATAAAGCAAAATCTACTTGACAACAAAACAGAAATAAACACCAACACCATCATAGTCGGGGACTTCAATACTCCACTATCAACAATGGATAGATCATCCAAACAGAAAATTAATAGAGAAGTAAGAGAGCTCAACAACACCATAGAGCAACTAGACCTAACAGACGTATATAGAACATTCCACCCAAAATCTACAGATTACACATTCTTCTCAGCAGCACATGGAACCTTCTCTAAAATAGATCATGTACTAGGCCACAAAGCCTGCCTCCATACTTTCAAGAAAATTGATGTAATTTCCTGCATGATATCAGACCACAATGCTGTAATGCTAGAAATTAACAACAAAAAGTACACCAGGAATCCCTCTACCTCCTGGAAATTGAACAACACACTTTTAAACAACAAATGGGTTGTGGATGAAATAAAGAATGAAATTGCAAAATTTCTAGAACTCAATGACAATGAGAACACATCATACCAAAACTTGTGGGACACAATGAAGGCAGTCCTTAGGGGAAAAATCATAGCACTAAATGCCATCATAAGAAACATAGAAAGATCCCAAATCAATAACCTGACCATTCACCTAAAAGCATTGGAAAGGCTAGAAGAAGCCAACCCAAAAATTTCCAGACGGAAAGAAATAATTAAAATCAGAGCAGAAATTAATGAATTGGAAACTAAGAGGACAATTAAGAAAATTGACGAAACAAAGAGCTGGTTCTTCAAAAAATTAACAAGATTGATACACCCTGGCCAATTTGATCAAGCGGAAAAAGAAACACTTCAAATCAACAAAATTAGAAATGAAAAGGGAGAGATCACAACAGACATGAGCGAAATAGGAAGAGTTATTAGGACTTATTTTAAAAACCTCTACTCCATAAAACAGGAAAATATGGAGAAATGGATGAATTTCTAGACACATACCACCTACCAAAGCTAAGCCCAGAGCAGATTAATTTCCTAAACAAACCCATCACACCCTTCGAGATATAAGAGGTAATCAAACACCTCCCAAAAAGAAGAGTCCAGGACCAGATGGTTTCTCAGCAGAATTCTACCAAACCTTCATGGAAGAACTGAAACCAATTCTTCTCAAACTCTGCCACACAATAGGAGAACAGGGAGAGATCCTAACTCTTTTTATGAAGCTAGTATCACCCTAATTCCAAAACCAGGAAGGGACGCCACAAGAAAAGGAAAATTATAGGCCCATTTCTCTGATGAACATAGATGCAAAGATCCTGAACAAAATTCTTGCAAACCGAATTCAGCAGTACATCAAAAGCATTATCCACCTTGATCAAGTAGGCTTCATCCCTGGAACGCAGGGGTGGTTCAACATACTGGAAATCTGTCAATGTAATACACCACATAAACAAGCTGAAACACAAAAACCACATGGTCATTTCGATAGATGCAGAAAAGGCCTTTGACAAAATACAACATCACTTCATGATCAAAACATTGGAGAGAATAGGTATGGGCGGCCCTTATCTCAACATAATAAAGGCTATATATAAAGCACCTAAAGCCCAAGTAATTCTTAATGGGGAGAGGCTGAAGGAATTCCCATTGAGGTCAGGAACAAGGCAGGGGTGTCCACTCTCACCTCTGCTCTTCAACATAGTGCTAGAAGTATTAGCTCAAGCAATAAGACAGGAGAAAGAAATCAAAGGGATACAAATTGGAAAGGAAGAAGTTAAGTTAGCCCTATTCGCAGATGACATGATTCTATACATAAGTGACCCGAGAACTTCCATCCCAAAACTCTTAAAGGTGATTAGCGCCTTCAGCAAAGTAGCAGGATACAAAATCAATGCACAGAAATCAGTAGCCTTTTTGTATGCAAAGGACAAAGAGACAGAAAAAGAAATAACTAACATCGTCCCATTTTCAATTGCAACAAAGAAAATAAAATACCTTGGAATAACATTAACTAAGGAAGTGAAAGACCTATACAATGAAAACATAAAAACTCTCAAAAGGAAATTGAGGAGGTCCTACAAAAATGGAAAGACCTCCCATGCTCCTGGATTGGTAGAATTAACATTGTGAAAATGGCAATTTTACCAAAAGCACTTTATAGATTCAATGCAATGCCGATAAAAATCCCAACTTCCTTCTTCAATGAGATAGAAAAAGGATCTCAAAATTCATATGGAAGGCAGAAGGCCTCGGATATCCAAGCTCATCCTCAGCAAAAGAAACACCTCTGGAGGCATCACCATACCTGATCTAAAGTTATACTACAAAGCCATTGTAATAAAAACAACCTGGTACTGGCACAAAAACAGGAATATAGACCAATGGAACAGAATTGAAGACCCAGACTTTGGGTCAAGAAACTATAGCTACTTGATATTTGACAAAGGCCCTAGCAATGTAGAATGGAAAAAGGACAGCATCTTCAACAAATGGTGCTGGACAAACTGGACAACCATATGTAGGAAAATGAAACTCGACCCACACATCTCTCCATGCACAAAAATTAAGTCCAAATGGATAAAAGACCTTAATATAAAACCAGAAACTCTGCTACTACTGGAAGAAAAAATAGGAGGAACCTTCCATGATATAGGAGTGGGAAACAATTTCCTGAACAAAACCTCAGCAGCTCAGGAAATTAAACAATCACTCAACCATTGGGATCTCATGAAGCTGAAAAGCTTTTTCACTGACAAAAATATAATAACCAAAGCCAGCAGAATACCCACAGAATGGGAGAAAATTTTCACCAGCTATACAACTGACAAAGGCCTAATTTCTAGAATCTACAAAGAACTCCAAAACCTAAACAATAAATCGCCAATCAACCCACTCACAAAGTGGGGCAGAGAACTGCACAGGGAGTTCTCAGAGGAAGAAATACAAATAGCAAACACACATTTAAGAAAATGTTCAACATCCCTAATCATCAGGGAAATGCAAATCAAAACAACTATGAGATTCCACCTTACCCCAGTAAGGATGGCTAACATTAAAAAAAACAATGAAAACAAATGCTGGCGAGGCTGTGGAGAAATAGGAACAAGTCTTCACTGTTGGTGGGAATGTAAAATGGTTCAACCACTATGGACAGCTATATGGAGACTATTGAAAAGGATGGCCATAGACTTACCAGTGGATCCAGTTATTCCCTTATTGGGCATTTACCCTAAAGGCCCCAAGCCTCAGATCAGAAACATTTGCTCAACCATGTTTATAGCTGCTCAATTCATAATAGCAAAGAGCTGGAATCAACCCAGGTGTCCATCACTAGATGAATGGATAACAAAGATGTGGTATATCTATACTATGGAATTCTACGTAGCAGTAAGGAAAGATGAAATAAGGAAATTTGAAAAAAAAAATGGTCAAACATGGAACAGATCATCCTCAGTGAGCTCACCCAAGCACAAAAAGATAATCGTCGCATGGTCTCATTTATCTGTCGCCCCTAACCGGATTCCACGTGACATGTGGCCAAACCTAATAAACTCTCTGAGGACGAGACACGAAGGAGGGTGGGATGGAGGGAGGGTAATGGTGGGAGGGAATCAGAGGGTGGGAGGGAGGACAAGGGGGGGATACAAATTGGGACCCAAAAGGGAAAAATAATACAAAACCCTTTACTCTGGACAACAGGCTAAAACAGTGATCCTTCAGCAGGCCTACGGAGGGAATACTCGAACCACAGGAACCTGGAGAGAACATGATGAAGGCCAACTTTAATCTTGTCCTGCTTCTCTTTCTCTTCTCTCTCCTCTCTCTCTCTCTCTCTCTCTCTCTCTCTCTCTCCTCTCTATACTCACTTTCTCTTTTACATTATAAACCTTTTCCTCCCTCACCTTCCTAGGTGCAGACTTATAACTCCCAGTGCCAGCAAGGGGTTAACTTCCACAATGAGCTGTTGATCTGAAACACCTACAAGGTTTCCCAAAAAGACAGACTTCTGTCAGAGTACTTGGTGACCCACCAAAGGTTAATGGTAAGACCCTACTGTCGAAGACAGCATACGTGTGTAAGACCAAACACAGAGAGACCTGGCCAGAATCTGGAAGAAGGTCAGTCCCCAGACAGTTAGCGAGTCTAGTACCAGAGGGTGCTACATGAGCAACTGGGGAAAATGTCTGACATTGGTCCAAACAACTTGCAGTCTAAGATACCCAGCAGGAAACCATCTGACGTAATGCTCATACAAGTGCAGTAGTGGCAAACAGCCATGGGGGGTAACCAACTGTTCTTGATTTGGCTAATAGATCCACTCAGTGGAGTGGAACTCATTGCTGGAACTGGGAAATAAGTCAAAGCCATGTACAAAAAAATGAGCTCAGTCTCCAAGATCTAGTGGCCACCAAAAGTAGGCTAGAAGAGAGCCAATGCATATAAAGTTCCCTCCAAAACATATATGGTTATCCCTTCTATCTAGTACTAACTTCTCTCTCCATTGGAGAATTTGCTTATCTCTTTTCAGGTGGACAATGAACCAGAAGGGAGGATCAGCTAACCACACCTCACCAGCTGAAACCATAGAACAACGCAGGGGAAGGGCAAGAATACAGCGCTCAAGGCGATCACAACACCAGAAAAAGGCTGAAGGAGATAAATACAGAGAACATCCAACTCCAGTCATTAGCCAGATATCCAGAGACACAGAGGCTCCCAAAACCTCATCAAGGAAGCAGAACTAAAATGACCCCAATGTGGCTCAGGGAAACTCGCGGAAGAGGGGGCGGAAAGATTGTTAGAGTCACAAGTTGGGGCATTATGCACAGAGACTGGGGCCTATCCACCAGAACTCTTGAGCAAACTCACAATGCATGATAAACATTCCCCATTGATGAGGGCCCCTTTGAAAGTGGGAGGAAGGGGAGGAGGACAATGGAACCAATACTATGAATGTAAAATCAGAATAATATAAATAAAATATATATTGATAAAAAAAATTACTATTTTTGGCATTGGTTCTGCTTCCTTGTTTTGAATAAACATCATTGCTTTAAGAATCTTTAAGCTTATTTTTACTGAGCCTATTTAATTTATTTGAATGTTTTGCCCAGTTATATGTCCTTATATATAAATACATATAAAATTAGTCTGGAATCCAAATAACCTCTAGGCTGTTTCTAAAGTATAGGAATCAAGCATGAAAAATTAATAGTTGCAAATATGGCTTGATGTTATTTTTCTAAAATCCCAACTCCTTACATATGGGCATTTTATTTTGCTTTAAAGAATCAAAAAGTGGGAATAAATAAATTATATTTTCCCATTTTTTCTTTTTTTGGACAGGAAGCAGCAGATCTTAATATTTCATTTGTACTAACCATATGTAATTAAGGAAATGCATAGTCTTTCTATCAGTCTATGACAAAATATTTAATATTGGGCTGGAGAGATGGCTTAGTGCTTACGGTGCTTGCCTGTAAAGCCTAATTAATTACTTGGGTTTGATTCCCCAGTACCCACATAAGCCAGATACACAAGGTGGTGTATGCAGCTAGAATTTGTTTACAGTGGCTAGAGGCCCTGGCACACCTATTCTCTCTTTCTGCATGTGTGTGTCTCTCTCTGTATCCTTCTGCTTGCAAATAAATAAATAAAATATTTTTAAAAATCTTTTATCTTCATTTTATGAAAGAAAATGTATTTATAATAATTAAAGAATTTTTTTTAAATGTTCATGTAGGGGCTGGAGAGATGGCTCAGTGCCTGCAAAGCCTAACAACCCCAGTTCAATTCCCCAGTACCCACAGAAAGCCAGTGCACCAAGTGGCACATGTATCTGGAGTTTGTCTACATTGGTAGAAGTCCTGATGCTCTCAATCTCTCTGTCTGGAAATAAATAAAATAAAATTATAAAATTTCATGTACTAACCTGAAAATGTATTTAATAGATAGTATCTATACAAATACTTATTATGCTTCAAAGGCATCAGAAGCACACTACTGCACAGGTCCAGAAACACACAGTATGTTATGTGAAGGCAAACAAGTCCATATTATTTTAAAGGGTTTCAAATTATCTTTATCATATATATATCAGAATTTTAGTAATGTCCTGGCTTTATTGAAGTTTTAAGTGGATGGTGCTTTAGGCTTCACAATAGTGATGTATAAAGAGAGACTTACCTCATTTAGAGAAATGAAAGCTGGTGTTTCAGCTAAAACAACAAATCTCTCATCTTGGATGTAAATTGTGGGCATGGAACCAGGAGGGATGTCTTTTAGCTCCTTCTCATCTTCTTCTTCTTCTTTTTCTGTGTCCGTGTTACTGTCTTCCATTTTTACACAATTCTAAAATAAGATCATTCCACATTCAAATTATTTAGGGGTGTTTTACTTCCTTATAAGGAAAACTCAACTGGGATAAGCTATTTGTTAATAAAGCTGTAAGTCAGGAAAGTCAGCTATTACCTTAGTATACAAGGCTGCTCTATTGTAAAATTATTCCCTCTGTCTCTGTCTCTTGGTACTGGGGATAGAACCCAGGGCCTTGAGCATGCTGGGCAAGTGTTGTACCACTGACCTATATCTCCAGCCCCAGATGTCCTCTATTGCTGCGTTCAAATCCATAATTCTAATTTTTAAAAGTAGGCTATTGATGCCTTAAATTAAGAAATAAAATATATGACTGTAATATAAGCTCCAAGAAGATAGAAACTTAGTTTCTGGGTATAGCAGGTGCCAACTGATCATTTATTCAAATAAATAAATAAGCGAGCCCTTAAAATCTAACACAAAATCAATTCCAGTGACTTTGGAAGGCAACAGTCAGGCTGAGATTTGGGTGTGAGGAGCGTGAGGCTAGACAGGCCCCAGAAGAGCAGAGAAGGAGAGAGACAGGCAGTATCCCCGGACACTGATGGCAGGGTCAGGGGTGGGGCTGTCCCATCTCAGCAAACATGCTCTGCTTTACATTTCATGCAAGGAACCCAAGCACTGCTATAAGAACTGAGTCCGTGGCAGCATATACATTTATGAAACGAGGAAGCAGAACCCTACCAGCTATCCCATCACACTTTACTTTCGCAATCCTCTGTGGCATGTGGTTTGTCCACACTTCAAACCTCTTCTATAACTTACTGTTTTCCATATGATCTCCCTAACTAGCCTCCTTAGAACAGACACCACACGCATGTACCTATGCATCTTCAGCATCTAGAAATAACACACCTAACAGAATGTGTGTGAAACATCTTTGCCAATGGAACAACTTCTGTGACTTAACAAGTAGTTTTACAATTGCAACTGGTTTGTTGGATTTTTCAGAAGTAAAATGCTTATGCTAAACCAATGAAATAATCATTTATTCAGCTTATTAGAGAGTCCGTTTGTCCGAACGTAAAGCGTCCGAGAAGCAGAGGCGGAGCTCTTCCGTGATTTCTGTGAGCAGTGGTTGTCCCAGCTCGGGACAGCTTGCTTCTCCAAATCTTGCCAGTGCAAAACAGAAAATGTGTGTTTTCTTAATTAAAAGCTAACAGTGATTTTGCTATGAAAAACTACCAAAATAGGGCTAGAGAGATGGCTCAGTGGTTGTGGTGGTTTGATTCAGATGTCCCCCATAAACGTATGTGTTCTGAATGCTAGGTCCCCAGCTGGTGGCAATTTGGGAATTGGAGCCTCCCAGAGGTGATGATGCATTGTTGGGGGTGGGCTTATGGGTGTTATAGCCAGCTTCCCCTTCAGTGTTTGGCACACTTTCCTGCTGCGGTTTTCTACCTGATGTTGGCCAGGAGGTGATGTCCACCCTCCTTTCATGCCATCATTTTCTCCTGCCATCATGGAGCTTCCCCTCGAGTCTGTAAGCCAAAATAAACACTTTCCTCCCACAAATTGCTCTTGATTGAGTGTTTTCTGCCAGCAATGAAAGCTAACTGCAATAGTTGTTAAAGACACCTGCAAGTAAAATCTGACTGCCCTGGTTCAATTCCCCAGGACCCAGGTAAGCCTCATGCACAAAGTAACTCTTGTATCTGGAGTTCATTTGCAATGGCAAGAGGCCCTGGCATGGTCTCTCTCTCTCTCTCTCTCTCTCATTATGAATAAATAAAATTTTCCCTTTAAAAATGTCTTTATTGGGCTGGAGGAATGGCTTAGTTGTTAAGATGCTTGCCTAGAAAGCCAAAGAACCCAGGTTCGACTCCCCAGGACCCATGTAAGCCAGATACACAAGGTGGCCCATGCATCTGGTGTTCATTTGCAGTGGCTGGAGACCCTGGCATGCCAATTTTCTTTCTCTCTCTCTGTCTCTGTTTCTCTCTTCTCTCAAATAAATAAAAGTAGAATAACAAAAATGTCTTTATTACTTATGAAGTATAATAAAGGTAATAGTAACACAGAAGAACAAAATAGCCATAAACAACATAAACAAACTGTAAGAAAGTGTTTGGTATCATAATTCTATCTAATGTCATCCTAATGTGGTATTTTGACAGATCATTATCAAGACACAGATGTGGTTATTATAAGAGACCAGATGCTGCCCTGGGGCCCATGGCCAAGCTTAAAAGCAAGACCAGCCAGAGATCCCCAAGGCCATGAAGTCATCTAGTGCCTCCACCCCTGTCCTGTGCGCCCTTGGTTCCTAGCATATAGGCTGGATGACAAGGGGTGGAACTTTCCCTTCCCATGAAAATATGTAACAGGAACCCCTCACTTTGTTCTGTGGAACTGCCACCTGCCTCTCTGCTTCTCTCTGTGTCTTTGGGACACCATCATAAGGCACTGCCTATCTGGCTATGATGTAATAGCTCCCTACCCCACTGTGCTTCCTGTAGCTTGATAACTCTACTAATAAATTTCCAATCTGAAGACATGAAGGTCAGTTCATCTGGGTGCCTCTCTTAGAGCAGCTTGCTCTCACTCTGTAAAATCTATCAATCCCAAGATTTTTCTGACTTATTTTTTTTCCTGCAAATTCATTTATTAGGTCACCATAAATTATAGTTTTTATAACTTCATTTTTAATTGACATAATTGTAAGGGAGTCAGTGCTCTTGGGAAAATAAAACCACAAAAAATATTTCATTTTGGGAAGACTCTTCCTACAGATGCATCTGTTTTTTAAGCTAAGAGTATTTATAGGCCATTGATAAGGTTTAGGAGCATTTTGGAGAAATCATTTCAAAATGTAACATCCAGAGCTGATGAGCTTGCTCGCACAAACTTTCTAAAGAGATTTAACTCTATATAACTCGGTTTTGTGTGAGTTTGCGTACAAATCTCACAAATTCAATTTAATGTTTCTTATGACATTGTTGTGCCATGTGGAGGTTTTGTGCCACAAATCTAAAAATGGCTTTATGGTTAATTTCTATACCAAAACACTTTGCTTGTACAACCAATCTGTTCAATTACAAATCATAAACAAGGCTTAAAATGTGCTTTCTGGTTAGTTTTTGGCTCAATAAACGCCTCAAATGAAAAAAAAAATCTCTCTTCTATCAAATGCAATGATCTTTACACTTATTTTCCACTCATAAGCCCATGCAGATTTCATTTGCAATGTCGTAGTAGTTTGCAAAACTGGAGATAGAAACATGAAGGATTGTATAACTCCAGTATGACTTATTGTAATCTCCATATGTTTGCCTTCATTTTGTAATAACTTGCTAAAATGTTTTCAAACTAAAAAAAAAAAATCTGTTTGAGTGCCAGCAGTTCCTGTCTCTAATGATAACAGTTTGTACCCAAGTCCTGGCCTAACTGCCTGGTGACTTCACAGTGCCTGGGGCTGCACAGAGGCAGGCAGCTGAGCAGTAGGTCATCAGGCCAATTGCTCAGCACTCACACTTTCTGCCATGGCCAAAGGCGCCATCCTGTGTGTTTCCACTGCTGCCTGGCTGAGCTTGGCTGATCAGATGCCTACGTACAGTTATAGCACAGAGACACGACCTCAGGAAGGCAACGGAGCATTCCCAATGGTGACCCAGCATTAAGCCAAGAATGCACCTGCCCAGGTCATGTATCTATGAAGCCAGCCTTGTGTATTAGTCTTTGTCTTTAACAAGACCCTGAACAGTTCTAAGAGGACCCTGCTGTAGCATCTAAAGTCTCCATTGCTTCCCACTAGGATGGCTGTGCCTTTCTGCAGAGAGAGCTGGCAAGGCACCTCCACTGGGTAAAGGAACTCCAATCTCATGATCGGCTGTTCTGATCTCTGAAATACAGGAACATGCACTCAGTCAAAAGAATAGTCCTGGCTAGAGATGGCTTAGCAGTTAAGGCACTTGCCTGTGAAGTCTAAGGACTCATGTTCGACTCTCCAGATCCCACATAAGCCAGACACATAGTGACGCAAATGCGCAAGGTCGCATGTGTGCACAAGATGGAGCATGTGTCTGGAGTTTGATGATAGTGGCTGAAGGCCCTGGTGTGCCAATTTTCTCTCCTCCCCTCCTCTCATTAAAAAAATTTTATATATATATATATACACACACATATATACACACACACACAAAAAGAGCAGTCTTCTTACACTCCTGCAGTTGTGACCACTTTAAGCTCTGGTCTTCTGTTGGATTGTATTCTCCTGTCTGTCCTGCTGGATGTGTTCCCTGAAGAGAGACGGCACCTCATTCTTTCATGTGGAATTCCATCTCCACACTATGGAACCAGAAGGCTTGGTAGGTTCTAGTACTGCAATTATTGGTCATAGACCACCGTTATGCATGGAATTTTCCCCTCTGTCACATGAGAATATTGCTAACTAAGTGTCCCATTTCAGAAAGAAGTTCAGGTTAAATGTGATTATGTATGGGGACTGGTGGCTTTCAGCCTGCTGTCTGCAACTCTGCACAGCCCCACATCAACTTGCTTCACTGTCCTCCTGCTGATACCAGGAGAGAGCTTGCTCTGATCAGGAGGCAGGTAATCTGTCACGTGATGCCAGCGGCCAATGCTAGCACTTAGAGTCCCTTCCTTCGGCACATGTTTGTTTGTTTGTTTGTTTATTTATTTATTTATTGATTTTTGTTTCAGTGCCATGAAACAGTTTATAAAAGGAGCCTATCAGGGCTGGAGAGATAGCTTGGTGGTTAAAGCGCTTGCCTGCAAAGCCAAAGGACCCAGGTTCCACTCCCAGTACCCACGTCAGCCAGATGCACAAGGTGGCACATGCATCTGGAGTTCGTTTGTTGGAGGCCCTGGCGTACCCATTCTCTCTCTGTTTCTCTCTCTCTCTCTCCATCTTTCGTGTCATCCTTGCGCAGGGGCCATGCTAATCTTCTCTGCATCGTTCCAATTTTAGTATATGTGCTGCCGAAGCGAGCACTCTCTCTCCATCTTTCAAATAAATAAAGAAAATATTTTTTTAAAAAAAAAGATGAGTGCTATTTTAAAATTGGACAAATTTCTCCTTATGCTTTAGTTTTTAAATCTCTATTTCCTTGAAACATTCTAAATGTTTTAAAGCAGATAAAGCATTTCACATAAAAAAGCAACTGAGAAACACTATAACAATGTTGGGGGAGACATTGTCAGACAAATTTCAGCCCTTAGAATAAAACAGCTGTAAAGTAAACCAAAGACATGAAAAATGTACATGTACACTGAAAACTGTAAAACAGTGATGAAATAAAGAGAATTACATCTCACTTCACGGATCAGAAGGAGTAGTGTTAAAATATCCAAGCAGGACTGGAGAGATGGCTTAGGGGTTGTATGGAACCACAAAAGATCCTGAAAAGCCAAAGGCAAGAAGCACAAAGCTGAAAGCAGCACACTTCCTGGGTTAAAATAATGCTACAAAGCTACAGAACCCAAAACAGTTTTTTTTGTTTTTGCTTTTGTTTTTTTCAAGGTAGGGTCTCACTCTAGCCCAGGCTGACCTGGAATTCACTATGTAGTCTCAGGCTGGCCTTCAACTCATGGCAATCCACCTACCTCTGCCATTGAGTGCTGGGATCAAAGGCGTGCGCCACCACACCTGGCATGGTACCAATTTTTCTTTTCCTTTTTTTTTTTTTTTAATTTGTTTGTTTGAGAAGAACAGACAGACAGAGACAGAGAGAGAATGAGTATGGGTGCACCAGGGCCTTTTTCCCCTGTAAATGAACTCTAGACATATGCACCACCTTGTACATCTGATTCACATGGCTGCTGAGGAATCGAACCTGGGTCCTTAGACTTCACAGACCAGTGCCTAAAGTGCTAAGCCATCTCTCCAGCCCCCCAGGTTTTCTTTAAAGCGCAGTGTGATAGAATAGAGAACACAGTAAAAAAACCTTTGCAGATATACAGTCAACCAACTTCCAGCAATGGCACCATGAATTCACATAAAAACAAACTATTGGGGAAAGTGGATAAATACATGTGAAAGGTTAGAACTGCACTCTGTCTTATGCCACTTATCAAATGAACTCAAAATGGATTAAGGCAATAAGGAAAAATAGTGGATAGACAGCAACAAAATGGTTAAAAGTATAACGTGTAAGACTTGAAACGATAAAACTAGAAGAGAACATAGGGGGAAAGCCTTTGATGTTGACCTTGACAATGAGCTTTTGGAAAGGCAACCAAGGACAAGCAACGAGTGACACAGTAAACAAGAGGGATTACATTACAGCGAGAAGCTGCTTCACGGCAAAGGAAGGCATCGAGAAAATGAAAAGGCAGCGCACAAAATGACAGAAAATATTAGTAAATCATAGATCTACAAGGAGCTACTATCCAAAATATACACAGAATTAACAGAACTGAACACACACACACACACACACAACTTAATTGAAGTTTGGGCAAAGGACTTGAACAGACATTTTAAAATTTTTCTAAAGACATACAAATGGCCCCACGGGCAAATGAAAAGATCTTCAACCTCTCTAATCATTAGGGAAGAAAAATCACAACCACATAGAGGCATCACCCCACACCTATTAGAATGTCCATTTGAAAAACAGAAGCAAATTCAAAAGATAACAAGGCTTGAAGAGGACATGAAGGGAAGGCGATCCTTGGACGCTGCCGGTGGCCATTTAAGCAAGTCAACTCATAATGGAAAACAGTGCGTAGGGTCCTCAGCAAATGAAACAGACAACTGTTTTGACATCCAACAACCCTTCCTGGGTAAAAGAAGTGAAATCACATCCTGACGATATACCAGCACTTCATGTTCAAGGACAGTTCAGTACAGGTTCAACAGACAACTTATGGAATCAACCCAGTATCGTGATAAATGATAAAAGAAGACATGGTGTGTTAAATAATGGAACACCATTCAGCCTTAAAAAATAACAGGGAATGTTGCTTTCTAGAACATGGATATACCAGAGGACATTACGCTATGAAATAAGCCGGACAGATAAAAACAAAAACTACACCCTTTTATAAATATGGAATCTAACATCCTCATACTCAGAAACAGAGTGGGATGGTGGTTTCAAGGGATTGTGGGGAGGCTAATTGAGAGCGATGGTTAAAGGAGAAAAGCTCCAATTATGCAGGGTAAATAAGTTCTGGAAATCTATAGAGCCTGTAACTAGCAGCACTCTACTGTATACTGAAACCTGCTAAACAGATAAATCCTGGGTTAAGTAGTCTTATAATACAACATCGATAATAAGTGGGGAAGGTGGTAACTGCGCGGGGGGGGGGGGGAGGGTGAGCTTTTGATACAAAGAGAAGTAAAAGGCCAGTGAAGAAGAAATGAAGCAAAATAAAAAAGCTTCAGTCCAACCTCAGAAGAACAACTTGAGAATGCCTCTAGTTTTTGTGCTTCATCCGGGTGCTTAAGATAAAAGCCCAAACAGGAAGCTTCACAAAGAAAAATTAAGCAATGAACTTTGCCTTATTTTGCAAGATATACCACCACTTCCTCTTTTTTTTTGTGTGTGTGTGTGTACACACACACACACACACACACACACACACACACACACTCCATAGCATGCATGTGGAAGTCACGTGGACAGCCTTGGGTGTTGATCCTTGCCTTCTACGTTGTTTGGGGCCTTGTTCATTGCTCTGCTCACTAGGCTGGCTGGCCCGTGAGCTTCTGGAAGAGTCTCCAGCCTCCACCTGTCACTATAGGCACACCGGGATTACACATGCTCATGCCACAGGGTCGAGTTTCATGAGGGTTATGGGGACGTGAACTCAGGCCCTCAGGCTGGAGTGGTAAACATTTTATACACTGACCCATCTTCCCAGTCCCTTCTCTTCTTAAAACCAAAATACAGTTATTATCATTCTGTTTTCATTTTGAATTCTTAAGAAAAATTTTCCTGACAGTGTTAAGTAGCATGTGATAAAATAAATGACATGCTCCAGAGCCTGGGGCAGGATATACAAACAATGTGACTTTCAGATAGTAAGATGCCAATGCTCCAGACCAGAGATCGTAAGGAACCATGCTGTTTTTCAATATTATCTGTCACTGGTCACACACGATTTTTGTTCATTCTTGAAGTGGCAGACTGTAGCATAAAATTTAAACATGTTGTATTTCCTTCCTGGTCCTGCATACAACCTGATCACTGGTTTTGTAACTGAGCTCTTCCGGTGGTCACTCTCTCCTTCCCCAGCAGCCCATTGCTGTAGGGTAGCCTTCCTTGTGATTATTTCTGCAGTAAATGGAGCCAAACTTCTTGGAGAAAGGGGGAACTTTGGAGCACTTCCATTTATTTATTTCTGTTTCAGTTTCCTAATATATTGTCTAAAACACAGAAGTGCCAAGACAGGATTACAAAAAATTACGGTATTAAGTTGGATACCAAGCGCCTCTCAATATGTAGTTATATGTATAACTTTGAGGATAACGTTAAAATTCTCTCCTGAAGGCCCATGCTAAGAGCACTCTGGTCTACAAGATGACCAGCTCAGAATATTGGGCAGCTAGATCCATGTGAGGCACACTCAGATCTATTCAGTGGACAACAGTAATATCAGACATTACTGGTTTGACAGTCATAAATGCAACAGATAGGATTATTGATTGTTTTCATGCACAGATCTTTTATTCTGTGTACAAGTATACAGGATTCATTTTTACTATACAAGACAAAATCAGACCTGAAACATTTTTTAAAGATAGAGGGAAATGTTTTTAAGAAGATGAGGTAAAATAGCTTTGTCATTCAAAGACTGCAGCAGCCAGACCACAACTTCTTTTTGCTCCTAAACAAGGCAAAAATAAATAAATAAAATGATTTCTCAAAAAAGAATTCTGGGGGCTGTGGATGTAGCTGATCACAATGCTTGCATAAAGCCCTGGACTTGACCCCCAACATCACGTAAACTGGTCATGGTGGTGCATGCCTATAATCTAGCACTAGGAGATGAAGTAAAGAGGATCAGAAATTCAAGGTCATCCTAAGTAATACAGAGAGTTCAAAGTCAGCCAGGGCTAAATGAGATCCTGTCTCAAAAAAAAACAAAAAAACAAAAAAACAAAAAAAAAAACAAAAACGAATTGTGCAAAAAAAACACCCCCACAAAACAATGCTCATACACACAAATGGAACTTCTGTACAAAGCATGTACAGATAAAATTTCCTCATTGTTGAGGTGTTGAAGGAATAGTGCAGTTTAGATGACCTTTAATTAGACCCACACATAAGAAAGCCAAGCTCTCGGAGTACACTCCAAGTGCCTATGTAGCTGTTAAGTACATGTTTGTGCACATTGAACAGTTAAATATTAAGTTGTGTGCATGCGCAGTCAATGGGGACCCCGTTATTTGCCCACGCTCATGGTGAGCCCCAGGCTCTGTTGCGCGGGAAGTCCTGATTTCTGGGACGGAGGGTGCTGAGCATCAGGTGGCTCTCCTCATTGTACTTTCCCTTGCATCCCTCTACCTGCTCCCACCGTGTCCCAAACACAGATCCCAAAGGAGCTCTTGTGCTCTGCATGAACCTTCTTGTGTATGATTCTTTTTCTTCTCAGAGCTCTGGATAAGGGAAAAGCCACCTTTTTTTGGGGGGGGGGGACAGGCATAACATACAAGACTCATGATGAGGAAGTAGCACACATGTGGTAGTGCCCGTCATAGCACATGGATGATTTTGTCTTCAATATGCAATCCTGGTCATCCTTTGAAGTATGGAAGCACTCCTGCCCAATGGTTACTCACCGTGCACCTAATAACAACAGCATTTAAGAGTCCTTCGTAACTGAGACACAGCGTTCCCTCTCATTATTTCAGTTAAACTTATAACACCATATGTAACAAATTATCTCTACTTTATAGAGGCGGAAATTGAACTTCAGCGATGGTAGAGGATGTACCGAAGATCAGGCAGCAATGAATGGAGGATTTAACCCAGCCATCCCCTGACTCAAGGTCCCTACGCTTTTCTAGTATGTCACATTTTAGACTTGCTCCATGATTCTGTCAGAGCTCTTTCCTCTGGTTTTATATACAAAAATCTGCAGTCATTCTACAAGTCCCCTCATGGTTTTGAAATTCCTAGTACCTAAAAGGTCCTATCAAGCTCCCTTCATAGTTTCCAAATTGTTTAGTCGTGAGCAGAGGCTGAGTTCCATATTCTGAAGGAGGGTTGGAATGCCCAGGTAGGTCTATAGCTGGCAGTTTTCCAGAAGGTCTGTGAAGAAGATTCTATGTGTTCGAGTGTGATTAAGAACCCTACAGACAGGCCATGATGCAGGTTTGCTATGAAAATGCACGTTTTTAATACCTTAACTGCCCTTCTTGCTTAAATGTAAAAACCAGAAAACACTTAGAATGTCACAATAATGGTCTACATATCTACTTTAGAAATCGCCTTAGCTGGCTGCGGTGGTGCATATGTGTGATCACAGCATGTGGGGCATTGAAGCAGGAGGACTTAGAGTTCAGGGCTAGCCTAGGCTATAATAGACCTTATCTCACACGGCAACAAACAACAACAAAACAAGCTGCCTTGGAAACCCACTCTTTCTCTTCTCCCTTCCTAGCCTGCAGGAACTGTGCATCTCTGCCAAGACTTTCCTGAAATCTGGGCTATTCCTGCTTCCCATGGTTAGCAACAGCCGGATTCCTCCCTCTGTAACTTCCTTCTCCTCCTGAGTTTCACCTGGAGCTGGGATTTGTGGATTTCACTTAGTCTTCTAGGGTGACAGCACTATGTAATGCAAACGACTATTGCAAGTTCATCGACCTCATTTCTTCCCTTCCTGTGTGACTGTGGGCAAAATAGTCAGCCTCTAGCTGTCTGATTCCTAAACTGCAAGATGATTTAAGACTAAAGGAGACAATGGGAACGAAGTCCCAGCCCAGCCCAGAATCCTCAGTACATGCTAGCTCCCTCCCGCCACTGCCTTGCTCTTTTTCCTTTCACATATAATGTGTTGTAAGGCTTTGTTTGTTTGTTTGGACAGGAAACAAATAGAGGTCAGCACAGAGATTACCAAATATTTCAGTGAACGTAAGTGGATGGTCTGGTCTTCTCCAGGATGAATCTGACCCAGAACTCAGGCCCCAGTTAGTGTGAGAGGAAAGAAAACATTCCAGGATGAGAAAGAAGATATGGGATATTGCATATTGTGGGAGAAAGGGAAATATACATTTTTATATGTCCTTAGTTTTTTTTTTTTTTTTTTTTATTCAATCTGGTCCAGGCTGAAAAACTAACTCAAAAATCCTCCTATCTGCCTACAAAAAGGCATTGTCCTATTTTTATTCAATCTAAAAAACAAACAAAACACCATGTACAAATTTCTATATAAGATGTATTATAGATAAAATAGCGAGAGTGATATTTCATAAGTTTTTATTTGTAAATATATTGCTTTTATGTGACTACTATCATTTAAAATGTGTATGCATGTATGCAAATGTACTCATATATGTTAAATAAAAAATACATGTCAACTCCAAGTCCTGGGAAGACCATGTTAAGTGAAGCAGGTAAAATTTCCTCCCCCGTGTCTACATATAGCCTCTTCTTTTGGTTGCATAAAGCTCCCATGGGCCCTGGGAGGATCTCCACCTTTGTCGTCCTCTCCTTAAGTAGCATCACTTTTTCCACCTCTTTCCTTCTAAAGGGAAAGGCTTATTAACAGAGATTAGAATAATATTTACCAGGCCAAGTGTCCTACTTTTATATTGTAAGAGGAAGTTAAAAATTAAAATAAACAAATGCTCTGAGTTGGCCCCAAACCGGGGCCTCATGCAGAAAATCAGGAACTAAATTTTATAAAGAATCAGCTTTGGGGCTGGAGAGATGGCTCAGCAGTGCAAAGTGCTGGTTTTCAAAGCCTGAAGGTCCAGGTTCAATTCCCAAGTGAAGCCTGATGCACAAAGTGGCTATTCCTGCTTTTCTTTTTTTTATTAGTGTTACCATAGTATAGTTTTTTCTATCCATTTACTTTAAATTTAGATATGTCTTTAAAATGAGTGTCCAGTAGACAATCTATAGTTAGTTCTTGTTATAGCTTTCCATTCATTCTAAGAACTATTTTTAATTGATACATTCAAACTACTTTTGTTTAAAAATTATTGATATAGTTTACTCAATCTCCACCACATTTGTTATTATCCTCTATCGGTTGTTCCTGTTTTTCGGTCTTATGTTTTCTCTTTTTTAGCATTTTGTAGTTTTACCTGAGCATTTAGTTCTATGTCCATTTTGTCTCCTTCCTCAGCATATCAGTATATTTCTTATGCCTGTATGTGTATATGTATGTTTGGGTGTATGTGTGTGCAGGTGTGCTTGCCATGTGTGTGAGTGTATATGGAGGCCAGAGGACAAGCTTGGATACCATTCCAAAAAAATTATTTTTATTTATTTGAGAGAAAGAGAGAGAGAATGGGTGAATTAGGACCTCAAGCCACTGCAAACAAACTTCAGATGCATGCACACTTTGTACATCTATCTGGCTTACATGGGTCCTGGGGAATTGAATCTGGGTCCTTTGGCTTTGTAAGTAAGAACCTTGACTGCTAAGCCATCTCTCCCACCCAGGAACACGTTTTTAAAACAGCATCTTTGATTAGTCTGGTGCTCAGCAATTAGGCCACGTTGGCTGACAAGTGAGCCCAAAGGAGCCTCCTGTCTCTGCCTTGTCCGCACTGGGATAAAAAGCATGCACCACCATGCCTGGCGTTTCTCCATGAGTTCTGGGCATTGAACTCAGGTCCTCATGCTTGAGAGGTAAGCACTTATCAACAACGCCATCTTCCTAGCCTCCAGATGTGCTTTTTTTAACCTTCCTTTTAGCATTGCCTTAGATTTCAAAATCTCTGTTTCCAACTGTATTAGCTACCTTCTCGTTGCTGGGACAAAACACCCTGCCAGATGTAGCTTATAAGAGGAAAGGGTTTATTCATATTATAGGTTTCAAGTGGAAGTGGCATTGGGGTGGGAAAAGCATGGTGCAGGCAGGAAGATGGCTCACGTCACATGTCAGTAGCATGAGTAGTCAGAATGGGCTGAGCTAGCGAACACCCAGTGTGGCTGCACTAATAAACACCCAGTAGGGTCTCACTAATAAACCTCAAGATCCACCCACAGTGGCATACCCGCTCCAGCAAGCCTGCACCTCCCAAAAATTCCTCCAGCTGGGAACTGAATATGAGGCTATGGGGGACCTTTCACATTCAAACCATCACGTCAACTAATCCATATTCTCTTTCAAATCACACTACACTGCTTCATGAACCCAAAATAACCATAACTCATCTTTCCTATTCACTGTATCATTACTTCCATCCATTCCGTGTACATAAGCACGTGTGCGTGCACGCATGCACACACACACACACACACACACACACACACACACATCTAAGCATCCAGGATGTTGATGGGATGGCAACTTCCCAATTGTTTTTACCTATAGAACCTGAAAATAGAAGCCATGTTGTGTGCTTTTATGGCCTGATTTCATTGTGGAGGACCTAAATCAAGGCTGAATAAAACAGGCGCGAGACAGTTGTGGGGGAAGCCTTCATTCTTTCATAATGATGGCTGCCATGAAGTACAGAGTTTAATGGAAGTGTGCATTAAGTGGAAGCGAGTCCCCTCTCTTCCAAGTTTGTGGTGAGTTGTGATCAAGAATATGGATTTGGCTGGGCGTGGTGGCACATGCCTTTAATCCCAGCACTCTGGAGGCAGGAGTAGGAGGATTGCTGTGAGTTTAAGGCTACCCTGAGACTATATAGTAAATTTCAGGTCAGCCTAGACCTGAGTGAAACCCTATCTCAAAAAACAAACTAAAAAAGATTTTGGATTTGCAGCTTGCAGGGTGTGGCACACACATTTAATCCCAGCGCTTGGGAGCAGAGGTAGGAGTCTCACTGTGTGTTGGAGGCCAGCCTGAGAAACAATATAGTGAATTCCAGATCAGCCTAGGCTAGAGCAAGACTCTACCTCAAAAAACAAAACAAAAAACGAAAGAAGAAAGAAAGAAAGAAAGAAAGAAAGAAAGAAAGAAAGAAAGAAAGAAAGAAAGAAAGAAAGAAAGAAAGAAAGAAAGAAAGAAGAAAGAAAGAAAGAAAGATAGATAGATATGGATTTGGGGGAGCTGGAAAGATGGCTTAGCAGTTAAAGCACTTGCCTGTGAAGCCTAAGAAGGACCTGGCTCCTTTCCCCAGGACCCACTTAAGCCAGATGCACAAGGTGGCGCATGCATCTGGTGTTTGTTTGCAATGCCTAGAGACCCTGGTGCATCCATTTTCTCTCTCTGTCCTCTCTCTCTCTCTCTCTCTTAAATGAATGAATGAATAAATAAATAAATAAATACATAAAATATTTAACAAAAGATTATGGATTTTGCCAAATGCTTTAAAATTGAGATGATCTTATGTTCCCTTTTTTAAAATGTCTATAAATGATGAATAGCACTGCTTGATTTTTTTCTTAAATCATGAAATTAATTGTGGTTTGGATATAAAATATAACCCCCAAAGGGCATTGGAGATGTGGTCCTCAGTTAATGGGTTAGGAGGGGACTGAGTCATGAGGCACTGACCTCATCATGGGTTTGATGTGTTCATAGTGACAGGCCCGCGACGAGGCTGGACCTATCTGTAGAAGCAGGTTACTGTCTCTGAAGGGTGTTTCTTTCCTTGGCCCCATCCTGTTTCTGTTTTCCATGAGGTGAACCACTTTGTCCCACCATATGCTTCCTGTTTGATTACAGTGCTCTTCTGACTTCCTGTACTATACACAGGCCCAAAAGCCAAGTGACCATGGATTGAAACCTTTAAAACCATGAACCAAAACAAATCTTTCCTTCTTGGAGCAGTTTATCAGGTATGGCTGCCACAGCAATGGAGAGTCTGAATAACGCAGTAATCTTAAACTAAACCTTTCCACATACTGCCAATTTGGGTTTGTGTGTGTAGTGTTAAGGGTTTTGCCTCTATGTTCGTGAGGAATATTGTGTTATAGTTTCTTTTATGGCAATTTCTTTTTTAAAGAATTAAATTTTTTTATTTTTGGGGGGACGGGAGGAAGAGAGAGGGAGAGAATAGGCATGCCAAGGCCTCTAGCCACTGCAAACAAACTCCAGATACATGCACCACCATGTGCATCTGGCTTATTTGTGGGTTCTGGGGAAACAAACCTGGGTCCTTAGACTTTGCAGGCAAGCGATTTAACCACTGAGCTATCTCTCCAGCTCTTCTGGCAATGTCTTTGATTTTGTTATCAACATAATGCTAGCCTTATAAAATAAACTTGTAGGCATTCTCTTGTAATTTTTGGAATAATTTATGTTGGATTGATATTATTTTCTTTTTTAAAAATGTTGGCAGCATTCACCTGCCAAAGCCATCTGCTTCCCAGATGGAACTTTCCTTCCATGGATGAGTTTTAAAATTACTTGGTGTAAAAAAATTCACTCTCTGTTTATAGTTCTCCATAGTCTACCAAATGCTGCACACAGCAAGAAGGACATCAAGATATAGAACAGTCCTTTGCTATCCTAAAAGATACAAATTCTCTTGTGTGGTGAACCCTACTCTACCTCCACACATAACCCTGTAAAAACAATCTGGTCTCCATTCCCTTCTATTTTCCCTTTCCTAGAATTTCATATAACTGGAATCACATGGCACATAATTCTTTGAATATGGATTTTTTTCATTTAATAAAAATGTAAGCCAGATGCACAAAGATGAGGCAGGTGCAAGGTTGCACATGCCCACTAGGTGGTG
The DNA here is from genome assembly GCA_036365145.1 of Orientallactaga sibirica. Lineage (NCBI taxonomy): Eukaryota > Metazoa > Chordata > Mammalia > Rodentia > Dipodidae > Orientallactaga > Orientallactaga sibirica. Next base: position 29,458,491 of record JAEOAD010000022.1, on the reverse strand, counting down.
CAAGCATCTGGAGTTCAATTACAGTGGCTGAGGCCCTGACGTGCCAATTCTCTCTGTGTGTGTGTGTGTGTCTCTAAAAAAATTTTTTAAATTATTTTTGAGATTTAGCCATTTTGTTAGGCATACTAATTATAATTCTTTTCATGTGGACATAAGGCAGTTTGTTTTTCATTTGCATTTGAGGGACATATAAATTTTTTCGAGGGTATTGGCTATTGTAAATAAAGTCTCTATCTGTTGATTGTTCCCCACTCCCTGAAGAATTGGTAAGATTTTCTGATATGTTGAGAAATTTTGGATTATATGCTACACACTTCAAATGTTATGCTGTGAAGCTCTGGGTCCTGCTGAAATCTTCTACTATATTAAGTTCTAGTTGTTTGTAGGCAGCCAGTCCAGTCGGTTTCAGAATGCAGGTTAATTCTCTCCTGCCTTTGGTGGGTCATGATTCCAACGATGACTTTCCAAGTCTTTGTTGTGCTGTTTGGGTTTGTACACTGTGTGCAAAATTCAAGAGTTTTTCTGAGACTAAGGGGGTGTTTTATTGTAATTTGTCAAAGTTTATACTGTGTTCTTTGAGTATATTCTATGTCCAGGTGGAAACGGAGCTGATCTTGTTATTTATATAGTTTGAAACACAGGATCAAGAATTACCTTCTTATATTCTCTCCCATGTGGGGTTTTCCCTGTACTTTATCCTTTTATGAGCTCCTTTTATTATGGCTTGAAAGATAGGATTGTCTTAAACCCTGTTGACTTGTGCTGCCAGTTAGCCACATCTAGTTGGGGCTAATGATGAGGCAAAGTAACAAGAAATAAAGAGAAAAGTATGAGAATTCTCCCCTGCTACATTACCCAGGTTTAGAGGGTCAATGTTCTCTTCTTCTTGGGCATCTTTGTGATAGAGACAAGGCAAATCTGTTCAGAGTTGGCCGTGAGGCAGGTTCAAAAGAAAAAGGCAAACAGTGATTTCCCTACAATCTCTATGTTGGAGAAGCCCTTTGTCTTCTACACAGCTCTCTCTTCAGCTTCCTTTGAGGAAAATGCCAGAAGATAAATGAGGGACTGAAGAGATGGCTTAGTGGTTAAGCGCTTGCCTGTGAAGCCCAAGGACCCTGGTTTGAGGCTCAATTCTCCAGGACCCACGTAAGCCAGATGCACAAGGGGTGTATGCATCTGGAGTTCATTTGCAGTGGCTGGATGCCCTGGCGTGCCCATTCTCTCCCTCATCTCTCTCTCTCTCTCTCTCTCTCTTTCTCTCAAATAAATAAATAAATAAATAAATAAAATTAAATTAAAAATTAAAAAAAAAAAAAGACTAGCCTGAACTACAGAATGAATTCCAGGTCAGCCTGGGCTGGAGTGAGTCTACCTCAAAAAAAATTATTTTAAAAAAAAGAAGATAAATGAGAAAAAAATGAAAGAAAACTCATAAGAAGCATCTTAATTCTTACCCAATTATATTTGACAAAAGGTGTTCATTTTACTATTCTTTACAGCTTCTTCATAAAAACTTACTTGTCTGTGTGAATGAACTATTTCATACACAAAGATATGATGTGAAGACAAAATAAATGAAAATTGAAATCTTGCTCATGAGCTTAAAGTTGAAAGGGCTCTGAATGAAGCTAATAAAATATCTTCCTTGTGTGGCATTATAATCTAGAATTTAAAGGATTTACAGAACAGATTCTCACTGAAGTTGAGCTATGAGTAAAAATTTATAGCTCATGACAGAGAGTAAAACATCATGAGAGGAAGACCATAGAAAAGAAAAAACAAGCCCAACAGAACATAGCAGAATAATTTTAAATAAGTAAATTAAGATAGCTAAAGAGGAAAAGCACAAAAAATAGGGCAGTTTTTTTTTTTTTAAGTAAGAGAAAGAAGTAAGAGAACTGAATAGTCTTTTAAAATAAAAATGTCGTTTATTGGCATGGGAAAATGGAGTTATTAAACACTGGGACTGGGAAAGAAGTGGCAGGCGAGAGCATGGATTTGAGGGCATCCATATGAACCACAGAGGATGAAGAAGTCCAGATTATGGCAGCACAGTTAAGGCACATAAACGTTAGCATGGGAAATTCTAATACACGTCCAAATAAATGCTACAGAAGAACAGAACCAATGGGGAAAGACTGAAGATCCCAAGTTGAAGACTTCACTCAAAGCACACTTAGTTCTCAACAGGATAGATAAAACTAAGCCATCAGACCAGGGCAAGTGTCCCTCCTTGAGTATGGCCTGATGGTAATTCAATATTCACTCAGACAAAAGCCTAGGTAAATTTGGAATTAACCTTCCTTTATTTAGAGAGGACATCTCAAAAACTTACAGCAAATTACATCGTTGTTGACAGACTAGCAAATGCTTTCCCCTATTGCAAATAAGACAATGATTTCTAATTTTGGCATTCCAATTCAATATTGCAGTGGTAGTTTTCTAGTGTGGCAGCACAAGAAAAGGAATAAAAGCCATGCAGATTATAAGATTATATGTCCTACTTACATATTCATTAAATATTTCTGTTGTTAATTATTACTTTCATTTTTGGAGTTTATTAATATTTCACATGAATAACCAATATCATGGTGTATTTCTTTTAAAATAGTTTATAATCCATAAAATGAACAAATTCCACTGGCTTCCTTCCTTCTAACTGAGTTACTTAATCCTTTGCTTTGATTACATTTTCTTCTGGTAACTTTCATGCCCCCTGCTGCCCATTTACTGCACATAAAGCATTACATAAAATATTCACAGACATTTACATTTAGTTACCAAGAAATTCTCCACCAGTCTACAGTACCATTTTTAAAAATATTTTACTTATTTATTTATTTATTTATTTGAGAAAGAAGACAGACTGACAGAGAGAAAGAGGTAGAAGGCCTCCTGCTACTGCAAACCAACTCCAGATGCATGTGCCACTTTGTGCATCTGCCTTTATGTGGGTATTGGGGAAACCAACTCAGGTAGTTAGGCTTTGCAGGCAAGTGCCTTAACTGCTGAGCCATCTCTCCAGTCCAAAACTAACACTTTGATGGTAAAAATAAATCTTTGCATATTTGGGGACTTCCAGTTAAGATGGCAGCATGGGAACCAAGCCAAAGCAGCCTAGGGGAGAAAAAAAAAAAAAAAAAAAGTAGCCAAAAAAAAAAAATTTGTGTATTTGAATCAGCCTTAGGGGTCAATATATGGCAAGAAACTCTTTTTTTTTAATTAAAAATGTAAAACATGCTTAATATTAATAACACAAAAATTGTGATCAATCATAACATCATTGCTTAAAGATAACCACCATCATCAAGTAGAAGATATCCTTCTGGAATTGTCTCTAGCAATACAATTTTTTCTTTTTTTCTTTTTTGGTTTTTCGAGGTAGGGTCCCACTCTAGCTCAGGCTGACCTGGAATTCACTATGTAGTCTCAAGGTGGCCTCGAATTCACGGCGATCCTCCTACCTCTGCCTCCCAAGTGCTGGGATTAAAGGTGTGTGCCACTGCGACCAGCTTGTATGCAATACAATTCTATGTTAAATTTGTTATTGCTATATCACTGTACAGAAGTTTGCTATTGACACTTTACCTATTATTATGTTGTGGATTCTTTCCCATACCACTGACCTCTTCACAATACAATTTCTTAATATTCCAAGTGAGTACCAATGTATTACTCTCTTAACCAGAGGCATTAAAATTGATGTGGCTATTTCCTAGGAAAACTAGCCCTGCAAATCAAAAGTCCTTGAACATTTGTAATTTACATCCTAAAGTGCACAATTTCTGGCTTAGAGATAAGAATATTGTTAAGGCTGCTCATGTTTACTAATTTAATTCTGAAAAGTTTATACTGACTTACACTCCTACCAGAAGCATGTGTTGATGGCCAAAAAAGTGGCTTTAAAAAAATTGTTTTTTTTAGGGAGAGACAGAAAATTGGCATGCCAGGGCCTGCGCCACTGCAATTGAACTCCAGATGCTTGCACCACTGATGGGCTTGTGCAACCTTGTGCTTGCCTCACCTGGCTAACATGAGATCTGGAGAGTCCAACATGGATCCTTAGGCATCTCAGGCAAACGCCTTAACTGCTAAGCCATCTCTGCAGCCCAAAAGGGCCTTTTTAAAACTGAAGAAGCAAAAATATCTTGCAAATAAAACTATGGATAGCCGTGCGTGGTGGCGCATGCCTTTAATCCCAGCACTTGGGAGGCAGAGGTAGGAGGATTGCTGTGAGTTTGAGGCCACCCTGAGACTACATAGTGAATTCCAGGTCAGCCTAGCTGAAAGTGAGACCCTACCTCGAAAAAAAAAAAAAAAAAAAAAAAAAAAAAAAACTATGGATAAGGAAAAGCTGTATATGGTTGTCTGCGATGAATAATTTTTTTTCTACAAAGGTGTCAGAGAATTAGCAGGACTTTTAGAAGAGTGTTAAGACCTACTAAGTGCTTCATTTTGTGCTCCCGACTGTTTCTTCATCCATGATGCAGGAATAACCCCTGTTCTTCTGAACAGTGTTTTGTAAAGACACAGTGAGATGATTCATATGAACATGTTTTGAAAGCTATAATATACATGGAAGGTGTAATCATTCACATGTAGACAGATTTGATACCCATTAGATTGTTTATATGTGTCAGTACTTCCTTAGTATATCTCAATGTCAATCACATTCTCAATTTTCAACCTCATACCATCAGAAAAGTAATTTTCAGTCGATTCTTATTTCCATTGGTTTATTTTAAAGTTGTGAAATAATGATTGTACCACATAGACAGTTATGGCCCAGCTGCCAATTCCATTAACGTGCTTTCTCTTAGAAAAGGAACCATCACCCTAGAAAATAATAACTTATTAAATATTCTCAGTTTAAAAAATATCTAGCACTTTTACAGCACATCTGGGTGCATTCTCAACTTGCTTAAATTGGTGTCTTTTTCAAATTTATTTTCCATGTTGCTTTGCATTAAGAAGATAGCTTGAAGATTAATCTGAATAATTATAACCACACAAAACACAAAGCCAACATTTTCCATTTGGTGGGCTCTTGCTGAACATAAAAGCTAGCAAATTAGTGAGATAGGACTCTAAAGACAGGGGAAATGACAAGGTTGTGGGAAGGGAAAGGAGTCCCTTACTCCAGAGTCTGGTAGAAGCTGTGAAGGTTGCTGACAGAAACAGCATTCCTTTTATATAGAGATATTTTCAGATAGGAACGTTGCAATAGCAACAACACATATATAGTCATTCTCCTTTCTCGTCCTTTTCTAAGAATCTCATGAGAACCCCCCCCCCCAACAGTAAAAGACTTGTACATCCCTTGTGGTCTGTGATTTTATCCTATCACAATGTAATCCCATCTAGGGCACCTCTGGAGCCCCACTAAAATCTCACATATAAAGTCCTCATCAGCACCCTTCTCACTCCTTCAGTATAGAGGCAAGACCACCACACAGATTATTAACGGGGGGGAGGGGAGGTTTCTTAGCAACCTTTGAGATGTAACTTTACAGCCACCAAAAGAGATTGTGTGGCTACTGCTACAAGACACTTTAAACATGACTCCCCTTGAGAAGCCGTTGGGTGTGTCTTAATCTTTCTCTGAGTCCCTACTAAACTCCATGCTGTTAAAATTCTCCCTGAATCATCTCCAACTCTGCTTCATGCTGGCTCATCTTGAAATTCTTTTCTCTGGTGAAGTCAAGATCTGGCTTCACCTGAATGGAGGTCCCTGAGGGATAAGGAACTCCGTTGGTGGCTGGCTCAGTTCTGGGCTATGTGTCCTGCGTGGCTGCCAGGCCTCTATACTAAAGGAGTGAGAAGAAGGGTTTGATGAGGACTTTAGCCCATTCTACCTGCTTATTACCACAGGCCTCCAGCATGCTTCACATTTGGCTGAGGGCTTCAATCTTTAAACTCCACTTGCCCTCCTCCAGATGCTTGGTATATGGTTTAAGCTAGCCTCAAATTCAGGATCCTCCTGCCTCAGCCTCCTGAGTGCTGGAACTACACACAAGTGCCACCACACCTGACTTAGCATTTGTATTTATTCAATGCTACTGTTTGTAGACACCTACTTAATACTTAAAGGATTTAGGGAATGATGTGTAGGAAAATATAGGAGCAGAGAAAAAAAAAGAAAAGCGATCTGGCAATTATGTAAGGTGAAATAAATAGCCCCTCTCCCCCTTTTCATTATTTTTACTGCCCATGGAATGATAAAATATAAAAGGGTAAAGAGACCCCATACAGTTGCTTAGTACAATCTATCTTAAAACTGAGAAACTGGTCCTTCAACATAGACAAACTAATAACTGAGCCAGGAAAACACCTGGCACCATGCTCAAGTCTTATGATCTTTCTACCACACCAAATTGGCTTAAAAAAATCATTTTAGTGCTGAAAGGATGACTTAGATGTTCAGGCGCTTGCCTGCAAAGCCAAAGGACCCAGGTTCAATTCCCCAGGGCGCACACATCTGGAATTTGTTTGCAGCGGCTGGAGGCCCTGGTAAGCCTTTTCTTCCTTCCTTCCTTTCTCTCTTTCTTTCTTTCTTTCTTTCTTTCCCCCCCCTTCTCTCTTTTTCCCTGCCTATTTCTCTCAATAAATAAATAAATAAATAAATAAATAAATAAATAAATAAATTTAAAAATTTTAGGTTTAAACCCTAGAATCATTTGAAACAGAAGAGGTCAATGCTGCTCTCAAAAGCAAATTCTAATCGCTTAGATTTTCTTGGCAACTTAGAAACGTTATCTCTAAATTAAAAAAAAAAAAAAAAAAGTATGCCAGGTGTGGTGGCGCACGCTTGGGAGGCAAAGGTAGGAGGATCGCCATGAGTTCAAGGCCACCCTGAGACTACTTAGTGAGTTCCAGGTAGGTCTGGGCTAGAGTGAAACCCTACCTCGAAAAACCAAAAAACAAACATAAAACCCTGTAGCACTTTACAATGCAATTTTGTACACTGTGCACCACTTTTACCACCCATTATCTCATTTGATCCTCATAAAAACCCTTTCAGACAAGGCAAGGGAGACATTATTGTCTCACATTTTACAAGCAGTCAGTAAAACCCAAAGATATCCAACTGACGTAAGGTCATTGGAGGCAGGAGGGAGCCAGGACTCTAATGCTTTTCCTACACACTATTGGTTCCCTCACAAAACACCAAATGGCTGTATTCTCTACCTAAAGGATGCTCGCTTCCCAGAAGACCCCGCATCAGTTTAGGAAAGCCTGGGTCACACAAAAAATACAGAGGGTATTCCTACTTTGCACCTAGTTCCCATCTTTAAGCAAACCTTTTCTTACCCCTTCTCTTCGTCCTGATCCTTATTTAGCCTCTTTTTTTTTCTAGTTGTTGAAAGCCTCTTGAATGTCACTCCAAAGCTCCACCCTCTCCATACAAGAAGTCGCGTCCTTGGTATCCAAGGTAACCACGTAGAAGACTACATCTTGCTCCTTCCGGTCCGGTCTTTTCATTGGCCAGTTGGATTTCCAATGGCCAATGGACTTGCAGCAGAGGGAGCGTGCCTTTCGCATCGGAGTTTACCACGGGCTCTTGTCCCTCGCAGTGCGCAGCGCACTCCCTCCTGGGAAATGTAGTTTCAAAGCTGCCAGAGAGCTTCGATGCCTGGCTCTCGTAGAACTACATTTCCCGTAGGCCATCGCAAAAGGGCGGGCGTAGGCCAAAAAGGAGAAAAAAAGTACAGGTCAGGGTTTCCATTTGGAACTTTGAATTTCCTGTTTGTTCCCAGGTTTGGTCTTGCAGGTGAATTCAAAGTGCAAAAATAATAGTTAATAATAATAAAAGTGCACGTGCTGGATCTTTCTTTTGGAAGCTTTTGCAGACGTTACCTTTTGGACGGACCTGGGGCGGTCCAGGGTGAAGCCCAAGTCCACTGGCTGTGCCGAGTGACTCCGGGTGGCTGGCGCTGTTCCGAGGGTGGCCGAGGGCGCTTGTCATGCTCTGGCCCTGCTCGGCTCGGGTGCTGGGCTGCTTTAGGCCCGGCGGGCTGTGGGCGTGGGCGGGCGCCGGGCTCAGGGCTGGCCGGCTCAGGCGCTATGGCTCCGGTGATGCCCAGGTGCCCGGGGCTCTGCAGGAGTGGACGCTGCTGGTGAACCCGTTCGGGCGGCTGCGGGTGCGGCTCCCGTGCCACCTGGCCGTGGGGCCCCTGGACCCCGTCACCCACCCGGATGGTGACCGAGTGCTGGTGGCGGTGCACGGTCCGGAGGGAGGCGCGCGGGGTCCCCAAGGCCTGCTGGTGAAGTACGACGAGGCCCTGCAGGAGGTGACCATCGTGTCAGACAGCGTGGATCCCCGGGCGTCGGTGGAGGTGAATGTACCTCTGAAATTTGGCAAGTGAAATTCAAATGGGTTTGGGTCCCCAGGGCACGCAACCCAGACCTTCAATTAGGTCCAGCTAGGCCCACGTGCATAAGTGCATTTGACCTGATGTTTCAACCTAACTTGGCACCTTTGGAAGCCTTCATCGGCCCTAATTTTCAGTTCCTGAGTAGAACAAGTATGTTCCCAATGAAGGAGGGGGAAAAATTAATAGAATGCAACCATGATTTGAAATAATGCAAGTCAAATAACATGTAAGGTGCTCCTTTTGTTATCACAATGTCATTAGCAGACGGGTTACATTTTGCAAGGTTATGATTTCTTCATGATCCATTCAGTGGTTTGTTGGTCTCCATCGTTCACATCTGGAGGGGTATCCCCAATCACTTCTGTGTATCGGATGTTTCATATCTAAGTATTTGGTTTCAGATATGCGCCCAGCTTACCCAAACATCCAAGTACATTCTCTGGGAGTAGCAAGCTTCGAGGGAACGCACACAGTCAGAACACCTAGGAAATGGATAATTCCTGCAAAATGTGTCCTACGTATTTGAGTTTTAAGTTATTTTCCAGATTCAAGCCACTGTGGACACATGTTTTCCCAACCCTCCATAAGGTGGCCAAAGGATGTCTCAGGTGTCATTCCGCAGGCTGTGTGCACCATTTTTGAGACAGGTTCCCTGTTAGCCTGGAACTCACCAATTAGGTTAGAAAGACTGGTCGGGGAGCCCCAGGGATTTCCACAGGATACAAGAGTGTCTGTAAGAATTGCTGTGCTTTTCTTTCCTTTTTCTTAGCCTACCATGATACTTTCTCTTTTTAGATAATACAGACTGACAGAAATAATCATTTCTAAAACCTGGTAGAAAGGTTTTACGTTTGATCCGTTGCCTTGGAGATTTACTTTCAGTGAGAGACCAAGCTGCGCTCTTCTAGGACTTAATAATAATAGGGACAGAAAACTGGCGGTCTAGGTTTCTAGTGTTAAGTTGCTTTGCAGCTCATTAGTACTGACTTTTTTTTTTTTCTTGTTTTTGCTTCTAGATTTGAATATCAAGTCATTGGGGTCTGGCAGTGTAAAAGTTCAGAATCTTGGATGTGATAATTGCCAAATTGAAACTGAGCAGGGAACGAGCATTATACAGTCTGTTAAGGTACTCCTCACGCCCCTCCTCTTCTCCAACCCTTTCCCTTGATCCCATGTAGAACTGCCACCTCCTGTATTCTGTCCCTCCATTTACATGTTTCCTGTCCCCTTCCCTCATCGCTCCCCTCTTCTGGCCTCCTTCTAGCTTCCTGGCCTCTACTACTGACTCATACTCCATCTTACCGACAGATATAAGAGTTCAAAGCTAGGATCTGCACATCAGAGAGAATATGCCACATTTGTATTTCTGCGCCTGAGTCACCTCACTTATTTTCCAGATCCACCCATTTTCCTGTGAATTTAATAATTTCATTTTTCTTTACAACTGAATAAAATTCTATCGTGTGTGTGCGCCACATCTTCATTATCCATTTAGTTGATGGACTTCTAGGCCAATTTCATTTCCTAGCCTCAGTGGTGGTTCCACTCTGCATTCTGTTTTTACTTCATCCTTTCAGCCATCTTTTTTGGCATTCCTGATTTCAACAGAGCTGGATTCAGGTTCCCTGATACAGCTATTCTAACCCGAGTCTTTGCTTTTATTCCTCTGTAAAATGAGAAATATATAATCCCCATCTCTCTTGCTACTGTGAGGATTAAAAAGAACAGTTCAGGGCTTAGCGGTTAGGGCGTTTGCCTGCAAAGCCAAAGGATCTGGGTTCGATTCTCCAGGACCCACGTAAGCCAGATGCATGAGGGGGCGCATGCATCTGGAGTTCACTTGCAGTGACTGGAGGCCCTGGCATGTCCATTTTCTCTCTCTTTTTCTGCCTCTTTCTCAAATAAATAAATAATATATATATATTTTTTTAAAAAGTACAGTTCATGTAACGTAGGTGATGTTGTTTTTGGTGCTGAGAAACTGCCAAAGAAGTGGTAAGTACAGTGGTCAGTGGTCAGTGGTCAGTGTTCATGATGATGAGCAGTCAGTACTGTTGAAAGCTCTCACCCGGGATCCTGGGTGTTTAGCTGGTATTCACAGCGATCTTTGTCTCCTGAGCCTTTACTCGGTGAAGCTGCAGTCCAGCACCTCCTTTTCCCTTTAAATGCAAGTGGTTTATTTTAATCCCTGTAACAACAATTGGTGTTTCTTTCCAGTTGACGTTTTTATTCTAAACATTGGGTTTCTGTTTTACTTCTGATTCTTCTTTTGTTGCTTTATTGGTATCAGGAAAGGAATATTGAAAATGGGGGCTGGGAGATGGCTTAGCGGTTAAAGGTGCTTGTGTGAAAGTGTTTTACTGAATTTACTCTTCTTTTTCTATGTTTTTGTGTTTATCTTTCAGAGTCAAAAATTACATGTTCAAACAAAAGGAGGCAAAGTGATCTGTCTGGGAACAGTATATGGAAATATAGATATTCATGCATCAGATAAAAGTGTAAGACTAAAATTTTCTTTTTTTAACAGTTGGCCCACAAAGTAGCATCTACAAAATTTGTGATGTAACATTACATTTATTAAAAAATATTTTTGATTATTTATTTGCAGAGAGAGAGAGAGAGAATGGGCACATCAAGGCCTAGTGTCACTGCAAACAAACTCCAGACACATGCACCATGTCATGTAGCTGGCTTTGTGTGGGTATTAGGATATTGAACCCAGACTATCAGGCTTTTCAAGCAAGTGCCTTTAACCACTGTTTGCTTTTGAACAGATTTTGGAATTAAGTTGATTAAATACTTGCAACTTAAATTTTACTATGTGACTTAATACTTTTGAAAGATACTTAGTTCCTTATTTAGAATCAGTAAAAATCTTTAATTCTTCAGAAAAGGTTTCTATTTTGATAATCATGAATTAAAATATCTCATTAAGGGCTCTGGGGAGGTGACTCAGTTATGAAAGAGACTTTCTTGGAGAGCTTCTTGGCCTGGGTTTAATTCCCCAGCACCTATGTAAGCTGGATGCGAAAAGTGTGGCATAAACATCTGGCATTTGTTTGCTGCAGCAGTAAGGCCTGACGTGTCTATAAATACACACATAAAAATGAATGAGAATTTTTTTTAATCTCATTAAGTAATAGCAACAATATATGGGATAAATTTTTCTTTTGTGTTTGGTTTACTTTTCCAAATTGAAGGGCAAATTTTGAAAATTAACTTTCTTCATTGTCTTCCACAAGGTGGCACCATTAGATCTTATTAGATAACTTTATTGCTCACCAAAACTTTTTATGTTTCCTTTTTCTTTTTTTGTAGTAGCCATAGGTATTTTAATTTTTATAGGAATAAAGTTGGTGCTTTTAATTTCCTATAACATACCATACTATTAATAATAAGTTTATAATTTTGGAAGTATTAATTTTCAGCTTTCTAATGTGACCAGTAGTGTTTTAAATCTAAACTGACAGTAAGAGGCTGTGAGCATATCTTGTGAAGTACGGCTGGCATGATTAAGTAGATTACAACCCTACTTGTTTCTACTGTTGTCACTTAATTTCCCATCACCTGTTTCTTAGATCTGTGAGAGGCTGTTTAGCCATCTAAATATAATATATCTTTTAAATTAACCTAGGAAAGTAGGGCTGGGGAGATGGCTTAGTGGTTTAAAGGCACTTGCTTAAAAAGCCTGATGGCCTAGGTTCGAGTCCCCAGGGCCTATGTAAAGTGAGATGCACATAGTGGTGCATGCATCTGGAGTTCATCTATAGCTGCAGGAGGTTCTGACACACCCATGACCATTCCCTCTGTTTCTCTCTCTCTCTTTGCCTGTCTTTCTCTGCCTCTCTCAAATAAATAAAAATATATTTAAACTAGGAAAGTATTGCACTTTTGAGGTGAATTTAGTTTGATTAATCAGATTGTTGTGGTCTTAGAGGCGTGACAGGCTAATGGATAACTTGACAGTTCCTTCAAGCTCAGACCTTTCATTGATGACTAATTGCTAAGTTACTATTACATTGCATATTTCCAGTCAGCTATGGATATCAGGAGTTTAAAATCACTATTTTTAGTAATTTGACCAATTAGTTATTACTTTTTGTGTGGACAGAGTCCAGTTAGAAGTGCTTCTTAGTTATTTCAGTTTTGAATCTTCTTTCAAATGTTTATCTTCTGGTGTTTCCTAAAACTGCCCCACAATCTATAAAAAGCCAGAGTATTCCTACTTAGCTGCCTACATTATGGACATATAAGACCATTTTTTTTTTTCAGGAATTTTATACTGTTACCTTAAAGCTGAGAAAGGCAAAATATTTATAAATTTGATTATAAGTAAAATAGTTTTCTTTGACTGATTTTTAGAAAGTACATGTATAGTAAAAGTTCCCATCATACCATAATTAGCTGAAAAGAAACTGGCTTGAAAGTAAGTGTGTATAGTATACCATTATTAATACAGCTAAATTTGAAAATAAATTTGTATACACTAAATCCAACAAGAAAAGTAATTCTAATGACTTATTTCTATAAGACCCTGGGAGTACTTTCTTTCCCCTTTATACTGCTAACTTCTAATATTTCAGTATCCTTGAAGCTCAGTTCTTGTTTCTGAACATTTTTAGCTGCAATCATTTTTGAAGGACTTCTTAGGAAGGATGACAGTGCTATTAATGTGTTCAGACATGTTTCTGTTTCCTCAGAAACCCCAGTGTACTATTGGAACTTGTTCCTGGGAAAACGTGTGGCAAGCCTTCCTGGTGACTCAGTTTATGATGTCAGCAATTTCATGTTAACACTTTATTTGTTTACCATACCACAGACAACTTCAAATTCTTTTTTTAAGATTTTATTTTTTATATATTTATTAGAGAGAGGGAGACAGAGAGAAAGTGAGTGAGTGAGAATGGGCACGCCATTCTAGCCACTGCAAACGAACTCCAGATACATGTGCTACCATATGCATCTGGCTTACATGGGACCTAGAGAATTGAACATGGGTCCTTAGGCTTCATGGGCATGTGCCTTAACCATTAAGCCATCTCTCCAGCCCAACTTAAAATTCTTAGCCATATTCCTTGTGGGTAGCATTTGAAACAATACATATTGAATTTTGTTAGAGCAATTTAAGGACAAATAATAAAATTCCTCTCATTCTGTTTATTAGAAAGTTACTACATTATTAAATGTGACACACAAAAGTCCTAGAAATTATAGTATAGTTAACTGCTTTAACATGCTGATAGAAATCATGATATCTCAGTAGAATCAAAGTATATGAAAATTGAAAGTTCATTCATGAAATTTTTCTCTTTTTTTGTTTTTGTTTTTTTGAGGTAGGGTCTCACTGTAGCTCAGGCTGACCTGGAATTCACTATGTAGTCTCAGGATGGCCTTGAACTCACGGTGATCCTCCTACCTCTGCCTCCTGAGTGCTAGGATTAAAGGCATGTGCCACCATGCTAGGCTTTCATTCATGAATTTATATTGCGATAACAGTAAACTTGAAATCAAAGACACCCTTCTTAATCTGATAAGGAAGATCTAAGAGAACTAGAACAAACACCATGCTCCACAGTAAGCCGCTGCACACTTTCCTTCTGAGGACAAGAGTGAAGTTGAGGTGGGCTACAGTCCACTGTTGCACTGGAGATGAGAACCAGATACAAAATAAGCAAAAATGAGCAATCACAGGGGATGCATTAATAAAAAGATTGGAAGGGAGGAAATGAAATGATAAATTGTAAATAACTATACATATGAATTTTTCTTAACAGATAAATGATCAGGACTAATGATTTTCTTATGCTTGCTGGATGTAAGCTAAATATTAAAGTCAAGATAAAATGAAATTTTAAAAGCTACATGGTATAAAAGCACCTTAAAATATCTAGTAAAAATAACTCTTAACAATGAATTGTACATAAAAAATATAAAGCATTATTAAGAGGAACTAAAGAAGACCTAAACGTAGGAATGACGTTGGACCTGTTGTACATCCTACAGAGACTAAGTGCGCAGTCTTGGATTTAGAGCTGGGGAACTGGAATCAACAAAACCATTGTGTACTAGGTAGTAACTTCCAGATTTGTTCACTAATTCGAGATGTGCCAGTTTGACTCTTATACTCTGTTTTATGATGAACTGACTAGAGTCTTTCTCTTACTAGACTGTGACTGTAGAAAAACTTCAGGGAAGTTCTGTTAACATATCTACTGAAGATGGCTTGCTGAAAGCCAAGTATCTTTATACAGAGTCTTCGTTTCTGTCTTCTGCTGCTGGGAATATTACACTAGGAAGTGTTCATGGTAAGCTGACAAAGGCCCCATACGTCTCAGACTTTCTGCATAGCATCAATTGTAAGAGTTGACTGTATAGTTGAAGAAGGATCAGGAAATTGGCCTTCTAGATAAGTAATTGCAGACTAGGGCTGGAGAGATGGCTTAGCACTTAAGGCGCTTGCCTGCAAAGCCAAAGAACCCAGTTTCAATTCCCTAGTACCCACGTAAGCTAGATGTACAAGGTGGCACATGTGTCTGGAGTTCACTTGCAATGGCTAGAGGCCCTGGCACACCCATTCTCTTTATCTCCCTCCCTCCCTCTCTGTTTTTCTCTCAAATTAATTAATTAAATAAATATTTTAGTGAAAGTTACAGACTAGACATCTTTTTTTAAAAAATATGAAAACAGAGTGACTCCTAAGCTTATTTAACTTATTTTGACAAGAAATGGAAGATTATGGTGTTACATAGGAAGCTAATAGTGGTCCTTATTTTGAATGCACATCTTACAAGAAACAACAAGGAGTGTATGTGGGATGTGATGGAAGCATATATTCATGTAAGGAGATGTGTTTTGGGTGGTTACTTTCATGCTGTGATAAGAAAGCTAACAGTTAAACTAATAGAACACTGGAGTGGATTGAATTACTGGAACGGCATGTTACTAGCTTTGCTTAAAATGCTTTATGTGCGTTTGTACTGCACCCTGACATTTCCAGTTGTCTTCAAGGACACTCTTGTGATTTCCAAAGCATGTCTCCACAGAGAGCAATATTACTTAATGCAAGAAATATTACTGGAAAGAAAAGGAGAGAGCATAATGGTGAGGTAATATGGCAACAGGCACGCTGGCTGGTGTTCAGGGTCACTGGGCTTGCTTTGTAAATTTCCACAGAGCAGATTCAAATCCAGGTGTGTTTTATGAAATGTTTTAGGTATAGAATAAAGAATCACTTATCCCAGAAAGGGCTGGAGAGATGATTGCTCAGTGGTTAAGGCACCTGCCTGCAAAGCCTAATGACCCAGGTTTGATTCCCAGTACCCAAGTAAAGCCAGAGGTGCAGAGTGGCACATGCACCTGGAGTTCATTTGTACCAGCTTGAGGCCCTGGTACACCTATTCTCTCTCTCTCTTTCTTTCTGTCTGTGTCTTTTCCTCCCTCCTTACTTGAAAATAAACAAGATTTTTTAAAAAAATAAAAAAAAAAAGAATTTGTGTACCAGGGCCTCCAGCCACTATAATCAAACTCCAGATGTGTGTGCTTCCTTGTGCGCATGTGTGACATTGCACACTGGTGTCCCCTTGTGCAAGTGGCTTACATGAGATATGAAGAGATGGCTTAGTGGTTCAGACACTTGCCTGAAAAGCAAAAGGACTCCGGTTTGATTCCCTAGGACCCACATAAAGCCAGATGCACAAGTGGCACGTGTCTGGAGTTCGTTTGCAGCAGCCAGAGGCCCTGGTGTACCCATTCTCTCTCTCGCTCTGCCTCTTTCTTTCTCTCTCTCTCAAATAAATAAATAAAAATAAAATATTTAAGTATTTTTAAAAGTTCCTTAATTAGTCTGTTTTGTGTTGTTATAACACAATACCTGAGTTTGGGCCTTTTATATTTAAAGACTTGTTTTGCTTGATGGATAGAAAGTCTAAAGAGCATGGTACAGGTGTTCTGCCCTGACTATGTCACAACATGGAGAAGTAGAAAAGAGGGAAATAGCTATGAATAGCAGCTTGTCAAGTGGTCTCATTATAAGAACATCTTTTCTCAAGACCTGATTGACTCCTGTAAGACCCACTGTCCTACAAGAGCAGCATCACTCCACTCATGAGGGTGGCCCTGTGGCCTGCCTTGTACAGGTCCTCACCTCTTAAAGGGTCCATTACCCCAGCACTGCCATAATGGGGTCTGAGCTTCCTAAACAAGACTCATTAGAGGAAAAACCCATCTAAACCATGGCATCCCTCCTCCAGGTACAATATACTTTCTCCTTCCTAAGATCCCCCCTGTGTACCAGCTCAGATTCCGGAATCTCCATGTCAAAAATCAGGTTCAAGTGCAGATGAGGCTCCTCAGTGTAATCCCTTAACTGCCTGAAGAGCACTTCCTGTGGGTCTTTATAGTGGTAAGTTTCAGAGACAAGTTAGCTACCCACCACCTATACCCACCTCAGATAAACGGCATTGTTTAATGGCTGGAAACACAATTACCATTACTTGGAGTGGATGGAAAAGTTTGGGAAGGTGGGTAGAGAAAACTAGTAAAACCAGAGAGCTCAAGTCTACTGCCTGTGCTACACCAAGGGAATAGGTGCAGAAATTCAAGCTGGGCAGCAAGACAAGAAACCAATGTGAGAAGTAAGCATGAGGGAGACAGTGGATGCCTCCTACGCTCAGTTCCCTTCATTTATTTTTATTATTTCAACCTCTAAACAAAGAGGGAGCAGATCCTTGATATTTATCACTCCACCTATTCATGAAGAACTAAAGTATAGTTTTATGGTGACTTAACTAGTAAATACAGTCACCTGTTCACAAGGAAATGGAGCTTAATTGTCTTACACTGGTGTTCGTGTAATGCAGCAATTTTTTTTCTTATAGGATAAGATCTTTCTCAAAAAGGCTAGTCATTAGTGCTTGTGATGAAAATGAAGCAGTCTTACAATAATGATTCTTAGAGCTAAAAAGCAGGCAAAATGTGCGTGTGTGTGTGCGTGCGCGTGCGTGCATGCGAGCATGTGTGTGTGTGTTGGAAGTCAGAACTGAATCATCAAGATAGAAACTAAAACTCAAGTGTAAGCACACCCAAGTAAAGCATGATAGAGGGATGATGCACAGATGCAATCCTGAAGAATATCCACAGCAAAGAGAAAGAAGGGATTGCACAGACACTTGTGCACGAGCAATTGTGCATTACGACGGACGACCAGTGCCCACTAGTATCTGCGTGCTTCTGTCCTTCAGAATATACCAAACTTTGCTAGCCTCTGTAGTTAGCCAATGCCCTCTGCAAACACTATCTAAGAACCTATGGGAAGAAGTCGTGTGAGTCCTTGGGCTGCTTTCTGAAGCTTCTTGCATAATCTTTCATGACAGCCACAAACTGATGCAAGCAATGTCTCAGGGAAGGAGCCGAGTCTCTGAATGGCTTCAAAGCTAAGGATACACAGTGATGGCAAACCACTGTCCAGACTATTAGTGCTGCATATTTTGAGGGTACATGGTAAAGTGCAAGTAAATTTCAGTCTCTTTACATGAAGTTTCAGAAGCAAACAGGGCTGGCTAATTTAGGCACCCACTTACATGTTTGCTGTCACCCCCCCCCCAACTACTTGAACAAGGGCTCCAAACTCCATTTACTTAAATCTACCAAAAATACAGTTACTGCTCATAGTCTGTGTGTATAAAAGGCTTTTCATAACATCTGTATGTTGGATTTTTCAGCTTTACCTAGATGAAAAAAATCAGTTTAAGCCTTGTTTAATTAAAAAAAAAAAAGCCAAACCAAATAAATCTTGAGCAGGCAGATCTTAGAATGTGTATATTCTCAAAGTTTATTATCTGTAAGTCAGACATTTAGAAATAGCACCACATTTTCCCATAAAACCAAGTTTGAAGGCCCCAAGCCAAAATATATACCCAGTTTGTGTTATATAACCACTCGTTGATGGTTAGAACAAAGAAGTCACTGAAATACATGTTCAGATCCTTCCAGAACATGGAACTCAAACCCTGCCTGGTCTTCTACCTCTATCCTAACTCTAAACTTCAATAGCATGCGCCTAGAATCTCTTGGGACAAGGGTGGAAATAGAGGTGACAAGGCTAGGGAGCAAGAAACATCTTCTCCAGCCCAGAATCCATTCTTAGTAATTATCTTCAGAGACTGACTGGTTTTGGAGTGCAGGTCCTTTCTGGTTTAGCAGTCTTTCTTTTAGTTTTTGTTCATTTTTCTCTCTTTCTTGTAGTTTATTGAATGCCACAAAGAAAAATGAAAGCAGCCAGGACCTGTACCTTACGCTTTCCTGGAAATATTCTTAGCTATGTAATTTAGTGTGTTGGGCACATTTCCTCTTTTCCGTCTTATTGATGGGGATAGTGTTGCTCTGTTTTTGCTACTACTTCCTTCTTTCAAGTGATTTTGTTTATTTTGTTTTTTGAGATAACATCTCATAAAGCTCCAGGCTGGTCTCTAATTCACTACATAGCCGACAGTGATCATTCTACCACCATTTCCGCAAGTGCTGGAATTACAGGCACACACTACAATACCAACCTTCCTTCGGTGTTAAAAACATTTCCTGGGCTGGAGAGATGGCTTAATGGTTAAGGTGCTTGCCTGCGAAGTCCAAGGACCCAGGTTTGATTTTCCAGGTCCCATGTAAGCCAGATGCATAAGGTGGCACATGCCTTTAGTCCCAGCACTCAGGAGGCAGAGGTAGGAGGATTGCCATAGTGAATTCCAGGTCAGCCTAGGCTAGAGTGAGACCCTACCTCGAAAAACCAAAAAAAAAAAAAAAAAAAAAAAAAAAAGTTTCCCCCACTTCTTCCTCCTTAACCCTCAAATGACGTATGCTCACTGTCTGAATTTCTGCTGAATGGGTTTGGAGCATTTTTTAGGCTTTCTCTAGCATTGTCTTCAATATCCCTCCAACCGCTGCCACCACCAAGCTCCAAGACTGATCCACAGTTGTAGGCACTTACTATGAAGCATGCCATTTCAGCAGTCAACATTCATACTAGTTATCCTTCTGTAACAAAGTAGCAATTAACAAGAACAAACGTGTATTGTGCTGTTTGGTGGGTGAAGAATCTGGATGTGGCCTAGCTGGGTCCTCAGACTCAGGCCGGTCTACAGAACTGCCACTGTGGTTCAGTCAAGGCTGTGAGCTCATTCGGGTGTTCCTCCAGAGGAGGCTGTGCCTCTGTGCCCACTCATGTGTTTGCTGGCAGGATTCAGTTCAGATCCTGTTAGCCAGGGGCCTCTCTCCTCTTCAAATGGACCCATTTCACAGGGCAATTGACAACACAGAATCTGCCTTCCACGAAAATGAGAGGACCGGAAAGAATCAGTGTCTTTTCATAACAATCTTGGAAGTGACAGCCCATCACTTTTCTCTCGTTTTTAACAGCAAGTCACAAGAAGGGATATTAAGCACAAGGCATGAATCCCAGGAGGTAGGAATCAGTGGGAGTCACTTGAGAAACTGTTGGTCACTGTTTGCATGTGATGGGGATCTGTATTTACTGCATGTGAAAGTTGGCCGGAAAACTGCAGAGTGCACCAGTGAGCTCACCTTACCTAACACACCTGACAGGACCTTCACACCAGTGAGCTCACCTTACCTAACACACCTGACAGGACCTTCACACCAGTGAGCTCACCTCACCTAACACACCTGACAGGACCTTCACACCAGTGAGCTCACCTCACCTAACACACCTGACAGGACCTTCACACCAGTGAGCTCACCTCACCTAACACACCTGACAGGACCTTCACACCAGTGAGCTCACCTCACCTAACACACCTGACAGGACCTTCACACCAGTGAGCTCACCTCACCTAACACACCTGACAGGACCTTCACACCAGTGAGCTCACCTTACCTAACACACCTGACAGGACCTTCACACCAGTGAGCTCACCTCACCTAACACACCTGACAGGACCTTCACACCAGTGAGCTCACCTCACCTAACACACCTGACAGGACCTTCACACCAGTGAGCTCACCTCACCTAACACACCTGACAGGACCTTCACACCAGTGAGCTCACCTCACCTAACATACCTGACAGGACCTTCACACCAGTGAGCTCACCTTACCTAACACACCTGACAGGACCTTCACACCAGTGAGCTCACCTCACCTAACACACCTGACAGGTCCTTCACACCAGTGAGCTCACCTCACCTAACACACCTGACAGGACCTTCACACCAGTGAGCTCACCTCACCTAACACACCTGACAGGACCTTCACACCAGTGAGCTCACCTCACCTAACATACCTGACAGGACCTTCACACCAGTGAGCTCACCTCATCTAACACACCTGACAGGACCTTCACACCAGTGAGCTCACCTCACCTAACACCTGACAGGACCTTCACACCAGTGAGCTCACCTCACCTAACACACCTGACAGGACCTTCACACCAGTGAGCTCACCTCACCTAACACACCTGACAGGACCTTCACACCAGTGAGCTCACCTCACCTAACACACCTGACAGGACCTTCACACCAGTGAGCTCACCTCACCTAACACACCTGACAGGACCTTCACACCAGTGAGCTCACCTCACCTAACACACCTGACAGGACCTTCACACCAGTGAGCTCACCTCACCTAACACACCTGACAGGACCTTCACACCAGTGAGCTCACCTCACCTAACACACCTGACAGGACCTTCACACCAGTGAGCTCACCTCACCTAACACACCTGACAGGACCTTCACACCAGTGAGCTCACCTCACCTAACACACCTGACAGGACCTTCACACCAGTGAGCTCACCTCACCTAACACACCTGACAGGACCTTCACACCAGTGAGCTCACCTCACCTAACACACCTGACAGGACCTTCACACCCAGTGAGCTCACCTTACCTAACACACCTGACAGGACCTTCACACCAGTGAGCTCACCTCACCTAACACACCTGACAGGACCTTCACACCAGTGAGCTCACCTCACCTAACACACCTGACAGGACCTTCACACCAGTGAGCTCACCTCACCTAACACACCTGACAGGACCTTCACACCAGTGAGCTCACCTCACCTAACACACCTGACAGGACCTTCACACCAGTGAGCTCACCTCACCTAACACACCTGACAGGACCTTCACACCAGTGAGCTCACCTCACCTAACACACCTGACAGGACCTTCACACCAGTGAGCTCACCTCACCTAACACACCTGACAGGACCTTCACACCAGTGAGCTCACCTCACCTAACACACCTGACAGGACCTTCACACCAGTGAGCTCACCTCACCTAACACACCTGACAGGACCTTCACACCAGTGAGCTCACCTCACCTAACACACCTGACAGGACCTTCACACCAGTGAGCTCACCTCACCTAACACACCTGACAGGACCTTCACACCAGTGAGCTCACCTCACCTAACACACCTGACAGGACCTTCACACCAGTGAGCTCACCTCACCTAACACACCTGACAGGACCTTCACACCAGTGAGCTCACCTCACCTAACACACCACACCTGACAGGACCTTCACACCAGTGAGCTCACCTCACCTAACACACCTGACAGGACCTTCACACCAGTGAGCTCACCTCACCTAACACACCTGACAGGACCTTCACACCAGTGAGCTCACCTCACCTAACACACCTGACAGGACCTTCACACCAGTGAGCTCACCTTATCTAACACACCTGACAGGACCTTCACACCAGTGAGCTCACCTCACCTAACACACCTGACAGGACCTTCACACCAGTGAGCTCACCTCACCTAACACACCTGACAGGACCTTCACACCAGTGAGCTCACCTCACCTAACACACCTGACAGGACCTTCACACCAGTGAGCTCACCTCACCTAACACACCTGACAGGACCTTCACACCAGTGAGCTCACCTCACCTAACACACCTGACAGGACCTTCACACCAGTGAGCTCACCTCACCTAACACACCTGACAGGACCTTCACACCAGTGAGCTCACCTCACCTAACACACCTGACAGGACCTTCACACCAGTGAGCTCACCTCACCTAACACACCTGACAGGACCTTCACACCAGTGAGCTCACCTCACCTAACACACCTGACAGGACCTTCACACCAGTGAGCTCACCTCACCTAACGCACCTGACAGGACCTTCACACCAGTGAGCTCACCTCACCTAACACACCTGACAGGACCTTCACACCAGTGAGCTCACCTCACCTAACACACCTGACAGGACCTTCACACCAGTGAGCTCACCTCACCTAACACACCTGACAGGACCTTCACACCAGTGAGCTCACCTCACCTAACACACCTGACAGGACCTTCACACCAGTGAGCTCACCTCACCTAACACACCTGACAGGACCTTCACACCAGTGAGCTCACCTTACCTCACCTAACACACCTGACAGGACCTTCACACCAGTGAGCTCACACCTAACACACCTGACAGGACCTTCACACCAGTGAGCTCACCTTATCTAACACACCTAACACACCTGACAGGACCTTCACACCAGTGAGCTCACCTCACCTAACACACCTGACAGGACCTTCACACCAGTGAGCTCACCTTATCTAACGCACCTGACAGGACCTTCACACCAGTGAGCTCACCTCACCTAACACACCTGACAGGACCTTCACACCAGTGAGCTCACCTCACCTAACACACCTGACAGGACCTTCACACCAGTGAGCTCACCTTACCTAACACACCTGACAGGACCTTCACACCAGTGAGCTCACCTCACCTAACACACCTGACAGGACCTTCACACCAGTGAGCTCACCTTATCTAACACACCTGACAGGACCTTCACACCAGTGAGCTCACCTTACCTAACACACCTGACAGGTCCTTCACACCAGTGAGCTCACCTCACCTAACACACCTGACAGGACCTTCACACCAGTGAGCTCACCTCACCTAACACACCTGACAGGACCTTCACACCAGTGAGCTCACCTCACCTAACACACCTGACAGGACCCTTCACACCAGTGAGCTCACCTCACCTAACGCACCTGACAGGACCTTCACACCAGTGAGCTCACCTCACCTAACACACCTGACAGGACCTTCACACCAGTGAGCTCACCTCACCTAACACACCTGACAGGACCTTCACACCAGTGAGCTCACCTCACCTAACACACCTGACAGGTCCTTCACACCAGTGAGCTCACCTCACCTAACACACCTGACAGGACCTTCACACCAGTGAGCTCACCTGACAGGTCCTTCACACCAGTGAGCTCACCTCACCTAACACACCTGACAGGACCTTCACACCAGTGAGCTCTCACCTCACCTAACACACCTGACAGGACCTTCACACCAGTGAGCTCACCTCACCTAACACACCTGACAGGACCTTCACACCAGTGAGCTCACCTCACCTAACACACCTGACAGGACCTTCACACCAGTGAGCTCACCTCACCTAACACACCTGACAGGTCCTTCACACCAGTGAGCTCGCCTCACCTAACACACCTGACAGGACCTTCACACCAGTGAGCTCACCTCACCTAACACACCTGACAGGACCTTCACACCAGTGAGCTCACCTCACCTAACACACCTGACAGGACCTTCACACCAGTGAGCTCGCCTCACCTAACACACCTGACAGGACCTTCACACCAGTGAGCTCGCCTCACCTAACACACCTGACAGGACCTTCACACCAGTGAGCTCGCCTCACCTAACACACCTGACAGGACCTTCACACCAGTGAGCTCACCTCACCTAACACACCTGACAGGACCTTCACACCAGTGAGCTCACCTCACCTAACACACCTGACAGGACCTTCACACCAGTGAGCTCACCTCACCTAACACACCTGACAGGACCTTCACACCAGTGAGCTCACCTCACCTAACACACCTGACAGGACACCTAACACACCTGACAGGACCTTCACACCAGTGAGCTCACCTCACCTAACACACCTGACAGGACCTTCACACCAGTGAGCTCACCTCACCTAACACACCTGACAGGACCTTCACACCAGTGAGCTCACCTCACCTAACACACCTGACAGGACCTTCACACCAGTGAGCTCACCTCACCTAACACACCTGACAGGACCTTCACACCAGTGAGCTCACCTCACCTAACACACCTGACAGGACCTTCACACCAGTGAACTCACCCCTCACCTAACACACCTGACAGGACCTTCACACCAGTGAGCTCACCTCACCTAACACACCTGACAGGACCTTCACACCAGTGAGCTCACCTCACCTAACACACCTGACAGGACCTTCACACCAGTGAGCTCACCTCACCTAACACACCTGACAGGACCTTCACACCAGTGAGCTCACCACCTAACACACCTGACAGGACCTTCACACCAGTGAGCTCACCTCACCTAACACACCTGACAGGACCTTCACACCAGTGAGCTCACCTCACCTAACACACCTGACAGGACCTTCACACCAGTGAGCTCACCTCACCTAACACACCTGACAGGACCTTCACACCAGTGAGCTCACCTCACCTAACACACCTGACAGGACCTTCACACCAGTGAGCTCACCTCACCTAACACACCTGACAGGACCTTCACACCAGTGAGCTCACCTCACCTAACACACCTGACAGGACCTTCACACCAGTGAGCTCACCTCACCTAACACACCTGACAGGACCTTCACACCAGTGAGCTCACCTCACCTAACGCACCTGACAGGACCTTCACACCAGTGAGCTCACCTCACCTAACGCACCTGACAGGTCCTTCACACCAGTGAGCTCACCTTACCTAACACACCTGACAGGACCTTCACACCAGTGAGCTCACCTCACCTAACACACCTGACAGGACCTTCACACCAGTGAGCTCACCTCACCTAACGCACCTGACAGGACCTTCACACCAGTGAGCTCACCTCACCTAACACACCTGACAGGACCTTCACACCAGTGAGCTCACCTCACCTAACACACCTGACAGGACCTTCACACCAGTGAGCTCACCTCACCTAACACACCTGACAGGACCTTCACACCAGTGAGCTCACCTCACCTAACACACCTGACAGGACCTTCACACCAGTGAGCTCACCTCACCTAACACACCTGACAGGACCTTCACACCAGTGAGCTCACCTCACCTAACACACCTGACAGGACCTTCACACCAGTGAGCTCGCCTCACCTAACACACCTGACAGGACCTTCACACCAGTGAGCTCACCTTATCTAACACACCTAACACACCTGACAGGACCTTCACACCAGTGAGCTCACCTCACCTAACACACCTGACAGGACCTTCACACCAGTGAGCTCACCTCACCTAACACACCTGACAGGACCTTCACACCAGTGAGCTCACCTCACCTAACACACCTGACAGGACCTTCACACCAGTGAGCTCACCTCACCTAACACACCTGACAGGACCTTCACACCAGTGAGCTCAACTCACCTAACACACCTGACAGGACCTTCACACCAGTGAGCTCACCTTACCTAACACACCTGACAGGACCTTCACACCAGTGAGCTCACCTCACCTAACACACCTGACAGGACCTTCACACCAGTGAGCTCACCTCACCTAACACACCTGACAGGACCTTCACACCAGTGAGCTCACCTTACCTAACACACCTGACAGGACCTTCACACCAGTGAGCTCACCTCACCTAACACACCTGACAGGACCTTCACACCAGTGAACTCACCTCACCTAACACACCTGACAGGACCTTCACACCAGTAGTGAACTCACCTCACCTAACACACCTGACAGGACCTTCACACCAGTGAACTCACCTCACCTAACACACCTGACAGGACCTTCACACCAGTGAGCTCACCTCACCTAACACACCTGACAGGACCTTCACACCAGTGAGCTCGCCTCACCTAACACACCTGACAGGACCTTCACACCAGTGAGCTCGCCTCACCTAACACACCTGACAGGACCTTCACACCAGTGAGCTCACCTCACCTAACACACCTGACAGGACCTTCACACCAGTGAGCTCGCCTCACCTAACACACCTGACAGGACCTTCACACCAGTGAGCTCACCTCACCTAACACACCTGACAGGACCTTCACACCAGTGAGCTCGCCTCACCTAACACACCTGACAGGACCTTCACACCAGTGAGCTCACCTTACCTAACACACCTGACAGGACCTTCACACCAGTGAACTCACCTCACCTAACACACCTGACAGGACCTTCACACCAGTGAGCTCACCTCACCTAACACACCTGACAGGACCTTCACACCAGTGAGCTCACCTCACCTAACACACCTGACAGGACCTTCAAAGCCCTGAAACTGACCGAGACTTCTAAATATTTTCATGGTTTTCTACATAAGAACCATGTTGTCATTTCTACACAGGTGGATCCCTTGCTCATACATGCACATGAAGTGTGAAGGAGAGCTAGCCCTTGATAAAGATTTGTGCAGTGAGGCATGTCTGACTATAAGGCAAAGTAATCAAGAGCCTTTTGTGATTTTTTTCCAGATATTGACACCTTTAGTATTTACAATATGTATGAAATAAAATTACTCTGAGAACAAATTATTCTAAGACCAAAGTTATACCTGTATTTTTCCATATAGTTTTGGAACTGTGTTGGAAGTGATGCTACCGTATACATTTTTGGTGGGGTAACAGTGAGTATCTTGTCCCTAGGAGAACTCACACCTACAAACACACATGAAAAAAAACCTACTGTTTTGGGAGGAAGAATGCATTATTTTTGAGGGAAATTTTGAATCCTTTTATCTTTGTTACATCCATGTATTCGTTATTCCTATCCCAACCACGTTAAGTGTTGGCTCAGAACCTACTTTAATATAATAAACAGACATGGCAACTAGCCTGAAAATAGCATTTCCATACAGTACTTTAGTGTCTCTTGGTTCAAAAACTGGCCTTGTATGGTCTTACTAATGTTGTGCATTTAGGTTGAAAATGTGGAATACATTTGTGTCATTTTTTTCCATCTACAGGTTTTCAGAGTGTCAGTACTTTTCCATCATTCTTGTTAGAAAGTTTGGAGGTTTGTTTTGTAGTTGTCCTATAAACACTTAAGGCCTGGAAGGGTCAGGTGTGGGGGAGGGTTTGCATAGTTGTCTAAAGTTCCTAGATTCTGACTGAATTTATCATATTGACCAAAATTACCCCCAGCAGTGAAGGAGTGACTAGATAATATTACAGATATCCCATTATTCTTTAGGATTCTGTGTAACACAGTTCCTTTCTAAAATATCCTCAGTAACTTTAAACTATCTTTTGTTTTTCTCTCTTTGCAGGTAATATTGTGCTACAGAGCAAGATGGGTAATATCACAGTAGGTATGTGTCAAGACACTAAATGGCTACATTTGTGATCCTTGATTATAAAGTCTGATGAGCCTGAGCGGATATGCAGGGCAAATAGGTGAACCCAAAGTATGAATATGTCTACTCAAAGAAAATGATCTAGACCTAGTATTAAGAAAAAGTCTCAATAAATTCCTTGAGGGCTCGCGAGAGGTCTCAGTGTATAAAATGCTTGATGGGCAAGTGTGAGTTCTGAGTTCTGATCCCCAGAACCCATGTAAAAGCTGTTTGCTGTGGCAGGGGTCTATAATCCCATCACACCTAGGGTAGGAAGAGAGGCAGAGACAGGAGACTCAGCCAATAGCTCACAGGCCACCTAGCCTGGCAAATGCAGTGGTGTGAACAAGGAGAGATCCTACCTCAAACAGGTGTGTATATTCACACATATAAACATGCACACATACATACCACACATGTAAGAAAATTTTCTTCAAATAGCTACATTAAATCTTTGAAAGAGGGCTGGAGAGTTTGCTTAGTGGTTAGGGTGCTTGCCTGCAAAGCCTAAGAACTCACGTTTGAATCTCCAGGTCCCACATAGCCAGATGCAGTGACTCAAAGCACACATTGTCGTGCATGTACCACAAGGGGGCGCACACTTCTGGAGTTCATTTGCAGTGGCTAAAGGCCCTGGTATGCCTATTCTCTCTCACCCTCTCTCTCTCTCTCAAAAATAAATAAACAAGTCTTTGAAAGCTATAAATTATTTCACTATTTATTGATACCAAAATTGTGCCAACATTGGAAGTCAATGCTATTACCAGTAATTTTTACTCATGTAAAAAGCAAACATCTGGGGTTTTAATTTTTTTCTTTTGTTTGCATTACATATTTCTAAATAAGTCTATCTTCTCAGACCTTTATGGACATATATGAAATTTGGGCCTTGCTTCTACAATTTGTATAGCTGTGGAAGTATATGAATCAGGTTACAGAAATTAAGAAATAACCTTTTTGTTATTCCTTTATATCTTGAAACTTGAGGTAAAAACATAAGAAGAACTTGCTTTGAATATGCCTGACAAGTTTGGAGAATGTTCTCCATTTAAAATCTTTAAGCATGCTTTTCCTCTACCAACAAAGTATATGTTATAAATATCTGTTTTGATAGTTGGGGATAGTGTTAAGCTGGAGGTTGACATCAATATTCTCCTTTTGCCTGTGTAATTTTCTATGAAAAGTCAGTAGTTTCTATCAGACCAACAAGATCCCTGTCCAGAATTATGTTAGATAATTCTGCGTAGCGTCTCCTTATTCATACCAGTGTCTGCTCTAACAATTTTGGTTCACTTTCATATTCCCCTTAGGATTTCTTTAAAATCTATAGAATTTTACTCAACCTGACATAATACATCACATAATGACACATTATGTGGACCACGTGTGGGTTGCTTGGTTACTGCCATGATATACTTTTACATGGCTTCCTTTAGAGTCTAGAAGGGATTTTAATAGACGCTTCTGTTACTACCTACCTAAGCAATGAAACAGCTGCTTTCTCTGGCTATTTCATATCACTTACTTAGTATATGGGTTTTTTTTTTTTCATATCATTTTCACCACAATGTGCTTTAAAAACATTTTTTTAAATTTGGGGCTGGAGAGATGGCTCAGCAGTTAAGGTTCTTGCCTGAAATGCCTAACACCCCAGGCTTGATTCTGCAATACCCATGTAAAGTGGTGCATGCATCTGGAGTTCGTTTGCAATGGCTAAAGGCCCTGCTGCACCCATATTCTCTCCCTCCCCCTCTTTCTCCTTGCAAATAAGTAAATAAAATATTTTTAAATTTTTATTCATTTGCAAGGGGACAGAGAAAGAAAGAGAAAGGAAAGGAAAGGAAAGGAAAAAGGAAAGGAAAAGGAAGGAAGGAAGGAAGGAAGGAAGGAAGGAAGGAAGGAAGGAAGGAAGAAAGAAAGGTAGATAGAGTTTGGGCACACCAGGGCCTCCTGCCACTGCAAACAAACTACAGACCTATACACTGCTGTGTGCATCTGGCTTTATGTGGGTTCTGAGGAATAGAACCCAGACAGTCTTTGCAAGCAAGCACTTTAACCACTGAACCATCTCTCTAGCTCCACATTATGTTTCTTTTTTCATTTTTAATTTATTTATTCACAAGCAGAGAGAGACAGAGAGAATGGGCGTGTCAGGGTTTTTAGCAGCTGTAAACTCCAGATGTATGTACAACTGAGCATCTGGCTCTATGCGGGTTCTGGGGAATTGAACTTGGGTTGGTAGGCCTTGCAGGCAAGTGCCTTAAAGGTTGAGCCATCTCTCCAACCCCCCACATTATGATTTTTAAAGAGGCTTTTCTAAAAACACTGCTCTGGCCCCTCTCAGGACAGTCAGATAGAATATCACACGAGAATTTCAGCAGCCGAAGGAGAAGGTGGAAATCTTTAGCACTGAGTCATTCTTTTCCTCAGCTCTGATTCTCAGTTTCCCCTTGAACTTAAAATGTTGGCTGATGGAAAACTGAAGTCATTAGCTACATAGGGACACTTGAGTGTAAAATAAAGATTACCTTAATTGTTATTCTGGCATGAAGATGCCTGTGCAAATTCAGAAACTTGGAATGAAATGGATAAAAAACATCACTCTTGGGCTGGAGAGATGGCTTAGTGGTTAAGGCGCATGCCTGCGAAGCCCAAGGACCCCAGTTCAATTCTCCAGGTCCCATGTAAGCCAGATGCACATGGTGGCACATGTGTCTGGAGTTTGTTTGCAGTGGCTAGAGGCCCTGGGGCACCCATTCTCTCCCTCCTCTCTCTCTCTCTCTCCCCCACCCCCTCTCTGTCTTGAATAAATAAATAAATAATTTTTTTAAAAAAACTTCACTCTTCCATTGAATCCTCCCCATACCTCTTTCTGTCACCCTAAGACATGCAATAAAGCCCTATGTGGAATCATCTGTTACTATTAGGGACACATTTCATATTAATATTACTGAAAGGAGAAAATGTGATGTCTTGATTTTCACTAACTTTGTTCCTGCCTATATGACTTCACATGAAGTAAGATTTCTTCGGTACGTACTGGAAGCTCACTCAGCTTATCAGTATGACAGTAACTGAAAAGCAGTGGTCTTGGCCGCCAAAGATCCATTGCTTGCATACTGTCCTTCCTACGGGCAGGTTTTACTAGGTGAATTATTTAGGCTACTGCATAGACATGTTTTAGCTGTCTAGGTATAAGATTCTAGATGCCTGAAATGAAAATGTTTACATTTTGATGAAATGATGGCCGTGTTATGGGGAAAATACAAAACCTTACAAGGTTCCTAGCTTCTACACCCAATGCCAAAGCAGAGCCATGTGTTTCAAGTAAATAACTCTGTTTATTACCATAAAACAGTTACAACTATGGCTTTCCTCTCTTTCCAGACTCTTCCTCTGGATGTCTAAAGGCCTCCAGTCATCAAGGTGCCATCGATGTTTATGTCAGCCAACTGGGGGAGGTGGAGTTGAAATCACATGAAGGTGAGAGCCAGCTGGAATAGTCAGTGTGACATGGGAAAGTTTGACATAACACTCGGAAGCCTATACTGACAGTGACTTCCAGAAATTCTCTACTGATACAAATTCAAAGACTGGCCAGGTCGCGCTCTAGATCAGTCAGCAGTCTTTACAGCTTTGGAACACGTGGCCATAAAGGCAATCTTTACCTCTGTGGTACAAACAAAAATGTGCTGTTTTGACAATAGAATTTTTAATGCTTTTGTGCTGGTCTTTCAGTTTGGTTATGTATGAGATAGAGCATTCTTTGTAGGGAAAATCTTTTAGGTTGTAGCTCTCCTACTAGCTTATAGGGGCCCTCCTCTGGCAATCGTTTTCAAAGGATGATACTGAAGTAAAGGGATCACCACAAAGGTCCATCACCACAAAGGTCCCTAAGGAGACTGTTGACTTATTCTCTTGCAATAGGAAGACTATGATGTGCTTCTCGATGTAATTTAATCTCTCATATAAATAAGCAGTTCTGAGAGTCCACCTATTTTATTAAGAATAGTGTACTTTATTCATCAGAAAGCTATTTGTGAGTTTGTGTGTGTCTGGTACACATGGCCACGTGCATGAGAACAAGTGACTTAGAGTAGCAGCTTGACCATGTGGGCAGATAAGGCTGGGCAGGGGGGGTACAGAAAATTAAGAACTGGAGCTCTGTGTAAAATATCTAAAGATAAAGTTCTTCAAAAACAAAACGTAGGTTAAAAAAAAAAAAGGAAAAAATGTAGGGCTTGGGAGATGGCTCAGTGGGTAAAATGCTTGCTGTGCCAGCATGAGGACCTGGGTTCAAAGCCCGTGTAAAGGCTGAGCACAGTGGCATGAGTCTGCAATCCCAGTGCTGGACGGGCAGAGACGGGGCATTTCGGAGCAGGCTGGTCAGCTGGTCTAGCCAAATAGTGAGCTGCAGGTTCAGTGAGCAAGACCAACTGAGTGAGAAGACTGAGGGAGCTTCTGGCCTCTACACACACACACACACACACACACACACACACACACACACACACACACACACACACGCACACCCACACATCTGAACATGCATATTTGCATCACACACATTCACATGCAGAATAAAATCTACGAGCTTTCAGAAAGGGATCATCTCGGCTGATTTCACCCTGTGTAATAGTCTTTCATCCAACCAGGCTGCCTTGTCAGAGTGACACAGGAAAACTGCCAAGCACAAAGAGCTCAAGCTGAGCTTACTGCCAACACACAGGTGTGACTTCTCAGGATCACAGTTGTTTCTTTAAAACAGGATATTATCTTGTCCTTATTCAATTACTAATACCATGTAAATACCATGTAAGTCATGGAAGATCCAAGGAGGAAAATCATAATACTGTATTATTAATAACAGAATACAAGACAAACGTGAATAAACAGCTCTTATTTCTTCTATTATAGGGCAGGTATAAAAGTGAAAGAAAGCCGGGCGTGGTGGCGCACGCCTTTAATCCCAGCACTCGGGAGGCAGAGGTAGGAGGATCGCCATGAGTTCGAGGCCACCCTGAGACTACATAGTTAATTCCAGGTCAGCCTGAACCAGAGTGAGACCCTACCTTGAAAAAAAAAACAAAAAAAAAAAAAGTGAAAGAAAACAAGATGTCTTCTGTTCAACTTTTACTCTTGAGTCAATTAAAAGGTTTTTCTGCTTGTGTATGTGTATATGCATGTTTGCATGTGTGTGAGCACACAAGTGTGTGTGCATACACATGTGTGAATGCATATGGAGCCCAGAAGTCAATGTCAGGTGTCCAAGACACTCACTCTGTCCTCTGGTCTCTCTGAACCTGGATATGGCTGACTGCAAAAATCCCATGTGTCTGCCCCTCCAGGACTGGGGTTACAGGTGTGTGCCTCCATGCCCAGCATTTTACACAGGTATTGGGCATCCAAACTCAGGGTCTCCTGCCTTCATGGCAAGTACTTTACCCTCTAAGCTATCTCCCCAACCCCACTAAAATGGTTTTATTTGTATGTATGTATGTATGTATGTATGTATGTATGTATGTATGTATGTATTTATTTTATTGGTGTTTCAAGGTGGGGTCTTGCTCTAGCCCAGGCTGACCTGGGCTTTACTATGTGGTCTCAGCCTGGCCTCAAATTCATGGCAATCCTCCTACTTCTGCCTCCCAAGTGCTGGGACTAAAGGTGTGTGCCACCATGCCCTGTTAATTTTTTTTCTATTAATTACAGTGTTCTTTCATCAATGTATTGAAATAGCATATGTTGCAAATTTTGATTAGTATAACAATTTTGTGGGTTTGTTTTTCCTATTGGAACCACATTACCAGCAGAAACTTACAGAAAGTAGAAACAAATATTTCTATCTTTGGATCTCTTAAATCTCACCACAGTCAAGAATGGTAACATTTTAGATTAATGGGAAATTACTTGGGACTCTGTTGCTGAATGGTTACTCAGGACATCTGGGATCCATTCTCTAGCATCGCTGTGTCTTGCTTTGGGGTCAGAACCAGCCTGAGTCCCTTAGGTCACCAATTTTCCATGAGGGTTAGAGAGAAATGTTAGAATGCTTGTTTTTTTTTTTTTGTGATAGCGTGTTTGATGATCATTCATTCATTCATTCATGCTGTTTGGCTTCGGAACCAGCTTGTCATCTGAGAGCTGACTTTTCCACCAAGCATATCCTTGGGAAAAATCAGTAACTTTCACACAGTATGCCTCAGTAAGTGGCTCTCTCAGTATTACTTTTTTAATTTTCAAGTGATAGTTTTCACATCAGTAACCATGCACAAGCTGACAGCATAACAAGAGTTCTTCTTTCTGAGAAAAAGCATAATTAAGGGTGACCACTAGGAATATCGTCAAGGTCAAGGTGTGAGAGGACCTCATTCATGGAGGCAGATTTTGTATAGTGGTCTTTTTTTTTTTTCTTTCTTTTTCTTTGAGGCAGAGTCTCATTCTACTCACTATAGCTGACCTGGAACTAATTCTGTAGCTCAGGAGAGCCTCGAACTCAGTGATCCTCCTCCCACTTAGCCTCCTGGGTGCTGGGATTATAGATATGAGGTACAACACCCAGCAACATAGAGGAGTGGTGTTCGTATGTGTTTATATGCATATGGACACACATGTGGGTATGCACACATGCATGTATTTGTGCATGTGTATGGAAGCAAGAGGTCAACATTAGGTGACTTCTTCGGTCACTCTCCATTTTCTCTTTTTTAAATTACTTTGGTTTTTCAAGGTAGGGTCTCACTCTAGCCCAGGCTGACCTAGAATTCACTATGTAGTCTCAGGGTAGCCTTGAACTCACAGAGATCCTCCTATCTCTGCCTCCCAAGAGCTGGGATTAAAGGCATGCACCACCACGCCCAGCTCGCCACCTTATTTCTTAAGTCAGGGTCTCTCACTGAATCTGGAACTCACTGATGCAGCTAGACTAGCTAGCCAGTGATCCCTGGGGAGCCTCTTGTCCCTGCCTCCAAAATTCTAGGATTATAGACGGGTGCCATCACACCCGGCACTTTATGTGGGTGTTGGGGGGTCAACTCAGGTCCTGATGGTTGCATAGCAAGCACTTTCTCCTCTGTCTCCTTTTTATTAAAGATATGGAGGGAAATGGGGAGAGAATGAAGGTTATGTTACTCATGTAAGAATAGAAAAGTGGGTTCATGAAATTATCACACTTGATACATTTAGAGATACAAAGTCCTAGAAAGGAACTTTACACCCACGATTTTCTACTCGTGTTTTCTAAGAAAGCATGTATCTTGTTTTCACCTTGAAAGTTTACAGGGTTGTTTTTATTCTGTTGTTTTTCCCCCCCTAAAGCCTTTATAGCTGTTGTTATGGAGAAAGCCTGTCAGCATTTACATTTGAATCTTGGAAAGCAATTTATTTTATAATAAACCAGACATAGTGATGTGCTTTAGTCCCCCCCCCTTTTTTTTTTTTTTGAGGAGTAAATATAGGAATCCATCCGTCTTGACCCAAACTCTTCTGTCCCAGTTGGAAAGACTAAGATGTGAAGTTACTGAAGTCAGCATGAGCTGACGTTAAGCAGACGAGGTCTGTGATGCGCACATAAGTCATTCTAAAAGGAATTTTCTCACCGCTCACAACAAAGGTCAACCTGGCATCTCTGTCCATAGAATCAGGGCTAATGCTGCATGGCAGAAGACTCTCAGCCACTTTATGATGAGAAACAGAAAGAAACTTGTGAAATAGGGATGTGCTGGTGAATTCACACCGTGATCTACGTAATTATTTTGACAAATGGTTCTGCAGCTCATGGAGTACTTTTTCAGATTTATTCCTTTAGAAGCTCCGATTACCAGCAGGTTGAACTGAAAACACAGTTGAGTGTTTGGCCTTAGGCACTTCAAATCCTGTAATCCATTCCAAACAAACAGTAGTGAGTTGGAATTTCAGAAAACCTTTTTTCATGGGAATTCTTTCCTCACACACTAGGTACAGCAGATTGTGCAAGACCTCATGGCTCTGGTTGAGTCTAACAATCCAGGAGGTCAAAAGTCTGCTTGTGCAGTGAAGGAGCAGTGTGAGCAGTGCTGGCATGGTTGAAAGCATGGGCCGTGTAGTCATTGCACTGGACCTGTGTTCCCGCTCTATGAGAACTTGGGCGGACCCTCATCAGTGATACTGGGGTGACAGTATGCTTCAAGGGTGATGTCAATGCCCAGTTAATAGTATATCCTACCTGTATGCATGATGAGTAGTAAAGTACTCCTTTTCTTGTATGGATGGGCTAGGCTGGGCTGCAAACAAAAGATCTATTTGTTCCTAATGTTCAAAAGCACAATATGCTTGTCAGAGGTCACTGGGAATGCCTGCAGAATAAGGACACTTTAACTGCGCGCGAAGAAAGAGAAACCCCTGCTATTTAAATCAACGTGCAGAGGCGTGCGGACAGCCCACTGGGAGAATCGCGCCCTTTTCACTCATGTTTACAAGATTCTGCAACACTTGGAGTTTGTGGCATTAATAAATTCTCTAAATTTATCACAGGCTCTGTTACTGTCAAGGTCCCAACTTCTCTACAAGCTTATTTAAAGTTATCAGGAAAAGAAGTTGCCGTGAGCCCAGAAGTTCATGTTCAGGAACTGACTGAAGATCATGACGATGATGGGGTAGCTGTTTCTGGTAAGGAGGTGGCATTTTGTTGTGGGGTGAGTCACCATTGTCCACACATGAGTAGAAATGTGGCAGTTAATTGCAGTTTTATGGTTTTTTAAGTTGTTTTCCTTTTCCACTTTCTAATGTTCAACAATGTTTTCTCCAAATGCTTGTCAGTAACATGATGCAGGCGTTCTGTTTGAAAAGACTCCTTAAGTCACCAAGGAGCATTCATTCATTCTGACTTTGGTAACATGGACTTAATTTTTTTTTTTTGAGACAGCTGCTTTTTAACTCTTGAATGTAAAAATCAACATCTATTATTATGAAAGCCTTAAAGCTAACTTTGCATGATTGAATAGGAAGGTGGGTTGGTGTGTACATTGTTTTAGCATGGGAAATTCTCAGTTCCACAAAGTGAATTATTTCTATATATTTTCACTACATCTGGCTGCACTGATGGCTGATACCTTTTAAAAATTTCCTGTTTTAATAATATTATATATAATTGTATTAAAATCCATGATGGTTGGG
Source organism: Orientallactaga sibirica (assembly GCA_036365145.1). NCBI lineage: Eukaryota > Metazoa > Chordata > Mammalia > Rodentia > Dipodidae > Orientallactaga > Orientallactaga sibirica. The sequence continues at coordinate 29,421,574 of JAEOAD010000022.1, read as the reverse complement.
CTGGAGAGATGGCTTAGTGGTTAAGGCATTCACCTGCAAAGCCAAAGGACCCCAGTTCGATTCTCCAGGACCCATGTAAGCCAGATGCACAAGGGGGTGCATGCATCTGGAGTTCATTTGCAGTGGCAGGAGGCCCTGGCATGCCCATTTTCTCTCTCTCTCTCTCTCCCCCTCCTCCGTCCCTCCTCTTCTCTCTTGTTTTTTTAATCCATGCCTCTTTCCATTCTCAAATAAATAAGAAATGAAACTGTTGTTTTGTTTTTTGGTTTTTTTTTTTTTTAATCCATGCTGGTGAAATTTTCCTTTCCATTCTACCAGAATGGTGTCAGGAAGTACACTGAAATGAAACTGTGCACTGGGACATGGGCTGCAAGCTTACACATGAGATAATGCCTAGAGAAAGGAAGTGTGTGGGAGGGGCTCTTCATAAGACCATTTCAGTTTGTTTGTTTTTTAAAATATTTTCCTTATTTATTTGAGAGAGAGGGGGAGACAGAAAGAGACAGCTCAGCCTCATAACTGCTGTGTTTATAGGCATGTGTTACCACACCTGATCTAATATTCTATCTGATAAAGGGGCAAGAGGTATCTGTCTTTAGTCTAACTTATTGTGATTTTTTTTGTTTTTAAAATTTTTAAAAATTTTCTTTTTAAAAAATTTATTTATTTGCAAGCAGAGAGAGAGAGAGAGAGAGAGAGAATGCAGTGATCTAAACCAATACAGATCTAACAGTGTTCTGAGCCATAGCATAATCTAATTACTTACATGGATGAGCATGTTTGAATTATAAACCAAAGCTACTTTGTCATATCTCTGCTATTCTAATCATGTGCCATTCTGAAAGCTAATTTTAAACCCTCCTCTCTGAACTGCAGCCATCAGTTCTATGCAGATGACTTACAAATCATTATCTGCCCGATTATTCTTGCCCATGTCCATCCCAGTAAGCAAGAACGCGTCACACTTCATTCCTATATTTGAAAACACGTTCTCTTTCTCTAACCTCGCTCTTCCTCCTTCTATCCTTCCATATTTCTCCTTATTCAGCTGGTCACTCAACAAACATTTCTGGAGCTTGGCATTGCTTGAAGCACTATGGAGAACAGAGGGGAAAGTGGCATGAAAGTGGGTGAAGAATTTGGAAGAAGTTAGCAGAATTGGGTCTTATGCTGAGAGCATTGCAAAGCCGTTGGAAGGTTTTAACGTGGGGTCCACATTGGCAGATTTGTGGTTAGAATATGACTCCGAATCTTGAGTGGGGAGAGATTATAAAGAACCACAGTGGATGAAATAAAAGCTAATGGGAAGTTACAATGGTCGGGGAGAGAGCAGAGGGCCTGAACAGTGAGCTACCTCAACCTCAGCACACCTATGTAGGCCTTAACAAATGTTGCTTGAAGAGGAGGTGCGTGAACGTTATGGGGAAGATGCGTGTTGGTTGTTGTAAAGGTCTGTTTAGGCCTTTTCACTTGTTATTCGTTAGGTCTTACACTGCTTTAGTTCCATGGTCCGAAAGAGACCCTTTCCTTCTTACTGTTGGAATCGAGGTCCATGTAGGAGAGGGTATCCCCTGAGCTGGGCCCCAGGTGGATCTGGGATCTGAGTGATGGTGCAGAGTGGCACAAATGAAGCAGCCAGTCTCTCATGGAGACATCTGTGTGAGTAGGTGACTGAGCTTAAGAAAAACTCTCATATTATGCTTTGATTCCTAAACCATTAAGTTCCCAAAGAGCCAGGCGTCTTACTTGTCAAGTGCATGAAATAATTTAAAAGACTCAAAAATAGCCGGGCGTGGTGGTGCACACCTTTAATCCCAGCACTTGGGAGGCAGAGGTAGGAGGATCGCCATGAGTTTGAGGCCACCCTGAGACTACAGAGTGAATTCCAGGTCAGCCTGGGCTAGAGTGAGACCCTACCACGAAAAACAAAAAAAAAAAAAAAAAGACTCAAAACTCAGGGCAGAATGTTTTTCTGTGGTGACCTAATTTTGGAAATAATGAGCGGCCTTATCTGTGGGTTGTTATTATAAACAGCCGAGCTCAGCTCATCTGGGCCATCCTCATAATCTACGAGGCAAAGACACAAATATAACCCTCATTCTAAGATTTTATCTGGATTCTGGATTCTATCTGTAGCAGGACTTCTGCACAGTTTCTGCAAGGAGTCAGGCCAGTAAAGTTCAGTCCCTGGAGCTCAAGCTTTGCACAGGGTTTTCCTATAATTTTGTTGGATTTCCTGCTCCGTGGTTTCCCTCGCTCTTGCTGTCACTGATGAATCACTCCCAGTTGTGAAATTCGTAACAGTGATTTACAAGCATTCGGTGCTGTTCTGAGGTTGAAAGCAAGCCCGGGTCTTCTCAGGCGGAAACGTTTACCTACTAGAAAGCGGTGCACAGAGCGTATTCTTTGGGAGTGAAGTCTCTAATCTTTACGAATCTTGATTCTCCATTTTGTGCTTTGTCCATAGATGACAAATTCACCTGGCTATGAATGGCGTAGGTAACGTTTTTAATAAGTTGACTTCTATATTGTCTTTTAGAATATAAGGTTCATCGACTTAGATAGGAGTCTAAGTCACATTGTGATGCACCAGCCTCCAAACCCAGAAATACATGTTACACAAAGTCCTTTTGTCATCTCAAAGCTTCACAATGGAGATGCTTAGAGAGCAGTAGAGGTAAAGCGCGTTGCCAGTCGCAGGGCTGAAGTTTCTCCTATGTGGTGAGGAAACTGGGACCACTAGTCATGGTGGCTAAATTGCACACTAAACCATAAAACATACATTATTTGGGAATCAAAATAAATCTATCAAGTAGAATGAAAAATTAGTCCATTGGCTGAAAAAAAAGTTGAAACGGGACCTAGATCCCCATAAGATGCTACTTTTAAATCTAGAGAGAGTTTTCTTTCCAAGTGGGAAAAAATGCAGTCTTTTGATCGGACTTTTAGAAATAACTTCTTCTTTGAGCACACTGAAGTCATTTGTCAGCGACATAGATATGTTGAAAGCTACACAGGAAAAATTCAGCCGCTCAACAAAGGATGTTCTAAGGTCTGTGAATATATAAGGCTTTTTAAGTGTATGGTTGAGAATACTGTGAGCTGGGGAGATGTTCCATGTGTAAAGTGCTGCCAGACAGGCCTGAGGGCCTGAGTGTGGATCCTCAGCCCCATCTGAAAGCCTGGTGTGGCAGGGCACGCCTGGAATGTCACTGTTAGGGAGACAGACAGGAGCATCCGTACGACTTGGTGGCTAGACAGTCTAGACAAATCCATGAGCTCCAAGTTCAGTGTGGGACCAGACTGAGGAAGACACGTGACGTAGACCCTCCACACTCATGCACACATGCAAGCTCCCATACATATGAACATGCACACATACTACACGCACACACACACACACACATGAAGTACTTTTGTGGAGAGTTCATGTAGGAACTATTTCCACACCATTTGTGTTCCTACAATGTTTTTGTTTCCCTGTCTTTTTGCTAAAGTATAAAATCTTGTATCATGGGCAGTGGGACATCAACTTTGCTACTATCAATGAGAAAATACATAGTTTTGCTCCTGTACATCTGCATACTTTATCCGTAAGTGCCAGAGAGCATTTATATAATATTTATATAATATTCTTGGAAGGGGAAAGTTGAAGAGTTACCCTTCCACTCGAATAATGACAGAGGAATTTGAAAAAATACATTTTTAAACAGTTTTCAAGACAGTGGACTTGGGATAACTAAAGAAAGTTGTCACTGACATGGAAAACATAAGAGTGCTGCTCAGGGCTTCGATGGAGGAGCCAGGTGAGAGCGCAGGAGCAGGAGCTGCTGCAGAGCCGGGCAGACTCTCTGAGTGGAGGAGAAGGAGACGAGCCTACAGAGCCCGTGACAGCTGGGGTTTGTGGTTCCGAGTGCCCGAGGGAATGGAGCCTGGTGCTCACGCAGGTCCAGGAATAATGCTTACCCCGCCCCAGACTGGAATCAAAAGTCATGAGGAGATGGTTTCCCACACTTCTGCACATGCCCAGATTTACTGTTTCCCAGACTCCCAGTACAAGTAGGTTTTTTGTTAATCGTGCACCTGTAGTTTTCTCGTCTTTCCTGACCTACACAAAAGAGTGGTGCATACACAGAGCAGCTTCTTCTCAAAGTTGTTCTAAGCAAATGAAAGAAAAGAACAAACTCATCTAATAGCCTCTTTGCAGCCTTTTCTCCGTTCAAATTATCTTTACTAAGCTGTCTGGTGCCCTGAGGTATTTCTGAGTTACTGAGATATGTTGTAAGATCTGTGTAGTTAAATACTGCTTTTGTCCAGTCAAGCTGTAACCATGTGCAATTCTGTATTTCAGGACTCATGAACCAAGCGAGCACCCATGGAAGGTGGATACATGCTGCTGCCCCTAAAGGCTCTGTATGCTTTACACAGCAAAGCTGGTTTCAGTCCCTGAAACTGCAGGAATGAGACTGGCTTCAGAGTACTACGATTTTTAACAATGCCTAGCAGGTCTGTGAGTATAAAAAGCAAGTACAGCCACCATGGTTCATAGAAGTTGAAAACAGCAGCAGTGGGAATGCATAGTGTGGATTGCTTTAGGGGCACTTTTTCAGTTTGTTCTTAGCTGTATCGCATTCATTTTCTATTGCTCTGTAACAAATTACAAAAGCAAGCCCCAAGCCCCCGATTCTCAGAAGATAAGTTCCAAGACCTCCAGTGGGTTCCTGGAACCACAGAAAGTACCAAGCCCTACATAAAGTATGCTTTTTCATATAAACACACAAATTTAAGTGCCTGTGCACTATGGCTGTAACTTTTAGTTTGAAAAGCAACAGAACCAACTGGTATTTCTTTTTACTTCACAATTTCACAGGTAAAAATACTCATTTTGACTGTGGATCTTAGGATCCCAAACATTTTTTTTTTCCTTACAGCATTAAGAACTGTCACGTGTCCACTCAAAGGCGTCCTTTGGCATACTCCAGTTGCCAGCATCATCACCAGGCTTGTGCTTTGGGGCCACTCCTGAGATCAGAGCTACTTGAACACAGCATTGTGACATTACTGTGACCATCAGATAACTAAGAAAGCTACTGCGGTCATGCATACAGCATGGATGCACTGGATAAAGGGAGGGCTCATCCTGAGTGGGACATGACAAGCTTTGATCCTGCCGTCAAACAGGAAGTAGTTATTCTGGAATATACCAACTTCAGGAAACTGAAGCCACTGAAAGCAAAACCTTCAGATAAAGGATGACAAGTGTATCCCAAACTTAGCACTTTCTCCCCACTGCCAGCTCAAGTGATGCAGGCTGGATTTTCTGCTTGGTGTTATCAAACACCTGGAATAAAGGTGATGGCCAGGCTGAGTTCTTAACAGGGGTCCCTGGGGAGAAATGCTCCAAGTTATTCACATTCTAGGAAGAATTGGCTTCCACAGGACTGAGACATCCATCTTCTTGCTGGCTGTCAGCTAAAAGTCACTCTCATCTATGGACTACCCTCATCCCTTCTCATGTGGCCCCTCTATCTTCACAGCCAGCAATGATACAGTGACTCTTTCACATGCTTTGACTATTTGCCTTCTTTGTGGAGAAATCTGTGCTTTGAAAGGACTCATGTGGTTACGTCAGGCCTACCCATGATAATCTGTGTTTGTTTGTAACAGGCGATGGAAGGAAATCTAGCCACAAGCACAGCTCCCACCTAAGGAAAAACCATACAACAGCATCATTCAGGTTTTCCACTTGGTCTCTCTTAGGGCATCATTGTGAATTCAAGTTCTCAGTATACTTATCATAAGTGGGAAATACTTGCCACTGATTCCTGATAGCTTTTGTATAATTTAAAATGTATCTCATTAGGGGAAAGAAACGTTTTATTGCCTGATATATAAATACAGAATTTTACTTTTATCATATACTGTATTAATTTATTTATGAATTCCATTTCTTAAAAACATTGTCTAGTCTTGGTGCTTAAAATTATATAGTTCTAAACAGATCTGTTTATTGGATTATGGGTTTTTTTTGTTTTGTTTTTGGTTTTGGTAGGGTCTCACTGTAGCTCAGGCTGAACTGGAATTCACTATGTAGTCTAGACTCAGGGTGGCCTCGAACTCTCAGTGATCCTCCTACCTGTGCCTCCCAAGTACTGGGATTAAAGGTGTGCCACCACACCTGGCTCTGGATTATGTATTTTATGATTAGGGTCAATTAGTGAACACTTTTTTTTTTTCTGAGGTAGGGTCTCACTCTAGCCCAGGCTGACCTGGAATTCACTAGGTAGTCTCAGGGTGGCCTTGAACTCACAGCGATCCTCCTACCTCTGCCTCCCAAGTGCTGGGATTAAAGGCTTGCGCCACCATGCCCAGAAGACACTTATTTTTTAATAAACCTTTCCAAGTAATGTGACTTATCATAGTCTTTTTGTTAATATTTCATTGCTGCACAGTTCTAACTTCTTTTCGTGAAATAAAGTCAGCTTTGTGGGATAGCTAATGTTGTCTTATAATTCACTCTTCATGAAATCAGAATTTGTGCAAGACTAAGTCTCACATGCTGGGATATTTGATGTGGTTGTGGTGAACTGTGTTAAACTGTTAAATAGAGGAAACTGTGAGGCAGGGAGGCAATTTTTTTTTTTTTATAATTTCTTTTCACTCTCATGCAATTATAAAAACAATTTCATGTCTAAAAATAAAGTTGATGAAACTAGCTAACAGCCAGAAAAGTCACAAGTATAACTTAGGTAATTATATCTAAATTGTTAGTAAAGTTGTTGATAGGGACCCTTGTATAGCTCACTTTTCCTAATTCCTACTCCTTTTCTTCCATTTTGGCACCTCCAAAGTTATCTCCTCAGAATGAAGGAAGAGTGAGGTTCCCATTCTTGTTTTTACAGATATTACTCAAAGAGCTTTGGAGGGAGCTTTGACAACACAAAGCAGCCTGCTGGGTTTCTAGACGATGTTTCCCCTTCGCCTGGTCTTCCCCGTGCAGCTGTTATTCCTGTAGAAGCCAGCTGCCCCTTTTATGTCTCTCTAGCTGTGCGTATAAAATACTCAGGGTCAGACTTCTGAAGCCAACTTTCATGCAGCTGCCAGAAATCTCCAAATTTAGTTAACAACCTCACTCTTAACATAGTCATCTTAAGTTTTTTGGCTGGGATCTTAAAACCTCCTCTCAAATAATTTCCTTGTTGCCCACTCCTAGGAACCTTTCCACCACCGATTTCAAAAACTTTCAAAATGAGGCAAGGGACTTATTAAAAAGGCATTTAGCTGGGCCAGGGAGATAGCTCAGAGGCTAAGAGTACTTGCCGCATAAGCATGAGGGCCTCCTGGGTCAGAGACCACCAACTTGCACTCCCTAAACCCACATCAAAAGCTTAGTTGGCCACACAAGAATTTAACCCCAGTTAGGGTGGGAGCAGAGACTAGAGAATCACTGGGGCTAGCTGATAGACAGTAACACACATCTGCACATACACATGCACACATCACAAACCATACCACACACATACTCCTTTACACCTGCAAAAAAGCATTTAGCTAATACAGAATGCCCTATAATAATACTTTGTAAAGATCTATATTTTCATATCCTTCAAGGTTTTTTTTTTAAATCTTTGTTTCAAGTTTATACACACACACAAAGCAGGGACTAACCCCATTTAATAGCTAAGTATTTGAGGAAATAGGAAAGTTAAAAGACTAGTCTACTGTCTCTGTCACAGCTTGTATATAGCAGTCAGAGTAGAACTTTGATTTCTCAGAACACTGTAAACAGTTGAGTCCTGTTAGCAAAGATGCTTGACCATCTATGGATGAAACATTAAAAGTTAGTACACACACATGCAATTAGTAGTCTATCCCTTCTAGCAAAATTGAGTGTCTTTTTTCAGCCTAGCTTGGTTTTAAAATTCCTTTTATACTGGGCTGGAAAGATGGCTTAGCAGTTAAGGTGCTTGCCTACAAAGCCTAAGAATGCTTGTTCAAATTTCCAGGTCCTACAGATGCAAAAGTAATGCAAGTGTGCAATGTCACACATGCACACAAGGAGTGCATGCATTGAGTTCATCTACAACAGCTGAAGGGCCCTGGCACACCCATTCTCTCTCTCTCTCTCTCTCTCTCTCTCTCTCTCTCTCTGCTTCTTTCGCCCTCTCTCTCTCTCAAAAATTAAAAAAAATTAAAAAATTAAAAATTCCTGGGCTGGAGAGATGGCTTAGCAATTAAGGCACATGCCTGCGAAGCCTAAGGACCCCGGTTCGATTCTCCAGCTCCCACGTAAGCCAGACGCACATAGTGGCACATGCGTCTAGAGTTCGTTTGCAGCAGCTAGAGGCCCTGGCATGCCCATTCTCATTCTCTCTCTCTGTCTCTAACAAATAAATAAATAAAATAAAATCTTTTTAAAAATTCCTTTATAATGTAAACTTGACCTGTGACATTCCAAGAACACCCTTTCTGTTCATAGACGGTTCTTATTTCTCTTAAGTAAAGCCCTTAAGGTTGAAGCTTGGATTGTCATTGGCTCTCTTTTGTTGTTAAATGTCTAGAAATCCCAAGGAACCATTTGATTCCCTTGAAAACACACGTCTCATGCATGTCATGGATGATGACACTTTACAGATCCTTACAGTTACCCATCACCTTGGCTTGAGCCTTGACTGTAAGTCATGACCATCTCTGCCTCCTTGTCCTGCCTGGAGACTACATAGTGAATTCCAGGTCAGCCTGGGCTGGAGCAAAACCCCACCTCAAAAAAAAAACCTCTCAGTGGTGCTTTCCTGTAACCTTAGAGATTTGATAATCTCATCAAAACTATTGGCACGGTTAGATCAACTTTAGGGATCATGATTAGGCTACATTTAGAGACATCTGTAGTTGAAATGAGAATCCGCAGAGCGCTGTGTGTTTACGTTGTTATTGAGATCCAGCCAGGGAAAACATTTGCATCCAATGAAGAGGAGTGGCTCAGCTCTAGACTTGTTGTTTTTCCTGATTGGGGGAGAGGGCCTGGCTCTCCTCATTGTTGACTGACTCTTTGCTGGTTGACTTGGAATGGCTCAGTTGCGTTTCAGACCCGTCCTCTGAAAGCGGATTGCCGTTACTGTCATAGCCAAACCACGAGGGAGGGTCATCAGAGCTGTACTCCTGCTGCTGAACGAAGGTGGACATTCTGTGAGCCTCTGCCCTGCAGTGACAACGGTTGGCATTAGCTGGTTTCAGAAATAATCCCTAGTGCACAGCTTTTAAACAGACCAAATTTGGACTTGAAAACTCAGTGTCACAAGTTGAATTCAATTCAGAGTTCTGTTGTTTGGCTGAGGAGAGTGTGGGCACTATGCCATAAGTATGCCCTCTCCCTGCCACAGGGCTTAAGTATCTTTGGTTCAGCCAGTTCAAGGATTACTAGACATGATGAGTGGATATGGTTCCCATTTCAAAAGTTTTTAAAAAAAATTTTTTAATTTGGAGAGAGACACAGAGAGACAGACAGAGAAAGGGAGAGGAAGACAGAGAATGGGGCGCCAGCAGTCTCTCAGCTGCTGTGAACGAAATCCAGATGCGTGCGCCCCCTTGTGGTCAAGTGCGGCATTGCGCCCTTGCGTCACTTTGCATCTGGCTAAACGTGGGACCTGGAGATTGGAACCGGGTTCTTAGGCTTAGCAGGCAGGCGCCTTAACCGCTAAGCCATCTCTCCAGCCCTATGGTTCCCATTTTAGCATATGTACTGCCAGAGTGAGCACCAGTAAGTTACATGCATACTACGTGGCCATAGATCAGGAACACTGAGTCACTGTTTATAGTGCTCTTGAGTAACACCTCAGCTTGGTCTCCAGTTTCTCTGATGAAGGAGTGCCCTCACTGGCCAGCTTGTGAAGGATGACCATGCACCACAGAGGAGTTCTTAACCCACAGTCCACAGTGGACTTCAGTGAAGTCCATGAACTTTCTGAAAATCCAGGTACTTTTGTCTCTGGTGTACATATTTTCTAAGAATGTTGTGACTCAGGGAAGTCCACAACCAAATGATGAAAAATGCTACTGTAGTCCTAGGAAGGACCATGACAGGAAGGAAAGAAGACATATATCCTTCCCCGATGAACAGACTCAACAATTCTAAGTAAGGATTTCCAAGTCAAACTTGGCAATGCATTAAAAAGATCATGCCCCACGACCAAGTTGGTTTCATTGCAAGGATGCAAAAGTGGTTCAACATTTGCAAATCAATAAATGGAATATAGGACATGAATCATAAGATCATATCAGTCATGCAGAAAAGGCCGTTGACCAAGTTAAATATCCCTTTATGATAAAAAAAAAAAAAAACCTAAAGAAACTAGGGTTACAAGGAACTGATCTCAGTATGATACAGACACTATGTGATGAACCTACAGGGAACATTACACTAAATGAAGAAAAACAGAAATCATCTCCTCTAAATGCAGCAATGAGACAAGAATGTCCACGCTCCACTCTGATTCAACATGGTGTTTGAATTTTTGTCTCTGTGTGTATAATGTGTTGTGTGTATAATTGTGTGAGCACATGTACAGCACACACCTTTAATCCTGGCACTAGGGAGGCAGAAGTAGGAGGATTACCAAGAGTTCAAGGCCACCCTGAGACTACATAGTGAATTCCAGGTCAGCCTGGTCTGCAGCGAGACCCTACTTTGAAAAACAAAGACAAAAACAAAATCAAAAAAACAACAAAAAAGCCGGGCATGGTGGCTCACGCCTTTAATCCCAGCACTCAGGAGGCAGAGGTAGGAGGATCGCCGAGAGTTCGAGGCCACCCTGAGACTACATAGTGAATTCCAGGTCAGCCTGGACCAGAGTGAGACCCTACCTTGCAAAACCAAAAAAAAAAAAAAAAAAAAAAAAAAAAAATTCTTCCAGAAAAACTGTTTGACCTGGTAAATACTTTCAGTAAAGTAGTAGAATACAAAAATCAGTACACAAAAAATTAGTAACTTTTTTATTTACCAATAATATGCTAAGAAGGAAATTAGGTTTAAAAAATCCCATTCATAATAGCTATAAAACAAATAAACAAAACAAACATAAGAATAAACCTAGCCAAAGAGATGAAAGGCATTTACAATGAAAACTTTAAACTAATGAAGGAATTGAAGAAAATACAAAAGGATAGAAAGACCCCCCCGCCATGCTCATGGATTGGCAGAATAGATATTGTGAAAATATATAACTGAAAGTAAATTACAGATCCAATGCAATCTTGATCAAAACTCGAATGATTCTTCACAGAAGTAGAATAAATTTGAAAAGTTATAAGGAACCACAAAAGACCATGAGCAGAAAGAGCAAAATTACAATGCCAGGTTTTAAATTATACCATAAGACTATATTATTATAATATTATTATTGTAAGACTAACAACAACAACAACAAAAAGCATAGTATGGCCATAAAAAAAAAACAGAAAAAATAGACCAGAGTAAAAGAATCAAGAGCCCAGAAATAAACCTATGCAGCTATAGCTATGTGATTTCCAACAAGAGACAAAAGCATACGGGGAAAACTAGATCCCTATCTCTCACTGTACAAAAATCAATACCAAATGGAGCACAGACCTTAATGGAAACCTGAACCTTTGCAACTGCTAGAGGAAGACAAAGATCACTTCAAGATATAAGCACAAGCAAGAATTTTCTGTAGACTCCAACAGCCAGGACATAATGGCAAAAGTATTGACAATTGGGGTTGCATAAAATTTAAAAGCTTCTACATAGTAAAGGAAATAAGGTGCAACCTTTTCAGCTAGTTAACAAGAAACTAATAACCAAAATCATAAAGAACTCAAAATAGGGCTGGAGAGATGGCTTAGCAGTTAAGGCATATGCCTACAAAGCCTAAGGACACAGGTTCGATTCTCCATGTCCCACGTAAGCCAGATGCACGTGGTAGTGCATGCATCTGGAGTTCGTATGCAGTGGCTAGAGGCCCTGGTATGCCCATTCTTACTCTCTCTCCCTCTCTGTCTCTAATAAATAAAGAAATAAAAATAAATTTAAAAAAAGAACTCAAAATACTAAAAGACCCTGGCCTTTGGGGACTAGCCGAGGATTCTCATTTTGAACAGTTTGCAGGTTACTTCCATCAGGTCATTTAAAATACTTGCACATTCTATCCTCAGCCAATGAAGGGGAAAACTCAGTGGTGAGCTGGGATAATCAGATGATTTTATTGACCCCTTAGAGAGATGAACTGAATGTATTTTAAGAGAGGGGTAAGGAAGAGCTGGAGCTAAGCTGCAAGGGACAGAGCTAACACTGGGCCCTGCTTGAGAAAAAAACAAAAGGGAAAGTGCTTAAATTAAATGTAACAACGACTGGGAAAGGAATAGAAAACAAAAGATGACTTTAGAAAAGAGAATCCTTTGGGTCAAATCAAAAGGTTGATTTCAACTAGACAAAATATAAAGTGGAACTTAACACTGAAAGCTACTATATATTACCACATAGCCACACATGATGCTTTCTCAGAAAGCAATTCTCAAAGTCTTTCACAGTCAGCTGCCTACTTACGTGGAGATGCCCCTGCAGTATTGCATCTTAAGGATCCGGAGTTGTTTGCAGCCCATTTGAAGATCCCGAAGGCTTTGGTCAGTGAGCAGGACACAACCAGAGATATCCAAAATGTGCAGGTAATGGCATTTTGCTGATAAATTCTCCATCCCTGAGTCAGTAATCTGAACACACGGGCAAAGTCAGTGCTAGTTACTCAGACAACCCTGTTCCACAGAACAGCGTCTTAGCTTGAGCTGCTAGCATACAGTATGACAGATTGGTTGGCTTAAACATCAAACACCCTTTCTCACAGTTCTTAAGCCTGTGTAATCCATGATCAAGATCAAGGTGGCTACATGTCTGTAGTGGTGACGCACCTCCTCCTTGTCCATAGAGGTCTGCCTCTTGCCACGTTACAAGTGGCAGAGACAGCTCCATTTTCTTCCTCTTGTCATAAGGATGCAATTCCATGAGGAGAGTTACCCTCACCTGACCTCTTCTAAACCTGTTTACATGCCCAGAGGCCCCGCTTCATGGTTCTGTCATATGGGCAGTTACTGTTAAACATGTGAATTTGAAGAGGATTCAGATCATAAAAAAAGATAATCTTTCATCCATTTATCATATAGTGGCCCCAGTTAGCGGTTTAATTACTCCTAAATAAGACCAGAATAGTAAAACACCTGCCCCAAACTGGCACCAAGAGAGTTTAGTGGGTTTTTGCTGTTATCCCCTCGTAAGCCTTCTCTGATTTAGGTGAGGAACTTCACAAGAATGTCCTTCATCGCATCATCATGAGCAACTTTGGAAATGAATAGAGATGGAACTGGTTTAAGCTTGCAATCAATCTAAAGCCTTCCAGTTTGGAAACATATACTTAATAGCATTATATGCTGTAAACTATAAAATATATATTCCCCCTAGTTAATCTGCAAACAGGATCAGTTTACTGTGAGAAAGCTTGAACAACTCTTATAGATTGAACATAAGAAAGGTGGAATTAGCCAGGTTTGGGGAAGGAAGAAGTAGGTGAGACAGGTGTTTGGAGGCAAGGGAGGAAGCTGAACAGTGCCCCAAAGACAGTTCAAATCGCAGCCTGAGAAATTCTGGCCCATGTTCCAACATCTTGCAAGGGTCTCCAGATGTCCTGCAGAGGCAATTCAACTTCGTCTCTTAGTTTATTTTACTTAGTTGGGGTCTAGCTTTTCAATTTATAGCTGAGCTGAGACTTGCTGCAGAATAAGCCAGATTACTCTCCCCAAAGGTATTTTTTTCCAACTGGATTTAATTTCTTTCTTTATATTTAAACATTCTAAAAAACATATACCATGGGTGTTGGCTCAGTGGTTTTTAACATAAGACAGTTATGCAGAAAAAGGCCTTTGGTTTGAAATGTGCATCTTTTTTTTTTTTTTTTTTTTTCAAGTTTGGAAAAATAGATGCTGTCATTGTCTAAGTATTCGCTGTTTCCGGAACATGCTTGGAACCAAGGTTAAACACTGAAACTGATTCTTACAAAAATGCCCCAGACACTTCTCTCTGCTCTGTGGGTCTCAGAGGCTCTCGTCATTGAATATCAAATCCCTCAGCAGTGGAGAGGAAGGAAGTCAAGGAGAAGATTGAGCACACAGGGCGAGCAGAGCTTGAGACGGCTGAGTTTGCGTGATACTGGGGGAGCTGAAAGGAACCCCACATCTCCTGCAGATTGGAGGCTTCATGTGTTCAGTAAGAGGGGCTGTCTGGTGGATTTATGACTGAGGGATGGGAACCGGGGGTGGAGAGGACTTGGATACATTCCCATCGCTCAGATGCAAGGTCCTGGCCCAGCCCCCTGGACAGAGATTATTATTCCCAAAACAACTCCTTTTGATCCCCTGGAAAAATGTTGTGGCTTATTTTTAAATGAAGTTATCTAATATTTTATAAAGTGCAACATAAGCACATTACTTAAAGATGAGCAAAGTGAAACAATTACAAATTCATCATCTTGACAACTGCTTTCAGTATGATACAGGATTTTAAAATTAAGCTCTGGGGGATTTTTCAAGATACTCAACATGCTATAAAGAACACAGCCATCATCTTCACCACCACCCTGACCCCTGCCTCCTTGGAATATGCTGCGGGCCTAGAACCACCACATGGGGCCTGTGGGAGAAGGAGGCCAGCTCCAGCAAGAAGACCTCTCCCAACTGGGCCCTGCTACAATGCTCCCCTCTGAGCAGAGCCAGCAGGACAACCCTTCACACCCACTAGAAGGAGAATCATCCCACTGATAGCAGCCCAACTGCAGACCATGGGACTGTGTGCAGACACAGTGGGAATTGTTTCCAGCCACTGACTCTGGGGGCAACTGGTTGCAAAGCAGTAGAGGAGTGACTGTCACCCCTTCTGATATATGGTAAAATGCCATCCATCGGACATTTATTTATAACCACTGTTAAACATATAATTGATGTTCCCTATGGCCATGCAGAAGAATTTCTAGACACGTTGGCCAGCTGCACTGAGAAGATTATGACTCAGTCCTTGTTGTGTAAACATCCCCTGAACCCATGTAAAACAAAAATTCCAGGCACGGTGGCATACCTTGCACTCCCAGCAGTCAGGAGGGAGGGAAAGACAGATTCCTGGGGTTCAGTGGCTGGTTAGATGAGCCTACTTGCTGAGCTCCAGGCTAGTGAGAGGCCTCTCCACATGCACATGCATACAATGCACCTTACACACGTGTACACACAAAGAAAATCATGGTTCACAAGGGCAGTCCCAGGTAAGTAAATATCTCGCTCCTTTCCCTCAAGTCACTTCAGTGAGTGCTGAGTCATGTACCTATTCCTACCACAGCCTACTCCTTTACACCTCTAACTTCTCCCTCTATAAAGTGAGAGTGATCAAAAGCAGGCAGCCAAAAGGGTAGATAACTCACCTTCCGGTGTTATCTAAGCCCTAGAGACATTCCTGATAATAAGCACTTATTATTAGCACGAGGGAAGCCCAGGGCATGCTCTCTTACGTAGTTTTAGCTGAGAGCAGCCTTCAGGGAGATCACAGGGCCGTCTCTGTTTCTCTGAGCTGGCTGATCACCTCAGACCTACTTCATATGCTGCAGAAGACCTACAGATACCTTGGATTCGCCCAGTTCTCTTTTTTTTCTTGCTAATTAGCTCTTAAGAATGTAAACTTCTAGGAGTGTAGCATCCTGAGTTGGGGGACGTTGGCTCTGCTCCAGTCCCCCTGGAAACAAGATGTTCTGCACAGATTTTGGGCTCAGTGTGTCATTTTGCCCCTGGATATGAACCCCTTGTGGGGGTGGGGGTGCTGCTTTTCAGAACCTCTCAATACAGCCCAATCAGATGCTGCAGTGGAGACTTCGTCCACCTTGGCAGCTTTCCTGGGCCCAGTGCTGTCCTTTGCTTCCAGTCTGCAAATCATGACTGCTTCCTGTCACTTGGAATGAGCGTGTTCTGATTCGCCACAGACAAGATGGTGACCAGCATCCATTCACCTGCTTCCATCACCTACACTTCAGAGACAAATGCAGTTCAAAAGCCCTGGCTTATTATTTATTTATTTGTTTGTTTATTTATTTATTTATTTGCATCTTTTACTCTCTAGGGTAAACTGCATAAATATTTTGCTATTATTTAGAAATTCACTTTAATTTCTTCCTTTTCCTAACCTCCTTTTCTCTCTTCCTAGTCATTAACTCCTCCCTCATATCAATCTCATGAAGGGCAGAGCCTCATTAGTATCATACTCACCATGTAGACCAAACAGCATAGAAGCCGAGTTTGTGGCCTAATAAGAAAGCAGGCAGCATCAATACTGGGGTGATTCTATATAATTAAAAACCCATCAGTGTACACAACAGAAAAGAATGAGGTTGTTAAGCTGGGCGTGGTGGCGCATGCCTTTAATCCCAGCACTCGGGAGGCAGAGGTAGGAGGATCGCCAAGAGTTCAAGGCCACCCTGAGACTACATAGTTAATTCCAGGTCAGCCTGGACCAGAGTGAGACCCTACCTTGAAAAACCAAAAAAAAAAAAAAAAAAAAAAAAAAAATGAGGTTGTTGATAGTTTGTAATTCCTGACAATTTTAAAAAATGCTTTCAGGTTGGAGAGATGGCTTCATGGTTAAGGTTCTTGCCTGCAAAGCCTAAGGGCCCAGGTTCAATTCCCCAGTGCCCACATAGGCCAGCTGCACAAGGTGGTGCTTGCATCTGAATTCATTTGCAGGGCCTGGGGGCCCTGGCATGCTCATTCTCTCTCTATCTGCCCCCTTTCTCAAATTAATAAAAATATTTTAAAATGATTTAAATTTTCTCTAATGTATTTGCCAACTTCAAATTTTTCCTGTTAATTTGTTTGGGTCTTTGCCTTTAAGTTAGAGACTTTCTTCTTGATCTGGCAATGCTTGAAGAGGTGGTTGTGGTTATCAGTGTGTGTGTGTGTGTGTGGTGTGTGTGTGTGGTGTGTGTGTGGCTGGGGGCGGGGGTGGGGGAGACTAAAGCCTGAGTGGGAGCTCTCAGTGCAGGACTGGTGCAGTTATGGTGCACCCAACCAGAAGCAGCTGAGCAGAGGAAAGTTGTTTATTTTGGTTTACAATCTGGAGGGAAAGCTCCATAATGACAGGAGAAAGTTGGCAGAGCAGAGGCTGGGCATCATCACCTCCTTACCAACATCAGGTGGAAAAGAGCAGCAACAAAGTGAGCTGAGCTCTGGCAAGGGAGCTGGCTATACCACCCAGCAGGCCCAGCCCAGCAACACACCTCCCAAGCTAGCACAGCTGGGGATCAAGCATTGAGAACACCTAAGTTGATGGGGAACACCTGATCCAACCCACCACAGTGGCTTCCCTACAGCAAACTCCAGTGAAGGATGGTCCAGGAGGATGATAACACACTCAGTGGTAGTATTTTGTTGGCAACACGCTCAGTGGTAGTATTTTTAAATCTTCATCTTGGGCTGGCCAGGGTTTCTAAGCAAGAGCACTCAGCATTCAGTCACTCCATTCCCCTTGGCCACTTTCATACTGACACTCAAACCCAGGATCTCCCAGCTCTGTTTTACTATCTCTAGACAATGGGTTACTAGCAGGGGCTGGAGGCATTTTTGGCTGGGAAGACTGGGTGTGTAGGAGGTCAGGTGATACCGACCCAGTGTGTAAAGGCCATTGAACATCCTGTGGTATGCAGTACAACCCTCACCTCTGCTCATTGCAAAGAACTGTCCTGTCTGAAGCTGGACACTGGGTGGGAAAAAGGCATGTCCAATCTGTGGTTTGGGATGGGGAGGGACAGCTGCCAAGAAGACATCTGGGAGACTATCTGCTTTTCCACAGTCCTTAACTCATCTTCCTTATTTCAGACTCCTCTTAACCCCATCCCAGAAGTCCAAGGTGCTGCCAAGTTTAAAGATCTTATATAAATCAAATGTTTCTTTTCAGCTTTTCAACTGCTGTCTTAGAATGCAAAGCTGTCTCTGGTCTTCTAACTGCACCCATCTACTTTCAAGCTGATTTCCTCCCTTTTCTGGCTTATTCCTTACTCTTCTTCTACAGTTCTGATAAAATTTCAAGATAAATTATAGCTATATATTTAATCTGCCGTGTTAATCCAGAATTCAAGACTTTTTAAAAATTGTTGTTTGTGTGAATACAGACACATGCATGCCACACGCGTGTGGAGGTCACAGGACAGCCTGAGGTGTTGCTTCTTGCCTTCCACCTTATTTGAGGCAGGGTCTCTTTGGTGTTTGCCGCTGTGTGTGGCTGCGATTGTGCCGTCTCTACCTCCCATCTCAACACCAGAGTTCTGGGATTCCGGACTTGAGCTACTGTGTCCAGCTTTACGTGGATCCTGGGGATCCAAGCTCAGGTCCTCAAGCTTTTGCACCAACTGACCATCTCCCCAGTCTCCAAACTTCTATTTCTTGACATGGAGATATATTTATAGTGAGAGGGAGTCAGGAAGCTCTTTCAGGCAGGTAAAGTGACTGGGCCCTTGAAAATAAGAAACAGGAATGTCTTTGGGCCTGTCCTTACAGTCTGTACTTGCTAGAGATCAAAGGATGATCTGAATTCTTATCTCTTGCCTAAAGGAGATCTGTTTTTCCACAAACAACTTGGGCCCCTTCTGGAAGGGGCGTCTTTCCTAGAATATAAATCTAATGCTAACATTGTGGCTGGTCAAGCTTAGACTCCAGAACTTGGTGTCATGGCCAGCCTCTTCCTGAGAAAACCCTTAGCCCAAACCAATTAGCTGTCCCTCAGCTAACCTGAGCTGGAAGGTAGGCCCATCATCATAAGGTTCTAAATATGTTTGCGAGGGGAGGGCAGGCTCTCTGAGCTGTCTGATCACTTAGGAACAACTAGCTGCTGGAGAGCTTCCCCTCGGCAGAGCCCAGACCCAGGCTGCTGGAGCGGAGAGAGCCCCTAGTCCTTACTTTCCACTTGGGCTCTTTCTCCACATGGTGGGAGCTCTCTGAACTCTCCTTTCTGTCCTTCCCATGGCTTGTCCAGGCCCACCACATGGGCTCTCAAGCCGTGTGGGTGGCTGTCCTTGGTTCTGTACTTCCCTAAATGAATATAATAATTTAATAATTATCCTTCTCAGACTTATCTTATTCAATTCTTTGTTTAAAATTAAATATGAATCTAGGGCTTGGAGTTCAAGGACTTTCCTGAATCCCCAGCACCCCATTACAATACTACGTTAAGAAAAAAGAAAATAGGCTTACAGTGTAGTTTGGAAAGCATGAGCCTATCCTTTCAAAAGCAAAACACAAGCCCTCTTAACTATTTATAATCTTTTATACATAGAAGAAATCTGGGGCTGGAGAGATGGCTTAGTGACTAAGGTGCTTGCCTGCAAAGCCAAATGACCCAGGTTTGATTCCCTAGGACCCACCTAAGCCATCTAGATGTACAAGGTGGCACATGCATCTGAAGTTCATTTGCAGTGACTAGAGTACACCCATTCTCTCTCCCCCTATCTGCCTCTCTCTTTCAAATATAAAAATGAAATATAAAAAATTTTTAAAAAAGAAATCTGGAAGAACAAGTATAAAATGTCAACAATAGTTATGTTTGTTTGATGGTGTGACAGTGGATTTTTAAACTTTTCCTTATAAGCTTTTATATATAGTCAATTTTATAATGGGCATTATTTATTTTGTATATCTATAAAAAGGAAAATATCGGACACTCAAAATAAGACCAGGATGGAGAGATGGCTTAGTGGTTAAGGCGATTGCCTGCAAAGCCTAACGATCCGAGTTCTGTTCCCCAGTACCTATGTAAGCCAGATGTACAAGGTGGCACATGTGTCTGGAGTTTGTTTTCAGTGGCTGGAGGCCCTAGCATGCCCATTCTCTATATATATCTGTCTCTTGCCCCCTTAAATAAATAAACATAAATAAAATTTTTAAAAATTAGACCAAAGATTATTATATGAGCAATGGAACACTGGTTAGCTGACTCACTTGAGGAAACATATAGAACATTATACTTTTGTTTCACATACTATTTATTATTATATACTAATATTAATAATAGAATATTATATTATTATATTACTTATCACCAAGATCCATTATCAATGAAGTTACACATTAACACTCCATTGTTTTTTCTAGGAGACATGCTAATTATTTTTTTCTAGAAGAAACTATAATCCAAGGCTAAGGTTGTATTGCCTTGTAGGATATTAACCAATTTTAGATATAACCTGAGAATCAGAATCCAACACTCTTCCCTCAGTTCTTATAAATACCAAGTTTTTTTCCCTAATGCTGTGTGTACTTGCTTTATTATTTGGTTGGTTCTCTCATTAATGATTTAAATAAATTTTTGACATAATATTTGCATTAGAATGCTGTTTTTATCTTTTTGAAATTCTACTTTGACACAAATGGATCTTCAAGTTATTTCCAATTTAGGAGTAGGAAAAAAAATCTAATGTGCACCTCAGACAAGTCTGAAACATGAAACAAAACCCAGGCTGTGTGTCAAGCAGACCCTCCAGCTGCTGCCCTGCCTGAGTTCTTCTCTCTCAGTACACTTCTCTCTCAGGTCTGAGCCGTGATTGCCGCACATACCTTTGGACATCCTGCAACGCTGAGCGAGGTGATGCGAATACAGTAAATGGCCACTATTCTCAAAATCTCATCTGCCATCTGGGGACAATAAGAGACATCCAAGTGTTCTAGGAACGGCGAGGTTTTGCAGAATGCCTACAAGAAATTCCAAGGTCAGAGGTCTTTTTCTTGATTTTTCCTTAGTTGACTTCAAATGTCATGTACATCTAAACCCTTCCTACCCATGGTAGTTTATTTATTATACACTGCAGTTATTGAAATGTAGATGTTGCCATAAATAAAACAAAGGACAATGAAACACTGCATCCAAAAATCTCTTTATAGCAAAAGACATACACATCAGAGTAATAGCATAGCAACGTTCAAATCCCTGCCAACAAAATTCAGTTTTTTCCTGAAATTATCTCTAATGAAATTTGACTCATATGTTACTAATTATTAGGGTTTTAGTCAGCCAAGTGAGTGGAGAGACAGAAATGTGAATATAAGATGAGATAAATACTGGGGGACCAAAGTAGTAATCGAAGGAATTAGTTTTAACTTCATTTGAGTTTTAACTTTATTTCCACCAGTATTACCTCTGAAACCTAGCAAATCACTTTATCATTCTGGAACTCACTTTCCTTTTCTAATTAGGGAAGATAATACTGGCGCAGTTGCACTATTATGGAATGTCATAATGTTCATCTGAGATTTCTAGGTCTGGAAAAGCCCAGAAGTCATCATGAGTTCTTCCTCTTATCTCAGTGTTCATAAATGTTCAATCCTACTTTTCAGTGGAAAACAAAAGGAAATGGCTGAGAATACAGCTTATTGGTAGAGCACTTGTGGAGCGTGTGTGAGGCCCTAGGTTCAATTCCTAGCACAGCAAAAACAAGCACACAAAAACACGTGGAAGAGTAACAGCGCACAACTCAACAGCTATAGAAGAACAGAATGACCTGTAAAAGTTAACCTGAAATTGTGAACGTAATAAATCAAGATGAGCGTAACCTGGAAACCATGAGCACTTCCAGGTAACCTTTAAGGCAAAGTTCCTCCCTAACTCTGTACCAACTACAACCGCACATGTTCCTCTCCCCAGAGGTTTTGTCTGGCTCAGAAGCAGCTCAGATTCTGAGAACGCTGAATTAGAGACCTCAGTACATGGTAGTTTGCACTAATGATAGTCAAAGTCCTAGAGCTTTGAACTCTAGTGGGATACTATTAGGGTATCCTTTATTTCCACGTGAGCATGCATGTCCATTGGACTCCATGTCATTTTGCTCTCAGGACAAGAAGGCCTGGGTGTCAGTCAGATGAGCTCATGGTCACCAGGCTGACTGTAGAGTGAAAGTACCAGGTGGGCCTCTCACCCACTGCTTGTGACATTTTGTCTTAGTGATGCCTGGGTAAGATGGGAAGGAACTCGTGTGCAAGTTCCTGGAAGAGGGGAGCGTCTAGGAGAGGCGATGAGCACTGCAGGCAGGACTCAAATTGTGGCATTACCCAGAGGAACCAAACTCCTGCCTCTGCTGCTGTGAGGTTTACTGTCTCTTCATGCCGAGTTCTCATTGGAGGAAGCTGTAATAGCACCGTATCCAAGGCTGGCTGTGCAGATTATATGATGTCATATATATGATATGGCTTTTAGCACAAAGTAGATTCTCTAGCTATCCATAATTTTTATGTTATATACAGTGTTATTTAGCACAATTATTCCATGACATAAAATAAGCCCTTCATAAATGTTCAGTAGTACAAACTTTAGCAACACATGTACTAAAGCTGGAATCATGCAGATAAGATTAGCTTGGTATATGGGTAAGGATGACACGCAGCCATTATTCAGGAAGGAGGGAAAAGGTTAGGAAATCTGTTGTACAACATGGATACTAGAGTTAATAGCAGTGTGACACATACATGAACACTGCTAAGTATGTTTTTTAAAGTTTCGGTACAAAAATAAAAGTTTGTGAGATGATGGCTGTGTTAATTAGTATGATGTAGCCACTCCACAGAGTACACATATATTTATACATCATGTTGTACTTCATAAACACACACAATTTTTGTTAGCTAAAGCTCTTGAAGCATGAAAATATTAACTATGATGGAAATCTGTGTATGGCATCAGTAATAATGAACACAGAAAAGCCAAATGATTTTATTATTCAACATTAAATCATCTTTTTCTGACCACAACAACCAACAATGATCACTCCTTCCTCTGACCTCATGCAAAACTCATGTTTTCCAACTGATGGAGCACTTAGTATTCTTGCCTCATTCCTGCATTGTAACTAGCTTTGCACAGAAATCTGTCTTGTCTAGCAACTATGTAAAGTCCAAAATCTTCCATCTGCACCATTCAGGAGACAGGAAGGTCCATGTCACTAGAGATAAGCAGGCGTGAAGCCCTCCCAGGTTGGTACAGAAGAGACTCCACCTTTGAATGACCAGAATCATTGGCCATAAGTCTCAGCTCAGTTTTAAATAATAATACAGCAAGTCTCTTGTGATACTGTCTGGAAATCTGCCAGCTTTAATACTGGTTCACAAGCTTCATATTTAGAACAGGGTAACTTCTCAATAAACATTAGGTGGCTGGCTGGTCCTTTATAGCCATCTTCCAGAAAACTTATGTTGCAATGAGTGTAATGAATATTTTCTGCTTACAGAATGGGTGGAGTTTGAGGAACCAAAAAAAATTATAGCAAGAAAGAATAAACTATAAGAATAATTGACTGAAGAGGAGATTCAAGACTTAAGAGTATGAACCCCCCCTGCTAGCAGCATATGCAATGTCTTTGAACTACTTGAGTCAGTTCCATGTTATATCTTGTTAAAAATTCTAATATTATTTGAAGCTGAATTTCTCAGAGGTTTAAAATTACATGACTTTAAAAGTGATCTTAGGGCTGGAGAGATGGCTTAGTGGCTAAGGTAAGGTGTCTGTCTGCAAATCTTAATGACTCATGTTCAACTCTCCAGATCCCATATAAGCCAGATGCACAATGACACAAGCATGCAAGGCTGCACATGAGCACAACTGACACACAAATCTGGAGTTTGATTGCAGTGGCTGGAGGCCCTGGCACACCAATTCTCTCTCATGCACATACTCTCTCTCATAAAAAATACAAAAAAGTGATCTGAGTCTCTGATATATTGACAGTAGCATTCTCACCCATGGAAAGATCAGAGGCACAAAGATTGGTGCAAGATGTATGTCAAATCAGTGGCAAGCCTGAGAATTAGTGGGAACTGTTATCTTAGAATTCATATTTCCCTTTAGAGACATGTAAGTCATACTAAGTATTTAGGTCTGCAGACATGTTTCAACATAATCTCTCATAGAATCCCATCTGCTTCACAGATAAAATGATAATGTGCATTTCTGGTCTGCAGTACTGCAGAAACGTTCATATATCAATGTCGCTGATTTTCTTTGCTTGGAAAAATGCAATGCCAAGCTCCTTTTAAATAAGTCTTTTACAGTGAAGATGAAGAGAAAATGAAAAACATGGTAAAGTTTGGCTCCCTTCCAGTTTATCATCATATTTTCCTATGGATTGGCAATTGTAAAGAAAATTTCCAAATCATTGAATCTAATCACTTCTCCATGTTGAGCTGAGTCACATTTGTAGGGATTTAATGACTGCATTCTTAAATTGGGTATGTATAGGAAACCAAGTTCCACTCATGTTTGTTATCATCACAATAATGTACTTGCGCCAAAACCTGATTCAAACCACCCCAACAAATGACATCCCCTTGCCCTAAAAGAAAGAAAGAAAGAAAGAAAGAAAGAAAGAAAGAAAGAAAGAAAGAAAGAAAGAAAGAAAGGAAGGAAGGAAGGAAGGAAGGAAGGAAGGAAGAAGAGAAAAAAAAATCCCTGGCTGGGCATGGTGGGTGATGGCCCAGGCTCAGGAGGCAGAGGTAGGAGGCTCACTATGAGTTTGAGGCCACCCTGAGACTACATGGTGAAATCCACGTCAGCTTGGGCTAGAGCGTGGTCTATACTCATGTCACTATCTCTTGATTATTTGTCTTGTTAGGTCCCTCTTAGTTCTACTACAAAGTTCCCCTGCCCCTTTGTTGATAATTCTGGAAAAATGTGTTACCAAGAACCAATTTGTTTAATGAAGACTATTTGGGACTGCCTCAAATGCTAAAAACACAAATTCCACAATATTAAGTATATAACTAAATACAAACTCCCAGTTTGAGGAGCCTCATAAGTCCATTTCATAAATGTGAGGTACATTTCACCAAAGATGTCCTCATTCCTGGGAAGCATCGGCAGAGGTGATAGTGGTCCTGACCTGGGCCACACAGACTGCACAACCTGAGGCCCTGCCATGGTGAGAGTGCACCTTTGCTCCCAGCCTCCCTGCTAGGAAGCCAGGCCAAGGCAGATGCAGTTTGCTAAGGCTCAGCCTCAGGGGAGCACCCTACTGTTCAGTATGAAAAGGACCCTGTGGAAGGGAGAGGGGGCAAAGCCAAAACCCAAAGCAAGTATTACCAAAGATACTTGCACAAAGAAAGTTCTTGCAAAATTATATGGGAGAGAAGTTTTGGTGACCAGTAATTCCTCCATTAGCAGAAATGACTCCTCCACATTCTTATTATTGCTGTTTCTTTCTCGCTGTCTACTTGTAAGATAGCTATTTATGTAATTGTCTTTTGTGTTGACCATAGATTTTGGAGGGCAGAATTCATGTTCAGTATATCCTGTGACCCCAGACCTGATGTGCAGATGAGTTCAAATAGGGAGTGTCCACAGGAGTGCACAAGGGAGGAAAATGAGCTCCCTGTAGTTGCTGAGGACCCTATAGGGTCCCGTCCTTCCTCTGTTCTGTCCAGGGTCTGGGGACTTGCAGACCTGAGTCCAGATCTTGCTACTAGAAGTTCTGTATCTCTGATAATTATCCAAACTTTCCAGGTCCTAATGATCTCCTTTGCACTATGGGAATTGGCACATGGTACCTCCATAAGGCACCTTCTGCATGAGCTGTTGAGAAGGCTGAGCTCATTGGAGCAGAGCAATTAAAAAGTTCCAGGCAGGCTGGAGAAATGGCTTAGCGGTTAAGACACCTGCCTCTTAAGCCTAAGAACGCTAGTTCCAATCTCCAGTGGTTCCAATCTCCAGGTCCCACGTTTAGCCAGATGCAGTGATGCAAGGGCGCAATGCCGCACTTGACCACAAGGGGGCGCACGCATCTGGATTTTGTTCGCAGCAGCTGAGAGGCTGCTGGCATGCCCATCTCTGTCTTCCCCTCTCTCTGTCTGTCTCTCTCCAAAAAAAAAGTTCCAGGCATAAAGGAGACAGTAAGTGCAATTAAGATTAATATTTTATCAAATTCTCTATGGTTTTGATTGCCAAAGTTTTAAAATCATAAACACCATAGTTTAAATATTTTGAATATATGTTCTCAATAAATGTATCTTGATGTACTTTGTAAGTCATACAGGTATTCAACTGATTATATGTCCTATATTTAAACATATATAAGCAAGTAAAATATATGAGATAGATTTAAAAAAGAATATATATATATATATGATAAAAATAAACCTAAAGCCAGGCGGCCTTTAATCCCAGCACTCGGGAGGCAGAAGTAGGAAGATCGCTGTGAGTTTGAGACCACCCTAAGACTACAAAGTCAATTCCAGGTCAGCCTGGGAAGAGTGGTGAGACCCTACCTCAAAAACCATAAAAATTTTTAAATAAAAGTCCTAGAAATTCTAGTATTTCTGAGGCACTGTTCCTACCCTCCACAGAGACTGACTGACACACTCATGGCTCCACAGTGAATACCAATAACCCCACTGAGGAGGGCTCTCAGTGGAATGGGGAGGGGAGATATAAGACTATAACCTGATGGGGGCTGGAGAGATGGTTTAGCAGTTAAGGCACTTGCCTGCAAAGCCAAAGAACCCAGGTTCAAATCCCCAGGACCCACATAAGCCAGATGCACAAGGTGGCACATGTGTCTGGAGTTCATTTGCAGTGGCTAGATGCCCTGGTGTGCCCATTCTCTCTCTCTTTCTCCTTCTGTGTGGGTTGATAGGTTTCTATTTGCACAACCATTTGTTCCACTTTGTCCTTTTTAAAAATATATATCATCTACATCCATATTTGTATGTCTATATCTATCTGTATATATTTGAGAGAGAGAGAAAAGAGGTAGAGAGCGAGTGAGAGAGAGAGAGAATGGGCATGCCAGGGCCTCCAGCCACTGCAAATGAACTCCAGACACATGTGCCACCTTGTGCATCTAGCTCATGTGGATCCTGGGGAATCAAACCAGGGTCCTTTGGCTTTGCAGGCAAACGCCCGCTAAGCCATCTTCTCCAGCCCTATCTGTATATATATTTTTTCTCAAGAAAATGGCAACTCAGAAGACTTACTCTAGGCATGACCTCTTGCATTTAAGAATCTTTAGGAAAGAGTGAGTTCAGGAAGCATTAGCACTGCCTTCACCCATTTAGGACAGAGTAAAATAAAAGATGACCTAGTCAATGGAGAGGACCAGACTGGTAGGAAAGAACAGAGCTTGAAATCTGAGAAAGTTGTCTCTATGTGATATTGAACACATTTTAAAAATTTTGTTCATTTATTTATTTGCAAGCAGAGTGAGACAAAGAGGGAGAGAGGGAAGGGGAAAGAGAGAGAGGAAGAATGGTCATGCCAGGGCCTCCAGCCACTGCAGAGGAACTCCAGATGTGTGCGCCACCTTGTGGATGTGGCTTTACTTAGGAACTGGGAAATCAAACCTGGGTCCTTAGGCTTTGCAGGCAAGTGCCCTGACCACTGAGAAATCTCTCCAGCCTCATGAGCACATTTAAAAAAAATCTTTCTTTTTTTGTTTTTTTTTTCTTTTTTAAAAATATATTTTATTTATTTATTTATTTTTGAGAGAGAGAGAGATTGAGAATGGGCACACCAGGGCCTCCAGCCACTGCAAATGAACTCCAGATGCATGCACCCCCTTGTGCATCTGGCTTACGTGGGTCCTGGGGAATCGAACCAGGATCCTTTGGCATTGCAGGCAAACGCCTTAACTGTTAAAGCCATCTCTCCAGCCCCATGAGCTCATTTTTTAAATCTCAACTTTCTCATCTATAAGAAGAGAATAAAAATAACTTGAAGGCTGGAGAG
Source organism: Orientallactaga sibirica (assembly GCA_036365145.1). Taxonomy (NCBI): domain Eukaryota; kingdom Metazoa; phylum Chordata; class Mammalia; order Rodentia; family Dipodidae; genus Orientallactaga; species Orientallactaga sibirica. The sequence goes on along the minus strand of JAEOAD010000022.1, from coordinate 29,393,790 downwards.
ATGGCTTAGCAGTTAAGCACATGCTTGTGAAGCCTAAAAACCCCAGTTCAAGGCTCAATTCCCCAGGACCCACATAAGCCAGATGCACAAGGTGGCGCATGCATCTGGAGTTCATTTGCAGTGGCTGGAGGCCCTGGTGCACCCATTCTCTCTCTATCTATCTATCTATCTATCTATCTATCTATCTATCTATCTCTCCCTCTTTCTCTCTCTGCCTGTCACTCTCAAATAAATAAAAAATTTTTTAAAGTCACTTGAGCTGGGCATAGTGGTCCACATCTTTAATCCCAGCACTTGGGAGGCAGTGGTAGGAAGATCGCTGTGAGTTTCAAGTTACCCTGAGAAGGAGACCCTACCTCAAAAACAAAACAAAACAACAATAACTTGAACTATCTCATAGGCTTACTCGGAGATGGAAAGAGCATGTGGTCTCCACACACACTTGACAGAGATTACATCCACCACAAAAGCTGGCTATTATCTGTCAATGGGGGGCCCAGAGCAATCATGACAATGATGTCTGTCACTTTAAAGCCCGGGAACATCACCTTTCAACTGATAAAGGCTTGGAGAAGAAAGATGGTGAGCAAAGTCTCACTGCAAATGATAGATAGAGCAGATGATTAGAAACCAGAATTTCAGCGCTACAGTCCCTCCCCGCCATGCACAAGTGCTGACTCACACCAAGCAAGGCACAGTGGGAAAAATCCCAGGTGTGCTGCCATAAGAGGGATCAAAAACAGATTGGCCGCTTAGGTTTAAGAAGTCAAATAAGCATAACCTCGTACTGTTGGTAGGAACGAAGAATCCTCATGTTTATTTTCCCTTCCTTTTTATTTTGGTCTTCAGACAGTCTGACAACCTTTGTTTAACTCCGGAAAGTTTCAACTTACACAGGATAAACTAATATTCCAGGGGTTGCTTACAGGGCAGGAAAGGCCTCCTGAGGATGATCTGGCTTTTAACACACTCTCATAGAGTTCTTCTCTGTGGACACTCCACATGAAAATAACAGATGTGCAGTTCATTTAGCGAGTTCAGCAGAACGTCAGCTGTCCAGAGTAGTTCTCCTCAGTGGGAGTGTGCAAAATGCCAAGCCTGTTATAAGGCGTTCTCAGCTTCAGCTGTTTCTTAGCCAAGAAAACATGGTGCCCAAGACTCCAAGATCCCCCTGGAACCTTATAGGCTGTGGGAATCTAACAAGATGTCAAATCCCACTTCCTTTGAAGTCTGGCAAGTTTCAAATTCTATTGAGTTGCCCTTAAAATTGGAACCATATTAGTGTCGAGAGCAGCACCAGAATGCTGAGTTTATTGCCTTTTCTCATGCCCTTTGAAGAAAGAATAATGCCCCAGTGTCTTGGCAAGAGTTGGTCTGTGCTTCCCAGTTGATTCCAGGTGCCTTGAGTCTCCTGGGATTGGCTGTTCTATTACAAAGTTCGGGAGACCGTTCTTGGCATGGGTAGCTAATGGAGCAGGGGTTTCTGAGTTAAGCTCTTCATTGTTCCAGGTTTAATGGATGTTGCTTTTATAGCAAAGTGTCAGATGGCTACCTCTTTAATTCTACCAGAGAAATTGTTTAGTTCCTGATCCTAAGACTCTAAAACAATTTGACGCTTAGCCAGGCGTGGTGGCTCACGCCTGTAATCCCAGCACTTGGGAGGCAGAGGTAGGAGGATTGCCGTGAGTTCAAGGCCACCCTGAGACTCCATGGTGAATTCCAGGTCAGCCTAGGCCAGAATGAGACCCTACCTCAAAAAAAAAAAAAAATTGATGCCCGTGACCCACTGGGATCTTCATCACAGAATTTTCTTCCAGTCAGTTATTTCCCAATGCTAACCAGGAGTACAGGATGGCAATCAACTTCCCCGACCAGTGGAGCCAAATGTCTGCATGATGCGCCTCCCCATACAGAACAGCTCAGAGCCCCGCTGCAGGAAAGGCGCATCAGTAAGATCATTGGACAGGAATCCGGCTGCGGCTTCCCTTGCAGCCCATGAAGAGAACTTCATCCCTGGAGAAGAGGTGGAGTTAGTGAAATCTCATACTTTGATAATTCTTGAAGGATTTAATCTTGGAAACTAAAGAGAAACTGATGTTGATCTTTGAACTGTTGCTGGTAAAGACAACTCATCTAACCCATCTTTGGCACTGTGAGTCAGTATGTGTCAAAGGCTACTGAAATCAGTTTTGATTGAACATTGGAGGGTGGAGATATCAACAAATAAAAATGATTGGCAGAATCTTGCTTAAACATTTTCTAACTAGTTAAAAAGCACAGTGGACAAAGCTAGTATTTAAGATCAGAATAGAGCCATAGGAGGGGAGTAATGCAGCTTTGCTGTGAGCGTCCTTGAACTCCACCATTCCTAAACTCCAGAGCAGGCTGGCCAGACAGAGGCCTTTCTGGGGAAGAAGACTGTTGTTGAATGACCTTACTGATAGGAGTACCACGGATGCCACCCAAGTTCTAAGGCTTTCACTTCTTGGGCACAGGCAGTCCAAGGCAAACCACTGAGCTCTGAACCCCAGCTCCTCCTCAGACTCCACTCAGAGGACAGCCACACCTCCAAACCCACCGAAATCACCCCACACTCCTGTGCCTGTGTCAGCTGAAAGCCAAACACACAGCAGCGGGTCCTGCTCTGCTGGCCTCCCAACTGTGAGGCCGGGCCTGATCTGTCCTGCAGAGCTGCCCTTCCCTTCTCTCAGTCCTTCTCTCCTTGTCTGCCTCCTTCCTATTAGAAAATCAAATCTGTTACTAAAAGTCAGTTGAAAATAAGTTTATAATCCAAGAGAATGGATAAGAAGGAGAGAGGACACACTGAAGAGTACAGAAGAGAACATGTTACATCAAGCGTCCAAGCAGCTAACCCTGAGTGTCTAGGAAGAGAGGGGCCCAACAAGACAGCGAGGGAAGCAGAAGGCGCAGATCCCTACTGCTGCGAAGACCCCAGGGCCAGAGCTGGCAGGTCTCTGTGGTCATCACAGACTACATCTTTAAATTTCATCAACGGTACCACCTTCAAGATACCAGGAAGCCAACTTGTGGAGACTATAAAGCCCAAGGCAGGTGCAAATGACAGTGCAGCAGATGAGCCTGAACCACCACTCCTCAGGCCTTTCATCTCTCAGATACTTAGGAACACTGCCCACTGTATTCCTGCTTGGAGGCTTTAAAAAGCATGTATTCAGGCTGGAGAGATGGCTTAGCGGTTAAGGCGCCTGCCTCCTAAGCCTAAGAACGCTGGTTCCAATCTCCAGCGGTTCCAGTCTCCAGGTCCCACATTTAGCCAGATGCAAAGTGATGCAAGGGTGCGATGCCGCACTTGACCACAAGGGGGCGCACACATCTGGATTTCGTTCTCAGCAGCTGAGACACTGCTGGCGCGCCCATCTCTATCTGTCCTCCTGTCTCTCTCTCTCTGTCTCTCTCCAAAAATAAAAATAAATTTAAAAAGCATGTATTCATCTCTGATAGGGATGTCTTTTTATATTCACTAAAACAGAGGGTGTAGCATGAACTCTTTTCTGGGGAAACACCTGCACTAGCTCTGCATAATCAGGGCACCCCCGGCAGACTAAAGTCCAATTACACCGGAGTTCTCCTTGGAGAACCAATGAGTTTATTGGTCTTTCATTTTTTAAGATTTATTTTTATTTATTTATTAGAGACAGAGAGGGGGTGGAGGAAAGAAAGAGAGTATGGGAACACTAGGGCCTCTACCCATTGCAAATGAACTCCAGATGCATGTGTCACCATGTGCATCTGGCTTATGTGGGACCTGGAGAAACAAACTTGGGTCCTCAGGCTTCACAGGCATGCGCCTTAACCACTAAGCCATCTCTCCAGCCCCAAGTTTATTGGTCTTACTTACAGAACATGGAGGGGGGGTTACTTACAGGAGCTTGGAGACCCCAAAACAGCCACAGCATTGAAAAATAGCATCCCAGCATGGATGGCAAGCCTCCCTAATCATTTAAACAGAGCTCCCAATGCTATGATGGCCCAGCCTACCTATACTCATCTCCCCTGAGCCCTCACGCATCATTACATACGGCTGGCACAGGGGTGCCTAAGATCTCAGGTGAGGGTCTGACTACTCCTCCCTCATCCCTCCTTGAATAGGGGACGTGATCAGGCCTACTCTCAAAAGCCTCTGTTGAGCGGTCACATCTGGGTCTGGCAAAGACGTCAATAGTTGTTTTTCTCAAAGGACTCCTTTACACAACAGGGGGCGATATCTGGGTTTGATGAACTATCAAGTCTTAAACCTTCTCTTCCTAATTAACAATTACAGCTTATTGCAGGATCTAGTATGGGAATACAAAAGGAATGTTCCATCTCTTCCTTTTAGCCTACTAGTTTCTCTTCCTCCAAGATTCATTCAATCTCACCCACACGTGAATGGAAGGTGAAGGGCATGAAACCTCCCTCTCTCTCTCTCTCCCCTCTCTCTCTGTTTGGGTGTGTCTGTGTGAGTTATTAACACCAGGCATTGAGTTTGTGATAGAGGTGCCTAAGGATTCAGACTAAACAAAGGTGAAAATAGTTCCTTTCTGGAGCTTAGTATCATATATTTAATTTATCCTAAGCAGTGTTAAGGAAGTGCCAGAATGGGTACACACACATGCTGGATATACTACTTACATTAATGGCAATTTGGAAAATGTTTAATATTATAATTTCTATGAACTAATGACCCATTTTCTCATTCTCATTCTTTTTTTCTGAAATTGCAATGAACATGTGGTAGTACATGTTTTATTTTTAGTCAGATATTTAGGTGTCTCTAGAAAAGATATCACTTCATTCAAAAGATTAAAAGTGAGTAAATTATTTCTTCATAGAACATATTCTGTACTACCGTCTTGGTCATTAGGAATAATTTGGCTCTCAAGATTACCTATGCTTAAATGTGCACAAATAAATTATTAAACTATTATACTAATAATCTTTCTTTCTCTCTCTCTCTTTTTTTTTTTTTTTTTTTTTTTTTGAGATAGGGTCTTGCTCTAGCCCAGGCTGACCTGGAATTCACTGTGTAGTCTCAGGGTGGCCTTGAACTCACAGCGATCCTCCTACCTTTGCCTCCAGAGTGCTGGGATTAAAGGCGTGTGCTACCACGCCCGGCTAATAATACTTCTTAACTTACTAGTGCGTGTTGGTTTCTTGGATGCTAAATAAGTAATAGTAATTATTGGTAATATTTCTTGCACGTATACTTCACTATCACAAACCATGCTAAGCACTTAGATGTTTTATATCATGTAGTACTCAGATTGGCCTCAAAATCTGCTTCCAGAATGCTGGGACTGTAGGTATGCACTACTGTGGCCAATCTGTTTGTCATATTTTTAAATGATTTTTTTAAAAAACAATCCAAAGAATAATATTCCATGGCACACAAATTATATAAAATTCAAAATTCAGTGTCCATATGTACAGTTTGATTGGAATGCAGCCTCTCATTTGTTGGTATGTTGTCTATGGGTATTTCCATGCTTTTGTGACAACTTTGAGTAACTGTGACAAGGACCATATGGCCTGCCAAAGTCCATGTGAGCTAACCCTTTACAGAAAAAATTTATAGGAAGCTTACCAAAAAAGCTGAGTTCTGTTCTAGAATGCTTCTTGCTGTCTGCCTCACAAATGCATTCACTATAGCAGCAAAAGATTGTTGTGAAGCTAAATGAATTATTTAACATCATGAGTTCATATAAAAAGCAAAAATGATATAAAATTAGGTCTTGATGACCAGGCACGCATCCTTATAGGTTACCATTTCCTCTGTTGTGAGAGAGCTAGTCTACATACTTTCACAGGGAAAAGAACCTTGTTGTTTATGTGGATAATTAATTTTTAAAATTAAAATATAACTTATTCACAAACCAATTTTTATCATTTCCTTTGAATACTGGGCATGATTTATTGGTGTTAGTTTAGGAGCATATACATATGCATATATGATTATATTATAGTATCTCCATGTACAATTTGGGTATAAAAATATATGCACTTCGACACATATGTAGTGCATTTTGCCATATAATAGTATATACTGAGGTGTATATATATTTAATTTATACAAATATACTAGACATGTCATAAGTATTAGCATACATTTACATGTAAACACATGTAATCTAACATTGCTAAAGTTTGTACAGTGTTTACAACATATACGCATACCCTTCTGTACGTACATATACATCAGGTTTTGTGGTAGGACATAATGAAATCTGAATCTCTCCTAATGCTCTTGCTTTTTTTATTAAGAATATACTTTGAAGCCAGGCGTGGTGGCACACGCCTTTAATCCCAGCACTTGGGAGGCAGAGGTAGGAGGATCGCCAAGAGTTCAAGGCCACCCTGAGACTACATAATTCCAGGTCAGCCTGGACCAGAGTGAAACCCTACCTTGCAAAACCAAAAAAAAAAAAAAAAAAAAAAATATACTTTGATGGACACCCCGTGTGCTGGTACCATCATTTCCCTCCTCCCTGCCCCCATTCTGCTGAGGACTCTCCTCAGTGGGATTGCTGGTGCTCCCCATGGGGAGGCGGTCATGAGCCATGAGAGCAGCTAATGCCCTTTCTTAATCAGTGACCTCAACCTACTAACAACAGAGTAATCAAAGTGTTGTCTAGTTTCAAGGTTTCCACTCACAGATAATTTTCATGAAGACAAACAGACGCACTCATGTGCACGCACGTTACATGAGTGTATGTACAGCAAACTTCATTCTCATAAAGGAGTATAAAAAAGTGCCGGAGCAAATACCTGGATTTATTCCATTGCTTCTATCAAGACACTTTATGATAGAACTTCCAATTTAGCTGTATTATAACATCCCCACGTAAACCAATTCCTTTGCCAAACTTGACATGCCGTTATTTAATTAAATTCATAAAATGCTCAAGGAAAAGGTTTTCTTGGGCTGGAGGGATGGCTTAGTGGTTAAGGCATTTGCCTGCAAAGCCAAAGGACCCAGGTTTGATTCCCCAGAACCCATGTAAGCCAGATGCACAAGGGGGCGCATGCATCTGGAGTTCATTTGCAGTGGCTGGAGGCCCTGGCATGCCCATTCTCTCTCTCTCCCCCTCTTTTTCTGTCAAATAAATAAATAAAAATAAAATATTTATAAAAAGAAAAAGGTTTCTTAAGAAATGCTTAACTGTGCTATAACAAACACCTCTTCCAAAAGGACTTTCCAAAGTACCAAATAATTTTACTTTAACATAATCATTGAACATCTAGTATTCTCAGAAAAGAAATAAAGCTGGGGAAAGTAATGAAAGCCAGATCCTGAAAGTCAATTCATCTGAGGCTCCTGACACATAATCCACATTGCTGTGGCTCCAGTCAACACTACGATGAGGTAATGTTTCATTCTTATTATGTTTTTGACTCTTGCAAAACCTAGCCAGAGTAAAAACCTCTTCATTTTCTCATTAATCCCATTAAATACATGAAACCCTTTCAGTGCCTTATGCTGAAAGCAGACCATCTCTGATCACTATCTTTCATAAGTAATGAGAGGGAATTCTTAGTAAATTGTGGACAATCTAAACATTTCAACTTAATCAGCTTCAACTCTTCCTTCCTCTTGTAAATCCAGATAAGGAATTGTGAAATTGGTTCTTAGGTCACTTTCTCTTCCCTGCTCTTCTGTTCCCTTTTGAGACTTAATTGGGATTGGAGGAGCCAAGGAGGGAAAAAAAAAATGCCACATACCTGGGAGTGTGAGTTCTGTAAGAGATAAAACTGGTCAATAGCTAACACACACACACACACACACACACACACACACACACACACACACACATACACACACCAAAAGCGTTGAGGGGGAAAGTAGAGAGGAGACATAATGAGAAATAAAAATTTCCTGTCCATAAATGTGAATAGAACATCTAATCTTGTACAAGTAATAATTAAGTAATTTGTGTTCCTATGTATGTGAACTCCATACTTCTTTTTAAAAATCTCTTTTAGATCATTGAAAATATATTAAGAGTACTTTTTAAAAGATTAAAGAATATGTGCTAAAATTCAGCTGTATGATCATGTAATTAACATATGAATGAATGTTTTCACCTAAAATACCTACCACCTAAAAATAGTATAAATTTTAGGCACCAGAAGGTTTGGTGGTAGGGAGGGGATTACCTGGGGTCTACAGACTCAAAAACAAATAGCAGAAAACTTTAGTTTTCTGATGCCTAGTTTAAAGCATTTAAAAAAACAATGGGTGTTAAGAGTCTATTGTCAGCACCATGGCATGATTTCTAGTTATTTGTCAAATATAATTGGTCATACTAAGAAATATAATCTAACATTATAAATGCTACTATTTTAACTGTTTAATTTGAGCTGCAATTCACTCAATAAACATTTATTAAATACCTACAATTACCCACAACTCAAAGCTGGAGAGATGGCTTAGCGGGCACTTGCCTGCAAATCCTAAGAACACAAGTTTGAATCTCCATGTCCCATGTAGCCAGATGCACAGTGACACAAGCATACAATGTTGCACATGCACTACAAGGAGGTGCACACGTCTGGAGTTCATGCACAGTGGCTGAAAGGCCCTGGTGTGCCCCTTCTCTCTCTCTCTCTCTCTCTCTCTTTTGTCTATCTCTCCCCCAAAAAATAAAATAATAGGGGCTGGAGACATGGCTTAGCAGTTCAGCACTTGCCTTTGAAGCCTAAGGACCCCGGTTCAAGGTTCGATTCACCAGTACCCATGTAAGACAGATGCACAAGGGGGTGCATGCATCTGGAGTTCATTTGCAGTGGCTGGAGGCCCTGGTGTGCCCATTCTCTCTCTCTCTCTTTCTCTCTCTCTCCCTCTTTCTCTCTCTCTCTCTGTCACTCTCAAATAAATAAATAAAAATAACCAAAAAATTTAAAAATAAAATAATAATAATAAACTCAACTAACTACCAGAGCTACTAACTCAAATAGGGAAGGTCTTTTCGCTCAGGGAAACTAGAATGATGCCATAGAGCCTGGTATCCCACTTCCATAGTACTGACGCTTAGTCGAATCCTTCCTTGTTGTGTACTGTAATTCACCCCTGGCCCACAGATCAATGGATAAGTCAGTGAGTGGATTGATGGATGCATCCACGCATGAATAGACAGTCGGTGGATGGGTACACACTGTGAAATATACATAGATTGAAACATTGTATTATACCTCAAATATGTACACATATAAAGAAGGAAGAAAGAAAATCTCCCTAAAATAGCTCTAGAGGAAAACAAACTCCGAATAGGGTACTCAACCCCCCAACCCCCAAAGCCTGGCTTTCTGGCTTTGTACAGGGCCCAGTTTCCTGGAGGAGTATTGACTTATTTGGAAGCAAGAATCACCAGGAACAAAAGCAGAACATTTTTAATGGTAAAGCACTACATTAACATTGAGTCTCAATGACAAGCTCATGCACAATGTGCTTAGTTGTTGTTGTTTGTTAAAGGGTCTCACATATTACAGGCTGGCCTTGAACTCACTGTGCAGCAAAGGATGCTCTTGACCTTGAATTTCTGATCTTCTGGCCTCCACCTCCCGAGTTGTAAGGGATGAGAGATGTGTACCATCATGCCTGGTCTTTATGAAGTGCTGGCGATCAATCCCAGGGCTACACGTATGCTGGGAAAGCACTCTCCCAACTGAGCTCTACCCCAGTTCCTGTTTGGTTTGATCACTTTGGGTCTGGGCTAAGGTAATGGCTCAGTGGGTAAAGTCAAGTGTGCGGACCTGAGTTCAGATCCATCACCATATAAAAGGCAGGTGTGGCTGGGCGTGGTGGCGCACGCCTTTAATCCCAGCACTCGCAAGACTGAGGTGAGACCAGCCTGAGACTACATAGTGAATTCCAGGTCAGCCTGGGCTAGAGCAAGACCATACCAAAAAAAAAAAAAAAAAAGAAAGAAAGAAAGAAAGAAAGAAAGAAAGAAAGAAAGAAAGAAAGAAAAAAGAAAGAAAGAAAGAAAGAAAAAGAGAAAAAAAAAAAGAGGCCAGGTGTGGCTACACACTGTAATTTCAGGTCTGGGAAGGCAAAGCCAGGAGAATCCCGAGGGTTTGCTAGTCTAGTTGAATACATAATCTCTGGTTTCAATTCAAGACCCTCTTTCAAAACAAGATGGAAAGCAACTGAGAAAGACACCTGACATTGACCTCAGACGTCCATATACACACATACATGAATATTCATACATACACATGTGTAAACATGTGTATAATACATATACTATATAAACACACACACAAAAACCCTTTGGTCTATCACCTTAACATATATATATATATATATATATATATATATATATATATATATATATATATATTTAAGTACATGCAGTTTTTATTTTAAATTATGCCTAATTGAGGCATAACATAGCTTTTTACAAACACCTCTGCCACGATATGGGCAATGCTCATAAGAGACATTGTGATAAGAACACCATGGAGCATTGCTGAAAACAAAATATATTTTTAAATCCTGACCCTATCATACTAATGAATAAGGTTTTGTGTGAATGTGCAAATTTACACAAATTAACTATAGTTCAGCAGAAGACTTGGATAATCTTACCCGAATTCCAACTTCAGTGATTCTAGAACACTCAGATACAGAAAGTTCCCTCAGTTTTCTGTGTCTGGAAAGTATTGTCAAGCCCTAAAAATAGAAATATCATTTAAAATTATAATTTAATATGGGAGCTATATTTCCAAGAATCATTTTTAGAAACTAACAACATAGAAATAAGAAACATTTATGCAAGCTAAATAAAAATAATTTATCTTATACTTCTTTATACTTAATAAAGCATGAAGTCACATTGAACAGAAAATATTAAGTAAAAATGTCAGGTTGTCTCTAATATTTTCTAAAAAGGGTTATACATTCCCAAACACTTTAAGAAGAAACAGAAAACACCTTAAGAAGTTACTGTGTTTCCAACACTGTTATCAGAATTAGTATAAACAACTCTGACTTACTTGAAGACACTTTATGCAGCAAATGAATTTGCTAATAAATTCTGATTATTTTAATCTCTTTCTCACAAGTTATTACCATCACTAACATCAAAACCTCAAGATCATTAGTTCATTTTATAAGTCTTATTTCTTGAAGAGAAAGGGACTACATTTTTACAAAAGACTTAGAGACATAATCAGTCACTAATAGCCCACCTCTTTTTCAGGTTAAAAGCCCTTACAGTTTTTTTTTAACATATGGTTGGACTGTCTTGCTCCTCGGTATTTTTCCCCTAGACTGGTACAACCCTCAGATGAGGAACTGATGGATGCGGATCCTAGATGTTGTTTGTTTTGGTTGGTTGGTTGTTTTGTGATGTAGAGGGTTAAGCCGGGGCTTTAGGCGTGCTAGACAAGTACAATATTACTGAGCTATAGCCTCAGCACTATTCCTCCAATTTTGTATTCAAGATTGTGTTATAATTCAAGGCTGGTGATATGGCTCAGTGGTTTAAGGTGCTTGCTTGCAAAGCCTACTGGCCCGGGTTCAGTTCTCTAGCAGCCATGTAAAAGGCAGATATCTGCTTGCAGATAAATAAATCTCTTACAAATGAAAAATATTTTTTAAAAAGATCTTCCTAAAACAAATCCACAAAAAGCAAGGGTTTTTTTTCCCCCTATTCTATCATTTCAGAGCCTACTAGCAGGGAAAATGCCAGAGATAGCTAGGATTTATCCTTTTTATATTTCATTTGCAGGACTGGTTTATAGTTTTTGACCTTAAGTGCAATGTTTGAGCCAGAATTGAAAGTGTCTTGTGCAAATATAAGGTCCTATTTTTTCCTTCCATACCCCTTCATTAAAGATTTTTTTAAAGTCCAGATCAAGTAAAAAAAAAAAGGGGGGGTTGTGATTTTGTTTGTTTTATGATTTTAGTTTGTTTAGTGATTCTATATATCACCCCAAATCACGCTGTTGATTGATTCTTTTAATTTCTTGTGACCCTGGATTCTTTTGCTAGAAACATGTTATGTTTTCTGCCTTCTTCTTTCAAAGGAAAGACTGATCAAGCCCTGTGGAGCCATCGCATGTGGTCTGCATTGCACATGTGGATGCTCTGTCATTCATGCTGGAAGGGGTAGAAGAGTTTCAGTGTTCCTCCATAGAAACCAAGCTCCTTGAACAAGAACATCCAAGCAGAGATGCACAGTCCATCTCTCTGCTTTGTCTTTATTATAGAAAGTATGTTTGATTATCTTACAGAAATTTGCTCTGTGAAGTTATTGCTGCAGTATTTAGATTTTACTGTTATGTAAAGCTGTTAGACTTTTTCTTTTTCTTTTTCTTTTTTTTGTTTTTTGGTTTTTCAAGGTAGGGTCTCACTACCCCAGGCTGACCTGGAATTCACTATGTAGTCTCAGGGTAACGTTGAACTCATGGCAATCCTCCTACCTCTGCCTCCCAAGTGCTGGGATTAAAGGCGTGTGCCACCACACCTGGCTCTGTTAGACATTTTTAAAGATTAGCTGTAAATGAAGTAAGTGCCTTTCTAAATATGACATTGGCAGCCTAGTTCTCTTTACCACTTGGCTCAAAAGTAATTAAAAATCAAAATATGAAAATAGAATGCCATATTTAATCAATATAATTGTTCATTAAAACATATGGGCTGAGGGCTGGAGAGATGACTTGGCAGTTAAGGTTCTTGCCTCCAATGCCTAACAACCCAGGTTCAATTCCCCAGTACCCAGATGCACAAAGTGACACATGCATCTGAAACTTGTTTGCAGTGGCTAGAGGTCCTGCGGGTGCTCTCTCTCTCTCTCTCTCTCTTTATCTCTCTTTCCTTGCAAATAAATAAATAATCTGTAAAATAAACATATGGAATGAAAAGCAAACCGATCGACATCATTGACTACTGCATGAGCTCACAGCGCATCTATACAAGGAAGGCCGTACTTAAGAAGAGAGAATAAAACATGGTGGACAGATTGGCACTCTCATGCTGTGCTGGCAACAATGAAAAATGAACCAGACAGTCTGACAATTCCTCAGAAAGTAAACAGAGTCACCACATGACCTGGCGGTTCTTAGGCTTATACTCAAGACAAATGAAAACACATATCCACATGAAAACTTGTACATGAATGTTCAGAGCAACATTATTCATAATATTAAAGTGGAAGCAATCCAAATATCTATCGACAGATGAAAAAGTTGGTACTTGGAAGACTCAAAACTCATCAAAGTACTGAGAAGAAGAGACTGTTGAATGCTGAGCACTACGTAAGACACTTCTATCATGTCCTCCCAGGCCCAGGGACCACTGCAGAAGAGGAGACAGAAAGAATCTAAGAGCCAGAAGATGAGGAAGAATGCTTTGGAATGCTGCCTTCTGGACATGAAGTGGCCATTACATATATGACCTCATCGTGACTGCACAAGGCCTGCATAACACTGACCCATCAACATTCCATCACAGATGATAGAGTTGTGGGGAAAAGACATTAAAACAGAGGACCGACTGGTTGGAAAGAAGGGATTCAGTGGAAGAGGTTAGCAAAAGAAGGGAATGGAAGGGATTATGATCAAACGCATTACATTCATGCGTGAGAATTATCAGTAAAATACAATTTTTTGAAAGAATAGTATTTTTTCTTTATAGTACAAAGAAATGGGCTGGGCATGGTGGTGAACGCCTTTAATCCCAGCACTTGGGAGGCAGAGGTAGGAGGATCGCAGCGAGTTCAAGGCCACCATGAGACTACGTAGTGAATTCCAGGTCAGCCTGGGCTAGAGTGAGACCCTACCTTGAAATACCAAAAAAAAGAAGAAAAGAAAAGAAAAGAAAGAGAGAGAAAGAAAGAGAGAGAGAGAGAAAGGGAAAGGGAAAGGAAGGAAAAGAAAAGAAAGAAAAAAGAAAAGAAAAGAAAAGGAAAGAAAAGAAAAGAAAAGAAAAGAAAAGAAAAGAAAAGAAAAGAAAAGAAAAGAAAAGGATGAACCTTGAAAACATTACCCCAAGCAAAAGAAGCCAGGTCCCAAAAGATGCCTGTTGTCTTATTCCACTGATATAATAAAGTCCCGGGTAGGCAAACATATATGAGCAAGAAAACAGATTCAAGGCTGCTTAGGACCAGACAGGTGGACCAGGAATACAGGAGTGACTACTCATGGAAAGGGGTCTGGTTTTGAAGAGATGGAAATGTTCTGGAAATAGATATGGTGATGGTTATATAACTTCATGACTATATTAAGAAAACAAAATATTGAACTGTAAAGTTTGAGAACTGTCTCCTACAGACGCGAGGAAGCCAGATTCTCTAATAAAGTGAAAAGCACTAGTCTAGCCAACACTGTCCATTTTAAATAGGTTCTTTTTTGTTGTTGTTGTTTTGTTTTTTGGTTTTTTGAGGTAGGGTCTCGCTGTAGCTTAGGCTGACCTGGAATTACTATGCACGCTCAGGGTGGCCTCGAACTCACGGCAATTCTCCTACCTCTGCCTCCTGAGTGCTGGGATTAAAGGCATGCACCGGCACACCTGGCCATTTTTAATAGTTTTTGTTGGTTGGTTTTCCTTTTGCTGTTGTTTGTCTCAGGAACCTTTCATATTTTTGGCCTTAAGAATATCTGATGTCGCCAGGCGTGGTTGCACATGCCTTTAATCCCAGCACTCAGGAGGCAGAGGTAGGAGGATCGCTGTGAGTTCGAGGCCACCCTGAGACTACATAGTTAATTCCAGGTCAGCCTGGGCCAGAGCGAGATCCTACCTTGAAAAACCAAAAAAAAAAAAAAAAGAATGTCTGAGGTGACTAGACTGTGAGGTTCATACATGCTCTAGATTAGGAGGTGTTCTCTGAAACAAATGACAGTTACATTTTGCAGTTCTCTTCACTTATTTATTTTAAATTTATTTATTTATGAGAGAAAGAGGCAGATAGAGAGAGAGGATCGGTGTGCCTGGGCCTTTGGCCACTACAAACAAACTCCAGATGCATGCACCACCTTGTGCATCTGGCTTATGTGGGTCCTGGGAAGTCAAACCGGGGTCCTTAGGCTTCACAGGTAAACACCTTAACTGCTAAGCAATCTCTCCCTTCCATCTTTATTTTTTTTTATTTTTTTTTTAATTTTAGAGAGAACAAAAGCTACAGAGAGAGAGAGAATGGACACACCAGGGCCTCCAGCAACTGCAAACAAACTCCAGATGCATGCGCTACCTTGTGCATTGGGCTTATGTGGGTACTGGGGAATCGAGCCTCAAACCTGGGTCCTTAGGCTTCACAGGCAAGTGCTTAACCACTAAGCCATCTCTCCAGCACCCTCTTCTGAGAATTTTACTTTTAGAGAAATTCTGGGAAAATGACAAAAGCATTGTGGATTTTGAAAATATAATGTAATTTATCTGTCAGCCACATTTCTATAATTTATCTTTGTTACTAGTTTGTTTCAGCTTAGAAATACACATTTTAATTTTCAAATTTTGCTTATTTTTTATATTTATTTATTTATTTGAGACAGGGTATCACTATGGAGCCTCAAACTCCTGATCGTCCTGCCTCAGCCTCCTGAGTGCTGGGATTACAGGTATGTGACACCATGCCTAGCTAGCAACACACTTTCATACGGGGGCACTCTAGACAAGTAAATATGTAGAAATTAACATAATCCGTCCTGCTGCACATGATTAAAGTATTGCTCTTTTTAATGTTGCATAGCTTGTCAAGTTTTTAATTCATTTAATTCAACAGTCTTTATGAGGAGTAGCCTGTGGACTTTAAAACAAACATGCTAAAACAAAGCTCTCCTCCATAGTTGTAAAACAAGAGAAAACTGGGCTGGGGACTTCATAAGGTAAACGGTGACTGGATGGTTCAAAAAACCATGCTCGCCGGGCGTGGTGGCGCACGCCTTTAATCCCAGCACTCAGGAGGCAGAGGTAGGAGGATTGCCAAGAGTTCGAGTCCACCCTGAGACTACATAGTTAATTCCAGGTCAGCCTGGGCCAGAGTGAGACCCTACCTCGAAAAACCAAAAAAAAAAAAAAAAAAACATGCTGAAGATCCCATTGGTGGAGTCACAGCAAGCAGAAAGGGAACTGGGGCCTGAGGAGACCTTGCTTGACTTTCATGAGACTGCATTCCTTTGTTCATGAGGGTGGGACCAAACTGCTTCCTTCCCATTAAGTCCCACCTTTTAAAAGTTCCATCACTTCTACACTGCCGCCCTATAGCCCACAATTCCACAATGTGCTCTTTGGAGGGACAAACCACGGCAAACTCACTGGGAAAGAGCAACTACCCGAACAAGAACAATGTCCTGTTCAACAGAAGGGGGCAACTGAGGAGGGAAAATCATGAGGATTCTAAGAACTTTAGGGAAAGCCCTGGATTTTATTCCTATTTTTACACACAAGCCCAGGCAACTACCTTAAGTGTAACAGGAACAAGAAAGGAGTAAGAAGGGGCTGGGAGGGGGCTGGAGAGATGGCTGAGCACGTAAGGCACTAAGGACCCTAAATCCTAAGCAAAGCCTGAGGATCCTGGTTCAATTCCCCAGGACCCACGTAAGCCAGATGCACAAGGGGCACACGCATCTGGAGTTCGTTTGCAGTGGCTGGAGGTCCTGGCACTTACCCCCCAAATAAATAAATTAATTAATTAATTAAAATTAAATTTAAAAGAAGGGGCTGGGGAGACGGCAATGAAGAGCGCTTGCTGCTTAAGAATGAGACCCTCTGTGGCCACGGACAGCCAACTCTGACTCTCCAGAACCTACATAAAAAGCTGAGCCCAGCCAGGCCCATCTGGAACCCCAGTCTGTTCTAGGGAGAGACCAGAGACTTGCTGGGGCTCACTGATGGACAGTAGCTCCTGGCTGAGGGAGAGATCCTATCTCAAAGACACACATAGGTGAACAATAAAAGGATACCTGATGGATGCTCTTTTCTGGCCTCCACTCACAAGCAGACAAGGAGCACTTCTTCACACATGAATTTACCACACATCACACACACACTACACTACACACATAATCTACACACACATACATGTGTGCAAAAAGAGGAGTAAGAAAACAATGAGTTAATGAGTAAATTTCTCAAGAGTGGAAGATTTTAGGTTATGGTATAGTGGAATAGTCTGGAAACATAAAATCGATGTATGTAATATGCAGCAACGTGTTTGGGTTTAAAAAGCAAATACAAAATTGCACCAGCGAATATGTGCATATACAATGTGTACATTACAAATAAAATAAAAAACACTCAGACACCACACAAGGGCGAAGGAGATAGACACAGAGAACTCTCAACCCCTACCAAATCAGATATCCAGAGACACAGAGACTCACAAAACCTCGTCACTGAAATAGACCTAAAATGAACCCAACATGGCTCAGGGAAATTCGCAGAAGAGGGGGCAGAAGGATTGTTAGAGCCATGAGCTGGATCACTATACACAGAGTCATTGCCTCTCCCACATAACTGATGGCTACCCCCACAAGACAAGACCCACATTACCCATGGGGGAGGACAGGGAGAAGGCTAATGATGGTACCATCATGGCTGTATATATACTATATACATAACTAATAAAAAAACTTTTAAAAAGAAATAACAAAAAAAACTCAGAAATATGAAAATACATAGTTTTGGTAACTCACATTTCTCTCAGTGCTATGGAAATGTCTATGAAAGATTATTTAGAACAATGTGGTAGAAAATCCAACATGTACATTATTATTAAGTATTTTTGTAAATTAACAAAGAATTATGTAAAATATTAACTTTAGGCTTTATTTCTTTGCTGAGCCATGATTTTGGCTAGTTGACTTGCTGTTCTAAAGAAGCTATATTAATACAAATGTGCCAATATTCAAGCAAAGTTCTAAGCTATGAATGGTAACATGCAAGTATTATATGCATATGTTTTTGCAAATCCCAATTTCTTTTTATAAAAATAAATGGGTCCTTTAACTTTGTGAAATGTGGCCCTGATTTTTTTTTCAATTTTTTAAAAATTTTATTATTTATTTATTTATTAGAGACACAGAGAGGGGAAGAGAGAGAGAGAGAGAAAGAATGGGAATGCCAGTGCCTCTAGCCACTGTAAACAAAATCCAGATGCATGTGCAACCATGTGCATCTGGCTTATGTGGGACCTGGAGAATCAAACCTGGGTCCTTAGGCTTCATAGGCATGTGCCTTAATCACTAAGCCATCCCTCCAGCCACAGACAATGCAGTTTTATGTGGCTGAAAACAAAGTGAAATCATGACATTTGCAAGAAGGTGGATAGGACAGGAAATCATTATGTTAAGTGCAATTAGATAGACTCAGAAAGATAAATATCACATATTTTCTCTTATATATGAAACCTAACTTTAAGATTATGTATGTGTGTATTAATATGTATGTGTAGGCTGTGAAACTAGAAAGGCAAACATGAGAAGAAAGATGTCTTAAAGTAGAGGGGAAAGAGGGACTAGAAAATGTGTGATAAAAAAGCAGAAGGAGGGCTGCAGAGATGGCTTAGCAGTTAAGGCGCTTGCCTGTGAAGCCTAAGGATCCAGCTTTGATTCTCCAGGACCCACATGAGCCAGATGCACAAGGTGTCACATGCATCTGGAGTTTGTTTGCACTGGCTAGAGACCCTGGCGTACCCATTCTCTCTGTGTCTCTAATAAATAAATTTTTAAAATTAAAATAAAAAATAGCAGAAGGAGCGGTCTGGAGAGCTGACTTAGCCATTAGAGCACTTTCCTGCAAAGCCAAAGGACCCAGGTTCGATTCCCCAGGACCTACGTAAGCCAGATGCTCAAGGTGGCACATATGTCTGGAGTTTATTTGCAGCATCTGGAGTGCCTGCAGATCTGGAGCCCTGGTGTGCCCATTCTCTCTCTGTCTCTCTCAAATAAATTTTTTTTTACTTATTTGAGAGAGGGGGGGGGAGGGAGGGAGAATGGGCACGTCAGGGCGAATAGCCACTGCAAATGAACTCCAGATCCATGTGCCACCTTGTGCATCTGGCTTATGTGGGTCCTGGGAAATTGAACCGAGGTCCTTTGGCTTTGCAGGCAAGTGCCTTAACCACTAAGCCATTTCTCTAGCCCTAAATAAATATTTATTTTTATTTATTTTTATTTATTTTTATTTTTTTAAGTTTTTATTGACTTTTAATCTTACATACCAAAAAAACCCCACCTGATATTTCCCTCCCCTCCCCCATTCCACTTTAGAACTCCGGTCTCCATCATATCCCCTCCCTTTCTCCATTAGTCTCTCCTAATTTGATGACATCATCTTTCTCTTGTATTTTGAGGGTCTTGCAAAGGTATTGCTAGGCACTGCAAGATCATGGATATCGAGGCCAATTTCTGTCTGGGCAGCTGCATAGTAAGAGGTCATATCCTTCCTTTGGCTCTTCCATTCTATCCGCCCCCTCTTCCGCAATGGTCCCTGAGCCACTGGAGGATGTGACAGAGGTGTTTCAGTGCTAGGCACTCCTCCATCCCTTCTTCTCAGCACTATGTTGCCTTTTGTGTCATCCCAGTGGTCATCACCATCTGAAAAGAGAAGCTTCTCTAGCCAGAAGTGAGAATAGCGTTAATATGTGGACGTGAACATTTAGTGTAGTGTCCCCAGGGCAGCTTGGTGGGAATAATATATACATTTAGTCAGACATGAGCAGGCTTATACCCCCAAGGCTCATGACCTCACCTACCATAGACTTTTACTTAAGTTTTTCAGTACCGGGTATGTATTCCCTCCCGTAGAGAGGGCCTTCAGTCCAATTATGGAGCACTTGGTTACCCCAAGAGTAGACACGCCACTATTGCACCTGTTCAGTCATTGGGCCTGTCTGGCCAAGCTTGAATATTCAGCATCCACTATTTTCACTGTTGATGGCTTCTGTCTCCCCATACGCTGCGTGCAGTGCAGCTTTTTCCAGCTTTCAGTTGGCTGGTCTACAGGGAGAAGGTTTTCTGCTCAGCACCAGCTTGCTTTCTCAGTGTCCTTGCCTCTCAGGCATGAGATGTCTTCAGCAATAGGGTCTTACTATCTATTTCTCTAGGGAAACCAAGAGCTTTGGCAAAAGCCTTAATGTTTTGGAGGCTACCGGGACCTCCTTGGCCAACATCTCACTGGAAGGAGTTCCATCCCAGGTACTGAAAATTTTCTAGTAACAGTCTACATCTTCTAGACATGACCTTATTCAAAATAAGTAGTTTTACATATGTCTTATTGATAATATCTTGAGTTTAGATTGTCCCTCCCCTGCCCTTTTTGTATGCATTCTCTTCCCATGGCCTCGCTTAGGCCATTCCCCTCCTGTACTCAGTTCTTCTACTTACATATGTGTATTACCATACACTTAAGTCCTTCCCTTTCTTCCCTCCCTTATAGCCTTTTACCCACTTACTGGTTTCTGGTACCTATTTTTGGTTCCAGTTCATACACAAGTCTATACATTGGTAGCTAGGATCCACATATGAGAGAGAACATGTGACGATTGGCTTTCTGAGCCTGGGTTACCTCACTAAGTATAATCCTTTCCAGATCCATCCATTTCCCTGCAAATTTCATAATTTCATTTTTCTTTACTGCTGAATAGAACTCCATTGTGTAAATGTACCACCACTTTATTATCCACTCATCTGTGGACGGACATCTAGGCTGCTTCCATTTCCTAGCTATTGTGAATAGAGCAGCAATAAACATGGTTTTGCAAGTATCTCTAAGGAAGTGAGAAGAGTCCTCTGGATATATGCCTAGGAGTGCTATAGCTGGATCATATGGTAAATCTATTTCTAGCTGTCTCAAGAACCTCCACACTGATTTCCACAGTGGCTGGACCAGCTTACATTCCCACCAACAGTGTAGAAGTGTTCCTGTTTTTCCGCATCCACGCCAACACTTATTGTCATTTGTTTTCTTGATGGCAGCCATTCTGACAGGAGTGATATGGAATCTCAAAGTGGTTTTAATTTGCATTTCCCTGATGGCTAAGGATGTAGAACATTTTTTTAGATGTTTATATGCCATCTGTATTTCATCTTCTGTGAATTCTCTATTTAGTTCTGTAGCCCATTTTTAACTGGGTTGTTTGAATTCTTGTTATTCTGTTTTTGAGTTCTTTGTATATTCTGGATATTAATCCTCTGTCAGATGAATAACTGGCAAAGATTTTCTCCCATTCTGTAGGTTGTCTTTTGCTCTATTCACAGTGTCCTTTGCTGTACAAAAGCTTTGTAATTTTATAAGGTCCCAGTGGTTGATTAGTGCTTTTATTCTCTGAGCAATTGGAGTTATATTCAGAAAGTCCTTGCCTATTCCAATATGTTGAAGAGTTTCCCCTACTTTTTCCTCTAGCATTTTCAGAGTTTCAGGTCTGATATTAAGGTCCCTGATCCATTTGGACTTGATTCTTGTGCAAGGAGAGAGACAAGGATCTATGTTTATCCTTTTACAAACAGATGTCCAATTTTCCCAGCACCACTTGTTGAAGAGGCTATCTTTTCTCCAATGAGTATTTTTGGCGTTTTTGTCAAAAATCAGGTAGCTGTAGCTGTCTGGATTAATATTTGGGTCTTCTATTCTGTTCCATTGATCTACCTGTCTGTCCTTGTGCCAGTACCATGCTGTTTTTGTTACTATGGCTTTGTAATATAACTTAAAATCGGGTATGGTTATACCACCTGCCTGATTTTTGTTATGCAAAATTGTTTTGGCTATTCGAGGTTTTTTTGTGTTTCCAGATGAATTTTAGTATTGTTTTTTCTATTTCTGTGAAGAATGCTATTGGGATTTTAATGGGGATCGCATTAAATGTGTAGATTGCTTTTGGTAAGATTGACATTTTCACTATATTGATTCTTCCAATCCAGGAGCATGGAATGTCTTTCCATTTCCTTGTGTCTTCCGCAATTTGTCGCTCGAGTTTTTTATAGTTCTCATTGTAGAGATCCTTCACTTCCTTGGTTAAGTTTATTCCAAGGTATTTTATTTTTTTTGAGGCAATTGTGAATGGGAGAGATTCCCTGATTTCATCCTCTGCATGTTTGTCGTTAGTGTATAGAAAAGCTACTGATTTCTGTGTGTTTATTTTGTATCCTGCTACATTGCTAAAAGTGTTTATCAGCTCTAATAATTTGCTGGTAGAGTCCTTAGGATCTGTTATGTATAGAATCATATCATCTGCAAATAATGATAATTTGACCTCTTCCTTTCCGATTTGTATCCCCTTTATGAGTGCCTCTTGCCTTATTGCTATGGCTAAGACTTCCAATACTATATTAAATAATAGTGGAGAAAGTGGACACCCTTGTCTTGTTCCTGAATTTAGAGGAAAAGCTTCAAGTTTTTCCCCATTAAGTATTATGTTGGCTGTAGGTTTGTCATAAATAGCTTTTATTATGTTGAGATATGTTCCTTCTATTCCAAGTTTCTGTAGTACTTTCACCATGAAGGGGTGTTGGATTTTGTCAAATGCCTTTTCTGCATCTATTGAGATGACCATGTGATTTTTGTCCTTCAGACCATTTATATGGTGTATTACATTTATGGATTTGCATATGTTGAACCATCCCTGCATCTCTGGGATAAAGCCTACTTGGTCAGGGTGAATAATCTTTCTGATATATTCTTGTATTCTGTTTGCCAGTATTTTGTTGAGAATTTTTGCATCTATGTTCATGAGGGAGATTGGTCTATAGTTTTCTTTTTTTGATCTGTCTTTGTCCGGTTTGGGTATCAGGGTGATGCTGGCTTCATAGAAGGATTTTGGTAGAATTCCTTCCTCTTCTATTTTATGGAAAAGTTTGAGAAGCATTGGTGTTAGATCTTCCAGGAATGTCTGGTAAAATTCAGTAGTGAATCCATCTGGGCCTGGGCTTTTTTTAATTGGGAGACTTTTTATGACTGCTTGGATCTCTGTGGTTGTTATAGGTCTATTTAAATGGTTTATCTCATCTTGATTTAATTTTGGTAGGTCATATAAATCAAGGAAATCATCTATTTCTTTCAGGTGTTCAAACTTAGAGGCATATATATTCTTAAAGTATGTCCATATGATTTTCTGAATTTCTTTGGTATCTGTTGTGATGTTGCCTTTTTCATCTCTAATTTTATCAATTTTTGTCTCTTCTCTCTTTCTTTTGGTCAGATTTGCTAAGGGTTTGTCAATCTTGTTTATCCTTTCAAAGAACCAACTCTTTGTTTCATTGATTTTTTTGATTGTTTTTTTGGTTTCCATTTCATTAATTTCTGCCCTAACCTTTATTATTTCTTCCCGTCTACTGATTTTTGGTTTGCCTTGTTCTTCTCTTTCCAAGGCCTTAAGGTGAAGCATTAAATTGTTTAGTTGTGAACTCTCTAGTTTCTTAATATAGGCACTTAGAGCTATAAATTTCCCTCGTAGGACTGCCTTCATTGTGTCCCACAGGTTTTGGTATGTTGTATTCTCATCATCATTTGATTCTATGAATTTCTTGATTTCCTTCTTAATTTCTTCAATGACCCATGTGTCATTCAATAATGTACTGTTTAGTCTCCATGAATTTCTGTATGCTCTGTAGTTTTTCTTGTTGTTGATTTGCAGTTTAATCCCATTGTGGTCAGATAGCATACAAGGGATTATTTCAATTTTCCTGTATTTGTTGAGATTTGATTTGTGTCCTATCATATGGTCTATTTTAGAGAATGACCCATGTGCCGCTGAGAAGAATGTATATTCTGCAGTATTTGGATGGAATATTCTGTATATATCTGTTAGGTCCATTTGTTCCATGATATCATTTAATGCAGTTGTTTCTCTGTTTATTTTTTGTTGGGTAGACCTGTCAAGTGATGAGAGCGGGGTATTGAAGTCACCCACTACTATTGTGTTAGGTGTTATCTCTGACCTTAAGTCCGATAGTGTTTGTTTGATGTAATTGGGGGCCCCCGTGTTGGGAGCATAAATGTTTAGGATTGCAGTCCTCCTGTTGGAGTGTTCCTTTAATCAGTATAAAGTGACCTGCTTTATCTCTCCTCACTAATGTTGGTTTGAAGTCTATTCTGTCAGAAATTAGAATGGCAACCCCTGCTTGTTTTCTAGGTCCATTTGCTTGATATATCTTTTTCCAGCCTTTCACCCTAAGAATGTTTCTATCTTTTAATCGGATGTGAGTTTCCTGAAGGCAACAGATGGTAGGATCCTGCTTTTTAATCCAGTCTGCAAGTCTATGTCTTTTGATTGGGGCATTGAGGCCATTGATATTAAGAGTTATTATTGAAAGATATGTATTTGATCTGTCCATTTTTCTTGTTTTGTAGTTCTTCCTGGTTTTCTTTTTACTCACTTGTTCTAACTGTTGAATATGATTTCTTTTTTCCTATTTCCTGCTGTGTGTGTTTTGCTTTTTCTTCAGCATGAATGATTCCTGCAAGTATTTTCTGTAGAGCTGGCTTAGTTGTCATAAATTCCTTTAGCCTGTCTTTGTTGTGGAATGTCCTTATTTCTCCATCAATTTGGATAGAAAGCTTTGCAGGATAAAGTAATCTTGGTTGACAGTTTTTATCTTTCAGAACTTGGAATACATCACTCCAGGCCCTCCTGGCTTTTAGGGTTTGTGTTGAGTAATCTGCTGTGACCCTGATGGGTTTCCCCTTAAATGTCATTTGCTTTTTCTCTCTAACTGCTTTCAGTATACTTTCTTTGGTTTGTGTATTTAGTAGTTTAATTATAACATGGCGAGAAGAGGTTCTTTCTAGGTTTTGTCTGTTTGGTGTTCTAAATGCTTCTTGTATCTGCATTGGCATTTCTTTCCCAATTTGGGGAAAATTTTCTTCTATGATTTTATGGAAAACACCTACTAAGCCTCTGGATTGAAATTCTTCCCCTTCTGCTATACCTTGAATTCTTATGTTTGATCTTTTCATAGTGTCCCTCATGTCTTGGAGTTCCCATTCATACCTTTCTATTAGCTTGTCTTTCTCTTTGTTGGACTGTGATAGATCTGCCACCTCGTCTTCTAGCTTAGATATTCTGTCCTCTCCTTCATCCATTCTACTAGTGAGACTTTCCACAGAGTTTTTATTTCACTGACTGTGTTCTTCAAGGTTAAGATTTCAGCCTGGTTTTTCTTCAGTAGTTCTATTTCCTTGTTCATGTCCTCTAATGACCTTTTTATTTCATTAAACTGTTTCTCTGTAATCTCCTTCAACAGTTTGTTTTCTTCTCTAATTCCTTTGTTTTCTTCTCGGATTGCTTTTATTTCTTCTTTCATTTCTTTGAGCATAGATATCATCATTCCCTTGAAATCTTTGTCAGGAATTTCATCTAAAACAGTCTCATTGTTGGACCTATCTGATGGATTTGCAATTTTTGGTGGGATTGCATTGTCTTGATTCTTTGTGTTTCTTGTATTATAATGTAGTGACTTTTGCATCCTGGATTGCTTTGATGCTTAGGTTTCCTATTTATCTTCAGTGTTCTTAGGTGTTGTGATCCACCTTTATATTATTTTAGGATATGAGTTTAAGGTGTCAAGTGTAGCACTTGTACTTAAGTAGAAGTACTCCTAGCTGTTGAGTTTGCTTGTTAAGCAATTATTGTAGTGGACTCGTGGAACAATTTCGAGGCAAGTTCTAAACTTCAACAGAGCAAAATACACATTCAATTGACATGAACACAGAGTATACAAGTGTGAGAATTGAGACAACCAGTCCTATAGGGTTAAAATCCCTAGGGGCATGTGATGGTCCACTCCCTTAGTCCTGTCAGCTTGGGAATCAGACCCTGTCCTCAATAATAACTGAAGCAAAAGATAAAGGCCCTTTAAATCTATAAGTAGTACAGATAGCAATATTCAACCCCTCACATTCATCTTATTTGAAAATGGTAAATCCACCCACAAATATGTAATACATACCCTGCCTTGACCTGGAAAGAGTGGTTAGCACTTCCAATGCAGGCCTTTGTTATCTTTTGGTGTGGCTTTTAAACTCACCAATGCTGGGTGCCCACCTCATTACCTGGGCTGTGGAGCTTGGGTCAGGTCAGCTGGGGCCGGTGTTGACGATGTGGTTCAAATTTGCCACTGGTTGTTGTTCGATTCTACCAATTCCCTGGGGAGCTGATGATTGGGGATGGGCGAATTCAGGAAGCCTGCAGCAACTCACGGTGTGTGTCTCTTTCAGTAGCTCCGCAGATTTTTCTTTGATTTCTGGGCTCTGTGAGGAGACTGATGAGGTTGAAAAGTCCCTTTTTTTTTGTTTGTTTGTTCGGGCGGCATTTGCAGCGGAAGCTCAGCGGAGCTTAGCTGACCTGGTTGGCAGCTTTGGATCGAGGGTTGGAGTCTTGGTGCCGATCCGTTGGGGAGCCGGCTGAGTGAAGTGAAGTTGCTGGGGTGCTCTTGGGGTGGAGCGAAGCCGCTGGGAGCCCACGGATGGGGAGCCTGCGGCTGGGGAGCCCGCGGCTGGGGAGCCCGCGGCGGCGTTGGGGAGCGAGCTGCCGGGGGCCGCACTCTCCACAGTGGGTTTCTGGCTGTCTTTTGCTTTTCCGCTATTTCCTGGAGAAAATATTCTGCTCTCTTCCTCAGATGAGTGTAGTTTTTCTTGATTCTCTGCCTGATCCCGTTTGGCGTGGCTCCTATGCCCTGTGGCCCTGATTTTTGAAACACCACACTCCTTGGATCCCATGACAACACTCAGATCTCTTTCCCTGTCTGCTTTTTTAGATGTCCCCCTGCAATGCCCTTTGCATCTTCCCAGTGCACCTGACATGCACCGTTGCTCTGCGAGGTCTGCTGTTAACTCCTTCCCACTCTCCTCCTTGCTCCCGTGCTGCTCCCGTGTCTCAGTGGTCGTCCTCCTGAGCACCAGCTCTTGTTCTCGAGCTGCTGACCAGACAACCCAGTGTGCCATAAGCACTTCACACTCAGCCCTTACTTTCCAAGACTAGAATCCAAACCCGAAGCTAAGAGGTTTTAGTGGGATCTTGAAGCTGACTGGCTCACGGTGGATCTTCCTCTGCTAAATGCAATGATCTTTCCTCTACATTTGCACCTTTACGACCCTCTTGGTAGGATTAGACTTCCCTGTAAAGGTACATCTATGTAATTTAGGAACATCTATGTAATTTAGGATATTTGATGGTTAAATACAAGGCATGGAAAATGCAGTATAAAATAAAATGGGATGGGGAACACAGGAGTCTAGAATGACTGGGAATGACTTATAACTACTGGGGGAATAGACCATGGACAGTCAGAAAACACAAGAAGCCCTTCAATAGGGCTGGGAAGATGGCATTATGGGTAAGAGTGTGTTTGCTGCACAAACAGGAAGATCCAAGGTCTACCACCAAAACCTGTGCACAAGACAGGTGATGCCACATACACCTGTAATCCCAGCTCTGAGAGGAGTGGAGGAGGCAGGAAGATCATTAGGGGTCTCTGGTCATTCAGTCTATACAAAAACAGCAAGTTCCAAGTTCAAGGAGAGAGCCTGTCTCAAGAAAGAAGTGGACTGGTGTGCTGTGAGTGTGAGGATAAAGGCACTTTGTGAATAAATACTTGCTGGTTATATGAATAGTCTAGGAAGATTATCTGTTATTTAGGAACTCATTTTTCTCTTATCTTGCTGGAATGTTCTAAGAATTCTTGGCTGGAATGTATCTCCCTTTGGAATTGTTTGGATCTGTGTTGACAGTCCATATGCTTCTTTTTGAAAGATTTGATCTGCTTGTTGTGAGGAATAAAGAAGAAGGCTTATTCTTGGAAATCTGTATTATTTCAGTGGGAACAGCCTCTTTCTAAAATCTCTACTACTATCCTGTACAAGACTACTGAACATTTATCTTATACTCCAAACTACCTTCCCTTTTTTACTCTAATTAGCAATGATAATTTTATAAAGACAATTGCCCTTGTCTTCTCAATTATTTTTGTTTATTTATATTTACTTCTCAGCATGAATCCAGCAATCACACTTTTTGAGACAGGGTCTCACATTGCAGCTCAGGCTGTATTGGAACTTGCTATGAAGCTCAGGCTAGCCTTGAACTTGTAGTGATACATCGTGACTCAGCCTCTTGAATGCTAGGATTACAGGCACGCCCAGCTCTGTAATCATATTTTTTTAATGTATCAACCTGTGTGACCTAACTTAGTAACTTACAAGTCTTAGGAAAAGCAGGCTGTGTTGAACACGCAGAAATACACACGCCATACATGATGTCAGTGAAGGGACAGACAGCACCTCTGCTACCTGGGAACAGAGCAGCTTGTCAAGACACTGCTGGATCCCTACAGGATGGGCTCAGGGAGAGGGTTATGCTGCTAAAACTTCTCTTTGAGGGAAGTGATGGGCTCACACTGCGTGACTCTGTGTGCACTGTTGGCAGTAGGCACTTTGCTGGAAACAAGAGAGAAGGCACTGTGACATCTATGAGGAGCAACCACTGTCACTAGTGTGGGGTAGCACATTCACTTAAGACCACTGGCTGGAGAGGATGAAGGAGAGGCCCACATCCACAGCTGGCTTCAAGGTTCTGTGCTGGTGAAAATTCAAGGCAAAATCATCTGTCTCTGAGTGACCCTGCCTCTTTTTGACTCTCAGTCTTCCTGTTTCTTGGATTTCCTGTTTTAGAAATTTTGCTTCCCTGGACCTCAGGCTTTCTTTGTGTGTGTTCCATGTAGATGGGGGCTGGGGGGGGCCTCTTGCAGGCGTATAATGAGATTAAGGCACGCAGCTGTAAGCACTCCCACTCAAGCTCAGAATGTAGCTGAGGAAGTATGGGATTTGAAAAAAAAAAAAAAAACCTTGAATATTTGGTTGAAAGGAAGGAAATGGCCCCAGAGCCAGTCTATTCACTGGCTCCCTCACCTATCAGACATTCTGCATGGCTCCTATGAACAGGCCGCCTAAAATAACATGGCCCACTTCTGCCTCAGGGAGCTTAAAGTGCTGTATATTAAATATAATGACTGATCATTTTGGTGGAAGTGAATACAGAATGTGCAGTAGAAACACGGAGAAGATCCTAAGCTTGTTCAGAAATTCCAGAAGATGGGCTGGGGAGATGGCTCCATGGTTAAGGGACTTGCCTACAAAGCCTAACAGCCTCAGGTTCAATTCCCCAGTACCTACATGAAGCCATATATGCACAAGGTGACACATGCATCTGGAGTTTGTTTGCAGCCACTAAGTAACAAACAAGATTTTTTGGGTGGACAAGGGAGGGAGGATCCTTGACAGAGGGAATCACTTGCACAGACGAAGACCATGGAGTGTGTGAGGAGACAGGAGGGTTAGTGCTGGGCCTCAGGAGCAGAAGCTGATAGATGGGCGCAAGCTGGGAGTGAGGCACAGAGGGGAGCAGGGTCGCTTGGGAGAGTGCGGTCCACCCACTAGCCTGTTTAGGCTTGATACTGCGAGCAGAATGGGGACACCCACCGGGGAGCTGTGCACAATGAGACCACAGGCTCTGAGTTGCAGGATGCAAGGTCACACTGCAGCAGGTGGTGACTAGACTAGAGGACAGGGCACCTAAGACAAGAGAGGTTAGGAAGAGGAACAGCGCGTGCCCAAAACAGAGGCCATGGGGATGGGGAGGAAAGTGGACAGAGAAAAGAGAGAGACTACACCACAGATGCCCACTTTCCACACTGGCTTCTTTCTGTTCTAGTACATTGTTTTCATCATGGGGTTTTATTAGATAGCCTTATGACATATATAATTAAAATTAAGTTGAAAACCGAATGCCAATATTCAATTAGGACTGATTTTTTTTTTATTGCATCTCAACTTGAAAGCAATGTGTGTGTTACAGATGTGTGTTGTGATGCCATCTAAGTAAACAACAGGAAAGATGGCCTGTGTGTGAAGTGGCACGTGTTAGGAAGCAAACAACGCCTAGTGGGAAAAGCCTCTAGAGAAGCAATGTCACTGCAACTTCTGTTTGTGTTTGGTTTGAGATGGGGTCTCATGTATCTCATAATGTAGCTGAGGGTGGCCTTGAACTATGGATCCCCTGCCTCTACCTCCCAAGGGCTGGAATGATAGGCATATTCCACCGTGCCTCGCTTGACTTGTTTTCTTAAAGAAAAAGTACATCAGACTTAGGGAAATGGTTTAGTGGTTAAAGTACTTCCCACACAAGTGTGAGCGCTTGAGTTCAGATCCCCAGAGCCCACAGAAAGCCTAGGGTAGGAAGGAAGACAGAGAAAAGAGAAAATCCAGAAGCCTGGAGACCAACTAGCCTGATGATGGTAGTGGTAAACAACAGGAGACCTTACTTACCTCAAATAAGGAGAATGTGAGGACCAACATGAAGTTGGCCTCTGACCTTCACACATACTCTATGGTGCACATGTGCCTACACACACACACACACACACACATACACGCACACGCACACGCACACGCACACACACACACACACACACAGTACAACAAAAGGAGAAAAGCAAGGATGCATTGGCTGACCAAGAGGCCTGCAATCCCAGCTATTCAGCAGGCTGCAGCAGCTTGGACTGATGAACGCACAGCCAGGATGAACAGCGTCGGGGAGTAGCTCAGTGGAACAGCACTTGGCTTAGCAGGCAATCTCCAGAATGGCAAAATCAAAATTTAAATAAAAGAAAGGAAGAAGTTATCAATAATATAAAAATTGGGCTGGAGAGATTGCTTAACGGTTAAGGCCTTGCCTGTGAAGCCCAAGGACCCTGGTTCAATTACCCAGGACCCACATAAGCCAGCTGCACAAAGTGGCGCATGTGTCTGGAATTCCTTTGCAGTGGCTGGAGCCCTGGTACCCATTCTTTCTTTCCCTGCCTTCTCAAATAAGTAAATAAATAAACTAAAAATTAAATATATATCATTGACATTGGCTAGAAATGTTATAGATCAAAAGATGGTTTTTGATTATTGTGGACAGTATTAACAATGACTATTATAGAATAATTATTTCAAAAATATTAACAGGAGCTGGAGAGATAGCTCAGATGGTAAAATGCTTGCCTTGTAAGCATGAGGACGGAGTTCAATTCCCAGAACATAGGTAAAAATGGCAAACACGGGGGATGGGGTGGGGGGGTGATTTTCCAATCCAGCACTGGGGAGGCAGAGACAGGACGATCCATGGTCAGCCAGTCTACCCTTGACAACCTCCAGGCCAGTGAGAACCTGTCTCAAAAACTGTGATGGCACCTGAGGAATGACACCCGAGGCTGTTCTCTGCCCTCTGTGCACATCGGCAAACACATGTGTGCACACATATATGCATGTGTATATACATGTAATACATGTGAACGTGAACACATATGAATACACAAAAAATATAGGTTTATCAGGCACAATTAAGCTATGTCAAGATCCCTTAACTGCAATCATCAGGTCAGTGCTTACTCACGCATCTACCAAGCACACGAACAATGGAAGAAGGCGCATTTCACGCAGACGCAGCATGCATAAAGGCCCTGCGGGAGGAAATGATTTGATTCTGGAACTAAAAGGAGGCTATGGGGCTGGAGAGACAGGAGAGAGCAGGGCAGGGGCACAAGGTGGTGCCAGAGGGTAAGGAGGGCTCTGTCTAATTCATGAGAGAGAGTAGGGAGGGCTCTGTCTACTTCATGGGAGAGGGTAGGGAGGGCTCTGTCTAATTCATGAGAGAGGGTAGGGAGGGCTCTGTCTACTTCATGGGAGAGGGTAGGGAGGGCTCTGTTTAATTCATGAGAGAGAGTAGGGAGGGCTCTGTCTAATTCATGAGAGAGGGTAGGGAGGGCTCTGTTTAATTCATGAGAGAGAGTAGGGAGGGCTCTGTCTACTTCATGAGAGAGGGCAGGGAGGGCTCTGTTTAATTCATGAGAGAGAGTAGGGAGGGCTCTGTCTACTTCATGAGAGAGAGTAGGGAGGGCTCTGTCTAATTCATTAGAGAGGGTAGGGAGGGCTCTGTCTACTTCATGGGAGAGGGTAGGGAGGGCTCTGTCTAATTCATGAGAGAGGGTAGGGAGGGCTCTGTCTACTTCATGAGAGAGGGTAGGGAGGGCTCTGTTTAATTCATGAGAGAGAGTAGGGAGGGCTCTGTTTAATTCATGAGAGAGAGTAGGGAGGGCTCTGTCTAATTCATGAGAGAGGGTAGGGAGGGCTCTGTCTACTTCATGAGAGAGGGTAGGGAGGGCTCTGTTTAATTCATGAGAGAGAGTAGGGAGGGCTCTGTCTACTTCATGGGAGAGGGTAGGGAGGGCTCTGTTTAATTCATGAGAGAGGGTAGGGAGGGCTCTGTCTACTTCATGGGAGAGGGTAGGGAGGGCTCTGTCTACTTCATGGGAGAGGGTAGGGAGGGCTCTGTTTAATTCATGAGAGAGGGTAGGGAGGGCTCTGTCTACTTCATGGGAGAGGGTAGGGAGGGCTCTGTTTAATTCATGAGAGAGAGTAGGGAGGGCTCTGTCTAATTCATGAGAGAGGGTAGGGAGGGCTCTGTCTACTTCATGGGAGAGGGTAGGGAGGGCTCTGTCTAATTCATGAGAGAGAGTAGGGAGGGCTCTGTCTAATTCATGAGAGAGGGTAGGGAGGGCTCTGTCTAATTCATGAGAGAGGGTAGGGAGGGCTCTGTCTAATTCATGAGAGAGAGGGTAGGGAGGGCTCTGTCTAATTCATGAGAGAGAGGTAGGGAGGGCTCTGTCTAATTCATGGGAGAGGGTAGGGAGGGCTCTGTCTACTTCATGCTCTGTCTAATTCATGAGGGAGAGGGTAGGGGAGGGCTCTGTCTAATTCATGAGAGAGAGTAGGGGAGGGCTCTGTCTACTTCATGAGAGAGGGGGCTCTAGGGAGGGCTCTGTCTAATTCATGAGAGAGGGCAGGGAGGGCTCTGTCTAATTCATGATAGAGGGTAGGGAGGGCTCTGTCTACTTCATGGGAGAGGGTAGGGAGGGTTCTGTCTAATTCATGAGAGAGAGTAGGGAGGGCTCTGTCTAATTCATTAGAGAGGGTAGGGAGGGCTCTGTCTACTTCATGGGAGAGGGTAGGGTAGTCTAATTCATGAGGAGGAGGGCTCTGTCTAATTCATGAGAGAGGGTAGGGAGGGCTCTGTCTAATTCATGGGAGAGGGGCAGGGAGGGCTCTGTCTAATTCATGAGAGAGAGGGGAGGGCTCTGGAGAGGGTAGGGAGGGTCTGTCTACTTCATGGGAGAGGGTAGGGAGGGCTCTGTCTAATTCATGAGAGAGGGTAGGGAGGGCTCTGTCTAATTCATGAGAGAGGGTAGGGAGGGCTCTGTCTAATTCATTAGGGGGTCTAGGGAGAGGGTAGGGCTCTGTCTAATTCATGAGAGAGGGCAGGGAGGGCTCTGTCTAATTCATGAGGGAGTAGGGCTCTGTCTAATTCATTAGAGAGGGTAGGGAGGGCTCTGTCTAATTCATGAGAGAGGGTAGGGAGGGCTCTGTCTAATTCATGAGAGAGGGTAGGGAGGGCTCTGTCTAATTCATGAGAGAGGTAGGGAGGGCTCTGTCTACTTCATGGGAGAGGGTAGGGAGGGCTCTGTCTAGGGAGAGGGTAGGGAGGGCTCTGTCTACTTCATGGGAGAGGGTAGGGGAGGGTAGGGCTCTGTCTAATTCATGAGAGAGGGTAGGGAGGGCTCTGTCTAATTCATGAGAGAGGGCAGGGAGGGCTCTGTCTAATTCATGAGAGAGGGTAGGGAGGGCTCTGTCTACTTCATGGGAGAGGGTAGGGAGGGCTCTGTTTAATTCATGAGAGAGAGTAGGGAGGGCTCTGTCTAATTCATGAGAGAGGGTAGGGAGGGCTCTGTCTACTTCATGGGAGAGGGTAGGGAGGGCTCTGTCTAATTCATGAGAGAGGGTAGGGAGGGCTCTGTCTAATTCATGAGAGAGGGTAGGGAGGGCTCTGTCTAATTCATGAGAGAGAGTAGGGAGGGCTCTGTCTACTTCATGGGAGAGGGTAGGGAGGGCTCTGTCTACTTCATGGGAGAGGGTAGGGAGGGCTCTGTCTAATTCATGAGAGAGGGCAGGGAGGGCTCTGTCTAATTCATGAGAGAGGGTAGGGAGGGCTCTGTCTAATTCATGAGAGAGGGCAGGGAGGGCTCTGTCTAATTCATTAGAGGTTCTTTTGCACATTCTGCTCTTCTGCTGGCGAAATTCTCCGTGTTATAGACACGGTTGGTGATCTCCACTCCATTCCACTCCACCTTTGACTATAAGTTCTAAGTAAACAACTTTTGAGCTTCCTTCGTTAGTCTCCTTCGTAGATCCATTTTCTTCCCAGCCTGTGACCTTGACGCTCTGCTGTGCTCCGCTGGGTGTATACTTCTCCCCACCGGGAAGCCCCAGCCCATGCCCATGACTGCCACCCTACAGCCGCCTTCCATCGGAATAGCTCACAAACTCTAGACTTCAATCTTTCCTTAAAACTCACATTGCTTACATTTCCTAATTAAAAAAATTATCTTTATTTATTTGACAGAGAGAGATAGTGAATGGGCTTGACAGACCCTCCAGCCACTGCAAATGAACTCCAGGCACATGCACCACCATGTGCATCTGGCTTAAGTGGGTCCTGGGGAATTGAACCTGGGTCCTTAGCCTTGTCAGGCAAGTACCTTAACTGAGAATCCATATTTTGAAATAGGCCTTCTAGCTCTCCAAAGCCAATTTTTAAAATCATTCCACCCTCCGATTTCATTTTCTACAACTAATCACTTGCCATTTTCCTTCAGTTTTACCTGCTCAGTGTTCTTGACTAAGTCATTTCCACACCAATTCTAGCCTCTGACCTTGGTCAAGAACGCTTCACCTCCTTTCACTCCTAAAACACCTTCTACTGGCCTCTCTCTAATCTTTCCCCATTCCAGCCGATCCCCCCAGACACCCCAACATCCCAACATGGGAGACGGAC
Organism: Orientallactaga sibirica; assembly: GCA_036365145.1. NCBI lineage: Eukaryota > Metazoa > Chordata > Mammalia > Rodentia > Dipodidae > Orientallactaga > Orientallactaga sibirica. The sequence continues at coordinate 29,358,910 of JAEOAD010000022.1, read as the reverse complement.
TGTAACTCCCTAGATGCTACTTCTGCCCCTTCATCATAGGCATAGCACTCTAAAAGCACTCTGCAGTGTGGAGTTCCTTGAACAAGCACGTGCAGAGTGTTGGACAGGCTGAGTAAAGAGGGCACCACGCCCGCCGCCATACACTTCAATCACCCATGCCTTCCTTTCAAACGGCGCTGCGGGGAGCAGGTCCTGCTTGTGTGAGTAGCCTGAGAGCCCTGCGCGTGTTCTTTCTTTCACCGGCTCAGTCCCTCTCAAGTCCTGCTGCAGCAAGCAGACCCAAGTCTTGCTCCTCATGGGTCTCGTGGTTTAGGGAGGGCACTGGAGGACATCACAGGCAGTCACAATCTAGGCCTCATCCTGAAAATGTTTGAAATTTGGGCAAATGAAAGAGTCTTCATAAACCACTGTCTAAGCATTCCGTCTGGAACACTGCTCTGACTCACTTTTCTTTTAAGCAACAAGTATGGCGGTGACTCAGGCAACTTAACAACAGACTGAACTGCCCTAATTGTGGATCCTGTGGTCTCTGGTAAATCACAATTCTCTTAACTGGTAGGAAACATTTTCCCTATGAAGATATAACCCTTGGGGAAAAATTAACGTAATCACATTTAATTAGACATTTTAAGAAGTTATAGAAGATTAAAGATTTATAAAGATACCTGGTGGCGGGCATAGTCACACACATACATTGTCCCTCAGCTGTGCTCAGCGGTACATCCAGCCAAACCCCAATGCGTAAATGTCTCAGTGCCATCACACTTCTAAACCTCCGCAGCCCTGAGCAGGCTGTTCCTTTGGATCTGCCTAGGGCCTTTGTCTGTCTCTTACAGAATAAGGTCTTCATCAACCTTCTTAGCTGAGGGAGGTTCTCTTTCCTCGTTTCTGGTTTCCCACATCCATTATTGTTTACAAACACACACACACCCCAGCCCGCCAGAATGTAAGTGCTGCAAGGAGAGGCAGTGTCTGTTTTGTTCATTGTGGTATCCCCAGAACCAAGCACAGAGTCAGAATAAATACTTGTTAACTGACTTAGCAGTGCGGTTCTAACTGAAAACTCACTGAGAAGAACTGAGAATGGACATAATCATTAGGAAACACAAGAAAAAAATTTCCCCAAAGACTCGTCTGGTCATATTTGATCTCTGGTAAATATCTGCTACATTCCAGAATTTAAATTCTGAATGTTAAGTCTGAAGTCAGATTTACACTTCATCAGACCTGCATTCCAGGCTGGGGTTCAGCCGTCCACAGTGACATCCTGGCTGACTCACTTTAGGTTGACGGGTTGAGGTTAGCGTCCGCAGCTGGTGAACCACTGTTACTGTCAATCATATCCTTTTAGATTACAGTACAAATGACCCAGAAGAAGGGAATAATAACCTTACGAGGATTACTTATGAACTATTTAGCCAAAAATAATTAGCATTATTTTAAGATGTTGCCATGGACATCTATTACAGCTTTCTCAAATCATGTACAGTCTTCACAGGAAAATAAAAACAGTAGAACTTGAGGGTATATCCTTCCATTTGTAACTTGCTCTCAGTAGGTAACATTTTAATACTTGGCCTTTGGATATGAAAACTGGATTTTCCAAATGCCAAAAACTCAAAGACATAGCATTTCATCTTCACACCATTACTCAGAAGATGTTCACCAGCACTTCAGGCTCGTGGTAAGTGCTGTGGTGCAACTAAATGTTGATGTTTTATTATGGGTCCTGACTTGCTTTGTTCTTGTACCCTGTCACCCTTCAGACAACAGCTGGGCTGTACTCACATGTGTCAAAAAGAATTCTTACCAAAGAATACTAGAGGAAAAGTTCTTGGGCCTTTAAGCTGTAAGAGCCAACCGTCCTGAAAGACTTGGGGCATAACACTTTTAAAAACCATGGAATCTTTTTTTCACCTCTAGATTTAAGCAAGATTTCATGCTACCACCACCCCCACCCAAAATGAGGAAAGCTAGGATGAGAAGAAGAAGAAAGGGGGAAAAGAAAGGAAAAGTAGAAAGGAGAGAAGTGTGAGAGGAAAGGAAGGGCAAAGAGGCAAGAGCCAGAGGGAAGCTAAAAATCCAGTGCTGGGGGCTCCTCAAATAGGGGCCTGCCCAGACCTCTCATGGCTGTTCAGCTGGAGAGAAACGAGATCCTCTGGATCTAAGAACAAACCCCGTCATTCCCCATTTCCATGGTAAGAGTGAAATCAGCAACAGACATCAGAGTTTCTGTGTTTGTTATTTTATCCATTAAGATCCAATGAGGGGGCTGGAGAGATGGCTTAGCGGTTAAGGCGCCTGCCTGCCAAGCCTAAGAACACCCATTCGATCTCTAGGTCCCCTGTTTAGCCAGAAGTAAAAAGTGATGCAAGTGTGCAATGCCACACTTGCCCACAAGGGACACACACATCTGGAGTTCATTCACAGCAGCTGAAATGTCCCTGGCATGCTCATTCTCTCTCTCTCTCTCTCTGTGTGTGTTTCTCTCTGGCCTCTCTCTCTCTCAAAAAAGAAAAAAAAATCCAATGAGGAAAATGGAAACTTTTTTTTTTTTGAGGTAGGGTCTCACTGTAGCCCAGGTTGATCTGAAACTCATTCTCATTCCAGGCTGGCCTCAAACTCACAGCAATCCTCCTACCTCTGCTTCCCAAATGCTGGGATTAAAGGTGTAGGCAGGTAGAAATAACTTTTAAGTGTTCAAAACTAGTTTCTTCTCTCCTTTAGTTTTAACAGACAACTGGCCATACAGGTGGTAGAGAAACTAACAAGTTAGAATTGCACAATTTAAACATTAACAGCAGTAGGAAGTCACCACTGTTTCTACGTTTAGAGAAAAATAGGAAAGATGGTGTTATTGAGGCCCAGGGACCAAGGTCATGCAAGGGAGCTGAAAGCACAGCAAAGCTGTTCAGAGGGAGGAGACCACAAAAGGAGTACAGATGATGATGACAGTGCAAAGAAAGGGAATGCCCTAGCCTCTCCCTTCCAGAGACCCTCTGGCCACTCACAAATGCCTTACCAGCACCAAGCTCAATTTGGACTCTAGCTTATAATAGCTCAACCACTCTGCAGCAGATCAAGGGGAGGCTGAAGCATGGGATTTGAACAAACACATGCATGCCAAGGGAACAGAATGCCCACAGGGTTATCTGGGACAGTGGGCCTAAGAACCTCACAGAGTTCCACACTCCAGCACCCTGAGATGGGGCCTTGAAGCTGGAATGGTGACGCTGTATTAGGAATATAGATAGGAAACTAAAAACCAGGGCTGGAGAGATGGCTTAGGGGTTAAGGCACCTGCCTCCTAAGCCTAAAGAATGCTGGTTCCAGTCTCCGGCGGTTCCAATCTCCAGGTCCCACGTTTAGCCAGATGCAAAATGACACAAGTGCAATGCCACACTTGACCACAAGGGGGCACACACATCTGGATTTCGTTCACAACAGCTGAGAGGCTGCTGGTGCACCCATCTCTATCTGTCTTCCTCTCCCTCTCTCTCTATGTTTCTCTCTGTGTCTCTTTCCAAAAATATATATATTTAAAAACCAGATGGGCTGTCAGACATGTCAGTGACTTCCAGCTTGAACAGAAGACAACACTGGGGCTGGAGAGGTCACTCAGCAGTTAAGGCACTTGCCTGCAAAGACTAATGATCAGGGTTCAGTTCTCCACTATCCATGTAAAGGCAGATGCACAAAGTGGCACATGCATCTGGAGTTAATTTGCAGTGGCTAGAGGCCCTGGCATGCCCATTCTCCCATTCTCTCTTTTTTCTGTCTTTGTATACTTGCAAATGAATAAATATAATTTTTAAAGTGTTTTAAAAACAAAAGTCAACATTGAGAAGACCAAACACTGACCCTGCTTGCCTATCAAACTTGGATAGCACTCAGAGGAAGAGGAGAAGAGACCATGCGGCAGCATGGAGGCTGAATCTGAGCGCACGCATAGGTTCACACGAAGGAGAGAAGAGACTAGATCCTTCATCTAAAAGCCCCACTGAACATTGGGGAAGGGTGGACACTTAACACAGATGTCTGTGCTGCGGGCCAAAACAGACGCAGATCCTGTTAAAGGGCACCTTGCGGGTAGAAATGCATAGAGAGACGCTCCAATGCTTGCTTTCCAGGCAGGACTTCTCCGAGAAGTCTTCATGGACACATAGTATTTGGTTTTAGCCTTCAGAGATGAACAGTGATTTAGAACTCAGGCACTTAGGCAATTCATGAAATATGTAATTCACAGGGAAAGTATGCTTCAGCCTTCAAACTTCCATGATAAAATAAATTTCACATGTCCCCACATTGCTTTGTTCTGTAGAGCCATTCTTAAAATACTGAATTTTGTCATTTTCTAACAAAGAAATGTGGGACAATTTATAAATAATAGCATCTAGCACAATGCTCAGAATAATATTCCTAAATTTTCCATTTATAATCTAATAATTTAAGAAATACAAATAATTATTGTTTTCTCCATTATTTATAAACACAAACATGATATTATAGAAAAAAATAAGTCATTAAACTGTTTAAAACACATTTTTACCTCATTAGAGATTACTGTTCCTGAAAGATCTACTGATATCAATGACAAGATGTTTACAATATATTCCATTCCTAGGTCAGTCAAATGTTCACAATTTCGTAAACTCAAATAGTTCAAATTAGGGCAGCTGAAAGAAAGTGGTATAAAGAATGAATTTCAGCTCATAGTCACATATCAGTGTCAATTTCTTCATGTAAAAACTATCTGAGGAAACACATGGTATTGAAGAAAGGATTTTCCTTTTCTCAACATAAATGACAGCCTAAAAGCAGAAAACAATTTGGCTGTTCTGTGTTTTTTGTTGAGGCAGGGTCTCACTGTATATCTTCCAATAGCCTACAGCACCTAGGCTGGCCTCGAACTCGTGGCCTTTGTCCTGCCTTCAAATCCCAAGTACTGGAGCTACAGTTGGCTCATAATTTCCCGTTTAGTTGGATGAAAGGAATGTAGGTTAATAGGTTAAGACTTTCCTTATTCAATTTGGCATCATATTGCATTTTCTAACAAAAAGGCAAATGTCATGACAAATAGCCACTAAAAGTACAAGGCCATGTTCTGCACTTATCTTTTACAGAATTTGCTGCAGCATGGGCTGGGAAGATGGCTCAGTGGTTAAAGGTGCTTGCTTACAAATTTGCTGCAGCAACTGGGTTTAACCCTTAGCGGACACAAGGCCTCTGGCAAGCAAGGAATGTCAGGAACAAACCAATCAGCAAGAATCGTCCTGAGGAAACCCGGAACTGAGGGTTCACATGAGAGACAGTGTCCTTGAGAAGCACAGAGAAGTCACACGTCCCTAGATAGTCATGACTCTATGTCAAACTTTCCCTTAGGTGACAATAATAATAAACATCTCGGGTATGATCAAGAGATTAGTTCAGGGGCTGGAGAAATGGCTTAGCAGTTAAGGCATTTGCTTGCAAAGCCAAAGGACCAAACCCCAGGACCCACATAAGCCATATGCACAAGGTGGCACATGTGTCTAGAGTTTGTTTGCAGTGGCTGGAAGCCCTGGCATGCCCATTGTCTCTTTCTTTCTCTCACTCTCCCTCCCTCACTCCCTTCCTTCCTTTTTCCCTCCCCATTTCTCTCCAATAAATAAATAAAAATAATTTTTAAAAAATTTAAAAATGGGATTAGTTCAATCTGTGATTTCAATGTCTTTGACTTGGTTCCACTTAGGGTTGAACCAGCTCGCAGGCATCCCCAATGTACTCCTAAGTCCTTGGAATCGTGGCTTTTAAGTCTACCTCCGATTTTTCCTGTCAGCAAAAACACAAACACAATGAAATGCTCTGGTGTAGAGCACTCTTTCATCGTACCGCTCAGAGAGCCTCCCAATGGAGGTATCGCCCAGTAGCACGCAGTTACTCAAGTTGAGCTCTCTTATCCTTATGCCCACAGGCCCATCGAGAAGTTGCTTTAGTCCAGTATCCCCGATCCTGTAGGAAAGAGTGAAAAAGTGTCACATGTGATACATGATTTCGAAACTTCTAGAATGGAGGTTACATCATGGTTTCTATGCCCAGGAGAGTTCCAAAGTACATATGTCTCAATGTAAGAAAACTACAAATGACAGCAACGAGAGAGGTATTAATAAAAATGTTATTTTTACTCATTTGTACATTTAATTCCATAGTACAATTAATGATGACACTGGTGTTCTCTTTCTCCTGGGTTAAAAGTTATTCAGGCTAGGCAATCCCTAATATGATCTCCTGCAAAAGACAGACACCAAAATTTGGGGAGGGAGAAGCACGACTTATAAACTTCTGCAAGGATTTTGGATGGATTTCCACTAAATACAAGGTCAACTCACATGGACTGGAAACCCATGATGCATGGGGCCTCTCCCTCCACCCCAGAGAATCCCTGGATTTGGAAGAAGACCTCAACTTCAGCCTCCCACACTTTCCCAATAAAAACCATCAGAATGTCAGCCTCATCTTCTACCATGTGGCTCCTGCTGCATTGATGACTGGCAGTTGGTTAGGCCCATTATGCCCCTATCTTCCAATGGAACTTTCATTTTTTTAATTTTTATTTTTTAGAAAGAGTGAGCGAGAGAGAGAGAGAGAAGGGACACAGATAGAGAGGGAGAACGGCATGCCAGGGCCTCAGCTACTACACTCGAACTCCAGACACTTGCACCACTTAGTAGGCATGTTCAACCTTCTGCTTGCCTCTTCTTTGTGCCTCTGGCTTCGCAGACAAGCGTCTTAACCGCTAAGCCATCTCTCCAGCCCTGGGGCTTTCATTTTTAACTCCATTTGCAGACTACCAATTCCTCTAAAAATGGTATTTCAGCAAGTAAAGCAATCCCAAAGAGGAGTCTGTGTACAAGTATACCTGGGTGGTATACATCCAGGAAGAGCACTGAGTGCAGTCTGCGTTGATTGGTGGCATCTTTTCTACCCATGTTTGGTTAGATTTGCAAAAAGAAGAGCAATAGAGGGAAAGGGTTCTAGCTGAATAGACTGGATTAGTCAATGCTGCGGTGCCCCCCACTGCCTACCAGAGATATGCCAACACCTGGGAAAGCAATTCAGGACCTGGTGGAAGTGGGGCAGGGGCATGGGGAGGAAAAGGGTCCAAACACAAGCAATCAACTTTTCTATTGACAAGCACTAGGCTAGAGTTGTCACTGAGAGATGTCATCAACTAGAAAACAAAATGCAGCACAGGATGAGGCAGACTGAGAAAGCACACCCCTAGCAAAGATTTTTTAAAGAAAACAGACATAAGAGTGTAAGAGAAGGGCTGTAGGGATGGCTTAGCAGTTATTAAGGCATTTGCCTGCAAAGCCAAAGGACTCAGGTTCAATTCCCCAGGACCCACATTAGCCAGATGCACAAGGTGGCTCATGCACTGGAGTTCATTTGTAGTGGCTGGAGACCCTGGCGCACCCATTCTCTCTCTCTCTTTCTCCCTGGCAATTAAATAAATAAATATAAAAATGAACATTTAAAAAAGTACAATAGAGGTTATAAATGAATACAAAGAGAGCTGGCTAAAATAAAAATAATGATACCAAAAAAAAAGAATATATTTGAACAAATTAAAAATTAATAATAATGATACCTAAAAATGCATTGTTAAATGAAAAAGTAGGCATCTGAGATAAGAACAAATGGCAAAGAAATGAAATCTTAGTGGTAAGAATAGTGAGTGGGGTGGAGAGATGGCTCAGTGGTTAAGGTGCTTGCCTTCAATGTCTAATGCCCGGGTTCAGTCTCCCAGTTCCCACATAGAGCCAGATGCACAAAGTGTGGCACATGCATCTGGAGTTTGTTTGTAGAAGCTAGAGGCCCTGGCATGCCCATTCATACTCTCTCTCTGTGTGTCCTTGGTCTCTCTCTGTCTCTGCTTGCAAATAAATAAATAAATAAATTTTAAAAATAAAAACAGAATAATGAGCTAAAAGTAGGGTAGTGGGAGGGGATTATGATCATGGTATATTTTATATATTTATGGAGGTTGTAATCAATGTTTTTTAAAAAGAATAATATCCAAATTTAAGACATCAAAACCAAACTTTACCCTTTATAACAAACGTAGGAAATATTTGAAAAGTTCCTTGTATGATGAAGGTAAGGATGAATAATTTAAAATAAGTGAGATGGAAAACATAATTTGTAAAAAAAAAAAAATAAAAACTACTAGTGAAAGAATATATAGAAGAAAAGGCCAAATGTGACAGAATATAAAAATAAGTTGAAAATGTTACTGATTAAAAACAAATTCTCAGGTTGGAGAGATGGCTTAGCACTTAAGGTGCTTGCCTGTGAAGCCTAAGGACCTAGGTTCAACTCTCCAGTATCTATGCAAGCCAGATGCACACGGTGATGCATGGATCTGGAGTTCGTTTGCAGTGGCTAGAGACCCTGGTGTGCCCATTCTCTCTCTCTCTCTCTCTCTAATATAAATAAAAATAAATAAAATTTTTAAAAGAATTCTTAAAAGGAAAAGAAAAACAGATTCTTGCTGGGCTTGGTGCACACCTTTAATCCCAGCACTTGGGAGGCCAAGGTAGGTAAGTTAGAGGTAGCCTGAGACTACATAGTGAATTCCAGGTCAGCATGGGTTAGAGCAAGACCTAACCTGGGGGAAAAAAAACGATTCTCAAACTACTGAGCTGTTTTGCATGGTTGTGTGTAGCGTGCATATGCTTGTCCACATGTGTCCAGGTGCACATGGGGAGTATATACATGTATCTGAAGACAGAGGGTCTTCCTCAGTTACTTCCCACCTTATTTACTCACGAAGTCAGCTAGTCTAGCTGTCCAACTAGCCTTGGATCCCGTCCCCTGCCTCCTGAGCACTATGATTCTAGGCATGCTGCCACGCCCACCTTATGTGGGTGATGGGGATGCAAACTCCAGTCCTCACGTTTGTGAGGGGCAAGTGTCTTGTCCACTGAGCCATCTCCCTAACCCTCAAACTAATGTAACAAAATCCAAACTATAATATGTGTGAAACAATTCAAAATAAAATAATAACAAAAACAGAGTGAAATTGTAAAGCCTACCATCAGACTGGTTCCCCAGAAGCAAATCAGAAAGCCTATGTGGGATGTGAAACCTGTCCATTGAACTGGCTGTGAAAACACCAACTATGAAAGGTAACCACGAAGTGTACTTAATCACGAGTCCTCTTATCCTGCCCGCTCTCTGCACCCCACATACCGGTTTAGGCTGGGTGGCCGTCCTTCATGTCAGCACAGAACTCTGCACTTACTTTCACAGCAGCCCCGGGACCCCTGACTTTTTTAGGTTGTTAGTCTTTCTTGAACATTGAGCTGACATGCAGAATGCCTTCTTACCTCACACAGTTGGCCAAATTCAACACAGTTAGTTGTTTCAAAGGTGAAAGTGACTTGAGGCTACCGTCTGTTAACGTCTTACAGTCCGCCATGTAAATGTGACTGATATTTGGATAATTCTTGTCGATAGATCTGAAGCATGCATCAGTAATTCTCTTATTCCCTGTTTAAAAGAAAAGAGCACTGCATTTAAATGCCAGAAGAGTGAAAATTTAAAAAAGAAAAGAAAGTAAGGCTGAATCACATTGTGGGTGTCACCGACCTTCGAATCGGATCTTCCTGAGGTTACAAGTAGAAAGTGCTTTGAAAGTACAGTCAGAGATATGCGGCGAGCCAATGAAGACCACCGAAGTGATACGTGGGCACTTCTCAACCAAAACCTTGAGAAGAAAAAGGTAATTCAGTTAACTAGAGACAGAACAGATGGCAAAGGAATGATATAAGTTTTCCCTTAATATAGAAAGTCATGCTAAGGATCAAATTTTTCTAATTTTGAAGAAAATGGTTTTTTTCCAATATATTTTCATATGCTCACTTTTGAATAATGCTGAGGAATGAGAATTAAATCATGTTACAAGAATATAGGAAAACATGAGAAATTGGAATGCTGAAAAGAAAATCACTTGGCAGCTTGACATGGAGAATTGAAATTAAGCCCAGCAGAGTCAGGCCTGCAGTAGTCAGGGGTAAATTTGTTTTATGATTTCTTTTTTATTTTATTTTTATTTATTTATGAGATAGAGAGAAAATGGGCACACCAGGGCCTCTAGCCACTGCAAATGAACTCCAGATGCATGAGCCTCCATGGTCATCTGGCTTACGTGGGATCTGGGGGATCGAACATGGATTCTTGGGCTTTGCAGGGAAGTGCCTCAACTGGTATGCCATCTCTCCAACCCCTCCCCCCTTTTTAATGGTTTCTAAATTCATTTTAAAGTTTGGACTTCAGCCATCATATCACTGAAACAAAAAAATCCTAACTATGAAAACAAAGTTTCATAGGATATTTAACTACTGAAGTGTATTAAAAAGCACACATGTGTATGTATGTATGTGTACATTTTTTCTTTTAAACTTTTTGGTATGTATGTGTGTGGCTTATGTGTGTACATTCATGTGTGGGGTGCATAAGCACGTGCAGGTGTGCATGCACGTGAGCCATATGGACATGGAGGCCACAGGGAGATGTTGGAGATCTTTCCTGGTTGCTCCCACCTTAGTGCCATGTGTTTTTCACTGCGATGAAAGGTATCTTAGCAATCAGAACTTCTAGTCCAGTTGGAGTTCTTCCATTGGAAAAATGTGATATTTGCATGGAACTGTTCGACTTATTTGTGAGCAGAGAGAGAGAATGAGTGCACCATGACTTCTTGCCATTATTAACAAACTCCAACTACATGTGCCACTTTGTGTATCTGACTTTATGTGGGTACTCAACAATTGAACCCAGGACAATAAATGTTTTTAACCATTGAGTCATCTTCCCAGCCCTTGTTTGACTCTTATTTCCTAGCCTCCCCCATATCACCTCCATGATTGAAGACAGGTTTTCCCTTTTTTTTTTTTTTTTTTTTTAAGGTAGGGTCTCACTCTAGCTCAGGCTGACTTGGAATTCACTATGTAGTTTCAGGGTGACCTCAAACTCATGACAATCCTCCTACCACTGCCTTCTGAGTGCTGAGATTAAAGGCATGTGCCACCACGCCCAGCAGATAAAGGAATAAAAAATGATGATCTGGGTGTGGTAGCACCCACCTTTAATCCCAGCATTCAGGAGGCAAAGGTAGGAGGATCACCATGAATTTGAGGCCACCCTGAGACTACATAGTGAATTCCAGGTCTGCCTAGAGATTACCTCCAAAAAATGAGCATGTTATTCACAAATTGATGTTTAGTAACTAAAGATTCACTTGAAATGATGGGATCTGTTATCAGCCCAATCCTAGGTAGTCTTCTGAAAATTTAATTATTTTTATTATTATTATTATTAACAAGATGTTTGTATGGATACTTCATGTGTTGGTACACTCTTTTCCCTCATCCCTGCCCCCATTCCATTGAGAATGCTCCTCAGTGAGGTTGCAGGTATTCCCCAGGGGGTTGTGGTTTATGCATTGTGGGAGCAGCAGTCATTTTGAGGGGGAGGCAAGGCCTCTGGGTACGATGTCTCAACCTGTGGCTCTTACAATCTTTCCACCCCCTTTTCCGCAGAATTCCCTGAGCCTCTGGATCTCTGCTTTAGTAGGTGTTGAGTATCCTCAGGGTCTCTCAATTATTTTTTGAACCTGTATTCACATTGTTTTTCAAGATATCTAAAGTTAATATTTGCTTCCTCTTTTTTTTTCAGAGCTGCTTCTTATTTGGGGACTACATCTAATCTAGCAGAACTGGAAAAAATGTACTTCTGCACCACCTACTTTCATACAGCGGTCTGTCAGAGTAGGCATGTCGTTGATGGTCAGGTGCATAATTCCAGTGCAGCTGTTTGCAATGTTCCTGAAGCCCTGGACGGAGATCTGATGGCACAGGGGGTGAAAAACATGGTAGAGCTTATTAGCACAGCCTCTCACAAAACCCCAAAGGCAGTAATAACCAAGGTATGTCATGATTCTGTTGCTCTGTTTTAAAACTAAAACCATAAAACAGGGTTGACATAAAGTGAGAAGAATCCAGTCTTGGATTTTCTTCACTTTTTTTTAAGTTTTAAAGAAACTCACATAATAAATATATTAACCACCTGAATAACCTGTGGAGCCATTCATGATATCATAGAACCACTGCCTTTATCTAGAACCAAAACATCTTCATTGATGACCTATCAGACAGTTGCTCGTCAGTCTCCTTCTCTTAGAAACCTCTGGCATCACCAATCTCTTTTCTCCACCATGGATGCAACCTATGCTGAATAATCACACAGATGGATTTGTACAATCTGTAGCCTTTTGTTACCTGGCTTTTCCCCCTAACACAGTGTTTTCCACACTGTAGCATGGGTCAGTATTCCATTGCCTTTCATGGTTTTATTTCTTTATATAACATTACCAGGCTATACTATAGTTTGTTTATCCATTTGTCAGTTGAGGGATTCTTTCCATCTTTCTCACAGTTCGAATAGTGTTGCTGTGAACATGTGTGCAAGCCTGTTTGACTGAATATCAGCTTTCAATTCTTTGAGGGTATATGCAGGGGAGTGGAACTGCTGCTGGCACATGGGAATTGTAAGTTCAACTTTTAAAAGAAACAATAGTTTTTACAGTAGCACGCCATTTTATAGTCTCACCAACAATCTAAGTTCTATAATTCCAGTTGGAAGGTTCTAGTTTCTCCACATCTTTGCCAACATTTATTTTCCACTTTTTCAAAAATTCCCTACTAAGTCTGCAGTGACACACCATCATGCTTTGACCACCTGTCCCCAGTGACTAATAATACCGAGCATCCGACCCTTCCTGTTCTAGTTAGCCTCTTGTATGGCCTCTTCATGGACATGACTAAGTCTTTGCCTATTTTTAAATGGGGCTGTAGTTTTTGTTGTTCTGGATATGAGACCCCCATTATTAAATAATTTGGGGTTATTGTCGCCATTCTCTAGGTTTTCTTCTCAGTTTAAAAATAATGTTGGGACTGGAGGGATGGCTTAGTGGTTAAGGCATTTACCTGCAAAGCCAAAGGACATAGGTTCGATTCCTCAGGACCCACGTTAGCCAGATACACAAGGGGCACACATGTCTGGAGTTTGTTTGCAGTGGCTGGAGGCCCTGGCATGCTCTCTCTCTCTCTCTCTCCCTCTCTCTCTCTCTCTTTCTCTCTCTCAAATAAATAAATAAATATTGTCCTGGGCTGAAAAGCTGGCTCAGCAGTTAAAGGTATGGTCTTGATTCCCTAGTATCCACATAAAGCCAGGTGCACAAAGTGTTGCACACACCTGGCGTTCATTTGCAGTGGCCAGAGGCCCTAGCACACTCATACTCTTTCTCTGTCTCCATCTCTCTTGTCAAATAAATATAAATATTTAAAAAATAATGTTCTTGTATGCACAAAAGCTTTTTTTAATTTTGGTGAAGTTCAATTTATCCCTTTTTCTTTTATTGATCATGCTTTTGTTGTTATATCTAAGAATCCATTACTAAATCCAAGGTCAATATCTGTTCTCCATTTTTTCTAAGAGCTTTATTATTATAGGTCTTCTCTTCAGGCCATTTCTCCATTTTGAGTTAATTGTTGATGTGATGTGAGATAGGAGCCCACATTCACTATTTGGTATTTGGCATGGAGATATACAGTTGTTCCAGCACTGTTGAAGGGAGAATTCTCGTTCCCATCCAATAGTTCTGGCACCCTTGTCAAAAATCAGTTGGCCATGAATATATGGATTTCTGGATCCTCAATTTGATTCCTTTGGCTTATAGCCTTGTTTTAGTGCCACACTTTTGAATACTGTAGTTTTACAATATGGTTTTCTTTCTTTTCAGCTGTCATTAATCTATACTAATGGAAGCAGTAGTAGTGGAAGTTGTTTAAAATAATAACTGACTCAAAGATCAAAATCTTTGCCAGTGATAAATTACCTTAAAATAACTTGTTCTTTAGGTTGAGAAATCAAGGAGTATGCAGCTTTATTAATGGGAAACAGACCACCCAGGAGTACGTGGAACTTTTCTGAAGTGTCATTTCCACTGCCATGACAGGGAGATTGAGGAGCCGTAGCTACAAAGGTCTTTTATGAGACCTTTGGAGACTTCAAGTATATCATTTCCCACAGGTGACTTCCCCAGGAGCTGTCACAAAGCCTCGCCTATTTGACAAGAACTAGCCAACAACCAGTGCTCACCTCGAATGTCACTTCCTCAGGAAGTGTTCCTCACCATTAAGTTAGACCAGTTCTTGTTATACACTTAAGAGTCCCATGCAATGTCATAACGAGCATTAATTTATGAACAGCTATTGAACCAACTCTCCTCTAAACTCTCTCCTAGCAGAGTGCCGACGGCATCAACTAAGTAGAAAATCAAGCAATATTATTACATGAGCAAATGTGGCGACGTATGAATTAATTCAGAGAACCCTATTCAGTAGATGCTTCTCACTAACAGACACATTGCAAGCACTCAGTCAAAGCCCAGGAAAGCATTGAAACCAGAGGCTGAACATGCTGGTTAAGTGCTCTAAGAAGTCAAGGTTTTAAGCCGGGCGTGGTGGCACATGCCTTTAATCCCAGCATGCAGGAGGCAGAGGGAGAAGGACCACTGTGAGTTCGAGGCCACCCTGAGACTCCATAGTGAATTCTAGGTCAGCCTGGACTACAGTGAAACCCTACCTCAAAAAACCAAAAACCAAAACAAAACAAAACAAAGAAGTCAAGACTTTAGATGTAGGTATACTTTCCACATTTTTTTATAAAAATTTGGGAAATATATTTCTGAAGCCTGAACAACAATGTGTCTTGAGTCAAGAATTCTTTGACAAAATTATCCTAAGAAAACAGAATTGCACATTGAGGTTTATGTTTGTACAAGGCACAATCACGCATAACAGGAAGACATTCTAAAAAATGTATTGGTCAGTAATTTTGGGCATTACACAAATATTATAGTGTTTTTATGCAAAGTAAGACACATTACTAGGCAATATATTCTTAGGGGATCATCATCCTATATAGAGTCCACTATCAACCAAAGTATCATTGTGGAGAACAAGGCTGTATTTATCACAGAATTCTATATGGAATAATGAAAAACTGATACCAAACTAAAATAACAACAGTTAACAAAGGGTTAACTGGACTATGGTAACCCATCTGATGGAGTATAATACAGTTAATATAAATAGCATCTTAAGAAAATAACTGAGGTCATGTTATGGTTCAAAAAGTTTGGTTGCAGGCTGGAGAGATGGTTTAGTGGTTAAGCGCTTGCCTGTGAAACATAAGGACTATGGTTTGAGACTTGATTCCCCAGGACCCAAGTAAGCCAGATGCACATGACGGTGCATGTGCCTGGAATTCATTTGCAGTGGCTAGAGGCCCTGGCACACCCATTCTCTCTCTCTCTCTATCTATCTTTCTCTTTCTCTGTCTCAAATAAATAAGTAAATAAATAGATAAATAAAGGTTGGTTGCATAAAGCTTTCCTGCTGAAAATACCCACAAGCCAGCAGCATCAGCTGGAAGCTCAGAAGAATAGAACTACTTTGAGCCTGCAGCTGAACAATTCTCCAACCCCTGGGTCCCTCACATGCACATTATAGTTAGAGAACTGAGTAACAAAAAAGTCAGAGTTCAGGGCTGAAGAGATGGCTCAGAGGTTAAGGCCCTTGCCTGTAAAACCCAAGGACTGGAATTCAGTTCCCCAGTACCCAGATGTACAAGGTGGCACATGCATCTGGAGTTCATCTGCAGTGGCTGGAGGCCCCAAGGCACTCATTCTCTCTTTCTATCTGCCACTTTCTCTCTCTCTCTCTCTCAAATAAGTTATATATATATATTAAATGTCAGAGTCTTCAGAGAAACAAAACCAGCAGGCTATATGAACAGAGAGGGAAACGCTAACAGTGATTATTTCTAACAAGGGGGTAGTCTTTGTTTTTTAAGCACTCTACCATGACCACCTATAACCAAAGACAGAGAGAGAGAGAGAGCAGGGACAAGGCAGACAAAGAAGCCTTGGGCAGTTTATGAGTCACTTCTTGCCATGAACCTCTCCTTGCAGGGAGAATGGCCCCGTAAGTCTTTATTTTGGCTATTTTGGTCTGTGACTCTCGTAATCCATGCATATCTTATTTCCTCCCAGAGAAGCTCAAGTACTCTATTTTTTTTTTTAGAGAGAGAGAGGGAGGGAGGGAGAAAGAAACAGAGAGAAAGACAGAATGGGCATGCCAGGGCCTTTCAGCTGCTGTGGATGAACTCCAGATGCATGCACCCCTTATGCACATGTGCAACATTGCATGCTTGCATCACTTTTGCATCTGTGGAATGTGGAGATTTGAACAAGTGTTCTTAGGCTTCTTAGGCAAGCACCTTAACTGCTAAGCCATCTCTCCAGCCCTCATGTGCTCTTTTTAAATGTTCCTAACTCTGTTGGCAGATATTATGGACTGAGTGAATTAAGTTTAGGAGTAAGGTCTGGGCAAGAGAACACATTTGACTATCTGCAAGACTGAGGGGAATTCTGAGTGGAAGGGAAGGCAGCTGAGAAGCTGCTGTAGAACTCTGGTTTCTTTGCTTTAGACGAGGACAAAGCAGTAGGAGTGTGTCCCTTTGCTCCGGGGGCAAGATCACCCTCACATGAATAACTGGAGTACATGAGGAAGGGACCAATTGCCTTAAAGCAAGAGTGAGACATTTTACATTGTACCACCAGGGATTCTTAATGGAATTTTCCATGAGTACTCCCAGAGGAAAGTCCAGGCGAAATAAATGAACATGGAGATGTGGAGAACAGAGGAGAAAATTATTTGGGGTTTGGAGTCAGCAAGCTGGGCTTAAGTCTGGCTGGGGAGTTCAACTCCTCTGACTCTTAATTTCTTCATTGGTAAAATGGACATAATATGCATTTTTGAATATTCTTGAGGAAAAAAATGAAGCAAAGAATCAAGAAGGAGAGGGAGAGGGATTCTTAAGAACGCAACACAGGCCATTCTTCCCACTGCAGAAACATAGACAACGGTATTCAGATTTGAAAACAGATCTCTTATCTATTCCTCCAGTGTGTGAGCTCCACAGAAGCTCAATGAAACAAAGGCGTATCGTTCACAATGTCAGACCCTGGGCTCGAGGCCTCTTCTTCCTGTGACGACACACATCTGCGTGGATATGGACAACCGTTGTTTGTGACAGTGCTTCTGAAGTCATTCCTTTACTGCTGACCGGAGTCCATAGCTGGCACACCATTACTTCTACTAATGCCTTCCACAGACAAATAAACAACTTTTTCTTCCGTGTTGTTTTGAAAACACATTTATGACAAGGGGGAGAGCAACAGCCACAAGCAGTCCAGTTGGGTGGCTCCTTGCAACACAGCCAGAAAACTTGGCGCTATCAACCAACCCGTTAGACTCTGGAGAAGGGGGTGGAAAGGAGCCTCTGAGAAGAAACTTTTCACTCTGTCCTGGCATGAAGTGCTTAGTTCCTCACAGTGTTTATATTATAATATCCAAAAAGATGTTTGGCAAATATTTTATGATTCAAAGATTCTTGCCAGAATGGTTTTGGCCAAGCAATATTTGTTGTCCTTTCTAGTCACTGAAATAATGGGGGTATGAATGTGAAATTAGTATTTTCTCTTGGAAAAAGAAGCAAGACATTTTATCATAATAAAATTCAAGGCTTTGGACTGGAGAGATAGCTTAGCAACTAAGGCACTTGCCCGCAAAGCCAAAAGACCCAGGCTTGATTCCCCAGACCCATGTAAGCCAGATGCACAAGATGGCACAAGCATCTGGAGTTTGTTTGCAGTGGCTGGTGGCCCTGGCACACCCATTCTGTCTCTGTCTCTCTCTTCCCCTCTTTCTCTCTCTCTTAAATAAATAAATAAATAATTTTAAAAAAAAAATTCAAGGCTTCATCATAGCTTAAAATTGTGCATTTTATGGGCAGGACTCTTTCCTATAATGTTTGAGATCTGATCCTTCTGTTAAGTTGTGAAGTGGTGTTGGTTTCCCTTTCACACCCTCTGGAGCCAGGCCACAATGCTGGGTAAGAAGATGGGGGAAATTGGTGCGCTCCAACCTCAGATCTAGCAGACAGCTACTGCTACTGATGAGGACCCAAGGAAAATTCTCTCCAGCGGTCTCTAGAGAAAACCGTCTGCGTAAGACAGAGCTACCTGTGAAGAAAATGAGCTGTCTGTGAGCTGCATGAGATGTAGACCAAAATGCCAAGTGCCAGGAACCAGCTCAGGTCCTTCTTTGTCACTCCAAGATGGCAAAGTGGAGGGAAGGGCGACCGCATCAGTGACAACCTCTTTACCAAGCGTCCATGTCCCACTCCTTTTTTATAACCCTGTCTCTGCATCAGACAGCTCAGCAACACACAAAAGATCGGTGTGCAGGGCCCGACTCTCAGGGGTCATTTGAAATATTCCTCTTACATAGACATGGCCCAAGCTGTGTCTCTGTATCTCCAGCTGTTTCTCTCGTTCTAACAGTACTGCATGCAATGACTAATGGATCATATAATAACTTCAGTCAGATCCATATATCCTTCATGACCTCTGAGTGATCTCAAAGGAGCCTGGCTTAGCAAGAGGAAGGAATTATGCAGGAGGAAAGTAAAGCTTCGCCAGCCCCCTCCCAAACATGATGAAGTATTCCATTTCACTGCATTCGAATGTGCCTCAGGAATCTTCCAGCACTTCCTGGAATCTGTGCTAATAGGGTGTGATGGGTTCTCAGATTAATAAGACACCTGATGGTTGTTCTCTTGCTAGCTTGCCAACCTCTTTCTTTGGATGATCCTATAGCTTCCAAGTCTATATATTCCTCCTGGTCACTTCTAGTCTAAAATCATATCTGTTCACAACTACCCTTCTGGGCATAGCTCTCCCTCGTCATCTCAGATAGAGCTATTCCTTTCCTTACATATCAAAGTTCTCAAGCCCACAGCCTTCATTCTGCATGTCTTGGTCCTCCACACCTGTTTAATATCCCTGCTAAGGAGAGATCTTAGCCATCAGGGTCTATTCTATGGTGTAACACTGGTCTGATGCAGAGTATGGCAGTATGGCATAACAAAAGCTTTTTAATAGAACAAGTAGTTATTGAATGAATTGTCTGTAGAGTAAGCTAGAATTAGAGTATAGTTGACAATATGGCCAATTGTTAAAGATTACCATGATTATCTAGAAACAATGGACAGCCAAACTGAGGGGAAAAAAAGAAAAAGAAAAACTCCCCAGAGCTGCTTCACTTTCCAGTGTGAGTTAAGAACTAGGAGACTGACGCCTGCAGAGGCCCGGAAGGCAAGAGGCTTGCCAGCTCAGCATTCGCTATCCAGTGACTCAGAGCTGCAACTGGCCCATCCTGAACTTTTGTCATTGTTGTCTAGCACATGCTATCTTGTTCTTTTCCTCAAGCAGTGGCCAAACTGTTCACAGCATTGCCTGGATGATAGGAGCTTCCTTTCCATAACTGAACCGCAGCCGTGATCTCGTCTCCTTGGGACTGCACAGTGGTGCCCGGAGCTGCTTTGTACACTGCACTTTCTCAGGCTAGCAACTTCACACCTACAGCTAATGCCGCAGGCTTTACCTCTGGTCCAAAACCAAAAGAGAGGTTTTGTAAATAGTTTATGAAATTATGAGTATAAATCACTTCTAAGGTAAGGAGTAGAGAAGAAACATAAGCAGCAAATGTGCTTTTCAAAAAGCATAAAAATTTTTTTCCAAACTTTTTTTTTTTTTTCAGGAGTGGGAAACATGATCTTAGTCCCCTGAAACTCATCATTTTGCAATCTGATTCTTCAAGATCTAAAAATTACTGCCAGATGTTTCATTTTTACTACCTAATATAATAAAAATCCTTATATATTTTGCCTACAAAGAGGTTATATTAAGCACTGGCTGTTAAAAATAGGTGGCTTTGATGTTTTCTTTCTTTTCAATATAGCCAGAGTATAGTCATATTTAAGCTAATACTTAGATAACATTTAAATTTATATACATCCTGTTTATAAGACAGATAAAGATTTTCATGATCTTGTGGTTTTATTCAATACAATTGAGGTGTGGTGCAGACTATGTTCTTCAACAGGGAAATAAAGACGCAAGAACTAAGTCACAATGGAAGAAACAGCACTGTGAGTTTTCTGACCTGTGACTGTGCTTCCACTAGAACGCTTCTCTGTTAAATGGCATGAGACCGCATGACGTTTTTCCAAACACAAAATGCAGCCATTTTTTTTTACTACTTCAGGATAGTACTGCACAGTTTTATAAGTGATGACGTAATGGTGAGGAGTCTGGTCTCTGACACTGCACAGACCGAGGCTCTACTCTTTTCTAGACGTTCTTGCGTGGTTTTAGGTTAGTTCCTTTCCCTATCTTAGCAACAGCTTCAGGTCTGTGTGAAGCCAGCTCATGCCATTTGTGAGAATGAGTTAAATTGCCTGCTAAATATTGATATTTATACCCATGGGCTAATCCTGATCTCAGCCTTGGTCAGAGAACCTTCTTTTTGCAGTTAGGTGATGGTCAATGCAAAGGCTTTTGACTGGTGAATGTGCTGAATATAAGCGATTACGGAGTGCCTAGCCCTAAACAAAACATCAAGATTGGGCTGGAGAGATGGCTTAGCGGTTAAGGCACTTGCCTGCAAAGCCAAAAGACCCAGGTTCAATTCCCCAGGACCCATGTAAGCCAGATGCACAAGGGGTGCCTGCATCTGGAATTTGTTTGCAGTGGCTGGAGGCCCTGGCATGCCCATTCTCTCTCTCTCTACCTGCCTAGTTGTGTCTCTCTCTTTCTCTCTCTCAAGTAAATAAATAAAAATAAATTAAAAAAACAAAACATCAGGATCACCACCTCTGTGGCCCAAGGAAAACTGTGCAAGAGGGATGGAAAGATTGTTAGAGCCAGAGGATGGGGGAGAGTACTCTGAAATGCTGTCTTCTGGATATAACAAGGCTGCTGTAAATCTTGAACACCCAGCCGCTGTGGCTATCTCCACAAGACCTGCACTCACACACTAATAAAAAGACATGAAAGTAGAAGGGGGACTAGTTGGGAAGAAAAAAGGGGCTGGCAAGGGTAGGCGGGAGATAACAGCAATGGGAGGGGTTGGATATGATCACAGTACATTGTATACATGTACAAAATTGTCAAAAACATGTCCTCTGGGCAGGAGAGATGGCTTAGCGGTTAAGGTGCCCACCTGCCTGCCAAGCCTAAGAACACCCGTTCAAACCTCCAGGTCCCAAGTTTAGCCAGACGCAAAAAGTGACTTAAGGACTCAATGTCGCACTTGCGCAGAAGGGAGCGCACGTGTCTGGAATTTGTTCATAGCAGCTGAGAGGCCACTGGCATGCCCATTCTCTGCCTCTTCCTCTCTCTCTCTCTCTCTCTCTCTCTCTGGTCTCTCTCTCTCAAAAAAAAACCATGTTCTCACATTTACAGCAATGATGGCTTCACAGTCTATGAGTATGCAGTACCAAGAACCACTGGGTTGTGTAAGTGAGCAAATTGAATGCTGTGAATTCTTTATTAACCAAAATTTTATTTTAAAACACAGACTGTTAGGGCTTGGGAGAGAGATAGGTTGGTAAAGTACTTTCTGAACAAGATGAGTATCTGAGTTCAAATACTAGTACCCATGTAAAAAGCTGGACTAGAGAGAGACAGACAGACAGACAGAAAGTTGCAGCCCACAAGCCTTGCCTAGTCTGAGACCAAGCTTATTAGAGACCCTGTCTCAAGAAATAAGGTGTACAGCAATTGAAGAAGAGACCCAGTATACTCCTCTGTCCTACACACACACACACACACACTCACACACATGTGCACACAGACCTGCACAAGCATGAAAACAAATAAATATGTACACACATATATAGCACACATGAAAAATTGTTAAAACTTTTAGTAATCCTACAACTGGCTATTAAACACAGGCATTAAAGATTTTTATCAGGGGTGGGAAGATGGTTCAGTGGTTAAAGGCAAGTGTTTTTGAAAGTTCCATTCCCCCAGCACCCATGTAGAGGCAGACGCATAGTGGCACACACATCTGTAATCCCAATGTGTGCAATGGGAAATAGAGCCAGGAGAATCCAGAAGCTCGTGGGCCAGCTATACTGGTACACAAGCAGTGGCAGAAACCAAAAATACAAGGCAGACTCAGTCTCAAGCTAAAATGCGGAGAGAGGAAAAAGGCCCCAAGGTTGTCCTCAGACCTCCACACATGCAGGTGGCGTGCGCATGCCCTATCATCCACGTCCACACATAAACTTAAAGCATCCTTAAACCTGTCATTTCCTATTACTTTGCCACATGTTGCCATTATCTGCTTGTGAGGTTGTTTGTGTCTATTGTCCTCCACATGGACAATATCACATAACTGGGGGGAGGAGGCTTTTGTCCCTCTCTTTGCACCTCATTGTCCAGTGACCTGTCACTGGGAACTTGAACTAGGCCGCAGTGAGAGTACTTTTACCACTGAATGCAATAAACACAAACAAGCATGGTATTCCCAACCTTCGCTGTTCCCTAGAACCAACCAAATATCATTGCACTTGACTCTGAATTTAACCTTACCAGTTCATTCTGATAGAAAAATCTGCACCCTCGTCGTGGTGCTAATTAGCCTTTATTGCTAAACACAGATTTATACCTCGGCTCTCAGCTCTCTGTTCTAAGATCAGACTTCCTGTTTCTTGTCATTTTTGTCATTTACACCTGGATATAACCTCAGTTTTAAGAACCTCAAAGTCATCCTTTCTAAAATAAAATCCATTTTATTCCCTCAGTCTTGCTCTTTCTTTGTCTGTTTTGGTTAATCACTATATTTAGAAGCATAAAATTCCAAAGTTGAAAAAGACCTCAAAGATTATCTAGTCCTCAGACTGGAGAGGCAGCTCAGTGATTAAAGATTGTCAAGCCCAGCCTAGCTATACCAAGGATGAGGGAACTGAGCCTGAAAGAAAAAGAAAACAAATAAATGTCCATGGTCACCCAAATGGTTAGTGACAGTAACGACGACTAGATGACCAGGTCTCAGGCCCCAGTTTGGACTCCTTTCACCATCCCTTTGCCTTCTGATGCACAGAAAGAGAAGGAAGAAGGGGGAGAGAGAGAAAGAGAGAGAGTGTAAGGGAGAGAGAGGGACGGAGGGAAGAAGGGAGAGAGGGAGAGATAAGGAGACAAGAATAGAATTAAAGGGAAATCCCTTCTCAGTCTTGCTTTTCTCATGCAATATCCATTCAACTTGGCTTGGCACATTCATCTCTGGACGTGCCTACGTAGCTTTCTATCACCTCCACCACAAATCCCAGGGCTGAGCAAGTAAGACCTTCCATGATTTTGGCCTCTCTAACAGAAGAGTCTGGGATTGACGTAGCCTAGAGAACTGAAATGACCTTGGAATCTTCCAGTTTGCAATTTGTACAACCCTCCTTTGAGTTTCAGGGGGCCCAGGGAGACTTACCAGCGTAAGCATTATTTCTAAGCCATTACATAGCTTTGATGATTACACTTGATTGAACACTGCTGGGACATTGTCTCATTTCATTTTGGTTGATTTGTGTGATGCAACTGAGGAAAATACTTTCATTTTAGAATTTCATACTTTCCTGACTCTCTTCTTGCTGTAAATTGCAGACGTGTCAGAATCAGCTTACCAGACCTTGCATTAGTGAACTGCAAATGCCTCGGCTCACTTACAGACCTCCTGAGCTCCCCCTTGAAGGGCCTGATGAACCACTGTGTGAAACTGACTGCCATTTCATTGAGTTACTGATTTGTCAAATGATGATCAAAACGTTCCCTGTATCATGAATTGTATGGTGTGCTAAGAGTACACATATGCAGATTAACAAGATAAAAACCCTGTCATCTGGGAACTCCCAATAGAGAATGGAGCAGAAGAGTAAGCTGGCCTGAATAAATGGAGAATCCAGTGGGCTATCGAATACATAGAAAATCCTTAGTGGAAGTTACAATACAAGCATGCACAGGAGAAGTCATAACCCGGGGCAGGGGGAGACAAGGAAGGGTCATCAAGAGCTTCCTAGAGAAGGTTCTCAGTAAGCAGAACCTTGAAGGGCAAATGCCAGCTCACTGGGAGAATGAAGACAGGGTAATATGTGGTATCTAGCCAAAGAGCCAAAGCTGAACCTAGTATAACAACTAAGGCTAAAAAAAGAATTTTTTTAAGCCAGGCATGGTGGCACATCCCAGCACTCGGGAGGCAGAGGTAGGAGGATCACCGTGAGTTCAAGGCCACCCTGAGACTACATAGTGAATTCGAGGTCAGCCTGGGCCAGAGTGAGACCCTACCTTGAAAAAAAAAAAAAAAAAAATTTTAAAAAAATAGGGAAGGACACAGGTGCATATCCCCTGGCAAGCTCACCTATGTCCATTCAACTATTGTAAATCAACACATGGAAACCTGAGTCTTGATCCAAACTCCCCATTCCTTCTCTGGTTCTAAGCACTTAGTTTCCAAGAAGTTGGGTTGCAGCTAGAGATTGGCTGGGTCCCAGCCTTCCTTCCAGCATGTCTGTGGCTGTTCCATGTCTGACGTCCAGCACGATGTCATAACCGTTATGCATAGCTGGAGAGCAAGCATCCACCTCAAGACACACCAACAGGACAATCCCTGGAGGTATTCAGTGCATATAAAGGATCAAGGAAATCCAGGAACCGCTGTCCTCCCAACTGCCAGTTTCTCATGCACAAGTAGAATAGCTTTATCCTCTCCATGAAAACTCTTGTAGTAAAAGATTTATTTTTACTTATTTATTTATTAGAGACAGGGAGAGAGGGAGAGAGAAAGAGAATGGGTGCACCATTGCAAATGAACTCCAGACACATGTGCCAACATGTACATCTGGCTTTCACGGGACCTGGAGAATCAAACCAGGGTTGTTAGGCTTTTAAGCCAACTCTCTCTCTCTCTCTCTTTCTCTGAAAACTCAATCACCCATCTTTTCCATGCTGATATTTTGACAGAACATATCTGAGTGAGTTCTGAAATGAAGAAGGAAGGAAGATTGATTTCTCTGGAGCATTTGGCTGATGTCTTGTTATCCACTCAGTCATTCGTGGGGATATTTGAGAAAAGACATGACGTTAAGCACACAGATACTTGTAGAAAGAGCATTCCAGGCAGGGAGATCAGCCAGTGAAAAATCCTAGGGTAGGAGCTGTTTTTTATTTTAAAAATAAGTAAATAAATAATAATAATAAAGCAGCAAGGAAGCCAGTGTGATTAGAGCAAAATTGGCAAGTGGTAAAGTCAGAGAAATGATATCAGAGAGGCAGGTGGAGGACAAGGCCACTGCCCCAGGCCTTGCGGGTCTTTCTGAGGCTTTCTTTCTTTTATTTAGTCAATAGGAAGCCTTGCCAGGTAGTCGAGCAGAGGGAGGACATTTTTTCGTTTTAAAAAATTATTTATTTATTTATTTGAGAGAGCGAGAGAGAAAGAGGCGGGGGGGGGGGGAGAAAGGGCGTACCAGGGCCTCCAGCCACTGCAAATGAACTCCAGATGCATGTGCCACCTTGTGCATCTGGTTTACGTGGGTCCTGAGGAATAAAACCAAGGTCCTTTGGCTTTGCAGGCAAACACTTTAACCACTAAGCCATCTCTCCAGCCCCCATTTCTTTGGTTTTTGAAAGGTGACTCTATACACCATTGATGGTAGACATGTAGGAGGAAGGGTGAAAGTAGAGAGACCAGCAATTACACTGACCAGGGAAGAGACGGGGCAACTTGGAGTGGGCTAGTGGCTGCAGAGACAGTGAGGGGCAGGATGAGTCAGCTGGACTTTCTGACAGAGCTGATGAGGGAAGAAAGGAAAAAGCAAGGAAGGAAGGGAAGGGAGAAGGAGGAAGGGGGAGTGAAGCATGACATAGTAGTTTGATAGGTCTGCTCTAACAAACCGAGTGACATAAATGACAACAACTGATCCTCTCATTATTCTAGAGGCTGAAGCTGGAGATGAAGGTGTAACAAAAGCTCCATTCCAGCCCTTTCTCCCCGGCGTACTTGTGACTCTTCATGATCACATAGTGCTCTCCCTGCCTATAAATAGGTGACAATGTTTTCATTTTTTTATAAGGACACTAGTCATATTGGATTGGAGCCCACACTTAATGACTTCATCTTAGCTAATTATAACTGCAATGACCCTATTTCCAACTTAGGTCATGTTCTGAGGTAGTGCTGGGTCAACATATGAATTCGAGGGACACACAATTCAATGCATAACAAATCACACTAAAAATTTTGGCCTTAAGTAACCATATAGAGCTGCCATTAACTGCAACTGGGAAGACAGGGGTGGAATAAGTAATTATTTTTTTTAGAGCAGAAATATTTTCTTAAGGTCTTGGAGTCCTAGCCAGGTATGGCGGCTCATTCTTATAATCTCAGCACTTGGGCAGTTGGGGCAGGAAGAGTACCATGAGTTCAAGGCTAGCTTGGCCTATAGAGTGAGCCCCTGTCCAAAAAAAAATCCACAAAATAGAAAGATATGAGGGCTGGAAAGATTGCTTAATGGTTAAGGTGCTTACCTGCAAAGCCAAAGGACCTTTGTTCGATTTCCCAGGACCCACATAAGCCAGATGCACAAGGTGATGCATGTATCTAGAGTTTGTTTGCAGTGCACCCATTCTCTCTCTCTCTCCCTCTCTCTCTTTTCCTCTTTCTCTCTCTCTCTCATGTGCGCCTTCTCTCTGCCTCTTTCTCTCAAATAAATGAATTAAATAAATAAATAAATAAATAAATAAATAAATAATATATGAGCCCAAATATTGAAAGCAAAATCAGGCTTGGAGGTATATATTTTATATATAAGATAAACATATAGTATTATGTATACATATAAAAACATATATTTACATATGTTTAGATATGTGTGGAGTAGCTATATGTATATGTGTATGCTTATAATTACATGCATACATACATACATGCATGGTCACTATTGTCATGATATAACACCATGAGACAATATCACCTAGCCTAGACCTAAGCTAAACCCTGGGTCCCTTGGGGATTGTGGTGTCAGAAGAGCAATCAGAGCTTGAGCACAGTATTATTTAGGATATTAGGAAATGCACACATAAGAACATAAGAATGTATGCAGGGCTGGTGAGATGGCTTAGCGGTTAAGCGCTTGCCTGTGAAGCCTAAGGACCCCGGTTCGAGGCTCGATTCTCCAGGACCCATGTAAGCCAGATGCACAAGGTGGCGCACGCATCTGGAGTTCGTTTGCAGTGGCTGGAGGCCCTGGCATGCCTGTTCTCTCTCTCTCTCTACCTGCCTATTTCTGTATCTCTCTCTCAAATAAATAAATAATAAAATATTTTTTAAAAAAAAGAATGTATGCAGATTTAAGAAACCAAATAAAGTGGAGAGCTTGCTTGAAGGGAGGAAGGGATTGAGAAATGTGGACAGAGGGAAGTAGTTCAACAGGGCACGGGCCGTCTATAGACAGATGCAGAAAGCTGCCAGGAGCTGAGGTAGCTGATTAAATCTGCTCTGGTACCCGAGCTCCAAAATGAACAAAATAATGTAAAACAAATTCAAAATGAAATAAAAGTAGACATTCCGCTGGGTATAGTGGCGCACGCCTTTAATCCCAGCATTTGGGAGGCAGAGGTAGGAGGATCACTGTGAGTTCAAGGCCACCCTGAGGCTACTTAGTGAATTCCAGGTCAGCCTGAGCTAGAGCGAGACCCTACCTGGAAAAAAAAAACGTAGACATCTCTGTTCTGTTTCTTCCCTTGAGTACTTTGTCTCCACCATGCAAAGCTACATGTTAAACCTCCCTTCTTAATTCCTCTTACTGAGAGCAGTCACAAGCAAGAAGCTCTTTATTGGTTCTGAAAGCTTGACGAATATTTGAAGACAGGACTTTAGTGAAACCTATTTACTGTGGAAGAGAATATCAGATGTTTTACATTATTTTGTTCATTTTGGAACTCGGGTTTTGTTCAGGAAG
This sequence comes from Orientallactaga sibirica, assembly GCA_036365145.1. Classification (NCBI taxonomy): domain Eukaryota; kingdom Metazoa; phylum Chordata; class Mammalia; order Rodentia; family Dipodidae; genus Orientallactaga; species Orientallactaga sibirica. The sequence goes on along the minus strand of JAEOAD010000022.1, from coordinate 29,330,884 downwards.
TTTTTTCCCACTCCTATATCATGGAAAGTTCCTCCTATTTTTTTCTTTCAGTAGTATCAGAATTTCCGGTCTTATATTTAGTTCTTTGATCCATTTGGACTTGATTTTTGTGCATGGCGAGATGTGTGGATTGAGTTTCATTTTCCTGCATATGGTTATCCAGTTTGTCCAGCACTATTTGTTGAAGATGCTATCTTTTTTCCAGTCTACATTGACAAGGCCTTTGTCAAATATCAAGTAGCTGTAGTTACTTGACCCAAAGTCCAAGTCCTCGATTCTGTTCCATTGGTCTGTAATCCTGTTTTTATGCCAGTACTATGTTGTTTTATTACTATGGCTTTGCAGTATAGCTTCAGATGAGGTATGGTGATGCCTCTAGAGGTATTTCTTTTGCTGAGGATATGCTTGGCTATCCGAGGTCTTCTGCCATTCCATATGAATTCTGAGATCATTTTTTTTCTATCTCTTTCCTTCCCTGTGAGGTGAGGCGTGGTTAGGCAGATGCCATCTTGATCAGAAGTCTCAAAATTTCTTTTTACGTACAACTGAAAGATGTATAGGAATCACAGCCTCACTTGAGATGTAACAGTGTCTTTCAGTTGCACTGATGGAGACCTAACATAAGCTAGTTGCTGTTGAATTAGGGAAATCCTGGAGTGTCCAGCAGAAAGGCTGATTAAATAATCCATGATCTTACCCTCTCAAAGACTGGCTTCTTTGTGATGGGTTAGTTCCCTCTTACTGCAAATTTCTCCCTTGTTTCGGGGGAAGAGGACTATAGAGTAGCCTAGATTTATATTCTCCAGACCCCACAACCTCAGAGAACAAGGAATTTATTTTTCCCAATGCTAATTATCATTGGAGGAATCTGAATGGTTCTGCTAGGTGACATGCCCTCCCTGGAACATACTGAGTCACTCAGAACAGAGTTTATGATCATCTAGGAAAATACCAATATCAATAATCTGGCAATAGTAGCTAAGGGTGATATGATCTTATTGTCAACTCGATTGGATCAACAAACACCCAGAAATTTAGTGAAGCACACCTTTGGTTGTATCTGAGGGCCTCTCCAGAGATTAGATCCTGATTTTATGAACATATTAATCCCTTGATGGATTCACAATAAGACAGCATTATTGGGAAGTGGTAATATTTTGCCCTGGCATCATCCTATACACCCTGTTCTCTTCGTTCTGGCTTCTATGGTTTATTTCAACTGCTCTGCTATGCTACAGCCTTCCCACCATGATGGACTGACACCTCTAAACCTGCGAACCCAAAAAAATTCCTCCCTTAAGCTTTTTTCTTTATTATTATTAATAATTACAACTATTGACAGGCTAATGAGGAATGGTTAAATAGATAATTGATATTTTGATATAACAGAAGACTAGCTAGTTACTAAAGTTATAGAAAACGTTTAATAAACTAGAAAGGTGTGCACATCATAAAATATTAAATGAAAGACTGTGTAGTACACAATCCATTTTTGTTTAAATAATAGACATATACAGAAAGAAAATCAGAAAGCTATGCCATGAGATGTTAATAGTGTTTATTATTTGAGTGGTGACATTTCAAGTAATTTAAAAACATTTCTTTTTTTCCCTTATTTATTTTCAAATCTTTGTACATTTCACATCTAACAAGAAAAACATCAGTTCATTTAGCAAAGCAGTGATAATTTAAATGACAAATATGAGATTATAGATTTGCTGTGGGTAATGAAAGGTGTCCAGAGAGGCCTCATTCTGATTTGGGGGTGAGACTTGCTGGACGAGAAGCTGAGTGGAGATGTCATCTCGATCATAGCAAAGAGGATGGCACACACGTGCATGAGTCAATTCTGGCATTTATGAAAGTATCAGACATATTACTTAATGCACCTAGAATGCAGAACATTTCTAAAACATGGAATGTATCTCTGCTCTTCACAGTTCTCCATGGTGGATTTATTTTTTACTAGTGAAGATGTTTAAAATTCTTTCACAATATTAGATATAGTTTTCTTTTGGCTGCAGTAGAGACTGCACTTAAGTGTCATTCTAGGCATATTTTGGTCATGTTAATAGAGAACTCCTGAGAGAAAAGGTGCTGGTTTATCCTTCACTGTGCCTGCAGCTTGCAGGCATTCAACCTATGTCAGTGAAAAGCATTTGAGTGTAAGCTCCTATTCACAAGCTTATCGTCTTATAGGGACCTTTACTCTTGGAATATAGTAACATATAACCTCCTAGTATAAACTTCCAAATTCAGACAATAGATTAATGTGTCCAAGACAGGCCCTCTTTCTTACAGGGGAAACACTGACACGCTGTTTATCACCACATTCCTCCTTTAACCTAGAGCTAAGGAGGTGAGAGGCAGAGCGTCGCGGAGGGTTTAAGTGGAGAGCTGCAACGCATAGGATTCCTAGGCACTGGGGGCTACCACAGCACCCCTGACTTCATTGTGCTCCACGACTCGCCCATTTCTTCCTTCTATTGAGTCTAACGGGCTCCACTTTAAATACCTGGATTCCTGGTGCCTGAAGCAGTACATTGACCCCTACAGTTAAATCTCTATTGAATTATTAAACAAATGGAAAAGGACGAATTGATAAATAAAAGAAACTATTATTGTTGTGGCTTAAGATTTATAAATTCAAGAAAAATTAGGGAGTTTTATTCTTTATACATTCAGACCAAACTTAAATGCTGACTCAGGCCAGGTTGGCAATGAATCTGGTGGTAACTGTGCACATGTACACACACGCAGGCCCATGTCTGAGCAGAGACGAGCATTGCACAGCGAGTAACAGCATGTTCCTCTCAAAGGGAGGAGGGTGACTCAACTACAGCCTACTGTTGTCATAACTGGGGTGCAGGCCCAGTTCTGCTAGTTCTTTCCTTTTTTTTTTTTTTTTTTTTTTTCGTAAAAAAAAGGGTTTTGGTATGTACATAAGTGCTAAAAATTTAAATATTGTCTCCGATTTTAAAGACAGACTATGTATGTTTTTCATGCACATTTAGGCAGTAGAATACAATGCAAAACTTTAGAGTTAGCCTTTACTGTGTCTGAAAATATTTATCCCTGGGACATGTATGCATGCCCACGTGCATGGGTGTGTGCAGGTGCGTGTGTGTGTGTGTGTGTGTGTGTAATTGTGTTATTGCTACAATGAATATCTCAGGAAACAAACAATAGAGAAGTTAAGTCACACTGTGGGAGGGTTTTTAAGCACTGGAACAAGCAAGTACAGAGGATTTATTGGTGGAGGAGGTAGGCCAATGGTATTTATTAAGCATACACATTAAGCTATTCTTGAATGCTGAAATACTTTTTTTTTTTTTTTTTTGGTTTTGCGAGGTAAGGTCTCACTCTGGTCCAGGCTGACCTGGAATTAACTATGTAGTCTCAGGGTGGCCTCGAACTCTCGGCGATCCTCCTACCTCTGCCTCCCAAGTGTGGGATTAAAGGCATGCGCCACCACACCCGGCTCCTGAAATACTTTTTCCTGTGATAAGGCCATCTGTGTTTCCTAATTGAGGTTCATCAAAGTCAGGGTCCTATCCTCCCACAAAAATGGCACTATCTTCTGGGTGATTATTATATCAAAGGGATGGCTTCCAGATCCTGGAGGAAGACATTCCTGGACCATAAAATCGAGCTAAAAGTTTGTTTAAGACATTTTTTAATCTCAAAGGAGGCAGAGAAAGGATGTTCATTTCAAGCTTTCTAAAGTTAGTGCTCCCAGAGAAGGGAAGTTGGGAAGACATCTGAAGCTTAGGCAGGCTGAGAAAGACTTCAAGGCTGCCTGCATCTTAAGGCACGGTGGATGTTGACTCTGAGCATGCTGTGTGTCAGTAGGCCAGTTTTAAAGAGAGGTCAGTTCTTGGGTCTGGGCCGATTGCTGATAGGAATTCAACTTCTATCACTCACATAAAACCAGAAGCAAAGTGACACATGATGTCTGTAATTCCTGGAAATTAAGAGGCCAACTAACCTGGCCTTTCCAATGGCAAGAGAGAAATAGAGAGAGAGAGAGACTGTCTCAATACAGGGTGGGAGACCAACATCCCAAGGTTATCCTCTGACTCCACACACACACTAGCATACTCACACAATGTTTAAAAAAGAAAAGAAATGTAAATTCTGGACACTTTCAATTGCAGAAGAGTTCTTCTTCCTTCCCTCTACACCTAGAACACCAAGAAGCAGTGTTCAGGCAGTAGGAACGGACAGGTAAGAATTCTATCCATTTGACAGGTGTTCATAGTGCTGGAAGGCGCTACGGGAGCTGCTGGGGGAAATATCATCTACAGCCCAAACAAGCAATGGATCCTGCAAGCTACAAAACTAACCAGCCAGGCAAAATGTACCTATGGGTGCAGTAGTGGCACACAAGTTATAGGATAATCAACTGATTTCTGATTGGATAAGAGGCCCAGCTCAGTGGGAGCAAATTAATGCCTGGTACTTAGAACTGAGTCAAAAACTTATGGCTTGGAAAGTCATAGACCACAGAGAGAAGCTTCAACTGTCTTTTAGCTAAACAGAGATGTTATGCCCATCAAAAAAACTTTCTAAGGGCTGGAGGGATAGCTTCGTGGTTAAAGCGTTTGCCTGCAAAACCAAAGGACCCAGGTTTGATTCCCCAGGATCCACATTAGCCAGATGCACAAAGGGGCACACATGTCTGGAGTTTGTTTGCAGTGACTGAAGGCCCTGGCACACCCATTCTTTCTTTCTCTCTTTCTTTCTACATATGTATGTCTAAGTCATTTTAAAATATTTATTTATTTATTTGCAAGCACATAGAAGTAGAAGAGAGAGAGTGAGACAGACAGAATGGGCATTCCAGGGCCTCCAGCTACTGCAGATGAACTCCACACATCCACACACACACAACCACTTTGTTCATCTGGCTGTAAGTGGGTTCTGGACAACTGAACCTGAGTCCTTTGGTTTTGTCAGCAAGCCACTGATCCATCTCTCCAGCCCCTAAGTCTTTTGATTAATGCTGATCTCTCTTTTGGTTAAAGAAACTTCTTTTTACAGATGGTGGCAAATACTGGAGAGACTCAAGTCTCATCAAAATGACAAGAAGAGAAAGCCCAGGGCTTGGCACTGGATGAGACATCTCGATCACACCCACCAGGGCTCGAGGGACATTGTCACAGAGGTACTCTCAGAAATGAGTGCTGCGCTCACTGAAGCCAGAGAACCGTCTCTATGGAGATGGTGGTGGACACTGAGAAGACTCAAAACTCATCAAAGCAGAAAATAAAAGGTTGTTAAGAGCCCAGCATTAAAGGTGAGTTCTGCCATACCTTCCAAGGCTCTGGGAAGATTGCAGAAGAGGGGGCAGGAAGATTGTAAGAGTCTCGGGCTGCATCGGCGTTCTCTGAGGCACTGTCTTCCCAACATGAAACAACAGGTGCGTCCATGACCCTGCAGTGGTTACCAACACCCCCCTCAAGACCAGCCCCGAGCCCAGCAACAGTTTTGCATGGAGGACAAAAGGAATGAGACCTGGAGAGAGAAGGGTTCTCAGTGGAGATGGAGCGAAAGAGGACAAAGGGATAGAAACATAATCAGATTACAGTATGTTCATATATTAAAGCTCTCAATTAAAAAAAAAGAACTCTATCCATTTGAGAACCCAGAGCAGAACCCTTTGTTGTCTGTGTTCTTCACACCCTGGGGGCATCTGTCTGCCTTGGTGTTCACAACAGGTGCTTGTAATTGGACCAGTGTCATGGGTTTCCACCAGTTGTGCAACCCTGGACAAGTTATTGGACCACCCTGTGCCTCTGTCTCTTCCTAAGTGGGCACAGCAAACACATTCTGCATTCATTGGAAGAGGGCTGCATCAGATCTGCCATATGGAGAGCATCAAGCAAAGGCAGCTAGCTCTGGTTGGGCAACTGGTTTCAGCTAGTTCTCACCCATACGGTTATATAATTATTATAGAATAAGAAACATACTATGGCATCAATATCTATAAAACCCACAGTGAAGTGGAAGAAAATTAGTTAAAACAAATGATAGCTTAAGTATATTAAAATCAGAGCAGAAAGATTATCAACGTCTAAAGCCACATGCCTGTGGAACACAGCTCTACCTGACCTCCTACCCAGTTTTCCCAATCTGTTCCCACAATCTTAAAAGGTTTTCCCACATACATCTCACATCTTCCTGGTATTTATTTTGGCATATGAATGTAATGCAGTTTTAAAAAAATTACAATCCTTCTTGGGTGAGTTTCCCTTCTCACATTATAGCTTGCAGTATTTTGCCTCCCACCCCCCAGAAATTCCACAAGAGAGGTGACTTTTCAGGAATCCTATACAAGCCACTCCCTCTCTCATAAAGGTTTTCCTTTGTTTGTATCTTAGCAGCTCTAAAGTTTTCAGGCTTTGCACTCTGCCCTTAGGACTGTGCTCAGTGTCTGCACAGAAGAGTTCTGTTTCACCATCCAATGAGCTCTGCCTGTTTGTCAATGTGACACGCCTGTGGAAGGCAGCCAGGCGCCTATAGTAGCAATCCTGGGGAAAATTTAAGCAGCTGTGGCCATGTAATTCAAAACCTCCGAAGAAGAGTGTGCCGCTCGCTCTGCTCGCAGCATTAGTGCAACATGAGGGCTGGATGCAGCTGGCTCTCCAGAGGACGCCCGCTGCAGGACAGGGAACGCTGAGAGGCAAACCTGGGTGCAGCCGGAGAGGTCCAGATAGATGAGCTTGTGGCATCCTTCCCCCAAGTTCAGGTACTGTAAACCTTTGTCCGTGAACTTTCGGCAGTAAGCCAAACTGAGATTCTGTAAGTTATGGAAGTACCTGAAAAGACAGGGTGAGAGAAGAGAGGAAGGAAAATGATTACACTTCAATTGTTCTCACATCTTTCTTGAGCAGCTATGGCAAAGAGAACTAAAACTGTACGTTAATCCTGACGCCTTGCAGATGTCCAACAGTTTAACTTTATTAATTTTCTGCCTGTTAATTAAAGGAGATTCTAATAGTACACCAGATGATGCATGCTTAGTTTTCAAAAGAAAAGGAGTATCTGTCTAGATTTTTTTAAGAAAGTTGACTAAGATAAAACTTTTTTTTGGAAGTGGGGGGTTGTATACATATTGTTTGAAAATTACTTTGTTTCTGCAACCAAAGTTAAGAATTTACTATTTTTAGATTTTATCTTTGGACCTCCAAACTAAAATGCAAAATGCTAAGAAAGATAAACCTTTTGTAAATTGTCTCATGATCGTGAGGATTTGGAGTAAAAAGGAAGGCAAAATTAAGCATAGCAGGCACTTAAAATGGATCTGATAAATAAATGGCTTGAAAATGAAGATTTAAATATGCACGACTTGGTTAAGTAATGGTTTCATCGTGGCAGTTACAAATAAAGAGACTGATGAACAGAGCTTAAGCATGGGTTAATACTGTGTAATAGTGAGTGGGCAAGCCATGAGAATCAAAACTACTACATCAGAGGCTATCAATCTTACTAAAGAAGAAATATGCAATTATCACAATGACCAAAATGAGAGCTTTCAGAGAGGGGGGAAAAGGGGTAACTAGGATGAGCCTGTACTACTGACATTCCGAGAACAGTGGAGAACTCTTGGATAAGTTTTCAAACTCCTAAGTGTAGTTCATTTAAAAAGTGCAGGGAGCCGGGCGTGGTGGCGCACGCCTTTAATCCCAGCACTCGGGAGGCAGAGGTAGGAGGATCGCCGTGAGTTCAAGGCCACCCTGAGACTACATAGTGAATTCCAGGTCAGCCTGGGCTAGAGTGAGACCCTACCTCAAAAAAATAAAATAAAAATAAAAATAAAAAGTGCAGGGACTTCCACTACTGCCTGGTCTCAGCATGTAATTAACAACAGGCTCTGGGTTTGTGATCTACAAATGAGCAAATGAGAAAGCACAAAGAATGAGAAGTGGTGACAAAAAAAAAAAAAAAAAAAAAAAAAAAAAAAAAAGCCTGGCTCTCAAATAACAAATAATCATGTTTAACTTCCACGTAAATGGGACATAAAGTATAGGAGCCTTGCCCATGAATTAGATTTAGTCCTAAAACTTGCAAATTATGTCTATATGATTTAACGATGCTTTCCACGGTGAATTACTAATTCAGAACACACACACCCCTCTGGGAATGGCTGTACATGAGATTTCACAGAAGACAGAGGGAAGCCTTTGGACCACAGTGGTAGTGGGCGGGGCCTGGAAGGAGAGAGAGATTGCGCACTAACCTCCCAAAGACACGCCCCTCTCTCCAGGCCCCATAGTAGACCAAGAACGGAGCCAAAGCTCTGGAAATGCTTTCTCTTCCTCTCCTTTGGGGATGTCCTGTGATTCAATGATTTTCTGTGTATAATTTGGAGAAAGGAATAAGGAGGAAGGCAGCATAAGAGTTTGGAATCTGACCAAATTGGATTTGAACCCTATCCTTGACACTTACTGCAACTTTCCTAACGTCTTGCAGATTGTTTCCCCATCTGCAAAGTGAACAGAATAATATGTCTCTTTTTATGAACCCTGACCAACTATAGGCCTTGTAGCTGCCTCTGGGTTTTCTTGTCGGTCATGTAGATGTGATTCCACCTGCATTTTCTCATTGAGAACCCAGATGTAAGACTATTTTTGTGATGGTGAATTTTTGTTTTTGACAATTAAAATGAGTAGGGACATGGTGGAAGCTTTAAGGATCTATGCATTCTTACAACTGCCACGACTGCTCCCAAATGATAACAACATATCAACTGGTTTTGTGGAGTTTGTACTGTCATCTTCCAGTTAATGGAGTGGATGCTCATTTGACAAAAGTGGCACATACAAATAATTCCAAGAGCTGGAAGGACATCAGAGGGGGTCTCGACCCCTGTCCACACCTACCATTCCACGTCTTTCAATATGGAACTTTGAACTTCCTTTATATCATGGACACTTTGGGTTATTGTGAGGTCTATATATCCTTTCTTAGCACAATGCTTTTTTTTTTTTTTTTTTTTTGGAGAGAGAGAAAGAGAGAGAGAGGGAGAGGAAGACAGACAGAGATGGGTGCGCCAGCAGCCTCTCAGCTGCTGGGAACAAAATCCAGATGTGTGCGCCCCCTTGTGGTCAAGTGCAGCATTGTGCCCTTGCGTCACTTTGTATTTGGCTAAATGTGGGACCTGGAGATTGGAACCAGTGTTCTTAGGCTTAGGAGGCAGGCACCTTAACCGCTAAGCCATCTCTCCAGCCCAGCACAATGCTTTTAAATGCATAAAATAAAGATAGAATAAGATGACAAAGGCAGCCAAGAAGATTTAAATATACAGTTATCAAAATACTTCTAAATACCAAGTGGGTAAAATAGTAATATATGTGCTTCTTTATTAACATATGTCATAATAATATCTACTGGCAGTTCTAATAAGTACTGTGATTGTGAAGCAGTAATGAGCACCAATGATACTTTGAAATATATATAGAAATATATATGAAAATATATATAGAGAGAAATATATACTACATATAGAGAGATATAGAAATATATATAATATAGACCAAGAAATATATACTACACAGAGATACTGAAATATAGAGAGAAATATATATAATATAGAGAGATACATAGAAATATATACATAAATATGTATAGAAACATATAGAGAGAAGTATTATATAGAAGTATATAACAACTGTAACATTAACATAGAACATTAAAAAAAAGCTTGTTATTTACATAGGTGAAAAATCACCAAGAGCTACTACTCTGATTTTTCCTTGTATTTCAGTAGAGTTTACTGAAAATAGAGAGAACTTCTGTCCCATCAAAATTCCTGGGCCCCTGAATTCCATCCTGGTCCCCTTGGAAGGTTCCAGCAGTCCCAGATTAGGAACCTCTGTCTGACAAAAAGATTGTTTGTTAGATGAAATGGTTCCTGGGTTCAAAGGTTCTGGGTGGCTCCCTCCAGTGTGGATCCTCATGGAAACCATCAGGAGTTTGAAAGCAAAGCTTGGCGATCTGAGTGGCCTTGTGGCCTGTTTAGGGATTACAGGGCTGCAAGCTGAAAGCTGCTGGAGTCGGGCAAGCACTAGTTAAGAGTGAAATCACACTTGGCAATTTTTTGCAATGCTGTTACTTCTTACTAAATATTTTTTACAAAAAAAAAATGTGTTGCCTACATGAGTGAGCTCTAATTCACCATTTCCCTAGCACAGAGATCATTTGATAATTCTAATTCTGCTTTGAGCCAAAATGTCTGAAGTCTTTTTATCTTTTCCTAATCGTTGATAACTGTTTCTTATTGGGTGTAAGGATATTCTGTGATTTTTTAACTTTTATGTTACTACTATAGTCTTTAAGACATTATAATCTATTTTTGTTTTACTTATATTTTAGTTTTTTAGGACAAAGTTTTATATATCCCAGGCTGGCCTCCAACTCATTATGTAGCTGAAGATAAACTTTATCTCCTACCTCCACCTCCAAGTGCTGGAATTACAGGCATACATTATCACATTTGATTGATGACATACTGGTGATTGAACCCATGGCTTCATACCTGCTAGGCAAGCACTCTACAAGTTGAGCTAATTCCCCAGCCCGGCCATTACATTACATGTATTTAAAGGAAGTACAAAAATCATTAACTTTTTTTCCTGCTTTGGCCGTGTTTTCATTGAAGAATTGACAGAATACTATGCTAGATCTCCAACATCTGAGGGAAATACTACTAGGAGTATAATATTATTCATTTAAATAAAAATTTCAAATTAAACTACCAAGACAAGGCCCACACTGGAACAGGCTGACTTTGCATGTCTATTTCCTTGAGTTGAGTTTTGGGTCTTTTAGTTAAGAGTAGTTTCAAGAAGTAGAATTCTGCAAAATATCTAAAAGTCGTGAGGTGACCTCATATTTACAAGATGAACTTGCAGCTGTCCAGTCAGTGCAACAGCTTGCCTTTTCTGACCTTCTTTTATGGACATCAGTGAGAGTACATAACAAGATAATCCCTGCCAATAAGAACTGCCCAAGCTAATTAAAGGATCAATTCATCTGTCTGAAAACAATTAATGCTGAACATGGTGGTGGATACCTTTAATCCTAGCACTTGGGAGGCAAAGGAGTGAATACTGGTATTATAATGTAGAGAAAGGAGAAATCACTGCATTTCTGGCAGGTGGCATGACTTAAAGGGGTAAAAGGCTGAGAAATTTTTTTCTTTTTTTAAATTTTTTTTTATTTATCTATTTGAGAACAACAGACAGACAGACAGAGAGAAAGAGGCAGATGAGAGAGAAAGAATGGGTACCCCAGGGCCTCCAGCCATTGCAAACAAACTCCAGATGCATGCACCACCTTGTGCATCTGGCTTACGTGGGTCCTGGGGAAATGGGCCTCGAACCAGGGTCCTTAGGCTTCATAGGCAAGCACTTGACCACTAAGCCATCTCTCCATCCCTCGGCTGAGAAATTTCTAAAGTGAAGGGGGAAGGGGAGAAGGCCTTCCCAGACACAGGGAAGGGAAGCATGAAGCAATCAGATGACTAGAGGTAAAGGCTCTTCTTGGGCAACCTGGACAGGTAAGATTGGTTGGGTAATGTTAGGGACCATAAGGGAAGAGTCTAGACATCATAAGAAGATTGTCCCAGGATGGTTCTTCCTGTGTGGCATGAAATAAAGCAGGTCGAAGGGAAGATGCTATGCAAACAAGGACCTGAGAGTGTCCTCAAGGTGGTGGGAAACAGAAATAATTGTGAAAGGTAAAAATCAGGAAATACTAAGCAAAAAGTTTCCGGAATGGACACAAGCTATGGACAGCCTGCATTTTCATCTTTAGAAGGCTGAGCAGGTCCCCAAGGAAGTGAAGAAAAAGATTCAAAAAAATCTGGCAAATCAATGTTGCCAAGAAGGGCAAACACATTGCAACTTTTTCTGGCAATGGGTTTGTTTGGAAAGCAGCACTAAAGGCAATAAGGAGAAGTGACAGCAGCAATGACCAGTGCCTCTGGGGTTATTTTTACTTCAGAGAGTAGTTCTGCACACCCAAGCATGCTGGAAACAATGGAAAACACAGCACAAAATAGAAATTCATTATGAAATGTATTTTTATCATAGAGAAGTCAGTGTACATTTTATATGACAAAAACAATTAGTGTCAAGTTGTATTTATTCTGAATGTTCACTCGGTGGCAAGAACTAGAAGTTAAGAACAAAACAAAATTCTTATTTGGAATCATACTTTTCTATCTGTGCCATTAAAAGTGTAACTTCATTTGCAAAATAAATATTCCTAACAAATCATTCATAATTATACTAATATGTTTAATATCCTAAGGAAAAAAAAGGCTGTCTCAAAGTATGACTTGCAATAATATTTGTTAGCTTTAAAAAAAAAAAAAAAGCTAAACATGGTTGGCTTGCACCATAATCCCAGCACTTGCGAGGCTGAGGCAGGAAGATTGCACATGTTTAAGGCCAGCATGGGCTACACAGTGAGTTTCAGGCCACCTGGGCTACAGAGAATGTATCTCAAAAAATAACACTTAACAAGACAAAAAATAATTTCATAATGTGATATAAACTACTCTCAAATCATCTACTTTGTAAGTTCAGATTTTCACATATGAACTATGTATTTTTTAAGACTCTCTTTATATATTTATGTATGATATTATATGCTAAATATATTTTATACTATTTCATGTAAATATTATTATTAAACTACTCCAAGATATCTCAATAAATTCTAAAAAAGTGGAAATAATTAATATAGTCATTTATATATGTACACATATACATAATTAAACTTATATCTTAGCACAGAATGCCTAAGCAAAGTCTTAAATGAGATTTTCTTTAAAAATATTCATTTATTTATTTGAGAGAGAGAGAGAGAGAGGGGGGCACTGCAAACCAACTCCAGATGCACGTGCCACCTTGTGTATCTGGCTTATGCAGGTACTGGAGAATTGAACCTGGGTCCTTAGGCTTCGCAGGCAAGGGCCATAATTGCTAAGCCATCTCTCCAGCCCCTAAATGAGGCTTTATATCAAAGGTCTTGGGGCCCCTCACAGGTCTCCCACAGTGGTAAAACCAACCCATGAGCCCAATGTTTGGCATCTTTTCCCAAGTCCACATTAATTAAGTGACCATCATGTTGACTGATTAAAATTGGCCATCATGGGACTATTTGTTCCACAGAAATCAGAAAATTTTACAAATCAGAGCTTCTCTCTACCCAGCCAAGTGGTAAATATTTCCTGGGATACTACTGTCTTTGGAACATACTTTGAGAATTACTGATACAGGAAAGTGACATGTACTAGTCAAAATGCATCTATAGCAAAATGGAAAGGACAGGAAAGACAGCAGCTTTGAAGAACAGGGATAAAAATCTGATAAAAATAAATAAAAAATAAAAAGGGATTTTCAAGGCAAATCCTGAACAAGCTGGGAAAAGGCTCAAGTTTTAATGTTTATAAGGTTTACTCTGTACCAAGAAAAATTAACTGAAAGAACACCATTAAGCTTGGAAAATGTCTTCAATTGCTCTGAGAAAAGGAAAGTTTTGTAAACATCTTGGCAGGAAAAAAAATAAGTCAATAATAAAGGGAAAAAAAAACATCCTGAACTTAGAGCCACATGTGTAGAATTTTAAAGATAAAGCAAAAAGAAAAATAATACATAAATAAAGCAAAGGGACTGGGCATGTTGCTCAGTAGTAGAGTGCTTAAGTAACACACACAAAGCCCAAGGTTCCATCCTCAGAAACACATAAACCAAGTATGACGGTACTTGGCTATAATCCCAGCACTTAGGAGGATCAGAAGTCCAAGGTCATCCTCAGCTAGCAAGTTTGAAGCCAGCTTTGGCTACACGAGATCTGGTCTCAAAAACAAAACAAAAAGAAAAGCATATAACAAGATATAAAAAAAAATTGGAAGCCGGGCGTGATGGCACACGCCTTTAATCCCAGCACTTGGGAGGCAGAAGTAGGAGGATCGCCATGAGTTCAAGGCCACCCTGAGACTACATAGTGAATTCCAGGTCAGCCTGGGCCAGAATGAGACCCTACCTCGAAAAACAAACAAACAAAAAAAATTGGAGGGATATCTTAGCAGTTAAGGTGCTTGCCTGCAAAGCCAAAGGACCCAGGTTCGATTCTGCAGAACCCACGTTAGCCAGATGCACAAAGGTGTGCATGCATCTGGAGTTTGTTTGCAGTGGCTGAGGCCTGGTGTGTCCATTTTCTCTTTCCCTCTCTCTTTCTTTCTCTCTCTCCCTTTGTCAAATAAATAAATAAATAAATAAATAAATAAATAAATAAATAAATAAATAAATAAATAAAAGAAATGTTTTTTTCTTAATTGGAGGGCTGGAGAAATGGCTTAGCAGTTAAAGCATTTGCCTGTGAAGTCAAAGGATCTCAGTTCGGTTCTCCAGGACCCACGTAAGCCAGATACACAAGGGCACATGCATCTGGAGTTTATCTGCAGTGGCTAGAGGCCCTGGCATGCCCATTCTCTCTCTGTTTGCCTCTCTTCTATCTCTCTCTGTTTGCAAATAAATAAATTTTTTTTAAAAATTTAAAAATTGGGGAAATAAGCCGGGCGTGGTGGCGCACGCCTTTAATCCCAGCACTCCGGAGGCAGAGGTAGGAGGATCGCCGTGAGTTCGAGGCCACCCTGAGACTACATAGTTAATTCCAGGTCAGCCTGTACCAGAGTGAAACCCTACCTCGAAAAACCAAAAAAAAAAAAAAAAAAAAAAAAAAAAAAAAAAAAAAAAAAAAAAATTGGGGAAATATACACTTGGATTACTATCCAAGATAGTAGTCATTTTCAGAAATCAGTGGCTGAAAAATCTAACATTTATAATTTTCCTAACAAAAAGAGGTTTAAGATTATATCTCTAGACATCATAGGATGACTTAAGAATTAAAGAAATCGGGCTGGAGAGACGGCTTAGTAGTTAAGTGCTTGCCTGTGAAGCCTAAGGACCCCGGTTTGAGGCTTGATTCCCCAGGAACCACGTAAGCCAGATGCATAAGGTGGCACATGCATCTGGAGTTCGTTTGCAGTGGCTGGAGGCCCTGGCACACCCATTCTCTCCCCTTCCCTCCCTCTCTCCCTTCTCTCTCTCTCTCTCTTCTTTCTTCTCTCTCTCTCTCTCTCTCTCTCTCTCTCTCTCTCTCAAATAAATAAATAAACAAATTTTTTAAATTTAAATTTAATTTCTCATTGCTGGCACAAAGGACCTGACCAAAAGCAGCTGATAGGAGGAAAGGATTTGTTTTGGCTTACACACTAAGGAAGCTCCATGAGGGCAGGGGAAAGGTGACATGAGCAAAGGCTGGACATCACCCCCTGGCCAACATCAGCAACAGCAACAGGAGAGTGAGCCACACTCTGTGGCAAGGGGAAGGTGTCTATAACAGCCACAAGGCCGTCCCTCCCCCCAACAACACACCATCTCCAGGAGGCTTTAATTTCCAAATTGCCACCAGCTGGGAGCCTAGCATTCCAAACACAAGAGTTTTTGGAGGACAACTAGTTCAAACACCACACTAGAGATGGTGCATTCCTGCAATCCAGCAAATTGCACTAATTAGAACAGGCAACAAAGTGTTATAAAAGTAAAGGACACAATTCCTATAGTAAAAGTCAGAAAACACTGAGTACAGGGCACTAATCTAAAAGCCAAAACATAAAGCAAGATGATACAAGACCACATGCGTCATTTCTAAAAGAAAGATTCATCTTTAAGCCAGGTGTGGTGGAGAAAGGAAAGACAGAAGGATCAGGAGTTCATGGCCAAACTCAGCTACACACCAGGTAGTTGTGAGGTCAGCCCGGGCGACACGAGACTCTAACTGAAACCCCCTTTCCAGACCCAGACTGGGCATGATGGCTCACACTTTTAATCTCAGTACTTAGGAGGCTGAGGTAGGAGGACTGCTGTGAGTTCAAGGCCAGCCTGGGCTAGAGTCAGTTCCAGGTCACTCTGGGCTAGAGTGAGACCTCAGAAAGAAAGAAAAAAAGGAAGGAAGGAAGGAAAAAAGAAAGGGATGGAGGAAGGAATATTTGCCTTACAAATTTCCCTCTTCGATAGACAAAATAAGTCTTTTAACAGAAGCAAGCTGCCGGCGTATAACATAAAAGGCAAAACTAAAACCCAGAAACGCAAAGGTTTCTGATACAGGGATATAGTTATTCCACAAAGAGCACAGGCAGAAGAAAGCAAATGTGAACTTATTAATGGCAGTTTTTAAAAATTCAAGCTGAGTGTGGGAGTTCATGTGTGTAATATCAGCACTCAGAAGGCTGAGGTAGGAGGATCATGAGTTCAAGAGCAACCTACTCTAAATACTAAGACCCTATCTCAAAAAAAAAAAAAAAAAAAAAAAAGATCACAAAGTAACATCAACCAGGAAAAAGAATATAATTTGGGGTGAATAAATGTTGTAATCTATAATAAAATGTAACATTTACTTATCATTTTGTATAAAATAGTATCAAAATAAATTAGAAATGTGATTAGAATTGATGACTAATAGATCACTGTTATAACATTTCAAGAACTTATATGCATAAAAATACATATGCATGCAGAATTTTTCCCTAAAACAAACTGTCTTTGTATTTAAACATTCATGCATGATATGCTGAAATTAATCCAAACTAAGAAACCTTAATAAATTCCAAAAAAGTAGAAATAATTCAGTCCACATTTCTTGACTACAGCGCAAAATTAAAAACAGAAGTTTAATCAAAGAAACGTCAACCATTTGAAACAAAAACTTCTCTTCTAAATAACTTTTGAGTCAAAAAGGGCAGTATATACAGACGAGGATTTTTTTTTTTTAGAAAATGGAAATAATATTTAACAAGTCTTACAAGCTTTGCTTTGATTCTTATTTAGAAATAATTTCATAACCCTAATTATTTTGAAAATGGAAGATATTGAGTAATTCAAATAGAAGTTTAAAAACATACTTACATCTTATATTAAAGTCCAAAAATGACCATTTAGAAAACAAAATCAGGGCTGGAGAGATTGCACAGTGGTTAAGTCATTTGCATGTAAAGCCTAACAACCCAGGTTCGATTTCCCAGGACCCACATAAAGCCAGATGCACAAAGTGGCACATACATCTGAAGTTCATTTGCAGTAGCTAGAGGCCCTGTAGCACCCATTCTCTCCTTCCTTCTCTTTCTCTCTCCTTGCTAATAAATAAAAATAAAATCATGAGCCGGGCGTGGTGGCGCACGCCTTTAATCTCAGCACTCAGGAGGCAGAGGTAGGAGGATCACCGTGAGTTCAAGGCCACCCTGAGACTACATAGTTAATTCCAGGTCAGCCTGGATCAGAATGAGACCCTACCTCAAAAAACCAAAAAAAAAAATAATAAAATAAATAAATAAATAAATAAATAAATATAAAAATAAAATAAAATCAGAAAATGTAATCAGAAAGGTTTCCATTCATAGCTCAATTAAAAAATATTAGGGCCAGGCTTGGTGGTGCACACCTTTAATCCCAGCACTCAGGAGGCAGAGGTAGGAGGATCACCGTGAGTTCGAGGCCACCCTGAGACTACATAGTGAATTCCAGTTCAGCCTGGGCTAGAGCCAGACCCTAACTCGAAAAAACAAAAAATAAAAATAAAAAATTATGGTCTGGGGCTGGAGAGATGACTTAGCACTTAAGGCGCTTACCTGCAGAGCCTAAGGACCCAGGTTCAATTCCCCAGGACCCATATAAGCCAGATGCACAAGGGGGCACATGCTTCTGGAGATGGTTTGTAGTGGCTGGAGGCCCTGCACACTCATTCCCTCTTTCTCTCTCTCTCTCTTAAATAAATAAAATATTTTTTTAAAAAATTACAGACTGGAGACAGATGCTTTAGCGGTTAAGCACTTGACTGTGAAGCCTAAGGACCCTGGTTCGACACTTCATTCCCCAGTACCCACATAAGCCAGATGCACAAAGTAGTGCATATAAGTGGAGTTCATTTGCAGTGGCTGGAGGCCCTGGTGTGCCCATTTTCTCTCCACCCCCCTCAAATATATAAATAAATAAAACATAAATAAAAATAAATTAAAAATTAGGGAATAACTTACACAAAAAATGATCTATCTTAATAAAAAAAAAAGATAGATTTAATAGTTGGGTGTGGTGGCACACACCTTTAATCCCAGCACTAGGGAGGCAGAGGTAGGAGGATCGCCATGAGTTGAAGGCCACCCTGAGACTATATAGTAAATTCCAGGTCAGCCTGGGCCAGAGTGATACTCTACCTATGAAAAAAAAAATGATCGATTTAAGAACTTAGAAAATGTAAGAAATATACTAATCTCCTGATCGATTAAGAATCATAAAAACATAAATCAGTTTACTTTATTTCTTCATTAATTATTGGTATAATGATAAATCTCTGTCTAGTTCTCCAAAAATGCATAGATATATAGATATACAGATATATAAATTTATAGATTTTATATTGTGACTATCTTACAAAGACAAATGTTGTGTGACATAACTTTGCAAATAGTAATAAACCACACAGTATTCTTCACTTCAACTCCAGTTCCCATACAGCACCGTCACTGACTCTGGCCAAACTCTTCTGGATGCAGCCAGCCAACTAACATTTACAACTGAGGCATGAGTCAGGCATGGTGGTGCACGCCTTTAATCCCAGCACTCGGGAGACAGAGGAGGCAGAGGCAGGAGGATTGCCGTAAATTTGAGGCCACCCTGAGAATACAGAGTGAATTCCAGGTCAGCCTGGGCTAGAGTGAAAAACAACAACAACAACAAAAAAGGTTGAATAAGAGCATGACTAAGTTACATACAGAGAAATATTATTAAGTAATGTGTTCAAAGTATTTGTTGTCTAAGAATTTCAGAATATAATAAAGAATCACATTGCCAGGCATGGTGGCGTACACCTTTAATCCCAGCACTCAGAAGGCAGATGTAGGAGAATCACTATGAGTTCAGGCCAGCTTGAGAGTGCATAGTGAATTCCAGAATCACATAGCACTTGATTGTTCATAAGTAAATCATGTTGGATGACTGATTAGCTCCTTAACAAATGAGAGTAGGAAATTTCCTTGGCTGAGGGACCATACAAAAATTGGCCTGCCACATGCGGTATAGTTGACTGATCTCTAGTTTGAATCATGGCTTCATTCAGCACTAAAATAAATTCTAAATTGATTATATATTTGAAAAAAAACTACAAGATTAAAAATGTACATAATTGTTAAATAAATGCCTGGCAGGGGAAAGACTGTCTATGTCTAAAAGTATAAGAAGAAATTTCAAAGGTCAAGTTTTATAGCCTTGACTGAATGAGGCATGATAATCAATAGAATAAATAGGAAATGGAGTAACAGTTTTTTGAGGCTTGCTCATTTTTGAAAATGGTTAGAGTCAGAACATAAAGAAAATTGCCACCCAGAATTTTCTCTTCTTAAGCTTTTCCAAATATTTCACTGTTACTTTTCAAAGGATCTCAAAAAGTTATAGTCTCAAAATTAGTTCAGTCTTTCACAATAGTTTGAAAAATATTTTCCCAAAGTCAAGTTTGAATGTCTCCCAGTGTGATCAGATACTCTTCCTGATCAGTCTTTCCAGAATGAAAACAAAGAGAACTTGAATAAGACACATTTTAATTGATGGACTATCCTGCCAGTCCCGCTCTTCCATCTGTTCTCCTCCACGGAAGTGCTGAGTAAGGAGAAGGGGGCCCCACGTTAAAGTCCACAGAAAGCCAAACACACCCGTGCCAGATTCCCTAGAGCTAGTGGCCTCCCAACAGGCAGCCAGGTCATGCCACCAGGAACCTGGGCAGCAATGCCCACAGTCTGGGGAAGCAGGAGGCAGGATTTCTGTTCTATAGAAGTTCCAGACACCAGATGAAAATTAGGAGCCAGACTCAAATGCCCAGGGAGAGGAAGGGGGCAGAAAGAGAAGATAAGGTTTGATTCAGGCTGTTGGGTGCATTGCTACAAACTTGATAAAACTAGAGCCAAAGTAAATCAGTGACCAGCTGTCAAGCAGGGAGAGTGGAGGCTCCAGCTTGAGGACTTGAAAGCAGCAGTGTCCTCGCAGTGCTGCCATGGCAGGTGCTGGTGAAGGGAACATGACCTGCAGGGTAGGCTAGAATAGCCAGGGCATGGGGAGGGGCATGGTGATTTTCAATGTAAAAGACAGAAGAGCGAGCCCTGGGGAGGCAGAGGCAGGAGGCTTACAAGTTCCGGGCTAGCATGGGGTACATAAAACACAAAGAAAGAAGAATCACAGCATTACCTGGGCAGGAGTCGCATTGTCCTGTTGGTGATGGTTGTGTTGGACAGGTTGAGATACAGGATCCCAGGGCAGCCCTCAGAAATGAATCTCATTGATTCGTCCTGCACAAAGAAGCACAAGTGCCTTATCAAACCCCACAGTCTTCTAAATGCTCTCTCTTCCTGCCCCAGAACACTTGGTCTCTTCATATTCTTTGGTACTAGTTCAAATAAAACATAGTGGGCTGGAGAGATGGCTTAGCACTTCAGGCACTTGCCTACAAAACCTAAAGACCCAGTTTCAATTCCCAGTACCCACATAAAGCCAGTACAAGGTGACACATGCATCTGGAGTTCATTTGCAATGGCTGGAGACCCTGGAGTGCCCATTCTCCCTATCTCTCTCTCTTTTGCTCTCTCTCTCTCTCTCTCATAAGTAAGTAAATAAATAAATAAATAAATAAATTTTTAAAGTTTAAAAAAGATGTTTCACTTCTTTAAAAAAAGACAGAAGTTGCCGGGCTTGTGGCGCACGCCTTTAATCCCAGCACTTGGGAGGCAGAGGTAGGAGGATTGCCGAGAGTTTGAGGCCACCCTGAGACTACATAGTGAATTCCAGGTCAGCCTGAGCCAGAGTGAGACCCTACCTCAAAAAAAAAAAAAAAAAGACAGAAGCTTGGGCTGGAGGGGTGGCTTAGGAGTTAAGGAGCTTGCCTGTGAAGTCTAAGGACCCAGGTTTGATTCCTCAGTACCCACATAAGCCAGATGCAAAGTGGCACATGCATCTGGGGTTCATTTGCAGTGGCCAGAGACTCTGACACATCCATTTTCTCTCTATATATGCCTCGTTCTCTCTCAAATAAACAAATTAATTAAATATTTAAAAAAAAAAAAAAACAGAGGCTAGGGGTTTTGTTTGAAACTTCATTGTTCCCTTCTTTTCTCTTTCTTTGGAAATAAAACCCTACTGCATCACAATGATATTTCACTCAAAGATGAACCCTTGGGCTGGAGAGATGGCTGAGCAGTTAAGACGCTTGCCTGCAAAGCCTAATGGCCCTGGTTCATTTCCCCAGTATCCACGTAAAGCCAGATGCACAAAGTGGCACATGCATCTGGAGTTCGTTCACAGAGGCTAGAGGCCTTGGGGCATCCACCCTCTCTCTCTCTCTCTCTCTCTCTCTCTCTCTCTCTTATAATAAATATTTTTTTTTTTTTAAAAAAAGGATGAATTCTTGCAAGTTTCAGTCTGTGACAGGAAATCTGCATAAGAATGTCACAGTGTGAAACATTCTTAGGAAGGAGGTTACAAACTGAGCCACTGTAAAACATATGAAAAGTATTCTGAAGGTGGGAAAGTGAACATTCTCAACAATCAGACTTACTGAAAGTGAATCCATGTCTACATACATATATTTATGCCCAGGTATCCCTGTGTGTGGCTAAACTTCAGTGGTTCTGATAATGAATATGTTAAAACAGCTGAACAAATGTTTTGCAGTTATGTAAACACACAAGGAGTATATAGTATGGGCTGAATCCAACAATAGGGTTAGGAAAAATAAGAATTCCAAGAGACCTTCCCCAGAGGGCTGAAGCTGAGATAAATGAATTATGTGACTACCACATGAGAGAGATAGAGAACGAGTGATTTCAAGCTCTGGACATAAATTGAAATTGAAAAAGACCACATGAATTTCAAGCTTTGATGGCAATGAGCTATTGTTCATGCAAGTAACTACAGAAACGACAGTAACTGCCAGGCATGGTGGCACATGCCTGTAATCCCAGCATTCTGGACATGGAGGTAGGAG
This sequence comes from Orientallactaga sibirica, assembly GCA_036365145.1. Taxonomy (NCBI): domain Eukaryota; kingdom Metazoa; phylum Chordata; class Mammalia; order Rodentia; family Dipodidae; genus Orientallactaga; species Orientallactaga sibirica. Next base: position 29,308,789 of record JAEOAD010000022.1, on the reverse strand, counting down.
GATCACCTCTAATTCAAGGGCAACCTGGGCTAGGTAATGAATTCCAGGCCAGCCTGGGCTATAGAGTGAGCCTCTGTGGAAAGAAAAGAAGGAAAGGGAGAGAGAGAAAGAGGGGAAGGAGGGAGGGAAGGAAGGAAGAGGGAAAGAGAGGTGAGGAAGGGAGAGGAAAGTAGAGGAGGGTAGAAGATGGGAGGGGGAAGGGAGTATGATAGGAGCAGTGGGGTTTTGTTTATTTTTTATTTATTTAATAGTGGTTGATGACTCTCCCCCAGAACACCCATAAGACGGCCAGTTTTAAATAAGTGTGGTTAATGCAATGTTTTTCCCCACATCTGTCCTAAAAACATATAGTTACAGGTATCTGACTGGAAGAGGTACGTCATCATGAGACTAGGAGATGTGGTTTGGAGATCTCTGTATGGTCAGAACACTGGTAACACCCTTGACATAGCAAGTTTGTTTTCATCAGAATCAGGATCAATTTAACATTCCATTCCTCCATTTCCTCCATTACAAAGCCCTGAGAGGCAGTGTGTATTTTGCCTTCTGGTAGAAATTGACTTATCTACAGGGCCACAGGAAGCCATGCCTCAAACCGGTCAAGTTTCTATGGTAAGCTGTGACTCTGGCCCTGATGCAAGGTAGATTCTGGCGTGTCAGGACCGTGTGAGTTCAGGTGGAGCCTTGGAGAAGCACTGTCCTCTTAACACTGAAGTCAGGCTGCTACAATTACTCTAGATATTCCAACACAAAACAGATGATTCAAATACATGCGGACAGATAAAATAAATATAGTACAATTTTCCTGAAAAGAATGCAGAGACTTAGGGCTGGAGAGATGGCTCAGTGGTTTAAAATGCAGAGAACAAGCACCATATGGGACGCCACACTTTACCAAGTGCAAAATCTGTCTTTAAAAATGCTGAGAATGACAGTCGCAGTGATTGCATACTTGTGAAAAGGCCTGGTGAGAATGCAGGAGAGGCAGAGCAAAGAGGTGAGAGGAAGCTGGCTTACCCTAGAGAGGCCACAGAGAAGCTGGAGTCCGAAAGAGGGTGCTGTGTGCTCTGTGTACATGGAGGAATCTGGCTTTGCCTTGAGCTAAGGAGAAAATCCAGCCTCTGCTTTTTCCTATCTGGAGGAGCTTGGATATCCAAACAAGTTCAGACCACTCCTATTCTCAGTATTTAAGAGAGCTCAAGATTTAATCTCCAAATGTCTGAACACAAAAATGTAAGAACAGTTTGGGATTGAATGCCCTACGAATCTGTCTAACATATAGTATTAGAATTCTTCTAAATATAGAGTAGTCCATAAAACAAGCTCAGACACATCAAAGCTCTTTGAACAAATGTTACTCAAGTCCTTAAATATAAGCCTGTCTCCCAGCCTGGGTCTTAAAGGGGAAAACAATAGTAAAATGGAACTGGATAAAGTTACTAGCCCTTTATAGAGTCCAAAGTTGGACCAGACTTTAATGTCCACAAATACAATGCAGATGGTTTCATGTTGACTTTCCCATTCGAAACCAAATGCAAAGACTCAAAGACTAAATTCATATACAAAACCAAAGCTGCATGAAGGCAAGAAAATTGGTTTGTATTAAAATTACCCCTAGTGGGTGGGGGAAATGGCTTAGCAGTTAAGGTGCTTGCCTAAAAAGCCTAAGGACCCAGGTTCGATTCCCCAGGACCCACATAAGCCAGATGCACAAGGTGATGCAAGCATCTAGAGTTCATCTACAATGGTTGGAGGCCCTGGTGTGCCCATGCTCTATCTGCCTCTTCTTTCTCTCTCTCTCTGTTTCTCTCCCTCTCTCCCTCCTCTCTCTCTTTCAAATAAATAAATAATTTTTTAATTATCTCTAACATTTAACAGAATATCTTTAACATAGTAGGTGCTTAAAAAAAATCCATGGTGAGTTGGGGGAGGCATGAATCTATAGCACATAAAATTCCCAGGAAGACAGCTGAGGACTATGTTAGCAAAGATTTAACTCTGTCCTAACGAAGGAGCCCACGTTCACTTTGCTGGGGGAACAGAGCCTAAGCAGAGAGAAAGTAGAGCATTTCTTCTGTGGTGCGGTCTTGGGCACACTGCTGAACGTAAAGAAGCAGCTTGTTTGCGTTGAAGCCTAAGCCACTGAGAAGATGCTTGGCTGGCCTAGCCGAGTGCAGTGCTCTCTGGCTGCTGCGCGAAAACCAGACAACTACTAGAAATGCTTCATTTATGCACTGGGGTCAAGAGCTGAAGAGCTCTGAGGGCTGTAAATATATCTATATATATTATAGATAGATATTACATATAGATAGAGATGATAGATATAGATAATATAGATATATGTGTCTGGAGTTTGTTTGCAGTGGCTGGAGGCCCTGGCATGCCCATTCTCTCTCCTTATCTGCCTCTTTCTCTCTCTGTCTCTCTCAAATAAACAAATAAATTATTTAAGTAATTAAAAACAAATGGAATTGTAAGGGGCTAGAAAACTGGAAGAATGTAAGAAATAGTTTAATGGATGTGGGTTCCCTAAAGAGTGAGGAAAATTTCTCAAATTGATTGTGGCCATGGGTACAAAATTTTATGGATATGCCAAATTATTAAGCTATATGCTTTGGGTATGTCAATATTAACATAAATTTATTTATATCTCTACAATGCTGATTTCAGAAGATAATTTTTAAAAAATTATTTGAGGCAAGTCCAACAAACTGGCCTTTTTTTTATGAGAGCAGGGGTGAAAGAGAGAAAGCAAATGGCATGCCTTGAGCCACTATAATCAAACTCCAGACATATGTGGCACCTGTGTGCATGTGTGACCTTACGCACTTGTGTCATTTTGTGCTTCTGGACTGCATGGGATCTGGAAAGTTGAACATGGGTTCTTAGGCTTCCCAGGCAAGTACTTTAACTGCTAAGCTATCTCTCCATGCCAGAAGAAAAATTTTTAAAAAGTGAATGGAAAGACCCAATTGAGTTGAAAAGTGTTTCAAATAATGATCAAGTGTTAGCCAGGCTGGGATGGCCACTGGGGAGGTGAGGGCCATCATTCAGGCAGATAGGAAAATGTGCTCAAGGACACAAGGAAATAATGTGACATTAATGGAACTTCAAGTGATTCAGCAAGAAAATAAATATGAGGCATGAGGCTCTATAAAGACGATGGTGGGAATTTAGTCAATTGAAAATGTCTTTTTACTTGTGCCAGGGGCCTTGACCTTCAACATGGAGTGGGTATATAATAAGGGACATTCCACAATCAGGCCTTCTATTATCTTCCATCTCCTCAGAGACTTGCCCCATTCATGGCTCTGGCTGAGTCTCCACAGCTTCTATAAACCTGTGTGTGTTTCATGTATTTACACAGGCTCATATGTGTGTGCACAGTGGCCAGTAAACTCCAGGGATCTTCCTGTCTCTGCCTCCCCAACTGGGATTACAGATGCACATCACTATGCCCAACACTTATGTGGATTCTGGGGATCAAACTCAGGTTATCATGCTTGTGTGGCAAGCACTTTACTCACTGAACTATCTCCCTAGCCCCTATGTTTGCATTTCCCCCTCTTTTCCTTCTATCCCATTAGTCATTTTTCTGGAAAGATCAGTTTATAAGTAAGACCTTACTATCTTTCATCTTGCCTACTTCCCAATTTACTATTATTATATTTCTGCTCCAATACCCACCAAAACAAAAGTTATCACTCATCTATTTCTCAAGTCCAGAATGTGAGACTCAGTCCTTTTCCTACCTGCTCACTGGCCTCTTCCTTCTGCAAGCCTTGGCTGTCTTGTGTTGCATTCTCCATCTCACCCACTTCTTTAACTGCTTGTACTTCATATCTTCTACCTACTCCTGAAAGTCAGTATCCCCAAGGTGCACCCCGGAGTCATTCTCCTGTATGTTCCTTAGTTTGTCTTTTTTACTATAATAGTGTGAATTATGGTTTATATATGCATTTCAACACAAAATGGAAGTTCAAGTTCTATACTGTCCATTGCCTACATGGCATCTCCATACGGTGGCATGCATTCAGCATTATCAAATACTTTTGTGCATATGTGTTTGGTATTAGGATCAAACACAGGGCTTCTCTGCCACTATGCTGCAGCCCCCCCAGCCCTTCTTGTTTCCTTTTTATTTTAAGATTTTATATTTATTCATTTATTCATTTATTTATTTATTTATTAGAGACAGAGAGAGGGAAGAGAGAGAATGAGAATGGGCGTGCCAGGACCTCTAGCCACTGTAGTCAAACTCCAGATGCATGCACCCCTTGTGCATCTCACTTACGTGGGACCTGGAGATTCAAACTAGGGTCCTTAAGTTTCACAGGCATGTGCCTCAACTGCTAAGCCATCTCTCCAGCCCTCCTTTTTATTTTCAAACAGAATCACATTAAGTTACTCAGGCCAGCCTTAAATTTTTTCAGTTGCTCAGGTAGACCTTGAACTTGCCATCTTCCTACCTGCCTTGACCTTCTGAGTAGCTGGAATTACAGGACAGTATTACATTGCCCAGTGAACACTTATATACATCAAAGTCTATACCATGTGCTATGACTATCACAAAGAATAAGACACATCCCCTACCCTTTGGGTCTCTTAGGCTAGTACAGGAGGCAGAAACACTGTAGTTGGGGGCTAACATATACGAACCAGAGGGGCAGCAGTAAACTCAATCCTGGGAGCCAGTCATGTCAGGGCTGAGAAGATGATGTGTATGAGAACCTCAGAGAAAGCATGCTCCTGAGAACAAGGGGAAAGGGCCTTCAAGCAAACAACACAGCACGAGCAAAAACAAGACTCCAAAGATAGCTTGGTACATATATGGTCACTGAAACTTTACCAGTACACAGGATGGGAACAAGATGAGTGTGGAAAGGGTGGCAGAAGCACGACCACGGAGGACCCCATGGTGCAGTGATGGTGCGGTGCTTTGCCTTTGCCTCGTAGTGCATGGGTGATGGAGACGGAGGGTACGTGGGTCAGATCTGCCTTTTAGAAAGAGACCACACGGGCCAGAGAGGCAACTGGGGACACATGTTCATTTCCATCTTCTTTGGTATGGTTGGTAATAGGCATGAAAACTACTAAAATGAGCCTACCATCCCTGCTGGGGCCCAGTTTAGTCTGCCTCAGGCACATATGCATGAAACATAAACACAGTTCATTTCTGCATAATTATTAGAGCTTCCATTGCCAGCAGCTCGAATATTGGGCAGATATCTGCAAGATTAATAATAACATTGTACAGACGGAGTAAAAGTTCTTGCCAATGTTTAATACGATTTGCTTTTTTTCTACCTTCAACCCCAAATGCACACAAAAGTGTGGACTCTGCACACTGGCTCTCCAGTGTAAGGGGTCTGGTTCTATAAAAACAACAGCAGAATGAGTTACTTATACTCACTGTGACTGATGGGCAGTCGGAGACATTCAACTCCTGCAAGTTTTTACAGTGGCCTAAAACAAACAAACCAAACATCACTAAACAGCATATTGCAAACATTTAAAATTTTCCATCCTACATGTAATGCAATATATTCATTAGAAAGTAAATAGACCCCTTGGCAAGTAGCATGTTCTAAGTACATGAGTTTTCCTATCCAAGCAAATGACGTATTTTGGCTTCAAAAATAAAATATATACACATACTTATTATTATTTGAGGATTACAGGATGAAAGGGGAAAGGGGAAAATACTATTTTGGTAAAAATACTACATACTTAGAGCTTTTAGCTCAAAAGAACTTGAAGAAAACAAATCTTTTTTGATGCATGCCTTTTAAATTCATTTTTGTTACTTGTTAAAATTTTATTATGAAAATGTGCAAATATGCACAAAATTGAAAGAACTATACAATGAGCTCCTATATCTCTATTAAAATTTTATTATGAAAATGTGCAAATATGCACAAAATTGAAAGAACTATACAATGAGCTCCTATATCTCTATTACATAGGTTATGATTTATATTTATTGTATTGGCTTTATCACATGGAAACTCATCCATCCATCTCTCAATGTGTCCCTAATTCTTACTTTAAAAAAATTTTATTTATTTGAGAGAAAGATTAGATAGATAGATAGATAGATAGATAGATAGACAGACAGACAGATAGATGGGAAAAGTTCTTTAAAATATGGTATTTTGGGCTGGGGAAATGGCTTAGCAGTTAAGGCGTTTGCCTGAGAAACCTAAGAATCCTGGTTTGATTCCCCAGGATCCACGTAAGCCAGATGCACAAGGGGGCACATGTATCTGGAGTTTGTTTGCAGTGGCCAGAGGCCCTGGCATGCCCATTCTCTCTTTATCTGCTTCTTCCTCTCTCTCTCTCTCATAAATAAATAAATAATATTTAAAAAATAGACAGGTGTAGTGGTGCACGCCTTTAATCCCAGCACTTGGGAGGCAGAGGTAGGAGGATCGCCAAGAGTTCGAGGCCACCCTGAGATTACATAGTGAATTCCAGGTCAGCCTGAGCTAAAGTGAGACCCTACCTCGAAAAAGCAAAAAAATAAAAAATATGTGATTTCTTAGTGGATAAGAGCACTTGCCATGCAAGCATTAAGGCCCAAGAAGGCCTGATTCAGGCTGAGTTTAATTCCCCAGCACCCATGAGCACACGACTGGAGCCCCAGTCCCGTTGGCAGTGGAAACTAGAGATTTGCTGGGTTCTTGGAACTGGCAGTTCTGGATTCAGTGAGAGGTTCTGTCTCAAGGAAGTGTATGGATGAGCAATACAAGAAGACACCAGACCTTTACCAGCATTCTCCTCTGGCTTCCACACATGGGCACAGAAGCACGGGCATCTGCTTATGCATATGCACACACCACACATATATACATATATATACATATATATACACACACACATATATACTGCACCATATATGCTATACCCAAACATGCAAAACAATATGCAGATTTTAGAAGTGATCAGGAGTACTTAAGAAAAACATCAATTTTCAAAATAACTTCAGTTTGTGACATAACTGTTCTCTAGAACAGAATATTTACATGAAAATAATTTTTGCATTCAAAACATATTTCTCAAGGTAATACAGTGGGGATCAAAACGGACAAAACGTCTTGCCTTGGGGGGTTTATGTTCTAGGTAAGGGACTGACAGTAAACAAGGCTACTGAGGGGGTGCTGGTAAGTCCTATGGAGATGAACAAAACAAGAAAGGCAACTTGGGAGTGCCTGGCGAGGGGTCAAAGAAGGCTTCACTGACAAGGTGACTCTTAAGCCCAGGTCTGCAGGAAGTGACCCAGAAGGAGAATGTCATTCACTGGGCACTTGTGAATCCCAAACTCAACACGGGTAGTGATTGGGAGACAAAAAAAAAGCCCAGCGTGGCCAAATCCTACTCTTGGCTGAGCATTCCAGGGCTGTCAGCATTCGTTTTCTTAAACACCACGCGGTGAGGTGCTACAGCTCCAGTTTTCATCATGGCGAGTGCTAACTAATGTTTGTGGAGACTTGCCCGGGCCAGACTCTGGGAAGCAGTCTACCTGCCTGAGGCCTTTTTTGCACAAGGAGACATTTGTGATGACACTTGCAGATGCTGAACATGAGGTTCCATCAAGCAGGCAAGAGAGCCTTGGTTCAGCCTCGGGGCCCAAACATTTGCACACTAAAGCAGGCAAGTGGGAGGGTGAGACGTCTTCACCAGTTTTCTACCAGCGCCGGTTTAAAATGGAAGGTTCTTGTTTCTATTCTTATTTATTTATTTATCATTTATTTTATTTATTTATGTATATTAATTAATTTTTTAATTTATTTTCTATTCCACTTAGGGACTCCTCCTAAGCCAGCTGGGTCTCCTCGTTCCCAAACTGCATTAGTTAAGAGTACCCAAACTTGGATTTCAAAGGAATATTTTCTTTGTCCCATCTGTCACACCTAGGAACTGGGGCCAGCTGGATGCCAGGATGCGCGCGGTGACCCTTGCACTGCTGCTCTGCCTGTGCAGTGCGCCGTGGAGCCGCGCAGGGTGAGCCCGCGAGGCCGAGCACACCCACACCCACACGTGAGCAGAGGCCGGGCCGGCTCCAAGCCCATCAAACGCTATGCGCCAGGGCTCCCCTGTACCGAGTACACCTATCTCCACGAGAAATACCTAGATTGCCAAGAAAGAAAGTTAGTGTTCGTGTCACCTGACTGGCCTCAGGATCTGCTGCACATGCTGTTAGCGAGAAACAAAATCCGTGTGTTGAAGAACAACATGTTCGCCAGGTTTAAAAAGCTGAAAAGCCTGGATCTGCAGCAGAACGAGATCGCAAAGGTGGAGAGCGAGGCGTTCTTCGGCTTGAACAAGCTCACCACCCTCCTGCTCCAGCACAACCAGATCAAGGTCCTGACGGAGGAGGTGTTCATCTACACGCCGCTCCTGAGCTACCTGCGTCTCTATGACAACCCCTGGCACTGCACCTGCGAGATGGAGACGCTCGTGGCAATGCTGCAGATTCCAAGGAACCGAAATTTGGGGAACTATGCCAAGTGCGAAAGCCCGAGAGGTCTAAAAAACAAAAAACTGCTGCAGCTAAAATCCCAAGAGCTCTGTGATGACAAAGAAAAGGATCAGCTGGACCCCAGGCCTCAGGTGTCAGGGAGACCCCCGCTCATCAGGCCCGAGGCCGACTCCACCCTGTGCCACAATTACGTGTTTCCCATACAAACGCTGGACTGCAAGAGGAAAGGTGTGTGGTTTTCGCTCATTTCGTGCACTGTTGGGAAAACTCTGAGTCGCATGCTTGCCTTGTGAGTGCTGTCACCTCCCCCAGAAACCTTTCTCCCAGGACAATGGAACCCATTCCAAACTTCTCTGGAGTCCAATTCATGGTGTCTGATGGCTAGGAAACAGGAGTGGACATAGGTAGCTGAGCTGGTAGAGTCTCTGCCCAGCACGTTCCAAGCTCTGGGTTCACTGCATAAACTGGGTGGGTGCAATTTTAGCATTCAGGAGGTGGAGGCAGTGGATCAGAAGTTTAAGGTCATCCTTGGCTACTTGGTGAGTTCGAGGCTAGCCTGGGCTACATAAGACTTGGCCCAAAGGGGGGGGAGGAAAACAAAAGAAGACAGGAAGGGGCCTCAGCAGAGGCGGCTATGGTGGCCTGTTGTTATTTGTGCAGGGCAAGCTGCAGGTATAAGGAATTCCTTTCATCTTAAGTCCTATTTAACTTCTAAATGTAGATCAGTGAGTGTGCAAACAAGTACAAATGCCACTTAGACCAATGAAAGGTAACCCAAGGCCTACATCTGTGGGAAGACAACTTCAAGAGCAAAACACACAAAGGGGAGAGCACTCTCAGATGGGGGCCAAGTGGTGTAGCAATGGGCTGCTATGTTTCCTATCATTTAGTCCCAGGGTTTGAACAAACATTCAATAGTGCCCTACATCTCAGTTATTCCAATTTACCCAGAATAAGAAAAAAAAATAGAACTAGATTTAAAGTATCTAATCCAAGAAATGTGAGACTGGGGGAAATCTTTCTAGAATGATACCTACTTTCTGCAAATCATTGCTGGGTTGTACAACCCACACAATCTTGCGTTCATGCTATGCAGGGTTGGCACATTCAGATGAAGATGTGAACTAAGAAAACAGATGGGAGATTTTAGTTGTGCTCATGACATGTCAGCAAAGGTGGAAGATGTCAAAGTATTGTCCAAAAACTGCTAAGCTACTTTATGATAACAAGCCATGTGACAATGTCCATGTGTGGCATTCCTAGCATGCTTTAATAACTTATTTACAATGGTAAAGCCAGATGTCATTGGATTAAAGTCATAAATCATGGCATAATTTTTCCCATTCATTTTGGGAATTTATTTTTATTTTTTTGCTTTATTTTTGCTTTGAGGGCAAAAGATAGGGAAGACTAAAAGGTTCTTAGCAGATCCTCTCAAGAGACTGAAGACAGGAAATTGCTAATATGTTGAATAGTCAGGCGACTGGAGCCAGGAGTAAATTAGCTCATTTTCGCGACGTTGTAGTCAAAACTTGCCACTCCCTTGACTGTGAAGTTGTCACCTGGTCAGATCACACCAGAGCCAGGCAGCGCGTGGAGGTTACCTTCCCAAGATGCTCTGTGCTTCCACACTATGAGGTTAGAGCCTCATAACCTGGGACTTGCCGTGCTGGGTCCTCTGAATTCAGGAGAAAGTGCTCATTAGTTGAAAGCCTGGCCCTCCACCCCACGTGAACTGCCAAATTTCAGGTGTCACGGAGGTCTGTCACATGGCCAGGGTCTCACAGGTAATCAGCAAATCAAAGATGTGAACCTTGGTCTACCCAGGCCAGCTCTTGCTGTCTTCCAGAATTAATCTGACCAAGTGCAAACAAGCTGTTGCCTCAGCAAGGAAGCATTAGAGAATTCCAGAAGAATCAGTAGGTGTAGTAATTTTCCTGTAGCAAGTTTGGGTGGGATTTCCTTCATATTGTTGTGAACAGCATGTTTTACTAGGCTTTCCTATGTGGTGTTTGTTTGTTTGTTTGTTTGTTTGTTTGTTTGTTTGTTTGTTTTAAAAAAAGGTGACATAGCCGGGAGTGGTTGTGCACACCTTTAATCCTAGCATTCAGGAGGCAGTGGTAGGAGGGTTGTTGTGAGTTCAAGGCCACCCTGAAAATACAGAGTGAATTCCAGGTCAGCCTGAGCTAGAGTGAGACCCTACCTCAAAAAACGAAAAAAAAAAAAAAAAAAGTGACGTGACTAGACTAAACCTGGGCTAGATTATTTGGTATTGCTTATTATTCAAATTTAGGTGAATTAGCACTTGCTACATTGAGTGTCAGAGAGAAAATGAATTAGGATTAAGTTCATTACTTACCTGAGAAAAACATCATCAAACCAAAATTCAAACCTTCTTCAGTGAAACTATACTGTGCTTTAGGAAGAGATGACATTAAGGTATCTTTTCTTTTTACAATTGTGCTACTGGTCCTCTGCCAATGTTTCTAATATTTTTCTTTTTCCCCGTTTTTATTATTCTTCTTGACAAACACCAGCAATGAAATATGTTTTATTGCTTTATTTTCTCAAATTACCATTATCTACATGTACTCTTCCAGAGATAACCCACAAAGGACCCAGGTTTGATTCCCCAGGACCCATGTAAGTCAGAATCACAAGGTGGTACATGCATCTGGAGTTTGTTTGCAAAGGTTTGAGGCCCTGGCATACCCATTCTCTCTCTCTATCTACCTCTCTCTAACAAATAAATAAAAATTTTTAAAAAGAAAAAGAAAGTATCTTAAGGAAGCAAAGAGTATATTTCAGCTCACAGTTTCAAAGGGAAGTTTCCTTACAGCAGGGAATGCCTGGCAGGAGCAGGAGACAGGATCACATTGTCACATCAGCAGAGAGGAAGTAGACAGGGGAAAACAGAAAGTAGCACAAGACTATACAACTTCAAGGCCACTCCCCAGTGACACACTTCTTCCAGCAAGGCTCCACTAAAGGCTCCACAGCCTTCCTGAACAGCACCACAAACATGGGTCTATGGGGGACCCATAATGAAATAATAATGAAACCACCTCAGCTCTGTTCAAGAATGCCACATACATGATCACATATAGACCTGCAACACAGATTCTTCCAATGAAAGTTCAGCCTTTCCCAGCTGACTTGCAGTGACCCAGATGGTATGCATAGAATGTGCCAATTCAACCAAATAGACCTCAAAGATCACTTTTGTGCCTTAAATATCTGACTGCAAAATAATAATAATAATAATAATAATAATAATAATAATAATAATGGTTTTATTCACTGACACACAGGGACTTTACCAATAACTTAGCCTTTCAAAGGGAATGAATGTGAGATTAGTTGAAAGGCACATTTATGTCATATTGAGGTGAATGGACTTGCCAAGAACACATGAAAGTAAGTTTTAAAACTGCCTTTAGCTTTCTATTGACCATAAAAATTTACCATTCTTACTTTTTAGGTCAGGCTAGAAGAATTTTAAAGGTAAATTACCCCTAGCTGCATCTGAAGTTAGAGGTACTATATTGCCTTTGGTTTGAACAGTTAAGTATTCTTTCATTTGGAAAAAAGGGGGGGCATATTTATGTCTCTTTGACTACTACCAAGCCTTCAATTTAGGTCTGAGGTTTCTGACAACCAAGATAGCCTGCTAAATGGGAGAAATTATGTGTAGAAAATTTCCCTGTTTCCTCCTCAAAGTCAGTAGGGTTTGGTTGGAGGAGGGGTAAGGCTTATAAGGGATGGCAGTTAAGCAAATATAGTACCCATCAAGGCATGTATCAAGAATTTTGAGAGGGGTGTTATGGCACATGCCTGTAATCCCAGGCAGAATAATCAGGAGGACTCCAGAGTCAATAGCTAATTTGAGGCCAGGATGGGGTACATGAAACCCTGTCTAAAAAAAGAAAGGAACAAAGAATTTTGATTAGCAGTAAATATGAAATATGGATACCATATGGTGCCTGTTCTAGAAGTGGGGACACTGATGAAATTTGACTTTTGAACTGAGGAAATGTGTATTTATATATTGCCTTTCAAAGACAAACACATTCTGCATCTATATTTGCAATTTTCCTTCCAGATCTGAAAAAAGAACCATTTTTGCTCATCACTACAACAAATAAGATTTTTCCATTTTTCTAGGCCATGGTAGGAAAAGCTTTGGTTTGCATTTCCTGCTACTACTTGTGGGTACTATTTTTATTTAGGGCTGACCACCCCAAAGTTAGTTCTACAATTCATACTCTTTTTTTCAAACATTCAGAGGTCCTTCCAACACCCGCAGTCCACTGCTTCAGCTTGATTTCTTATAAACATTTTTTCTACCCATTAATTTGTGGTTTGCCCACTTTTAGCTTGTCTTCCAGGGGTTCCTTTATTATCCACCCTCATGTTCTGCCCAGTAGATGTAGGTTCAGCAAGTTCTGATAGACATGCTTTCTATAACCTAGGAGGTACTTACTCTGGTAATAAAAAATGCCCTACAGTCCTTCAAGGCATCAGAGAGGGCCCTGGCTTTTGTTCAAAGTGAGATGAGAAGCCACAGTAGGGTTCTCCCATCTGGAAAAGTGGCCTGGGTTGACTTGCATCTTAACAGGATCATGTAAGCTTAGCACACCACGGCCATAGCCCAGACAAGAAGTGATGGTGGCTTGGTGCAATGTGGTAACAGTGTAGGAAGTGTGAAGACGTGGGATCATGGATGTTTTAAAATAAACCTCTCATCTTCCTTTTCAAGCCTTCTTTAAGGAGATACCGCTGCCATCATCAACAATTCCAAATGCTGAATGTCAGAAACTATTGCTTCTATGTGTCCTCAGATGTCATTGTCTGTGGTTTCCAAACACTGCTAGCATCTCCACGTCTTTGTTTACAAGTAGTGCCCAAGACAACGTAGCTCTTTAGGCAGAGTCTTGCTCCCCTAAAGAGAGGACTGCAGAGGTCACTGGTGACCATCACCACTGTGTAGTCTCACAATTTCTAGTCAGAAGACAAAGTTTCACCCAAGTCATTATAACCATCAATCATATCACAGTCATACATGGATTTTACAGTCCTGGTTCTAAGAACTTCTTTTTCCTCAAAAGCCCTCAGTTCATGCTATTTCTCAGACGTCGACCAGGGTAATTCATAAGGTTAAAACGACTGTTTAAAGCACACTTAGAATTGCTCTGTTTTACTTTCCAGTGTCATTCAGCTCTTAGTGTGCATGCTTTACAAAAAGTAAACTTTACCGTTGGTATGTATGTATAGGGCTCGGAACTATATGTGGTTTCGGGCATGGGCTGGGGGTCTTGGAGTGTCATTTCTCCTGAGGATAAGGTGTTGTTACTACAAACGCTGAGACCATGAAGGTCAGTAGCTTTTGTTTAATTGTGTGGAGAGACCTAAGCTCACTTGTTGGCAAAGAGAGCCTAAGAAGATGGATAAAATGAGAATGCAATAAAGCAGCAATGTGACCATAAAAACTGCTCAGGGGTAGGAAGACAGTGAGAGGGACACATACCAGTTTGATCTATGACGGTGGGTTTTCTGACACAAGGCCTCACTATATAGCCAGGCTGGCCTTAAACTTGTGACAGTCTCCTGCCTCAACCTCCCAAGTGCTGGGATTACAGGTATGTGTCACCATGCCTGAAGGCCTTTCTTTTTAAAATATTATTTATTTAATTAAGGGTGCTACAAGGCCAGACACATGTGCCTCTTTGTGCATCTGGCTTTACATGAATGGCTACTAGGGAATCAAACACAGGCTGGCGGGCTTTGCAAGCAAGTGCCTTTAACCACTGAGCCATCTCCTCAGCCTTCTACTTGGACTTTCAAAAGGTTCCCTGGTGAGTCTGCTGGGTCACCCGGATGGAGTCCCATTGCTTCCCAGACGACTAAGTCACCTTAGCTGCGCTTCCTCCTGAGTTCTTGCCTTTAGAGAGTGACGGCCCTTCCCCCTGGACTTGGACAGAATTGAGCACATGCTAAAGCTCATTTACATCAGGCTTCTCTGCCTTTAGATGTCCCTTCCCTTATTGAGAGCTGGTTTAACAGCAATGAGAAAAAAAGAGCCAGAAGAGTGTAACCTAAATACTATTCACTTTTCCAGAGTTGAAGAAAGTTCCAAACAACATCCCTCCAGACATTGTGAAGCTTGACTTGTCACACAATAAAATCAGCCAACTTCGACCCAAGGAATTTGAAGATGTTCATGAACTGAAGAAATTAAACCTCAGCAGCAATGGCATTGAATTCATAGATCCCGGTAAGTTCTACTGAATCGTCTCTTAAGTGGGTGAGAAGTACTCTGTGATTACTTTTTGCTATGACAATATTTATTGTAAACATCATTTAGTTTACAAGAAAACTAAGGGGCTAGAGAGATGGCTTAGTGGTTAAGGCACTTGTCTGCAAAGCCTAAGGACCCATGTTCAACTCCCCAGATCCCACATGAGCCAGGCACACAAAGATGAGGCAAGTGCAAGGTCACATGCGCCCACTAGGTGGTGCAAGTGTCTGGAGTTTGCCTGTGTGTGTGTGTGTGTGTGTGTGTGTGTGTGTGTGTGTGTAAAAACAAAATATTTTCTTTAATTTTAAAAAAATCAAAAAAAGTAAGCTAAATAAGTAAGATAGATAGATAGATAGATAGATAGATAGATAGATAGATAGATAGATCGATAGATAGATTGGAACATTTTTTTAAGGTAGGATCTCACTCTGGCTCAGGCTGACCTGGAATTCACTATGTAGCCTCAGGGTGGCCTCAAACTCTAGGCTATTCTCCTACCTGTGCCTCCTGAGTGCTGGGATTAAAGGTGTGTGCCACCACGACTGGCTATAAATTTTAATTATACATGACATTTAACTTAGGGCTTGTTTGGCACTCAGAAGTACTGACAATATGGGCGGGAGAGATTGTTTAGTGGTTAAGCACTTGACTGCAAAGCCTAAGGACCCCGGTTCAAGGCTCAATTGCCCAGGACCCACATAAGCCAGATGCACAAAGTGGAACATGAGTCTGGAGTTCATTTGCCATGAATGGAGACCCTTGCACACCCATTCTCTCTCTCTCTCTCTCTCTCTCTCTCTCTCTCTCTCTCTTTCTCTCTCTATCTGTCTCTCTCAAATAAATAAATAAACCAAAAAAATTTTTAAAGAAATACTGACAATATGTTGCTTTCTGGAGTATGTGGGTTATACGCTCACCCCTTGGGGTCTACAGAAGATTGTTCCAGGATGTTTCTTGGACACCAAAATCTACAGGTGTTTTAAGTCCCTTTTGTAAAATGGCACATGCATATCCTTCCTCATGCTTTAATTCATCTCCCTTGTAATGTTTATAGTAGTCAGTTCCATGTTGCTGGGACGAACATCCAACCAGACAGTGTTTATGGGAGGAAAGGGATTTATTTCAGCTTACAGACCCAAGGGGAAGTTTCATCAATGGCAGAAGAAGCTGGCTTCCATTCATAAGTCCAAGCAGAGAGAAAAACTACCAGCAGCCAGCCAATACCAAAAAGCAGCAGCAGGATCCCAGGCAGAGCTCAGATCTCTCGGCATACCTTTGGACTGGAATTCAGATCCTCCCCCAAACACACCTTTGGGCTGGACCCCAAGATCTGACCCCAGTGACACTTCCTCCAGCCAGGCAGCTGGAGACACAAGTTACAAGCATTAACACACCTGAGACTACAGGGAGCATACTTTCAAACTACCACAATATGTTATACAATGCAAGAACTGGGCTGGAGAGATAGCTTAGCAGTTAAGGGACTTGCCTACAAAACCTAATGACCAGAGTTTGACCCTAATGACCCAGTATCCACGTAAGGCAACATGCACAAAGTGGCACATGCATCTAGAGTTTGTTTGCACCAGCTGGAGGCCCTGGTGTGCCTATTCTCTCTGTCTCTCTCTCTCTCTCTCTCTCTCTCTCTCTCTCTCTCTCTCTCTCTCTCTGCTTGCAAATAAATAAATAAAAATATTTTTAGGGCTGGAGAGATGGTTTAGTAGTTAAGGCACTTGACTTTGAAGCCTAAGGACCCAGGTTTGATTCCCCAGGACCCACATAAGCCAGATACACAAGGTGCATCATTCCATTCTCTCTTACACTGTCTGCTTCCCTCTCTCTAAAAAAAGTATATTAAAAATTATTTTAAAACATTTTAAAACTATGTAAATAGTTGTTACGCTGTATTGTGTGGGGAATGATGACAAAAAAAGTCTATTCAGTAGCATACATGTTCAGTACAGATGTCACTTTTCAGATTTACTTAATCTGTGATTAGATGGATATAGAACCAGCAGGTGAGAATCCTGACCATATAATGCTAAGCAATTAATCAAAATAATAAAAATATTATTTGTACAATAGTTTTTTTTTAAGAAAGGGCCTTCATGTGTAGCTGGGACTAGCATTAAACATGCTCCTCCTGCTGTGGCCTGCCAAGTGCTGAGATTACAGGTGCAACACCAGAATACCTATCTAGATTTTTAAAAAAATAGGAATATATACAAGTGATCAGTAATACACTGAATATGTAATGATTTTAAGTGTAAATTCAGATTTGACCATCTTAAGAGATTATTAGGCCCCAACATGTTAACAGTAAATTAAAAAACTAACTTCTAGGGCTTGAGAAATGGCTTAGCAGTTAAGGTGCTTCCTGGCAAAACCAAAGGACCCAGGTTCAATTCCCCAGGATCCATGTAAGCCAGATGCACAAGGTGGTACATACATCTGGAGCTTGTTTGCAGTGGCTGGAGGCCCTAGTGTACCCATTCTCTCCCTGTCTCTCTCTCTCTTTCTCTCTTTCTCCCTCTCTCTCCCTCTCCTCTATACCTCTTTCTCTCTCACTTTCTCTAAAATAAAATAAATAAATAAATAAATAAATAAATAAATAAATAAAATATTTTTAAAACTAACTTCTAAATGCCAAGTTTACAAATTGAGGTACGTTGTGCTCAAATCAGAGTAAGACATGCTAGAGCTAACCCTCCATCGGGCTCAGTTTGCTTTGCTTCAAAGCTCTTCTCTACTTCCTAAGCAGAACCTCTGAAAGAATGATCTTGGTAAATGCTATCCATAAAGAATTGAGAATTACTGCAATGTTGATAAGATTTATATTTGCATAAGCAAACCTCTGCAAAAAATGAACTTGGTAAATAATATCTGTAAAGAACTGAGAATTACTGTAATATTGATAAGATTTATAACACACACACACACACACCCCCTTTATGGTCCCGTTTCAACTTGAACAGACCTAGCCATAGAAATGATTGTCTGCACTAGTCATAATGCAATATGTTATGAACATTTTGAGTGCAACTGGTTTTCCTACTTATGTAAGTGGCTATCTAGTGGCATTTAGGCAACATTTGAATTCTAACATGACAGAGGTGAAAACTGAAGATGGACATTCCAGGGTCACAAAGGCATATTTTAATGGAAGCTTTAATTTTTTAAAATATTTTATTTATTTATTTATTTGAGTGAAAGAGGGAGGGAGAGATAGGAAGAGGCAGATAAAGAGAAAATGGGCATGCAAGGGCCTACAGCCACTGCAAATGAACTCCAAATGCATGGACTACCTTGTGCATCTGGCTTATGTGGGCACTGAGGAATCGAACCTGGGTCCCTAGGCTTCACAGGCAAGTGCCTTACCCACTAAGCCATCTCTCCAGCCCCAGTATCGAGAGAATGGGCACACCAGGGCCTCAAGCCACTGCAATTGAACTCCAGATGTGTGCGCCACCTTGTGCATCTGGCTTACATGGGTTCTGAGGAGTGGAACTTAGGTCCTTAGGCTTCACAGGCAAGCACTTAACCACTATACCATCTCTCCAGGCCTTAATCTTATCTTTAAAGTGTCTAGGAATTATAATTTAAAGAAAGTCATTAGGATACAGCAATTTGCTATACTAACCTTGGCCTCTACAGATATCATAAACTTTACATATCTTGGAATGGCAAGATTAAAAGCAGTTTTCAGGGCTGGAGAGATGGCTTAGTGGTTAAGACTTCTGCCTCCTAAGCCTAAGAACCCTGGTTCCAATCTCCAGTGGTTCCAATCTCCAGGTCCCACGTTTAGCCAGATGCAAAGTGATGCAAGGGCGCAATGCCGCACTTGACCACAAGGGGGCGCATGCATCTAGATTTTGTTCACAGCAGCTGAGAGGCTGCTGGCATGCCCATCTCTTATCTGTCTTCCTCTCTCTCTCTCTCTCTGTCTCTCTCTGTCTCTCTCTGTCCCTCTCCAAAAAAAAAAAAAATAGTTTTCATTTTCCAACAACTAAGAACACTATAGGGAAATGTTTCTTTCATATGATCATTACAAGAATGTGCAAGTCAGTCACTGGTGGCCCAGTCTCTGCAAATCCAGGACACAGGTTGAAGAATCTGAGGTAGAGAACCTTTCCTTTTCCCATGAAAATCAAAGACCCACAGGACAAGTATGTCATGTCAAGGGTCACTGGACAAATATCTGATACTATTTTTTTGTTTTGTTTTGTTTTGGTTTTTCGAGGCTGGGTCTCACTCTAGCTAGGCTGACCTGGAATTCATTATGTAGTCTCAGGGTGGCCTCAAACTCATAGTGATCTTCCTTTCTCTGCCCCCAAATGCTGGGATTAAAGGCATGTGCCACCATACCCAGCCTGATGCCATTTTGATGCTATCATTCAAAGCTGTAGCTCACCAACTGTCAAAAGTATAGATGCAGGCTGGAGAGATGGTTTAGCGGTTAAGGCACCTGCCTCCTAAGCCTAAGAACACTGGTTCCAATCTCCAGGTCCCACATTTAGCCAGATGCAAAGTGATGCAAGGGCGCAATGCCGCACTTGAACACAAGGGGGCGCACGCATATTGATTTCTTTCACAGCAGCTGAGAGGCAGCTGAGAGGCTGCTGGCGTGCCCATCTCTATCTGTTTTCCTCTCCCTCTCTCTCTGTCTCTCTCTGTCTCTCTCTAAAAAAAAAAAAGTATGGATGCAAGGGCTAGCATTTGCTTAGCATGTGTGCAAGGTACACACACATCCATACACACACATGCATAGACAAACACACAAAACAGATGAAGTCAAATTCTAGAACTTTTGCTTTAAAAAAAAAAACATGTCAATTATTATATGGCCTACATTAATTATATTAAAGCAGTGAACAATGAATGATGAAATTACAATAGAACTATAGTATGTAAAGGACATGAGACAAAAATGAAAGAAGACAGTGTGCACAGAGAGATAACAGTTATGGAAGGGATTTGTACCCTCTTTAGTTACAGCAGTCACATCATTTCAAGGATTCCTTTTCATCCTTAGAATCTTTTTAACGTTGTTCATCCAGTAATTGTCCTTGCTGACATTTGACATCCCATCTGTCCCTCCCTTTCCCCTTCCCAAGTTTAGTTCATCTCCAATTAACATATATATATCGGGGCTGGAGAGATGGCTTAGAGGTTAAGGCATTTGCCTGCAAAGCCAAAGGATCCTGGTTCAATTCTCCAGGACCCACGTAAGCCAGATGCACAAGGGGGCATGCATCTGGAGTTTATCTGCAGTGGCTGGAGGCCCTGGCACATGCCCATTCTCTCTCTCTCTCTCTCTCTCTCTCTCTCTCTCTCTCTCTGTCTCTCTCTCTCCCTCAAATAAATAAATAAACAAATATTTTTAAAATAAAAAGATATATATTGATATATAATATTAATTAGCAGATATTGAGTCCCTACCAAATGCCAAGTTTTTTCTGGTATACAAATAAAAAACAAAAGATCTCAGTATTTCAATGTGACAAAATAAACTAAAGGGTTGTAAAATAAAAGTCCCACTGTATTTTGGGGCGGTTGAATGAACCACCATCAGAGCAGACTTTAACAACTGATGTAAAAAAAACAAAACAAAATTCTTAGCCAGGTGTGGTGGCGCATGTCTTTAATCCCAGCACTCGGGAGGCAGAGGTAGAAAGAACGCCATGAGTTCAAGGCCACCCTGAGACTGCATAGCGAATTCCAGGTCATCCTAGGCTAGAGTGATACCCTACCTCAAAAAAACAAAAACAATAATTGATGCTGTTAAGTTTGAAAAGACAATGTGAGGGCTGGAGAGATGGCTTAGTGGTTAAAGCGCTTACCTGCGAAGCCTAAGGACCCAGGTTTGAGTTCTTAGTACCCAAGTAAGCCAGATGCACAAGGTAACACATGTATCTGGAGTTCATTTGTAGTGTCTAGAGGTCCTGGCATGCCCATTCTTCTCTCTATATCTGCCTCTCCCTCTCTCTCTCAATTTAATAAATAAAATATTTTTTAAAAAATTATTTATTTATTTGAGAGAGAGAGAGAGGTAGATAGACAAAGAAAAAGAGAATGGGCACACCAGGGCCTCCAGCCACTGCAAATGAACTCCAGACACATGTGCCACCTGGTCCATCTGGCTTACATAGGTACTGGGGAATCGAACCTGGGTTCTTTGTCTTCATATTTCAGCCCTAAATTTTTTTTAAAAAAAGAAAACACAATGTGAGTTGCCAGATTCATTACGAACAACCTGATAAGATGCCAGGCTTCGTACAGTAAAGGGAAAGAAGCCACCTTTAAATCATTTTGAAGACCAGACAGGCTGCATCACGGGAGATAGCACCTCTCCCTCCCAGGTTCTGTGTAAAGGCACAACTAACTAACTGGGAGTTTTACCTCCTTCAAGAAACCCTTTCCCAAGGGCTTAAGGGGTTAAGTACATATGGTTTAAGTAACAACCAGGGCACTTTAGAAAGAAAACACTAGGAATGTTTACACATGCTTTCAATCTGAAGGACTGACTTGTTTTAAGAAAAGAATATTTTAGTAAACAGAAAAAAAATGCTGCAATGTCTTCAGAACTATATATCATCACAATGGCTGACCTGTCTCATAGTTCTAGCCCTCACCCCTCCTACCAAAACTTTAGGGGTTTTGTCCAGGAACAGATGATATGAAAATAGTTTATGGTACTGGCATGACAGCATATTTTCCAAATTTAAAATAAGAATATTATGTTCTTAGAAGGGTAATTTGAAACATGAATGAGAAAATGTTAAAAACAGAAACTAAACATTTGTTTATTTATTTATTTGCAAGTAGAGACAGAGAGAAAAAAAGACAGGAAGACAGAATGGGTGAGCCAGGTCCTCAGCCACTGTAAACGAACTCCAGTTACATGTGCCACTTTGTGCATCCGGCTTTACGTGGGTAATGGAGAATTGAACCTGGGTCATTAGGCTTTACAGGCAAATTCCTTAACTGCTAAACCATCTCTTCAGCCTGAAACTAAAGATTTGAAATCACTGTTGGCCAGTAAATTCTGTTGTATCTGGTTGATCCACATCGACTGAAATAGGAACAATCTATGATAGATATTTTTGTTCTTAGAGATGGGAGGACTTTTTGTTATTTTATTTTGTTATGTCTTTGAAATTTGTTCTAATTATTCAGCCTCCAGCAAAATCCAGTGCATATGGGAATCAACAGCTTACCAAACACAATCAGATGTTTTAAAAATGTTGGTAGAAAGTTTTGGGAGTGGGATTCTAAAGGAATAGAATCCTCTATCCCCAATACCACCAAACTTGAAAAAGTTATTTTCTAGGCATTTTTAGAATTCACTAATAACCCATGAAGCTGTCAAATCATCACCGGACACATTTTGATGTTTTTCTCCAAGTCTCACATTGATTTATTTTCTTCATTCGTGCCTCTCTCTTACAGCTTTTCTCCAGTAAATACAAAAAAAAATACATCAGAAAAAGGCATTATTAAAAGCTGGTTTTAAAATAAAATTTTGCATGCTATCCTTTCTAAAAGAGAAAGGCTTTGTTTGACTAAAAATGTGTTTCAGAAATTTTGCATTTAGACACATACCCAGCGGGAAGATATAATTAAAAACAAAACCTCCAACCAAGAAATTCTCTCCAGAGAGGTAGCAGAGAAAGAAAATCTTAATGTAAACATTACACCAAAATGTGATGAACATTACAGATAATGACTACCAGAGTGCAAAGACAGGAGTCTTCACCCTTACAGAGCCACTCAGATACTGTCCATTCCAAACACGTGTGCAGAATAAACAACTAGTTCTCAAGGAAGAGGACTTCACGATGCATTTTGATCACACACAGCTCATCCTAACTTTACTTGATTAATGGGGCGAGCATCTGGTTTAGTTCACTGGCTCTATACAGAGAACACCATACTTCTTTATGATAGGAGAAGGTACCTAGTTTTGCAACTAGATCAACCAAGTCAGGCCCCTGCCTTTACACAGAACCTGGGAGGCAGAGGTGCTATCTCCCGTGATGCAGTCTGTCTGGTCTTCAAAATGATTTAAAGGTATTTCAAAAAGAGGAGAAAGTATATACAATTATGTGTTTTCTAAATCCAATGCTCTGAGGAAAAGGAGTGATGGGAAATCTCTTCCTTTATTTCTAACAAGGAGTTAAGGCTCTTACTGTTCATTTGTATATAGCTGCACAATTTGGTTACACGCTAGTTAATAAATACTTTCTGTTTCTAGCTGCTTTTTTAGGACTCACCCACCTCGAAGAGCTGGATTTGTCAAATAACAATCTTCAAAACTTTGATTATGGAGTATTAGAAGACCTGTATTTTCTGAAACTTTTGTGGCTCAGAGATAACCCTTGGAGATGTGACTACAGCATCCACTACCTCTATTACTGGTTAAAGCACCATTACAATGTCCATTATAATGGCCTGGAATGCAAAATGCCTGAAGAATACAAAGGGTGGTCTGTGGGAAAATATGTGCGCAGTTACTATGAAGAATGCCCTAAAGATAAGTTACCTGAACACCCTGAAACATTTGACCAGGACGCTGAAGACGATGAGTGGGAAAAAATACACAGGGATCACACAGCAAAGAAGCAACGTGTAAGAATCACCATCGTGGGCTAGCTTGGGAACTGTTCCCATTGTAACTAGTTTGTGTACTTTCTATACTGGTCTTAGAAAGTCATGTTTACATTTTTTGATAAATTGCATTGCCTATTTATACAGGGTCATCTAGCTGCCAGAATCTAATAATTTTGTAAAGATTATTATTTTGTGATAATTTTAGTGATAAAGAGAATTCTCTTTCCTGCTTGCCTGCTATCCCTCTGTGAACAGCCTCTGAGGACCCAAAACCTCACAGCGGGCGGGGCGTGCTGGTGCCCAACCATAATCACACTGAGGACCCACAACCCCACAGAGGGCGAGGCGTGCTGGTGCCCACCCATAATCACACTAATGATCCACAACCCCACAGTGGGCGAGGCATTCTGGTGCCCACCCATAATCACATTGATGACCCACAACCCCACAGCGGGCGAGGCGTGCTGGTGCCCACCCATAATCACAGCATTTCAGAGGCCGCCGCAAGAAGAGTACAAGTTCCAGGTTAGCCTGGAAGACACAGCTCAAAATAAACAAAACCAAACTATCCCACACTGATATTCCACAGGGGCTGGATCCTAATGATGGCTTTAGAATTTTGTAGTGTCCTGTGTATGTTTTCACTGCTTTCTAAAAATAAAATAAAATTTTGGTTCACTTTTATATGCCCAAAGTATGTATTTCTTTGTATATACCGAAAGATGATGAAAATGCAAAGACACAAATGCTTAGACATAACAAAATGTCCTCCCTCCTCCTGCCTCCCCCTACTTTTATTCAGTAAATCAACTTCTGTATTAAATAAATTTGCACTTTGGATTCCTGTACATTCCAAAATGAGGTACTGGAAAACTCACATTTTCACTACTCTACTCTTGCACATAAATTGTAAAGCCAGACCTGAAGGACAATTGTCACATCAAGCAAGTAAAGAATATGAGGGTTATGTTATTGGAAGCGGACCAGAAGACCTGAGAAGCAGGTATGGATGGTGTGAACCAAAAGCCTGAAAAGAAATAACCACTAGAGAATGTGGAAACAGAGTTGTTGGTTCACTGGCTTTCATTCGGGTTCACAAAGCCACCTGTCACAGGTGAAGGGCCCAAGTACTTCTAGCTAAGCTAATAAGACAAGAACCATAAAGCAAACTACAAAATTAAAATTTGGGATTAGAATATGGTATGAAGAAAGATACAATAAAAAATACCATGTCAGAAGCAACTGAAGGAAAGAATGATACCTAAGATAAGTCCCATGATTTATGCTTTCAAGTTAAAATGAGCTCATCTTGAAAGATGAGAAAAAGAGGTAACACATAGAGACTGTAAATGTGCTCCATCAGCTTGCATTGACGTCGTGGGTTATACTCTACACAGAGGGACATAACATGAGAAGGAATGCATGCACATCCTCAGTGAAACATCACAGAGGGACATAACATGAGAAGGAATGCATGCACATCCTCAGTGAAACATCACTCTTTCTGTTTAGGCAGGTTTCCCTTCACAGTCCATTTCTTGTATCGTAGTGTTTGGTACAAAGTTGAGCAGCTGGTCTTTCTCAATACTCACACAAACTGCCAAAGCATAGAAAATGGCACATGATAAGCAGTACTAAGCGGTTATAACTGCGTAGCAAAATGCTGATCACTGGGCCAAAGCGTTTCATATATTCCTCTTTCAATTCCCACAAGGTCCCTCTGAGGAAGGGAACACTATCTGCCTTTTGTAGATGAATAAATCAAGGCTTAGAGTTTCTGTAACGTGGACAAAGCCACACAGCTGGCAGGTAGCACAGGCAGGATTCAAGTCCACACAAACCTTTTCTATTGTTCAGGGCAATATAGCCCCTGGCCTTGACTGTCTGACATCAGAACTTCTAGAACCATACCCCAAAAGATGAACAATAAGGACATTAATAAAAGCATAAGGGGGACTTCTGGTTAAGATGGTGGAGTAGAACCGTGCCAAAGCAGCCTAAGGGAGAAAAAAAAAACAGAAAAATACACTCTTCTACTAAAAAGTGAAGGTAAGAAATTATCAGCCACCGCAGAGGAGAGATCCAGAGCGTCTACAGACCAGAGAAGCAGGCAGAAGTGGCTCCAGCAGCAGCGGCACCACGCAGCTGTGGTCACCAGGCTCTGCCTGAGCAGCAAGAAAAGCCAGGGGAGGGGATTTTCCATTCACATCAGCCCTGTTGCAAACTCAAAAAACCTGAAAGGGCTGGGCGTGGTGGCGCACGCCTTTAATCCCAGCACTCGGGAGGCAGAGGTAGGAGCATAAACTCAAGGCCACCCTGAGATTACATAGCAAATTCCAGGTCAGCCTGGGCTAGAGTAAGGCCCTACCTCAAAAAAAACAAAAAACCTGAAAGGGAAGACAGCAGGAACCAGCGGAGTGGCTAGTGAACAAGAGGATCCAGTCAAGACAACAAATGACAATAAGTGCTGGTGAGGATGCGGAAAAGAGGAACACTTCTACACTGTTGATGGGAATGTAATCTGGTCCAGCCATTGTGGAAATCAGTGTAGAGGTTCTTGAGAGAGCTAAAAATAGATTTACCATATGATCCAGCTATAGCACTCCTAGGCATATATCTGAAGGACTCTTCTCACTACCTTAGAGATACTTGCACAACCATGTTTATTGCTGCTCTATTCCCAACAACTAGGAAATGGAACCAGCCTAGATGTCCCTCCACCGATGAATGGATAATAAAGATGTGGTACACTTACACAATGGAGTTCTATTCAGCAGTAAAGAAAAATGAAATTATGAAATTTGCAGGGGAAATGGATGGATCTGGAAAGGATTATATTAAGTGAGGTAATCCAGACCCAGAAGGCCAAACGTCACGTGTTCTCTCTCATATGTGGATCCTTGCTACAAATGTTTAGACTTGTGTATAAGCTGGAACCAAAACTTGGTGGCAGAGGCCAGTAAGCTAGAAAAAGGATATAAGGGAGGGAGAAGAGGGAAGGACTTAAAGGGATGTTATTGTATATATGTAAGTATAAGAACAGATTACAGGGTGGAATGGCCTGAGCAAGGCCAAGGGAAGAGATTGAGTAAAAGAAGGGTGGGGGGAAGACGTATGAAACCCTGCTTTTTCAGATAATGGCACATCCAGAAGCCATAGTTTGTTACTAGAAAATTGTCAGTACCAGGGATCGGATACCTTCCAGTGAGTTGTTGGCCAAAGGGGTGCCTGTTGCCTCCAAAACATTACAGGCTATTGCCAAGACTCTTGGTTTCCCACCAGAAACAGGTGGTAAGACCTATTGCTGAAGACTCCAAATGCCTGGGAGGCAAAGTCACTGAGAAATCAAGGTGGGGCTGAGCTGAAAACCTCCTCCCTGACCAGCTGTCTGAAAGCTGGAAAAGCTGCACTGCATACAACCCTATGGAAGACAGAAGTCATCAGTGGTGAAAACAGTGGACACTGGAAGCCTTATTTTTGGCCACACAGGCTGAATGACCAAATGGGTGCAATAGTGGCATGTCTGTTCTGGGGGAAACCAACTGCTCTCTAATTGGACTAGAGGCCTGCTCTATGGGAGGGAATACATGCCTGGAACTGAAAACCCTAATTAAAAGCCTATAGCAGGGGAGGTCATGAGCCTTAGGGATATGAAGCCTGCTTTTGTCTGGTTAAATGCATATATTATGCTCACTGAAGTGCCCAGTAAGCACTAATGTTCATATTCATATATTAATGCTACTCTCACTTCTGATTAGAGAAGCTTCTCTTTTCAGATAGCGATGACCACTTAGCTGACCCAAAAGACAACATAATGCTGAAAAGAAGGGGACAGAGAGTGTCCAGCACTGAACCATCTCTATCATACCCTCCAAGGCTCAGGGTTCATTTCAGAAAAGATAGTGGAAAGAATTTAAGAGCCAAAGGAAGGGTACCACTCCTTACAATGCAACTGCCCAGATAGAAATTGGCCTCGATATCCGTGACCTCGCAGTGCCTAGCAATACCTGCACAAGACCCTCATAATAGGAGAAAAAGATGATGACATCAAATTAAAAGACTAATGGAGAGAGGGAGGGGATATGATGGAGAGTGGAGTTGAGAAGAGGAAAGTCGGGGAGGGAAGGGAATTACCATAGTTTATTACCTGTAAGTATAGAAGTTGTCAATTAAAAAATTATATATATTTTTTTTAAAAAAGCATTAGGAACATTAAGCCTTTGACTCCAGGAACACCCATGAAAGCAGTTGGCAGGAGAGTTTTTGGTCTAAGGCAATAAGCTGTATGCATACGAGTAAGAAACCAAGATGACACAGGAAGCTGAGTTCGGAATGCTGCTGGTTCCAGGACTGAGTCTGGACTGTGACAGGTGACCATGCTGCTCATCTTACCAGTAATTGGATCGCTGACAGAAACTGCTTCTCAAAGAACATCCCATGTTACTACTATGAGTCATTAAAGACAGCTGTTAACTGTAAAGTGTTA
This sequence comes from Orientallactaga sibirica, assembly GCA_036365145.1. Taxonomy (NCBI): domain Eukaryota; kingdom Metazoa; phylum Chordata; class Mammalia; order Rodentia; family Dipodidae; genus Orientallactaga; species Orientallactaga sibirica. The sequence continues at coordinate 29,280,913 of JAEOAD010000022.1, read as the reverse complement.
CCAGAAAAATACCACAAATCCATTTACTCTTGTCCATAAGCCTAAGAATGATTAACAAGCACGGGGCCTGAAACAGCTAAGATTTGGTGTTGGAGAAAACTAGGTGTTGCTTTAATGGGTGACAGAAGATCATCCCAGGTATAAAGGATTCTGGAATGAAGAGACATTTAATCTGATTCAGAGAAAAAGTTCTAAATTTTTCTATGGTTTAATTTTTAGGGGCTAGTTGGGGACTTTATTGGTTGAGTTCTTGATTAACTAGAATCTCCTAGGATCTATTTAGAAATAAAACTCAGTAACACATTGAAATAGAAATTAATTCAGACCATCCAAAAGTTAAGTCAGCTGGAATTGCTAGTATCTCTCAGTGTCCAAATGGAAGCACAGTTTTGAAAGCTTACATTGAGCCCTTCTCTATATTGAGACTTTTCTGTGCAGGGAAGTGGAGTAGATCCCTGATGGAATGAGGAATTAGAGGCCTCTGCCAGCTTCTCACTTTCCATGATCTTGAGATTATCATGATCTAGCCTCTAGTTCTATTCTGACCTCCCCTTTTACCAGTCTCCTCTTCCTTTGTTTTTGGTTTAATTTATTTGCAAGGAAAGAGAGAAAGAGGGAGAATGGGCATGCTAGGCCACTGCAAACAAACTCCAGATGCATTGCCACTTTGTGCATCTGAATTTACATGGATACTGCAGAATGGAACCAGGATAGTTAGGCTTTGCAGGCAAGTGCCTTAACTGGTGAGCCATCTGTCTAGCCCTCTTTCTGTTTTTCAAAATATTTTATATATTTATTGTTTATTTATTTATTTGCAAGCAGAAAGATAGAGTGTGTGTGTGTATGGGGATACTAGGGCCTACAGCAAATGAAGTCCATATGCATGTGCCACTTTGTGCAGCTGGTTTATGTGGGCACTGGGGAATAAAACCCAGGTCCTTAGGCTTTGCAGGCAAATGCCTTAAACATTGAGCCATCTCTCTAGCCCAAGTTTCTTATACTCAACACTCAGAAACCTGACTTTGGACTTGCCTTTATGTTCAGTAGGTGACAAAATTCAGGAGATTAAAAGGTATGTCTACTCCATGCTAGTCAAAAACCTAATAATCCTAAAGTATAGACATTTAAACAAATAAGTATGTTTATCACTTGAGAATTAGGATAAGTTTCTAAAAGTCATACTTGTGATATAGGGGGTCTCTGAGTTTTCTAAAGTAAACAAAATTTACTCAAAGCTGAGACAGCCTTAGTCCTAAAACTGTGTTGCTGATCAGTGCTAGGTTATTTGAGAAAGCTATTTAACTTTATGTTACTTCTTTATTTAATTTATTAACAGTTCTCTCCTCTGAAGCCTAGATCCTTTATCAATTCATATCTTGTTTCAAAGAAGTCTGAACTAGCCTCCTTCTCTGGAAATACAATGTATTTTACAACGTAAAAACAGCAGTGAAATTTGACCACATGTTTATCAGAATGGCTGAAACTGAGAACACGCACAGTCACTGAAAGTTGGAGAGGATGTCAAACCACAGGAACTCTGATTGACTGCTGACAGTAACACACAAGGGGCACTGCCACTCCAGAAGAAAAGCGTGGTGGTCCCTTGGAGGGGCTATTAGCACCCCAGAAGAAAAGCTTGGTGGTCCCTTGGAGGGGCTATTAGCACCCCAGAAGAAAAGTGCGGTGGTCCCTTGGAGGGGCTATTAGCACCCCAGAAGAAAAGTGTGGTGGTCCCTTGGAGGGGCTATTAGCACCCCAGAAGAAAAGCGTGGTGGTCCCTTGGAGGGGCTATTAGCACCCCAGCCTTGTCTTATCTCTCTTGGCTTCTGGCTTATCATGAAGAAGCACTTTCTTCTGCTGCATGCTTCTTCCGGGATGTACTGCCTCAGCACAGGTCCAAAAGCACTGGGGCCTAAAACAATGGACTAAAACCTCTGAAACCATGAGTGAAAATAAACATTTCCTGTCATCTCAATTATTTTGCCACAGAACCAGAAAGCTAACACATGTCTACAACTAAACACTCCACATGGATGTATATAGCAGCTTCAATGTGTATGACACCTAAAGACATGGTGAATGAGTCCAGAAAGATAGCTGTTCTATGATTCCCCTTATATGAAGTACCAGAGGCATCAAATTCATAGAGACAGAAAGTAGAATGGTGTTGCCAGGAGCCAGGGAAAGGAGGAGTTGCTGCTTATTAGGTAGAGATCCAGCTTTTCTGTGATGGAACCGTTCAGGAGGTAGGTGGTAATGGTTTCACAACAACATGAATATACTTAATTCTACAGAACTACATGAATATGGGGGTTAGCATGGTACTTTTATGTTATATATGTCTTACCTCAATAAAAAAGAACCATTAACAGTTAAGATGTTTGCCTGTGAAGCCTAAGGACCGAGGTTCAATCCTCCAGGTCCCACATAAGACAGATGCACAAGGTGGTGCATGCATCTGGAGTTCATTTGCATTGGCTACAGGCCCTGGTGTGCACATTGTCTCTCCCTCTCTCTGTCTCTCTCTCTCTCTCCTCCCTCCCTCTGTCTCAAATAAAAATTAAAATGAAATTTTTTAAGTTGTCTTAAAAAAAGAATATTATAAAGTTATACCACAACTGAATGAAATCAACAAATTTCTAGAGACACTAAAACTATCAAAACTATCTCACAAAATAAAATCTAGATAGGTCTACAGTGAGTAAAGATGTTAAATAAATGAGGGAGACCATCCAGCAAAGAAGAATCTAGGACCAGATGGCTTCACTGAAAAACCCTACCAAACATTTAAGACTAATTAACACCAAACCTTCTCAAACTTGTCAAGAAAAAAAATAATAGGAGAAAATGTTTCCTAAGCTCATTGTATAAAGCCAATATTACCCCAATAAGGAAGTCAGGCAGACATCACAAGAAGAGAAAATTATAGACAAATGCTTCTTTTAATATAGATGCAAAAGACCTTAACAAAACATTAGAAAATAAAATACAGAAGCATACTGGAAGGATTATACACAAAATGGATCCCAGGAATGCAACAGTGGTTCAATATACAAAAATCGATCAATGTAGCCGGGCGTTGGAGCGCACGCCTTTAATCCCAGCACTCAGGAGGCAGAGGAAAGAGGATTACCATAAGCTCAAGGCCACCCTGAGACTACATAGTGAATTCCCGGTCAGCCTGGGCCAGAATGAGACCCTACCTCAAAAAAAAAAAAAAAAAAAAGATTGATCAATGTAACATATAACACATTAATAGAATGAAGAAAACCAAACCCATGTGATGGAGACAAGGCACTGGATGAAACCCAACAAACTTCCATGAGGAAAAAGCTCCACAATGGTGGACTATAAATGAATTTTCTCAATACAATGGACAGCTAATATCTTAATGTGAAATTTTGAAAACATTTTTCCGGAAATCAGAAACAAGACAAAGATGTCCATTTTTCACTACTTATGATCAACAATGAAGTTGTGGTCGGAACAATTAGGTAAGTAAAAGAAATAAAAGGGTGCCAGGTGTGGTGGTGCACACCTTTAATCCCAGCACTTGAGAGGCTGAAGTAGGAGGATCACTATGAGTTTGAGGCCAGCCTGAGACTAATTCCAGGTCAGCCTGGGCTAGAGCAAGACCTTACCTGGAAAAAGCAAAGAAGGAAGGAAGGAAGGAAGGAGGGAGGGAGGGAGGGAGGGAGGGAGGGAGGAAAGGAAAGAATGAAGGAGGGAGGGAGGGAGGGAGGGGAAAGGAAAGAATGAAGGAGGGAGAGAGGGAGGGAAGGAAGGATGGAAGGAAACAAGTAAGGAAGGAAGGCACAGAAACATTCTATTACTGCTGTCATAAAAATCAGGTCAACTACAGTGACTCAAACTCACCATAGTGCCAGGCGTGGTGGTGCATGCTTTTAATCCCAGCACTCAGGAGGCAGAGGTAGGAGGATCACTGAGAGTTCGAGGCCACCCTGAGACTACATAGTGAATTCCAGGTCAGCCTGGACTAGAGTGAAACCCTATCTCAAAAAAAAAGAAAGAAAGAAAGAAAGGAACTCACCACAGTGCTGAGAAGTAACTGGCATAGTCAGCACTAAGGGAGACATCTCTCTCACACCCTCCACAAGGGTCAGGGTCCCCTGCAGAAGAGCTGGTGAAAGAATGTGAGACTTCTTACAAGGGAAGGGGAGAACTGTTTACAACTGTCATCCAGACACCATGTTGCCTTGGTATTCATGACCTCACAGTGCCTGATACTATCTATAGAAGACATTCATAACAGGAGGGAAAAATGACATCAAAACAGAAGGGAGCCTAATCCGAAAGAAGAAGGGATTCAGTGGAGGGTGGGTTTGGAAGGGGCAGAGTTGGGGTGGTGGTCTATTGTCTAGACTTATGGAAGTCGTCAATAAAAAAGGTTTTTAAGAATCAGATTAAGCTTGAATGTCATATCTTGAATCCATTTTCTTTAAGAATTTTAAATTTCGTGAATAGTATATTTTCCATGTCTATTTTACATATGTGTATGTGTGTGTATAGAGACAGAAGGAGATAGAAGCAGAGACAGAGTTTGAGTGTCTACTACATTAAAGCTTATAATCATTTTAATAACCTTTTAAGACTATAAAAATAATTGGTTCACAATGGCACAATAAATGGACTTCAGTTTCCCTTTCCATCTTAAAGTCCAAAACAAATTTTTTTCAAAAATTAATCTCGGGTTGGAGTGATGGCTTAGCAGTTAAGGTGTTTGCCTGCAAAGCCAGAAATTAATCTCATGCCTGGAAGACAAAGCAAAAATGGTAATGGTGGATCAGAAATTAATAGTCACTGAAAACTCAAAGGCAGATGTGTCTACATTGAATAAGGAATAAGCTTCTGGAAGTGAGAATAGCATTCTAATGCTCCATGGAGTATGTCCCAGAAGTAAAGAGATGAAATCATAGAAGTTTTTTGAGATATAGCATTTGTTATAGGAACATATATGTTAAGTAAAAATTACATCTCAAAGAGCACACAGGTTAAAAACAAGCATCACAGTGCAAGCACAATGTAGCTTAGAAAAGTGGAAATTATTCTCATTAAAAGTACAAGAAGGCCGGGCTGGAGAAATGGCTTAGTGGTTAAGGCGTTTGCCTGCAAAGCCAAAGGATCCCGGTTCGATTCTCCAGGACCCACATAAGCCAGATGTGTGAGGGGCACATGCCATCTGGAGTTCGTTTGCAGTGGCTAGAGGCCCTGGCATGCCCATTCTCTCTCTGTCTGCCTCTCTTCTCTCTCTCTCTCTCTCTCTCTCTCTCTGCTTGCAAATAAATAAATTAAAAGTTTAAAAATATTTTTTAAAAAAAGTACAAGAAGGCCAGGCGTGGTGGTGCGCATCTTTAATCCCAGCACTCAGGAGGCAGAGGTAGGAGGATTGCAGTGAGTTTGAGGCCACCCTGAGACTACATACTGAATTCCAGGTCAGCCTGGGCCAGAGTGAGACCCTACCTTGAAAAAAAAAAAAAAAAAGAAAAGAAAAGAAAAGAAAAGAGGACAAGAAGAAGTCAAGAACAAGACAAGATAGCTGTTTATTCTTGCTCCTTTTCAACACTATAATGGATGTCCTGAGCAACATAATAAAAATAGGGGGAAAGGATAGGAATGAATGGAAATTAAACTATTAAGAATAGAAGATATGATTGTCCATCTAGAAAACTAGGGAGAATCAACTGAAAAATTATTAAAGCCAGTAAGAGAGTTTACCATGTGGTCCCATATAATCAATCATATGTAAAAGTCCAGTACCCAATGCACATTATAACACTGAATAGAGTTTATATTTTGAATTTTAAAATGCACAGATATAGTTGAAGCTCCTATGTACTTCTTCCTCATTTTACTAAACTATCTCTAGCCCCTTCTATAGGAACTGTCATGCATTCAGAGTTTTATTTCTAGGTATGCCTTTTATATATTACTACATATGTGTATGTCCTTTAGTATATATGGATATAATCATAACTATTTCTAAATAAAAAATAAGATGAAGCCGGGCGTGGTGGCACACGCCTTTAATCCCAGCACTCGGGAGGCAGAGGTAGGAGGATCACTGAGAGTTCGCGGCCACCCTGAGACTACATAGTGAATTCCAGGTCAGCCTGGACCAGAGTGAAACCCTACCTTGCAAAATCAAAAAATAAAATAAAATAAAATAAAAAAGATGTATATATTACTTTGCACATTGGAAGTTTTCATATAAATTTAGATTATGTAGGATGTAAATATAGATGTATATCACTCTGTAACTTGAATTAACACATTACTATCTTAAGACTTATCCAAAGGTAAGATATTTATATATGTATATGGTGTTCTTTCTCATTATTTGGGAGCAGTATAGGTAAAGAACTTTTTAATTTTTCATTTATTTATTTATTTATTTATTTATTTTTATTATTGACAACTGCCATAACTATAGACAATAAACCATGATAATTCCCTCCCCCCTCACTTTCCCTCCACTTTCCATCATATCCTCTCCCCCTCTCAATCAGTCTCTTTTATTTTGATGTGATCATCTTTTCCTCCTATTATACTGGTCTTGTGTAGGTAGTGCCAGGCACTGTGAAGTCATGGATATCCAGGCCACTTTGTGTCTGGAAGAGTGCATTGTAAAGAGTCCTACCCTTCCTTTGGCTCTTACATTCTTCCTGCCACCTCTTCCACAATGGACCCTGAGCCTTGGAAGGCGTGATAGAGATGTTTCGGTACTGAACACTCCTCAGCCACTTCTTAGCACTATGGTGCCTTTTGAGTCATGCCAGAGGTCACTGCCATCTGAAAAGAGAAGCAAAGAGAAGCTTCTCTAACCAAAAGGAAGAGTAGCATAATATATGGCTATGAACATTAAGAGACGTGCTTACTGGGCAGTTTGGTGAACATAATATTTGCATTTAGCTAGACACCAACAGGCATAACACCCCTAGGGCTCATGACTTCTCCTTCATAAGCTTTCAGTATCAGGGATGTATTCCCTCCCATGGAGCAGGACTCCAGTCCAATTAGAGAGCAGTTGGTATCCCCCATAACAGACATGCCACTATTGCACCCATTGGCTCATTTGGTCTGCTTGGCTAGACTTAAGGCTTGCAGTATCCACTGTTGTTTATCTCCACCAATGACTTCTCTTTCTCTCTCCCATGGAGCTGCATACAGCGCAGCTTTTTCCAGCTTTCTGTCAGCTGGTCTCCACAGAGGAGGTTTTAGTTCAGCTCCAGAAGGATTACTCAGTGACCCTGCAGCCCAAGCATGTGGAGTCTTCAGCAATAGGGTCTTATCAACTATTCCTAGTGGGAAACCAAGAGCCTCAACAATGTACTGTAATGTTTTGGGGGCATCAGGGGGTCCACAGCCAACAACTCACTGGAAGGTATCCCATCCCTGGAACTGAAAAGTTTCTACTAACAATCTATGGTTTCTGGATGCACCATTGTCCAAAAAAAGTAGGCTTCCGTATGACTTATTCATACCCTCTTAGATTTGGATTATCTCTCCCACCCCTTCCTTTACTCAATCTAAAGAACTTTTTTATAATAGATCATTTCTTATAGGAACATATATGTTAAGTAAAAACTACATTTCCAGGAGCACACAGGTTAAAGACAAGCATTGCAAGATAAGCACAATGTAGCTTGGAAATAAGTTCAGTGCCCATCAGTAGGAAAGAAATTAAGGAAATTATGGTATAGCTATAATACAAAGGTGATTCTACATTACTTAGAATTTTATAAATCTATATGGAAAGATTTCCAAGACAAAATAAAATACAAACAGTATCACCCTTATAGGTTAACAGTTAAAACTGTGTATTTGAAACCATATGGGTGTAACAGTGAAGAGCATAACCCATTCATTGTGAAGTCACACATGTTAGTAAATGCGTTTTAGAAAAAGTATTAACACTGGGCACCTTTTCAGTAAGTGCAGGAATGGTTTGAGGGAGGTAACAGGGACTGTTTTTACTATCTTTGTTAGATTTTTATGACGGAGGTCTTTGCATCATGTATTTGTAGATAAAATGATGATGCATACATAAGTACAGGACAGAGAAGAAAAAGTGTTCAATAAGGATGGACAAGGTCAGTTCCCAGGCCATACAACCCAGTGTCACTGAGGTTTCCATTTTATTTATGCTTTTCTCTTTTTTTTATGAGCGAGAGAGAATTGGTGCACTAGGGCCTCCAGCTACTGCAGTCGAACTCCAGATGCATGCACCACCTTGTGCGCATGTGCAACCTTATGCTCTTGAGTCACCTTGTGTGTCTGGCTTATATGGGATCTGGAGAGTCGAACATGGGTCCTTAGGCTTCGCAGGCAAGCACCTTAACCGCTAAGCCATCTCTCCAGGCCCCCTTTTTTAATAAAAAAAATTTATTTAGTTATTTGCAAACAGAGAGAGCTAGAGAGAAGAGAGACAGAGAAAATGTGTGCTCCAGGGCCTCCAGCTGTTGCACACAAACCAGATGCATGTGACACTTTGTGCATCTGGCTTTACATGGGTACTGGAGAATTAAACTGAAGTTGTTAGGCTTTGTAAGCAAGTGCCTTAACCTCTGAGCCATCTCTCCAGCCCATTTATGCTTTTCTTTTTTTATTTATTTGAGAGAGAGAGAGAGAGAATGGACATGCCAGGACCCTCAGTCACTGCAAACAAACTCCAGATGCACGCACCCCTTGTGCATATGTGCAACATTGCACACTTGCATCACTGTGCGTCTGACTTAAGTGGGACCTAGAGATTTGAACATGAGTTATTGGGCTTTGTAGGCAAGCACCTTAACCGCTAAGCCATCTCTCCAACCCTGCTTTTCTTAATATTTGTTGTATTAAAATACAGGAAAACAAGACAAACTGTTGTAACAAACATACTTACTGATAGCTTTCAGTGTTTTGAGCCGGAAAACACAACCACGGAAATTCAGTCGCACCACATTTAGACGCCACTTCTGCAAAGTTGACACCACACATTTATCTGCAACATTCTTCTCTGTGGAAAAATCAATCTAAAAATGATAAAGATCAATAAGAATGAGAAAGATTTTTTCATGTAAAAACTTAAATATTTTAAAGCATCAAATACTAAAACCTTTTTATCATATTATTTTCAAGCAAAGAAAAAGAAACTAAAATATTAAAGGTATTCTATTTAATATTCAAATTTCATAAAATAAATAATATACAAACATACTTCCAAAAATTATCTGAGTTGGAGAATAAAAAGTTCAGTACAGGGCTGAAGAGATGGCTTAGCAGTTAAGGCACTTGTCTGTGAAGCCTAAGGATTCATGTTCGACTCTCCAGGTCCCAAGTAAGCCAGACACAGTGACATAAGCATGCAAAGTCACACATGAAAACAAGGGGGTGCACACATCTGGGGTTTGACTACAATGGCTGGAGGCCCTGGTGTCCCAATTCTCTCTTTTTCTCTCTCTCTCTCTCGCTTGCTTGCTCACTCTCTCACATTAAAAAAAAAAAAAAAAAGCCAGTCTGTTGGGCTTGCCTCAATAAAAAAAGTATAGTACATTAAGATAAAAAAAAAAAAAAAACTAAAGGCTTTTAAAAACTCTGTGGATCAAAGCCCTATGCATGCTAGATAAACACTCTCTCATAGAGTCCATTGAGACTTAGTATATGAGGTAACATCCAGCCTGTCTGTGAGACCATATATAAAACGGTATGATGAGATCAGGGCTGGAGAGATGGCTTAGCTGTTAAGGCACTTGCCTGTGAAGCCTAAGGACCCAGATTTGATTCACCAGACCCTGCTTAAGCCAGATGCACAAGGTGGTGCATCTGGAGTTAGTTTTCAATAGCTAGAGGTCCTAGTGTGCCCATTATCTCTCTCTCTTTCTCTCTCTCTCTCTCTCTTTCTCTCTCAAATAAAATATTTTTTATATTTTTAAAAAATTCTTTCAAAAAACAGTATGGCCAGGCGTGGTGGCGCATGCCTTTAATCCCAGCACTCGGGAGGCAGAGGTAGGAGGATCGCCATGAGTTGGAGGCCACCCTGAGACTACATAGTGAATTCCAGGTCAGCCTGACCTAGAGCGAGACCCTACTTCAAAATAAAAAAAAAAAAAAAAAAAAAAATCAGTATGATGGACTGTGGAAATGGCTTACCAGTTAAGGTGTTTGCCTGTGAGGCCTAAGGACCCCAATTCTATTCCCCAGGACCCATGTAAGCCACACAAGGGGGCACATCTGGAGTTCATTTTCAGTGGCTGGAGACCCTAGTGTGCCCATTCTCTCTTTCTCTCTGCCTCTTCCTCTCTCTCTCTCTCTCTCAAATAAATAAATAAAACAATATGATGAGATCAAAAAACAGAGAAAGGTAAGAAAATCTGGAACAAAAAGTACTCTATAGCTCCACATAATTTTGTGATTATAAACCATTTACCTTTCTCCTGTGTTACCTTTAGGCATCAATATTCATACATGTATATAAATGAATGAGGACCAAGATGTTCACTGCAGCATTTTAACAAGAGAAGAAACAACTGAAATGTCTTCCCAAGTGACTGATTTAGTACTGACGGACTTCTTAATAATATAACCTGGGCAGAAACTGAATTTGGTCAAAAAAAGCACAACTTAGAAAAAAACAAAATCTAAACAACAGAGAACCAGCTATTACTCTCTAACTGTCTAACTAAATCCAGAGACAAAATCCCCAAATCTAGAGAATTTAACAACTCTTCACGAATATTACTTCTTGATGCCAGTCTTTTTGATGAGAGTTGCTTCCTAGGACTCAGAATTTTATTATTAAAAAGAAGCAGAAGCCAGGCATGATGGTGCATGCCTTTAATCCCAGCACTCGGAGGCATAGGTAGGAGGATCGCCATGAGTTCAAGGCCACCCTGAGACTACATAGTGAATTCCAGGTCAGCCTGGGTCAGAGTGAAACCCTACTTTGAAAAAAAAAAAAAAAAAAAAAAAAAAGCAGAGCTGGAGAGATGGCTTAGTGGTTAAGGCACATGCCTGCGAAGCCTAAGGACCCTGGTTTGATTCTCCAGGTCCCACGTAAGCCAGATGCACAAGGGGGTGCACATGTCTGGAGTTCGTTTGCAGTGGCTAGAGGCCCTGGCATGCCCATTCTCACTCTCCCACTCTCTCTTTCCCTCTCTCTGTCTCTAATAAATAAAAAGTTAAAAAATCTTAATTAAAAAAAAAAGAAGCAAAGATCCTGTGCTGCCATTTAGGGAAAAAGTAAACAGCAGATCTGACATTTCCTTGTAAATATTTAGTAATTAAGAGTACACACACTGTGGTCAGACAGGTTAAAGTTTGAATTCTAACCCAGCCACTTAACAATGAGGGCCATTATTAACTAAGCTTTTTTTTTTTTTTTTTTTTATCTCTAGGAGAAAACTAACCGTGTCTAGCTTGGGTAGTGACAGGGATAAGTTGAGGAAATACAAGTAAAGAAAAATGCTTAACTTGGCTTTCCAAGGACGAAAATGTACAGTGCACAATCATAGCCTCTTAAAAACTCAGCGCATCTCTATAAACGCAAGCCACACATACTCTGGTATTTTCGAATACCAACATGCCTGTGCTTCTCATTCCAAACAGACACTGGGAAGAGAATTTAGTCAACAATAATAAAAAAAAAATATGCATTATCCCCCAAGAACTTCCCTGTTTCTTGAGTAAGACTATGACCTCCCTCAACCGTCATTATTTATGTCCCCAATGCTCAGTGGTCATCATTGTCCTGGTTGTCTAAAGTTCAGTCAATATCCAATTTCATCATCCCACTTAATTGGTCATGATTTGAAAAGTGATGACATCTTTTAGTAAGACTGATCTGTGCATGGGTGGTCTGGCACCATTTACACAATCTCTAAAACTTTCTCATGCAAACCAAGGAGAGGAGGCTGAGAAGGGGCTGTGGATCCACAAGTCAACTCAACATCTTTGTATCTCACCAGAGCACCGTCCAGTCCTTGACTACACTGTTCTGTTCTTGCTCTGTACAACAGTGGGAAAGAAGAGAATTGATTTCCACCCTAAGTAAATTAGATACGTATGTCTTTCATTTTTAGTTTAGGGCAGTGATTGTCAACTTGACCTGTAACAGATCATCTGGATGGGATTTAAAAGCTGATTATTGCTTGCTACTCCCTGAGTATCTGACTCAGCAAGCCAGGGGTGGAGCCTGAGCATGTGTATTTCCAACAAGTTCCTTGAGTGTTGCTGATGCTACTGGTCCCAGGACCACACTCAGAGAGCCACTGGTTTCAAATACTAAATCGCTTATTTATGCAACAGATGTTTGGCATTGCTGTTCCCCACCCTTTTTGGAAAACCCATATAGGAGAGATAATGAACACAAATTCTATGAAGGAGAAATAATATTGCAATATTAAGACTAGGACAGACCCTGTATGAGCCTGACAAGAAGTAGAAAGGGCAGAACTTGAGCCCAGAGACACTGCTGAGAAAAGACATAGCAAATATTAAGCACACGCCAGTGAAGAACAAAGCCAGGGTAGCACATTCTCTGGTTCAGTGAATTTCCCACTGCGTCACTGCATGTGGCCTTCATCTCTGCCTGGGTGAGCCTTCAAACGCAGCACAATAAGAAGCATTTTAGTACAAATAATGGCTTTGTGCCGGATGTTATGGCACACACCTTTAATACCAGCACTTTGGAGGCTGAGGTAGGAAAACTGCTGTGAGTTCAAGGCCACCCTGCAACTGCATAGTGAATTCCAGGTCAGCCTGGGCTAGAGAGATGCCCTACCCCCAAAACACAAACAAAACAAAAAGAGAAGGCAAGGAGAAATTTAAATGAAATGAGAACATGGATGTTCAAAAATTGGCTAAGGGCTGGAGAGATGGCTTAGCAGTTAAGGCGCTTGCCTGTGTAGCCTAAGGACTCAGGTTTGCTTCCCCAGTACACACATGAGCCAGACCCAGGTTTGCTTCCCCAGTACACACATGAGCCAGACCCAGGTTTGCTTCCCCAGTACACACATGAGCCAGATGTACAAGTGCATGTGTATGGAATCCATTTGCAGTGGCTAGAGGCCCTGGCAAAACATTCTCATTCTCTCTCTCCCTCTCTCTGTTTCTTTACCTCTTTCTCTCTCTCTTAAATAAATAAAATATTTAAATAAAAATTGGTTAAGACTGTCGGGCGTGGTGGCGCACGCCTTTAATCCCAGCACTCGGGAGGCAGAGGTAGGAGGATCACCGAGAGTTCGAGGCCACCCTGAGACTACATAGTGAATTCCAGGTCAGCCTGGACCAGAGTGAGACCCTACCTTGCAAAACCAAAAAAAAAAAAAAAAAAAATTGGTTAAGACTAAAATCTTAAACAGTTAAACTTTTGGCTAAATATATTATCACCATTGTGATATCAATGTTACAGGTTATTAATCAGCCTTGCACACTTAGAGTGCATATAAACTCCAGTCTTCATCCAGTTTACATACCATCAGCCAAGTAAACTTAGGTAATTCTTTCTCATTTTAGAACCAACTCTTATAAATTATGACATATGAAAAGGTCATTGCAAACTACACATTCCAAACTTTTTCTTTCTCACAGACAAGGACTCAACATTCAGCCTGTGCTCAAGAACCAGGTACACAGTAATGAAGAAACCAGCATGAGATATAAACTAGCCAATAAAATGGGGTTTTATTTCAATCCAAAAATAATATTCAATTTATATCTTACCATCTAGACTTTGAAATAGTAATGTATCCCTTAAAATAACAGATTATCTTTATTTCTTCCTCTAGCTTATGCCTACACACAGAGAGAAAGCAGCACTTACTACTGGCAGCCACAGAGGGAAGAGGGAAGGAGCAAGGAGCAGGGAAGGGGGCAGCCCATTCACCATTAAGCAGAACATAGAGTGTTACATAGTCACTCAGAGCACACGCAACAACTTACAGCACTCCACAGGGAGCCTCTCTGTATCATCGCCATCCAGGAGCGGTTAACCTGACCACATGCAACTGTATCTCTTAAACTCAGGTACAAGAAAATCTAAATGCAAAGAAAAGAAAAATACAATTTTGAATAATACACGCATTTTGATGAAGCTTTCTCACTAACTTTGGGGGTGTGTTAATAGCAACATAATCCATATATTATAAAATTAGAAGTTTAAAGTTCCACTTTTTAAAAAAATTTATTTTTATTTATTTATTTGAGAGAGAGAGAATGGACCACTGCCAACCAACTCCAGATGTGAGAACCCCCTCGTGCATCTGGCTTACATGGGTCCTGGGGAGTTGAACCTGGATCCTTTGGCTTTGCAGGCAAACACTTTAACTGTTAAGCCATCTCTCCAGCCCTGAAGTTCCACTTTTATCTAAAGGTAGGAATTTCATCTGAAGTACAGGAATTTATATGCTGATGCCTTTTTTTCACATTTAAAAAAAAAAAAAAAGATATATTGTGCACTTTTCTTACAGTGAGCTAAACCGAGCTCTGTAATGCATTTTATAGTTCATGGTTCACTATGGTCATTTCCTACCACACCATTTAAAGGATGATTATAAGTTTAAGAAGACCTCTTGTAAACATAAATCTGAGAATGTTTCTTAAAGTTATATGAACATGGTAGCAAACTATGAACTCTATAATACAATCTCCTTTTGTAGTTCTCTGAGTTTCAAAACATCTTGGAACATGATCATGTGGTCCTTTTAGTAGATACTTGAAAGTTGGAGAGGAAATAAGAATATTTATTTTATTTTATATATGAAGGTGGAATTCTATAGAAAACTAGTGATTTGTTTAAACAGTAGCTGACATGCAAGAAATTCATACCTGTTCAACTGAAATAAGAACGACAGAGGGACTTCCAGGTAAGATGGGGGCATAGGAGTCACGCCAAACCAGCCTAGTGAGGGATTTAAGCAAAACCACAGCAAAATACAATCTTCTTCTGAAAAGTGAAGGTGTATAGCTTTTTATTAGCCACAGCGGAGAAGCAGGAGAGACCAAGATCCACCAGAAAGGAGGAAAATGGCCAGAATCCCACCAAGGTACTTACAGCCCCAATCCATATGACCCACATGCCCACCTGGTGCCAAGCTGCAAGAGCAGAGACCAAGTAAGGGGATTTTCTGGCCTCATTGGCCTCCTTGCAAAGTCAAGAAACCTGAAGGGGAGACAATGGAGATCAGCTAGGGAGCTTCTGAAAGGGTACAGGTGGGACCAGCTGAGCAGTTCCTGCATTTCATCATATAGCTTCCCCCTCGAGCCTGTAAGCCAAAACAAACCTCCTTCTTTTCCAAAAGCTGCTCTTGGTTAGGTGATCTCTGCCAGCAAGGTGAACCTGACTGAAACAGTGATATTGGTACTGAGGAGTGGGATTGCTGTTACACTCCTGACTGTGTGGCTTGGGCCTTTTGGAGCTCATTTTCAAGAGGAATGTGGAAGGATTTGAAACCTTGGCCTAAGAGATGCCTTGTAGTGCTGTAAGTATAGCTTGATGGACTATTCTGGTCAGAATTGAAAGACCTGAATGCAGTAAGAACTATGGACTGAGAGGTTTTACTTATAATGGTGAGAAAGCGCTTTGCCTGGACTGGGCTAGAAGCAGTTTGTGTGAGAGGCTTGATGTTATGGTTGTGTCCTGAGAAGTTGCGTAGGGTTGCATTGTGTAGAAATGGACTACTGTGAGCAGAGGGATATGGCACAGAAATGAAATCTTTGTGCTGAACCTTCTGCCCATTCAGCTGCAAATAGAGATTACAACCTTTGAGATTGGGCCAGCTGACCTTCACTGGGGCAACAGGAAGAAAGTAGACTCTTTTGAAGGGGCCTGAATGTTCAAGAAGTGTCCTGTTCTTCAAAATCTGCTTTATTCCCTCCTGGATTAACAAATTGGCACCCTACCTGGTATTGTGGAGTAAAAGAAATGCAGGAAAGAGAGGGTCATTGAGTTTGCAACATGGTCTTGTGTTTTGGAAATAGTCACGGGCAGTGTGAAGCAGGTTTGCTGGATGCCTGCATGGAGACTGCAGGGAGCCAAGAGGATGAACTGTGGCTTGCTGGGGAAACCCAGTGGAGATTCCGGGACCACAAGATGGTTGCCAAGGAGAGCTACTAGCCCTGGATGAAGTTTCCAGGGCTGTGCGTAGCCTAGCTGGAGGTGTGGAATTGGAACTCCAGAGACTTGTTGCTGGTTAGAATTATCAGAGTTGGAGATTTGTCACTGGCTAGAGTTGTTGGTCTTGGAGTTACAGAGTTTAATGTTTGCCCTGGTTATTTTAAATCTTGTATTGGCTGAATATTTCTTTGCTATGCCCAATGCCATCTTTTGCAGTATGAATGTGTATTCTGTGCCATTATGGGTCTGGGGGGGGGGCATTTTTGGTATTATGGATCAGTTAAAAGATCTTGGACTATGGGAATGTATGAACATCACTGGAATTGATAAAAACAATGCGGGCATTTAAAGTTGGACTAAATGCATTGCATTTTACATCATGTATGGTTATCATTTATGGGGACCAGGGGAGGAATGTGGTGGTTTGATTCAGGTGTCCCCCATAAACTTAGGTGTTCTGAATGCTAGGTTCCCAGCTGATGGAGATTTGGGAATTAACACCTCTTGAAGGCAGTGTATTTTGGGGGGTGGGCTTATGGGTATTATGGTCAGTTTCCTCTTGCCAGTGTTTGACACACTCTCCTGTTGCTATGGTCCACCTTATGTTGGCCAGGGGGTGATGTCCACCCTCTGCTCATGCCATCATTTTCCCTGCCATCATGGAGCTTCCACTTGAGCCTGTAAGCCAAAATAAACCTCATTTTTTCCCAAAAGCTGCTCTTGGTTGGGTGATTTCTGCCAGCTATGCAAACCTGACTACAATATCCACCCTCTGCTCATGCCATCATTTTCCCTGCCATCATGGGGTGTCCCCTCAAGTCTATAAGCAAAAATAAACCCTTTTCCCCTGCTATCATGGAGTGTCCCCTCAAGTCTGTAAGCCAAAATAAACCCTTTTTTCCCAAAAGCTGCTCTTGCTTGGGTGATTTCTGCTAGCAATGTGAACCTGACTGCAACAGGTACCCAAGAAAGCCTCACCAACAGAATAGACAACATGGAGGAGAGAATTTCAAAACTTGAGGACAAGACAGAAGAATTAGACCAGGATTCCAAAAACACTGTTAAGTTCAAAAGTGTGTAAGAGGCTGGAGAGATGGTTTAGTGGTTAAGGTACTTGCCTACAAAGCCTAAGGACCCAGGTCCAATTCTCTAGTACCCAGGTAAGCCAGATGAACAAGATGTCACATACATCTGGAGTTTGTTTGCAGTGGCTAGAGGCTCTGGCATGCCCATTATCACTATTTGCCTATCTCTCTCTCAAATACATAAATAAATAATAAAATATTTTTAAATGTGCAAACAGAGACATGAGCGAACTTTGGGATACCTTAAAAAAATAAACAAATATTTGGTCATGGACATACAGGAAATGGAAGAAATAAAATCCAAAGGCATGCAGAATATCTTCAACAAAATTATTGAAGAAAATTTTTCCAACCTTACAAAAGAGAGACCAATCCAAAAACAGGAGGCACATAGGACACCAAATAAACAGGGCCAGAGAAGAGACACCCCATAATATATAATAATCAAAACACTAGACACAGAAAACAAGGAGAGAATAAGAAAAGCTCTTAGAGAAAAATAGCTCATAACATACAGAGGTAAGCCCATCAAAATTACTCAGATTTTTCTATGGAAACTCTTAAAGCCATAAGAGCTTGGAATGGAGTATTTCAAAAACTAAATCAACCTTAGGGGGAGCACCTCAATTGAAGGACCCTAGAGAGGGTAAGATGAAGCCTAACCTTAAATTTCTCCTATTTCTCTTTCCTTTCTGTCTTTTTCTTTTTTCTTTTCCCTTAGCACTGGCCTACAATTCCCTGTACCAGGATGCAGTTAACATCATAAGGTTCCCAAAACAATGTTGGCCATTGTAGAAACACTTGATTACCTGCCAGAACTAAAAGGTAAGACCCTATTGATAAAGACACCACAGGCTGCAGTCACAGGACATTTAATTACCAAGATGGAACTAAAAGGAAACTAGCTCCCTCCTGGATAGTCCTCATAGTGCTGAAAAGCCCTATGAGAGCTGTTGGAAGAAAATGGTTTGAATATGCTCTTAAAGTTCTGAATACTTGCAGACTACTAATTTGATCAGCCAGACACACATGTGCAATAGTGGCACACAGCCTATCTGGGTAACCAACTATTCTATGATTGAACATGAGGCCTGCTCAGTAGAAGAGAACTCATACCTGGTACTGGAAACCAAGTCAGATTTCCACAGTCAGGAAACTCATACTTCAGACAGAAGCCCTCACTGCTCTCTAGAGAAGAAGAGTGGGTTTGCATACCAAAAAAAACTCTCAAACAACTTTACATACCTCCTTTAACCCAAACTGTTCTCAATCTTGGTTGGTGGATTTGCTTTATTTTACAGATGACAGAGAAATTGGAGGAGAGTCAAGATCCATCAATAAGACAAAAAAATAAAGCTAGGCATGGTGGTGTACGCCTTTAATCCCAGCACTCAGGATGCAAAGGTAGGAGGATTACCATGAATTTGAAGCCACCCTGAGACTACATAGCGAATTCCAGGTCAGCCTGGACCAGAGTGAGATCCTACTTTGAAAAACAAACAAAAAAAAGACAAGAAGATAAACAACTGTTCACCACGAGACTTGCCAGCTCTCCCACATCTGCCAGGGCCCAGGAGAACTTGCAGTGGAAGCAGCGACATGAACACTGCTCTTACTGCTCACCTGACAACCAGCTCCAGGGTGATGGTGGCAGACATGGTGAACAAGCAAAATCTGTCAAAGCAGAAAACCAGAAGCTATGAAGAACTCAACATTAAATCAGACTGCCAAGGAACATTGCAGAAGGGGCAGAAAGACTGTAAGAGTCACAGAGTGGGTGGAAATACCCTGAGGCATGGTCCCCTCACTATCCCTTTGGGACTGACTGAGGCCTTCTTGACCCCACAGTAAATCCTATAACCCCACAGAAAAGGGCCCCAGAGAAAAGAAAATAGGGAAGAGGGAATAAGAGAGTATAATCTGTTTAAAAAAATAAAGAAAGAATTACAAAATCCAGAACAGCTAACAGAAATTAAAACAACAACTTCATTAATAAAACTGTCAAATAGTGGTTATAAAACCTTTAAAGTGACAATTATATTAAAAAAAAATAAGGGCTGGAGATGGCTTGGCGGTTAAGGCACCTGCCTACAAAGCCTAAGAATGCTTGTCCCACATATAGCCATACACAAAAGTGATGCAAGCACACAATGTCACATATGTGGACAAGGGGGCACATGCATCTAGAATTCATTCACAGCAGCTGAAAAGACCCTGGCATGCCCATTCTCTCTCTCTACCTCTTCTCTCTCTCTCTCTCTCTCTCAAAAATAAATAAATAAAATAAAATTATTAGGAAGGACATAGCCAAAAAAGACCAAGTAAACTTGCTAAAAATAACATTCATGGGGCTGGAAAGATGGCTCAGCAGTTAAAGGTGATTGCTTGCAAAGCATGATGTCCTGGGTTCAATTCCTCAATACCCAAATAAAGCCAGATGCACAAAGTGGCACATACAACTAGAGTTTGTTTGTAGTGGCAAGAGGCCCTGCCTCTCTCTCTCTCTCTCTCTCTCTCTCTCTCTTCTCTATCTCTCTCTCCTTCCCTCCATCCTTCCCTCCCTCCCTCTGCAAATAAATAAAGAAAAAAATCTTAAAAAGTAAAGTAAAATAACATTCATGAGGATTTAAACTACCATTGCTGAAATTAAAAGCTCAATAGATGAGCTCAATAGTACTTGAGGCTAGCAGAAACATCTATCTGAAGATAGGATAAGGTCAACGTGGTGAGATGATGAAGACTATGGAGGCTGTTCTGAGATGCATTATGTAGAATGAAAACACCTAGCTAATATCGTTACAGAATTCCCAAGAAGGAAGGAGATCAAAGCAAAATCCAAAAGTAACCACAGATTGAAATGTGCTAAAACTATTGAAAGACAATAATTCAAAGCTTGAGAAAGTACAAAGAGTTCCAAAGAGGAAAATGAAAAACAAAATGCCCCTGGTGTTACAATGAAATTGCAAAAGGCCAAAGCAAAAGGCCAGAGATGAGTTACCTATAAATAATGACACTTAGAAGGCAACAATCTACAGCAGAAATCAGTAGAAAATGATGATAATCTTGAGTGTCACATAGAAGTAAATTACAACTCAAGAATGAGTATTCAGTAAAGACACTTTAAGACATTTGCCTCCAATAGACCCTCTACAAAGGAAATTTCTAAAGAGCACTGAAATCTAAAAAGGGACTAAAATAAAAATAGTTCATGACGAGCAAAAATCTAGTGAGTTGTGGCTTGACGTACTAACCTTAGAAAGTACTAAAACGATGACTAATGACCAAAGAGTGGATAGAATAGTCAGGGTTACAATGTTCTAAGTAAAAACTGGAAAGAAAGTGTAGATATTACTTCATTTAGGTTTTATTAATAAAAAGCACATGTTAAAAATAAGAATCATTGATGAACTGGTAGAAATAATGTATATTTTCTAAAACATGAAAGCAGAAGAAATGAATAAATTTTAAAACTCTAATAGAGTCAGGA
The DNA here is from genome assembly GCA_036365145.1 of Orientallactaga sibirica. Taxonomy (NCBI): domain Eukaryota; kingdom Metazoa; phylum Chordata; class Mammalia; order Rodentia; family Dipodidae; genus Orientallactaga; species Orientallactaga sibirica. The sequence goes on along the minus strand of JAEOAD010000022.1, from coordinate 29,260,227 downwards.
CAGGAAAAAAGAAGTCTATAAAAAGGGGAGCTACTCACCAGGACCCCAGCTGAAACCATAGAACAACACAGGGGAAGGGCAAGAATACAGCGTTCATGGCGATCACGACACCAGAAAAAGGCTGAAGGAGATAAACACAGAGAACATCCAACTCCAAACTAAGCCAGATATCCAGAGACACAGAGGCTCCCAAAACCTCATCACTGAAGCAGAACTAAAATGACCCCAATGTGGCTCAGGGAAACTCGCGGAAGAGGGGGCAGAAAGATTGTTAATCACAAGTTGGGGCATTATGCACAGAGGCTGGGGCCTACCCCCCAGAACTCTTGACTAACCTCACAAGGCATGACCCACATTCCCCATTGATGAGGGTCCTTTGAAAGAGGGAGGGCAGGGAGGAGGACAATGGAACCAATACTATGAATGTAAAATCAGAATAATATAAATAAAAAATATATACTAAATAAAAAAATAAAAATAAAAAGATAAAAAGGGGAGCTAAAGAGATGGTTCAGTGTAAAATGCTTTCCACACAAGCATAGGACCTGAGTTTGGATCCCCAGTGGCCACATAAAATGCCAGGTAGGGTGGAGTATGTGTGTAATCACAGATCTGGGGAGGCAGAGGCAGGAAGTATCAGTGAACTCCAGGTTCAGCAGGAGACCTTGTCTTCAAGAATAAGGTGGAGAACTGTCACATTCAGCTGCAGTTGCTAGAATGAATTTCCAGTCCAGGCACAGTAATGGAAGAAGAGATTTATTGAATACTGCAAATAGAAGAGAAGTTCCATAATAGCAGAAGAAGCTGGACCACTTTCACAAGTCCATGCAGAGAGAAATACCACCACCATCACCATAAGCAAGCATACTCCAGGAACCAGAGGCAGAACTCTGGCACTTTGCGTATCTTTGTTTGTTTGTTTGTTTGTTTGTTTGTTTGTTTTTATTTGACAGAAGGAGAGAGACAATGGGCATTCCAGGGCCTCTAGCCACTGCAAACAAACTCCAGATGCATGCACCACCTTGTGCATCTGGCTAACGTGGGTCCTGGGGAATCGAACCTGGGTCCTTTGGCTTTGCAGGCAACTGCCTTAATTGCTAAACCATCCCTCCAGCCCACTTTGTGTATCTTTAGCTGGAATTTAAATCTGACCCCAAACACACCTTAGGGCTGAACCCTAAGTTCTGCCCACAGTGACACCTCCTCCAGCCAGGCAATTGGAGATCTAAATTACAAGCTTTAATAAAACTCCTGAATCTGTTGGGGGACATACATTCAAACCATTGCATTCCAGCCCTGGCCCCCAATTGATTCATAATCCTTGCACATTGTAAAATATTTTTAGTCCAACTTCAAAGGTTCCATAGTCGTTACATGTATGGCACAATACAGGCCTGGTCCTAGCCAGACCGCATGGCAGAAGACAACAGGAAGTGGCTTCTGTAAAAATGGCGTTTTGCGCAGGCTTGATGTGACAACAGTTACAGCCCCTTGCTCGCGAGAAGCCTACTACGAGATGTCCTGTCCACAGACAGGCTGTCATTGGTCACCAAAAGGGGACCGCCCCATACAAGAATTAACAGCCCCTTAAAACCTATGTGCATTGTGCTAAATAAACGAGTTTGTGGATTCTCGCGTCCGCTTTCACCCAACTCCCGGAGTCTGTGTCGTGACTCCGCGCTGCTCACCCCAATTCGGCAGAGACCCTGTCGTCCCTCCTGAGCTGGCCTTGGGGGGGACCCCAACAGTTACAACTTTATTTGTCCCCCTTTTTCTTTTCAAGGAAGAGTCTCACTTTAGCCCAGGCTGACCTGGAATTCACTCTGTAGTCTCAGGCTGGCCTCAAACTCACAGTGATCCTCCTGCCTCTGCCTCCCAAGTGCTGTTTACCAACATTAATATTGTTCCAAAGTCCCAACTCTCATCTGAGATTTAAGACTGTCTCTTAACTGTGAGTCCTGTAAAATCAAAACAAGTTATATACTTTCAACATATAAAGGCACAGAGTAAACATTTCCAACTGCTATAAAGCAAACATAGAGAGACTGGACCAATGCAAACTCAGTAACCATCAAGCAAACATCAAACATCTGAAGTTCAAGTCCAATATCATAACCAGTGATCAGTGAGGAGTCTCTGGATTTTCTAATTCCACCCCTCCAGCTGGGATGAATAGCCAGGGAAAACTACCATCCCTAGGCAACAGTGCTCCATGGTAGCCCTTGCACAGTCCCGGTATATCTAAACATCCTTGGGTCTCCACTGCCAACCACAGTGCATCTTCCAATGGCTTTGCCAGCCTATCAGGGTCATTGTGCCCTGCTTCATGCTATGTCTCAGCAATGGCACCTAGAACCATGTGCACTTCATGACCCATTCCATGCATTTTCATGCTTCTGAAATTAATACCAGATGTGCAGGATACAACCATATTCTTAATTCAGGGACAAAATAAATTTTGACTTTGAAGAGAAAGTTTCTTCCTTTCAGTCAACTCTTACAAGAGAGTTTGCATTTCTATCATTTAGTCTTCCCTCAGACATCCTTTCCAATGTTTCAGTGTAAAGTATTTGGGCCATCTTCTTTAAGATTGCTAATATGATTGACAATAGAAGCTCCAGTAACCAAAAACCATGGGGACCCATGTTTGATTCTCCAGATCCCACGTAAGCCAGAGACACAAAAGTGAGGCAAGCACAAGCACACATGCCCACTAGGTGGTGCAAGCATCTGGAGTTCAATTGAGGTGGCTGAGGCCCTGGCATGACAATTCCCTCTCTCAATTCCCCCCCCCCCAAATCAACTTTTTTTATTTAAAAATTTAAAAAACCCTGAGTCTATTGGAGGATATCCATTGAAACCACCACAAGAGCCACAACCTTGCAGTGCCTAACACTACCTTCACAAGACCCTCAGAATAGGAAGAAAAGATGATGACATCAAAATTAAAGAAATACTAATGGAGAGAGTGAGGGGATATGATGGGAGTGTGAATTTGTGAAGGGGAAGTGGGGGAGGGGAGGGAATTAGTATGGTTTATGGTCTTTACGTAGAAGCTGTCAATAAAAAAAAAAAGGCACCTGGGCATGGTGGCACATGCCTTTAATCCCAACACTTGGGAGGCAGAGGTAGCAGGATTGCTGTGAGCTCAAGGCCACCCTGAGACTACCTAGTGAGTTCCAGGTCAGCCTGGGCTAGAGTGAGACCCTACCTCGAAAAACCAAAAAAAAAAAAAAAAAGAAAAGAAAAGAAAAACAAAATAAATGACAATAAATTCTGGAGAGGATGTGGCAAAAGAGGAACCCTTGTACACTGTTGGTGGTAATGCAATCTGGTACAACCATTGTGGAAATCAGTGTGGAGGTTCCTGAGACAGCTAAAAATAGATCTACCATATGACCCAGCTACAGCACTCCTAGGCATATGTCCTAAGGACTCTTGTCACTACCTTAGAGATACTTGTATGCCCATGCTTATTACTGTTCTATCCACAATAGCTAGGAAATGGAACCACCCTAGATGTCCCTCAACTGATGAATGATAATGAAGATTTGGTACAGCTATACAATGGAGTTTTATTCAGTGGTAAACAAAATGAAAATATGAAATTTGCAGGGAACTGGATGGATCTGGAAAGAATTATACTTAGCGAGGTAACCCAGACCCAGAAAGTCAAACATCTCCTATATGTGGATTCTAGCTGCCAATGTTTGGACTTCTAAGAGAGTTGGAATAAAACTCAGTAGCAGAGGGGCTGGAGAGATTGCTTAGTGGTTAAAGCACTTGCCTATAAAGCCAAAGGATCCTGGTTCGACTCCCCAGGACCCATGTTAGACAGATGCACAAGGGAGCACATACATCTGGAGTTCATTTGCAGTGGCTGGAGGCCCTGGCATGGCCATTCTCTCTCTCTACCCGCCTAGTTCTGTTTCTCTCAAATAAATAAATAAAAAGTAAAAAGTATCAAAAAAAAAAAAAAAAACCTCAGTAGCAGAGGCCAGTAAGCTGGAAAGGGTATATAAAGGAAATAGGAAGGGAAGGAGGGGGGACTTAAGAGGATGGTGTTGTGTGTATGTGGGTGTGTAGAAGAACAGATTACTGGGGGTGGAAAGGCCTAAGTGAGGTCAGGGGAAGAGACTAAGCAAAGGAAAGGTGCAAGGAGGGCTAATCAAAATCTAAGAGGGTATAAATAAGTCATATGGAAACCTACTTTTTTGGACAACGGCACACCCAGAAGCCATAGATCATAAGTAGAAAATTTTCAGCACCAGGGATGGGATACCTTCCAGTGAGTTGTTGCCCCCAAACATTACAGGCCATTGTTGAGGCTCTTGTTTTCCTACCAGGAATAGATCATAAGACCCTATTGCTGAAGATTCCACATGCTTGGGCTGCAAGGGCACTGAGAAATCCTGCTGGATCTGAGCTGAAAACTTCCTCCATGTGGACCAGCTGACAGAAAGCTGGAAAAAGCTATGCTGCATGCACTTCAATGGAAGAGAAAAAAAAAATCACCAGTGGTGATACTCAACAATAGACATTTGCAAGCTTTAAATTTGGCCAGCTAGGCCAAATGAGCCAGTGGGTATAATAGTGGCATATCTGTTATGGGGAAAACCAACCGCTCTCTAATTGGACTGGAGGCCCACTCCATGGGAGGGAATACATGCCTGATACTGAAAACCTATGACAGAGGAAGTCATGAGCCCTAGGTGTGTAATGTCTGCTGGCGTCTGGCTAAATATATAAACTATGCTCACCAAACTTCCCACTTTTCTTAATATTCATACCCATATATTAATGCTCCTCTCACTTTTGGTTGGAGAAGCTTCTCTTGTCAGATTCTGGTGACCTTGGGATGACTCAGAAGGTACCATGGTGCTGAGAAGAAGGGACAGAGGAATGCTCAGCACTGAAATATCTCTATCATACCTTTCCAAGGCTCAAGGTCCATTGCAGAAGAGGAAAGAACGTAAGAGCCAAAGGAAGGGTAGGACTCCTTACAATGTGCTCATCCAGACACAAAATGGTCTGGATATCCATGACCTTGCAGTGCCTGACACTACCTACACAAGACCATCATAACAGGAGGAAAAGATGATGACATCAAAATAAAAGAGGGGGGTATTATGGAAGGTGGAGTTGCAAAGGGGAAAATGGGAGAGGGAATTACCATGGTATATTGTCTATAATTATGGAAACTGTCAATAAAAAAAAGAAGAAGAATGGAGGAGAAGCTGTATCCGAGAGAGATGACCAGAAAGAGTTACTATCCACTGTGTGGAAGAACTTCATGAGAACCAAATCTGTTTTCTGGCCAAACCAGCACTCTGGATTTATTTGTTAGATTGGCTGGATAATAATGCATTTCATGTGGAAATTCTTGCTTATAAACATAATAAAAAAACAAACAGACATAAAACCAGATACAACTGGTCTTGTGGGGGGAATCAAGTCACAGTATAAATGTTTAAAATTAGACAAGAGTCATATATCACATAATAATGTGACTCTGGACACCCACAAATACCAATTGCATTTCCTCCTCAGCAACTGCACAGCATTAAGTACACAAGTGGGGGCTCACCAATAAGGACTAAGCTCTACAGCAAAAGTCAGTCAAACTGAAGAAGAGGGTCCCTCAATTCAAGATACCTACACTTCTTGAGGATTGTAGAATAAGGGGAAAGAAAAAAGAAGATTCCTGTGAAAAGCTGATTTTCTTCCCATTAAATCAACAACTTCCCTCTGGTCTATCTATCTACATCCAGTGACTGAATGGGTGAGCCCATTAGTGAGTTAAACAACCAGGAGAGCATTTCTTAAAGTTGGAGAAAGGGAAAGGATTCCTTTGCTTAATGTAATATGAACTGTAATAAAACATTAAAAGGTTACTGTGGTCAGGCATGGTGGCGCATCCCAGTACTCAGGAGGCAGAGGTAGAGTTAAAGGCTGCCCTGAGACTAGATAGTGAATTTCAGGTCAGCCTAGGCTAGAGTGAAACCCTACCTCGGAAAACCAAAAAAAAAAAAAAAAGTTACTTTGGGCCCATTACACATTAGGTGCCTATGTCACAATGGTCAGGTAGGCTTGCTCCTCTGCCAGGAGTGACAGTGGGAGGATCTGGGTCCCTGCCGCTTCTTAGAGGTATTAGAGCTGAACAAAGAAGGCACCTGCCACAGGTGTTGGTAATGAATCAAGGAGGGTGTTAGGGCCCAACCAAGTGAAGAGACTGTCCCCTTAGGAGGCTGCACAGTTCAGTTGTCCAAGTGAAAATGGAAGGAGGCAAGTCCACCCAAGGTGTTGGTCATGGCATAGAATATGGGAGCCAAACTTCCTGCAGATCAGCATGGGGTGAAAGCTTATATAAACAGAAAAGTGATCTAATCAAAGAAAGGGGACCCAGGACACCCAGAAAGTTGATCAAGCAGGGTGCAATACTGGGGTTAGCTTAGTTGGGTGAGGAGTGAATAAGGATGTGCTGAGAGGCTAGCCTCTGTTGTACGTCAGAAAGAGAGAGGAGTAAAAGTGAATTGTCATAGGAAAGTAAACAGGCAGTATAGATCAATTAAATAAAAGTATTAGGAAATTGAAAAGCAATTAGGCAAATAGGAGCAGGAGACTTATACAAGTATGAAAACATACAAGAAAGGACTTTGGAAAGGACTGGAATGGGGTGTTGGTGCAAAGCTGTGATTTTTAACATACACAGAATTGCTTCTGATCAAAGAATTCACTTCATAGCCAAGAAATGTGTCAATGGCCACAGGTTCAGAAAATTCACTGGTCTATGTTCTCCAGAACAGCAGAATGGGATTGTGAAGCCCCTGTTCTAATGTCAACATAAGTGATAATACTTTATAGGGCTGGCACAGTGTTCTCCAAAAGACTTTATGTGCTCTGAGCCAGCATCTAATACTGTAGTTCAGTGTGTTTCTCCCATAGTCAGGGTCCAGGAATCAGGGAGTTGTAACCCACTAGCAAAAATCTTGCTTCCTATTCCTCTAACCTTACTCAGTTGGCTTATTATATAAGGAATACTTCTATAAATATTGCCTATAGGTCTTCATTCCAAAACAAGAATTAGTTCCAGCTGGGTGTGGTGGCACACACCTTTAATCCCAGCACTTGGTAGGCAGGGGTAGGAGGATCGCCATGAGTTCATGGCCACCCTGAGACTACATAGTGCTATCCAGGTCAGCCTGAGCTGAGAGACCCTACCTTGAAAAACCAAAACCAAAAAAAAAGAAGAAGAAGAAGAAGAAGAAGAAGAATTAGTTCCAGCAGGATGTAAAATGATGATTTACTGAACTTGATAACTTACTACCACCTGTCCACTCTAAGTCTCAGAATCAATGGGCAAAGAAGGGAACTCCCTTTTTTCAGTGCTGCGGTAACTGGTCGCGCCTATCAAGGAGAAAGTGGACTGTCATGCACTGATGACGGTAGGGAAAAGTATACCTGCAATACAGGAGACACTTTGGGACATCTCCAGTGTTACCATGTTGTGCAATGGCAATATAAAGGAAAGCTACCAAACCCAATGTAAGTACAACTCCAAATGGCCCAGACCCTTCAGGAGTTATTAAGGTTTCAATCACTGTACTGTGTTAGGAGCCTTGACCACCTGAGGTGCTTAGTGAAGACAGTGGGACTGCAAAATGGGTCACAGATGAAAGCTGTTGAACATACCAGCTACAACTGCATGATCAGAGACTCCTCCTTATTTTGTGTGTGAGACTTTCCATCACTGTGACAAATGCACAAGGCAAACAACTTGACGTGGAGGATTTAGCATGGCTCACAGTTTCAGAGGTTCCAGTCCATCCACTGCTGTTGGTCTGTGGTGAGGCAGAAGCAATGGTGGAGCAAGGTTTCTCACCTTATGGTGACCAGAAAGCGGAGAGAGACAAAGAGGGACAGAGAGGCCCAGGACAAGATGTAGCACTGGCCCCATGTCTGGAAGTTTCTATTATGGCACAATACAGGCCTGGTCCTAGCCAGACCGCATGGCAAAAGACAACAGGAAGTGGCTTCTGTAAAAATGGCGTTTTGCGCAGGCGTGATGTGACAACAGTTACAGCCCCATGCTCGCGAGAAGCCTACTACGAGATGTTCTGTCCAGAGACAAGCTGTCATTGGTCACCAAAAGGGGACCACCCCATGCAAGGATTAACAGCCCCTTAAAACCCATGTGCACTTCCTGAATAAACGAGTTTGTGGATTCTCGCTCTGCTTTCACCCAACTCCCGGAGTCTGTGTCGTGACTCCGCGCTGCTCACCCCAATTCGGCAGAGACCCTATCATCCCTCCTGAGCTGGCCTTGGGGGGGACCCCAACATTCTATCACCTCCCAATAATGCCATAACATTATGAATTTATCAGCAGCTTGTTATACTCATTAGGTCAGAGCCCTTCTGATCCAATCAACTCTCAGGTGACTGGATCAGCTTTTAACATGTGAGTCTTTTGGGGATACTTCACATCTAACTATAACATTATGTTATGAACATACATAAAATTGTCTATAGCAGTGTCCTTCTTTTCCTCCTTCTGTTTCCTTATATTGTGTAACATAAGATATACTGACTTTATGCCATTAATTCTATATGATAGCAAACAGCAAACATATTCAAGTATTTTCTCTACTATTCCAGAAAGAAGTTGCTACATTTCTAGTTATACACAGGATAGTCATATCATTTTAGGTAGAATTATGACTTTGTTGTCATTAGAGATTAAGTATGGTTTAAGAAGAGGTTTATGGAGGCCAAGCTGTCTAAGTGTATAACTGCTAATGTATAGATGTATAACTGCTAATCTATGTGTCGATTTGAGTGGGTCATGAGGCCTACACAGTCACTTAAACATCATTGCTGAGTATGCCTGTGTGGGTGTTTCTAGATGAAATTACTATGTGAATCAGTAAATTGGGTAAACAAGATTTCCCTTCAGAATGTGTGTGGATCTCATCTAACCCACTGTAAGACTGAAGAAAAAAGACTGAATTAAGAAAGAATTGCAGGCCGGGTGTGGTGGTGCATGTCTTTAATCCCAGCACTTGGCAGGCAGAGGTAGGAGGATTGCCATGAGTTCGAGGCCACCCGGAGTCTATATAGTGAATTCCAGGTCAGCCCAGACTACAGTAAGACCCTACCTTGAAAACAACCAAAAGAAAAAAAAAAAAGAATTGCAGGGTTGGAGAGATGGATCAGCAGTTAAGACACTTGCTTGCAAAGCCTAATGGCCCAGGCTCAATTCCCCATGTAAAGCCAGATGCATAAAGTGGCCCACACATGTGAAGTTAGCTTGCAGTGGTGATAAGCCTGGTGTGTGCATTCTCACTCTCTCTCACTCTCTCTCTCTCTTTCTCCTTGCAAATAAATAAATAATACTAAAAAAGAATTAGAATTGCTCTCTCTTTCTCTCATCTCTGACTTAAAGTTGGGACATGAGTCTTCTGCCTTTGGGCTTGTATTTGAGCTAGAATTTTACACTGTAGGCTTTGTTCTCTTGGTTCTAGGGCCTGTTGACTCTATGTGGGTCCCAATTCCGTAACTGAAAGATCTTGTGTTTCTTAGCCTCATAAATAATGAGTCAGTTTCTTACAGTATACAGACATGCATACACCATTGTTTTTTGTCACTTTGACAAAATACCTGAGAATTTAGGAGAGATTTACCTTAGCTCATTGTTACAGTCTGTGGTCACTTGGTTCTGTTGTCTCTGGGCTTTTGCTGATGCAGGACATCATGGAAGGGTGTTTTAGAGAAAGCTGCTCACTTTGCAAAGGGCCAGAAAGGAGAGGGAGGAGGGGAAAAGGGAAAATAAAATGTACCCTTGAAAGGTACGCCCCTGATAACCTACTTCCACCCACTAGGTTGCAACTCTGTGTCAGTACTGCATGCTAACCGATGGCACCACTGGAGCTCCTAGGTTGCAACTCTGTGTAGTCCATTAAGTTCCACTGATGAAGTTAGAGCCCTGAGGATCTAATCACCTTTCAAGGCTTCATTCTAAAACTGTATATACTGGGAACCAAGTCTCCAATAAACACATCTTTGAGAGATATCTCATATGCAAAATGCAATATTCTGTTTCTCTGAAGAACCCAAATGGACACAATATATAGCACAGATAACCAGGAATGGGGAATCAGGAAGACCCAGGATGAGTAATGTGACTTATTATAGTTAGGAGAATAATTTCCAAAAAAATCAGGGGGCATCCCAGGGTACACAATTAATGTCTTTCTAGGGATAAAGGCAAATCCTAAAGAAAAAGTTCCTGAAATGGGTGTTGTTTGTTAAGTATGATTAATGTGTATATATACTATTAATTTGTCATTTCCTTGATGCTTCATAACAAACTTTTATGGTGTTTTGGCCAGAATTTCCCAAACTTACTTGGCCATGTTATTATTTTTTACTACAATTTTTAAAAAATTTTAAGGAATATTTTCTGGAGATATTGGTCTCTAGACTCCAAAGTTTGAATGATGAGTTATGATCACTATGGGTCAAACCTCTATGGAATGTATACTCAAAACAATATTTTTTATTTTAGGTATGTGTATGCATGTGCACATGTGTATGCATGAGTGGAGGCTAAAGGACAGCCCTGTATGTCATCTTCAGGAATGCTCTTCACCTCCTCTGAGACAGGGTCTGTCACTGGCCTGGAGTTCATCAGTTAGGCTACACTAGCTGGTCCATAAGCCCCAGGGAGCCTCTTTCTCCACTTCCCCAGTGCTGGGAAGACACACATGGGCCACCATGCCTGGCATCTTCACATGGGTTCTAGGGCTCAAACTCAAGTCCTCCTGCCAGGCACCATCTGAGCTCTCCCCCCACCCCCTCAAAGGAATATTTTGAGGTTTGATGGCACTTGGGAGACAACACTGCTATAGACTGGGTGTTTATACTGCCTGGAAATACAGAGGTTGAAATCCATGTGATGAACTCAGAAGTGATACTCTTGGTAGACAATATGTCATGAAATCAGAGCTCTCAATAATGGGATCAGGCTTTTATAAGTGAGGAGTCCCGTGATCTTCCTTACCCCTTCTGTCCTGTGAGCATACATAGGAATATGGTTGAATGAGGACAAGGAAGGGGCCTCACTAACACTGGGTCCACTAACACCTTGACCTTGGATTTTGGAGCCTCCAGAATAGTGAGAAATAAAGTTCTGTTACCTCTAAACCACCCAGCCTATGATATTCTGCTACATCAGGCCAAATGGACTAAGACAGTGGGATGCTTTTAGGATATAGACAAAACATGTCTTTGAGATAAGCCTAATTTGGAAGAAAAAAACAGACAAATGTAGAGTGGTGACTCAGGCATTGCTAATTAATTACATTCATTTCTCCTTGCTATGACAAAAGATCTGAAAAAAAGCAACTGAAGAAGGAAGGCTTTATTTCAGTGCACAGTGGTGAGGAGAGCTTGGCAGTAGAGCATGAGGCAGCTGGTCACAGATTCTGACATTAGGAAGCAGAGAGAGATGAATGCTGGCGCTTAGCTATCTTTCTCCTTTATGCAGTCCAGGACCCCCAGCCTATGCAATGGTGCTACCTACATGACCAGCGGGTTTACCACCTTATTCAACCCAATGAAGAAAATATCATAGACATGCCCAGATCATTGTTTTCATGGTGATTCTAACTCCTGTCAGGTTGACAACCAGGATTAACCCTCACGGGAACTAACTAATGCTTGGTTTTTCCTCTTAATGTCATATGCCTGAGAAGATGCTCACATTAGTTACAGTATTAGAATACCATTATGCTTCAGTAACATGGTATTAAAAGAATAACCTTTTACAGAAAGTCCTAGATTGGGTGAGCAAAGCAAAACAATTGCTAAGAATAGTCCAGGTGTTATATCAATATTTAAAACTTTAAAAGATTAATCTCAAAAAAGAATGCCCATTTAACCATAGGGCAAATTATTTAATTATTAAGTGCTTTATTCTTAGAAGTTTTATTTCTAATGAGATGTTAAATTCCCCTCTGTTGGGAGTCAAAGTGTTGCTATATTTTTTGACATCGAACGTTGTGTAAAAAGGAACAGTTAGTTTAAACATGGAACAGGAAACTTTTGACCGCATAATTGTCAAAGTTCCATTTTAATTTTGAGTGAAACTAATGACTTCCTTAAACAACTGAAGTTTACATTTGAACAAATTTGCCTTCAAATAAATGAATGTTTGTAAAATTTTGACACAAATATATCCTAGGAAAATTTGTCATGAAAGGTGATAAAATCACTATTTACTTTCAAATAGGTTCTGATGGAAAAGATCCAATCCAAACATGATGACATTGAGAAAACAGCTGGGACAGCATTTTATAATGAGGACTGATTTCATGCTTAAAGCTATGTTATAAACTATTAGACATATTCTTTTCTAGGCAGTATTACAATCAAGCAAAAACAATCTACCATTCTAGAACAGAGTACTGTTACTGTGGACTGTATAGGGACATAAATCCTAAGGGTACAAAATGAGAGGGGCTGGAGAGATGGTTCATCAGTCAAAGGCACTTGCTCGCAAATCCTGCTGGTTTGGGGTTTGATTCTCCAATATCCACGTAAAGCCGAACACACAAAGTAATGCATGTATCTGGAATTTTTCTGCAGTGGCCAGAGACCCTGGTGCACCCCTCCTCTTCTCTCTCTCTCTCTGTCCCTCTCTCTCTCTCTCTATCTATCTAAATATTTAATAAGAGTACAAAACTAGAAGTATGAATCCTAGTTCTGTGTAACTGTGGAGTCTAGACTGATGTGCCATTCCTCCTCAAAACATAAGCTTCAATTGAGTAATATTGGCAAGTGGGACTTTTGGAGGTAATTAGGTTTAGACAAGGCCTTGAGGGACCCAATAATGGGATTGGTGTCTGTGAGAACAGGAACAGTCTCCAGAGCTTCCTTTAGTAGAAAGGAAAGGAAGCCATCAACAAGCCAGGAAAGCAGGACCTCACTGAGAGCAGAACCTGTGGACGGACACCATCTCTAGGGCTCTGTGAAACAGATGTTTGCTGTTTAAGCCTCCCAGTGGATGATGCTTGGTATGGTTGCCTGAGATAACTAGGACACTATAATCACTCTGTATTCTCAGGGTGGCCTCGAACTCATGGCGATCCTCCTACCTCTGCCTCCCAAGTGCTAGGATTAAAGGTGTGCACCACCACACCCGGCTTATAGCCCTCATTCTTTCTGACATATAACTAGATCAGTCCACATCCCACATGTCAATTCACACCTCACCCCACAAGCTCTACCATCATCCTCCATTGACGACCTGACTTACCCTGTTTCTAGAGTTGTCACTCTTTGATTATGCCATTTTTACATGCCAGACCAGCCTTCTCTGGCCGTTTGGCTGCCACATTCCATATCCATGCCCACCATCTTGGGTGGACCTACAACCTCCTATGGGGACAGTCTCCTCACTTTGTTTGGGCCCTGGCACCCTCCTTGGTCACTACCCACATCTGTGCTAGGAACCTTCTTTGTTCAAGTCTGTCTACGAGCTCTAAGATGGGCTGGGACCCAGGTCCTCCCACTGTCATTCTTTTGTTCCTGGAAGAACACCAGGCCTACTGAAGATTGTGATGTAGGCAACAAATGTGTAATGAGACCAAACTGACCTTTTCATGTTTGTCACCTGTTATATTCCATCAAAAAAGGGGATCTTAAGCTGGGCGTGGTGGCACACGCCTTTAATCCCAGCACTTGGGAGGCAGAGGTAAGTGGATCACTGTGAGACTACAGAGTGAATTCCAGGTCAGCCTGAGCTAGAGTGAGACCCGACCTCGAAAAACTAAAAAAAAAAAAAAAAAAAAAGAAAGGGGGATCTTTTCCATCTCTCCAACTTTAAGAAATGGTCTCCTGGTTAATGACTCACTAGTGGGCCCACTCACTTTTCAGTCACTGGATAAGAGGAACCAGAGGGAAATTATTGATTTGGCAAAAGGAAAATTATCCTGTCATTAGAATGTGTTTATCATTTCTTCTTTCTCATTCTACAGGCCTTAAGAAATCTAGACATCTTGAATTGGTAGCGGCCCTTTCTTCAGTCTGGCTGAGTGAGAGTGCTTAGTCCTGGTAGAAAGACCTGGCAGCAGACATAAAAAGCTTCTGGAACTACCTGCTGTGCAGTCACCAAGGAGCCACTGCTATTGTCACTTGCTGGTGCCCACATCCCCTACTTCTTATAATGCTGTGATGCACACACTGTGTCTAATTTAGGAAAAGTATACTATATCCAAACTCTTTAAGGATGCTGGGGTACCCCTAACAAATTTACCTCTCAGAAATAGGGAAAGATATGTCTTCAGAATGTTCTTCCTGTAGGGGAAACCAGTGTAAATGTCCAATCTAACACTCTGTGGTGGTTTGAAACAAATGTCCCCAATAAACTCATGTGTTTTCAATGCCTGGTTCCCAGATGATGACAAGATCATTGTATACTGACAGCTCACATACCACATTGCTGTGGGTTATCCTCCTCAGGATTTCCACAAAGCAAGAAACTCCCCCATTCTGGTCACAATCTCACATGCTGACCCCTGAGCTACAGTCAGATTTGCTATGCAGGCCACAGCTACCTGGGACATAGCCTCCCCCATACGCTACCTAGACTCTGCCCCACTCTGGTGGCCCTGCTCCTGACTGGGTATTCCACCAGCATACAAACTATTCCCATATTACCCACTAGGTCTTGCATGAAGGTTGAACATATAGACAGATAAGTAACAAAAACAGAAAACCCAGAAAAGGATTTCATACCTCAGGGGCAGCAGGGGGGAGTAGATAGGATGTTATCATCATTTTCAATGTGGGTGAGTACAGAAGTATCATGTTCATCAGATAATTGGATTTTGCAAGGCTAGAAAACATGCCTAACTCTCTGAATATTGGAGTCAGAACCAAAATAAACAACTTGAACTGAAATTGTTGTGGTTAGGTTAAGAATAGCAATGGCCCACAGTAGAATTGCTGGACAGCAGTTTATATCAAAATTTCAGCATTTTGGTTCATCATTGGCAATATCATATACCTAGAGGAGGGACAAGACTACAGCAAACAGATTTCACCAGTAAACTGCAGTGAATCAAACCTCTGCTTCCTTAGCATGACATGGCTCCAATACCAAACATACCTAATCATGAGAGGGTGACACATGCTGAGCCTGCCTAAGTGATGTCTAGAACATGGGAGGCATTCAGCACAATAGTTCCACAGTCCATCTCCCAGCATCTGGCACAATACCCATTACCAATATGATTACCAGGAAAGATGACAGCATTTGTCAATGGTGGGCAATCTACTGAAACGTTACGCTTGTTTGGCTCTGGTTGTCATACAACAGGAATGCATTAATGGATCTACTAATACCTGAGTCCCTTGATGGCATCTACATGCCTGACAAATGCAGAAGTTGCAACCACCTTAAAAGCTGAAGCAGATCCACAAAAATACCTGGCTTTATGAGAGAGGAATGGGATCAATCATTATAGGCTTGAGTGGATTTCTGAGACACAGGGAAAGAATGAAGGCTGCAGCAGATACCTGTACTACACTCCCATGCAGTCCTAAAAGGTTACAGGCTCGATAATGGGTGCTGTCAGGAAGCAATAGCAACTAACCACGGAGAGATATGTAGATTTGAGAGTTATAAGTAAACAACCGCATGTATTAAAATCACCCAGGACTGAGGATGAGGTGAGAAAAGAATGGAGGAGCGCCAATGGAGCCTGCACAGACACAATCACCAGTCAGTGAGGATACGTCATTGCTGAAGGAATCATAAGGGAAATGGTCTGAGGTCTTTGAACACTCAAAGGAAGTGTCATCACTGAGGCTGAATTTCAAAAAAACATTTCATGTTGAAGGTGTCGTCATGTCAGATCACAGAAAGATCATGGATCACAAAGTGACCACTAGGTTAGTGCTGAGCCTGGCCACAAGCTTAAGGGCAGGTGGATGGGGTGGGGGAGGGTTAATGGAGGACTCTGTGAAGTCTGCTCTCAAGGGAATGAGACTTGCATAGGACACTGCATGAATCACATCACACTTGGAACATTTTTCTAGTTCTAGGCAATATTGAGTATGAAGCTTTGATTGAAGGAAGAGACCTTTGGCTAGGAGAAACAAACCAGCATCCGCATTAGTAATAGAAATAGAAGACTGGGAAGTCTGGGAGGAAGGCCCAGGTCTCCACCCCAGTTCCTGCTCCATCCTCCCCTCACCTGGAGGTAAGGTGAAAGCATTCTGGCCTGTTCTCCATAGCACAGGGAGGATCTGCATGTGCTCTGCTGTGCAGTGACTGAGGGGTGACTCTGTCTGACTCGGGAACAAAAGAATGAAGCACTCATCAGGGTCACTGATGCTAAGCCCTCATCTCCTAGCAGCTCGACCTGATATTTCCATCCCTGGCTGGCTGCTACTCAGTTAGTTCCAAACCAGATGAGGAAGAGGATGCTATATTGCTCTCTGAAACTTTAAGACTATCTGTGGAGAATACTGTCCTGAAAAAGAGTTGGGACATATAACTCTAAAGTTGTCCTATACGGGGAACTTTCTGTGACTTTTTGACTTTTCACCTGCTTTTAAGACTTCCTAACTTAATTTCTCATTGGCATTTCAAATTCAATAATTCCCAAAATTAAACTATCCCCCCCCAAAAAAAAACAACCAACTTGCTTTCTAAATGCTGTTGTATGTCAGAAATATCTCAGGCCTCACATTCATGGAGATTTAAATGATCAAAGTTCATAAATGATGAAGAAGCTAGAAATTTTCCTAATAATAGTTCAAAATCAATACCAACATCATAAAGTGTTAGTTAAAAGCCTCGTTGTACCTACCACAAACTAGTAAAACCATAGAAACAAAAGACAGGGCCAAGGTCAACATCTGGATGCTCAGTCATAAAGCTAAGAAACACATCACCCAACATAGGTGACACAGAAAGTCACCCCAAACTATTGCTGTCAGCTGGGGAGATGGTTAAGCAATTAAAGGCGCTTGCTTGCGAAACCTGGGTTGAATATCCATGTAAAGCCAGATGCACTAACTGGCACATATGTCTGGAGTGCGTTTACAGTAGCAAGAAGCCCTGGCATGCCCATTCTCTCTCTATCTGCCTCCTTCTCTCTCTCTCTCTCTCTCTTTCTCTCTCAAATAAATAAATAAAATGTTTTTTTAAAGATGTCTGAGACCACTGGGGTGATTCACTGGAGCGTTAAAAAGTGACAACAGAGTGTTCAGCACCAAATGAGACCTCTATGACACCCTTCAAAGCTCAGTGACCATTGTGGAAGAGGGGGCAGAAAGAATGTAAGAGCCAAAGGAAAGGGAGGAGGGTACTGGAGAGATGGCTTAGCAGTTAAGGCACTTGCCTGCGAAGCCTAAGGATACAGGTTCAATTCTCCAGCACATGCGTCTGGAGTTCATTTGCAGTGGCTGGAGGCCCTGGTGTGCCCGTTCTCTCTCTTTCTCTCTCTCTCTAATAAATAAATAAAATATATTTTAAAGGAAGGGAAAGAGTGTTTACAATGTTGTCTTCCAGACACATAGTAGCCTTGATATTCACGACCTCATAGTGGCTGAAACTACCTCCACAAGACCTGCCTAATAGGAGGAAAATGAATGATGGCATCAAAATAGAAAAGAGACTCGTTGGAAAAAAGGGATTCAATGGAGTAGGGATTTTGGAGGGGGGGTGAAGAGAGGGTGGTAAGAGGGGATTATGATCATGTGATATTGTTTGTATTTATGTAAGTCGTCAATTTAAAAGCCTTTTTTAAAAAAAGAAACATGGTGAGCTGGACAGATGGCTTAGTGGTTAAAGCATTTCCCTGCTAAGCCTAAGGACCCAGGTTCAATTCCCCACTATCCCCACTACCCATGTAAGCCAGAAGCATAAGGTGGCACATGCATCTGGAGCTTATTTACAGTGTCTGGAGGGCCCATTCTCTCTTTTTCTGCCTCTTTCTCTCTCAAATAAATAAATAAAATAAAGCTGGGCATGGTGGCACATGCCTTTAATCCCAGCACTCAGGAGGCAGAGGTAGGAGGATCACCTTGAGTTCAAGGCCACCCTAAGACTACATAGTGAATTCCAGGTCAGCCTGGGTTAGAGTGAGAACCTACCTCAAAAAAACCAAAAATAAATAAATAAATACAATATTTAAAAAAAGAAACATGTCATGAAGATAGAAAATAATTTCCAGAGAAAAGAACTAGAAAATGTCATGTCATCAAGATTTAAAAAAAAAAAAAAAAAAAAAAAAAGTGTCTCAAGAATGAAACAGAATCAAAGGGGATGAAAAGCATAAGCCACAAGCACTTAGAGGCTATGAATTCAAAGTAGACGGAGTCAGCCTCAAAGCATAGACAGTCCAAGGAAATAAAACAGAAAATAGATGATCATAACAGATCCTAAGAAATGCCTGTGGGACTCTGGGAGTACACAGGAAAGGCAACAAACTTACCAAGACTGAGGGAGAGAACAGAAGATCAAAGATAGCTCTTCTGGAAAAGATGACATCTCATCTGGGTCTGAGCAGGAAGGCCCAAGGAAACAGGAAAGGGCCTTACACAGAGAAGGCAGAGTAGGAAAAGTAATATGGCCAGTGACCAGGCTTTGTGCTTGGGTGATATGGTAGTTTGAATGTAAAATGCACCCCATAAGCAGAAGGGTCTAAATACTTGATCCCCAGCTGGCGGAGCTATTCAGGACAGTTGTGGATGCTGTAGGATGCAGAACTTCGCTGGAGGAAGTGTGTCACAGAAAGTGGACTTTGAGGTGTCACAGCCCAGCTTCTTATGCTGTCCTTCTTGTCCTGTGTTCCACCACGACATCGGCTTCCCGCTCTGACCTGCCATGCCTTCCCCGCCGTGATGAAACATCCTGGAAACCGTGAACTAGATTAAACCCACAGATTGCTTCTTGCCAGGCATTTGCTCACAGCGATGGGAAACAAGACAATACTCAGAGTAACTCAGCAAGACTAGAGCCAAGGGCTGCTATGGGAAGTAACGAGACCAGACCTCAGAAGCAGCGAAGGACGACAAACCTACGAAGGCCCCTGTACGTGGGAAAGCCAGTGGGGAGCCCAGGAGATATTTTTTTTTAACCCAGAAAAGTGACAAGAACACATGTGACACTGAAGAACAACTGTGGAATATAAAAAGTTGGGAAAGGTCCAAGTTAAGGGCAGATATGGAATGATCAATTAAGGACTTTCAATTATATCAATGATAATAAGTTAAGAGAGAGAATGAAGAAAAGGGGAGATTACCAGCTAAAAAGAAAAAAAATTGCAAAGGGGAGGAAGAGAGCAGCGAAGGATAATTCCCAAACTCTGGCTGAGTCAGCTGAGTGGATGATGGTAGCGTTCATTTAGAAGCAGGGTATATGAGAACCAGAGGGTTGGACAGGATGCAAGAAAAAGGATGGAGGAAGGAAGTGATGGGTTCTGTTTTAGAAAGGATGAGCTGGTTTGTGCCACTGGAACACCCAGGTAGAGACTCTTCAAAACTGTCTTTGAGTGACTCAGTGGGCAGGTGGGAAGGTGGTGTCAAAAAAACTGACAACAAGCCGGGCGTGGTGGCGCACGCCTTTAATCCCAGCACTCGGGAGGCAGACGTAGGAGGATCGCCGAGAGTTCAAGGCCACCCTGAGACTACATAGTGAATTCCAGGTCAGCCTGGACCAGAGTGAGACCCTACCTCGAAAAACCAAAAAAAAAAAAAAAAAAAAAAAAAAAAAAAAACTGACAACACATATCAGACTGAGAATGTTTGTTTTTGTGTTTTGTTTTTGTTTTTGTTTTTAGGAAAGTAGTCAGTTGAACACATTCATAGACATAAAGAGATAAATTTATAGAAAGAAAGAAAGTAGCCGGGCGTGGTGGCGCACGCCATAATCCCAGCACTCGGGAGGCAGAGGTAGGAGGATCGCCGAGAGTTCAAGGCCACCCTGAGACTACATAGTTAATTCCAGGTCAGCCTGGACCAGAGTGAGACCCTACCTCAAAAAACCAAAAAAAAAAAAGAAAGAAAGAAAGAAAGAAAGAAAGAAAGAAAGAAAGAAAGAAAGAAAGAAAGAAAGAAAGAAAGAAAGAGACGATGATAGGAGGCGTGCTGACAGTTCTCTGCTGGGCAGTGTTAATTTGCAGTAAAACAGCAGGAGGATATTCTGAGCCTGAGATACAGACTTGGGAGGTGCTTGATGAATTTCTTCAGGGCAGATCATGGGGCACCTGAAACAGATGGTAAACTGCTGAAATGAATTAGCCTCCTTCATCCATTTAAATGAACCACTGTATGGTATGGAAAGAAAATCTTTTGGCCAGACAGGAAGTGTGAGTCAGGAACATGGGGAGGCGTGTGAGTCATGCACGCAAGATCAATAAATAAGCTGGCTGTACTCCCCATGGCATTCCTCCATGGCCTGTCACCCTTCCATTGCTTTCTCAATACCACCCTGTCAAAGCCCTGACAGCTTCACTCTCCCTTTCCCTGCACACACCAGCCTCGGATTCTCCTGATGCTTTCCTTCCCACACAAGTCCTTTCTCTTTCAATCCCACGGATACTGCCTTATTTTTCGTTCTTATAGGAAACTTCCGCTTCCAGACTTCACCCCTGCTACCCCCTAACTTATCTATGTCAGTGGAAGGGGAAAAGAAAAACCAGGAAGGGGGGAAAGAAGCTTTTTAAGTGTGTCTCACGTTCCCGATGATGGCTCCTCACCACCAGCTGGCTGGTTAGAGCCTCATTGCCAACATATCTTTCCAAATTTATATTCTGTTACTCCCAATATAAATTCTCCATTCCAGCCAAACCCAACAACCCCTAAAATGTTTATCTCATTTTCCTGGCTTTATTTGTCTCAATTCTTTCAGCAAATATCCCTAACAGAGAGGCCTTTCCCTGACAGCACTGTCGGTGGCAGCATGCCCTAGTGGTTTTTCACTCTGTATCCGCATTTCTCCTCTTGTTTAATTCTCTATACATGGTTTCACGTGTTTGTTGACTTGTTTGCTGTCTGATTCATTACCACAAGATATAAAGGCATAAGCTACTACTTGTCTAATCCACTACTATTTCTTAGCACCTAAAACAGAACCTTGTATATATCAGGCATCTGTGGATTGGTACTAGTTAAATGAACAAATCTTGATCAAGTACCTTCCTGTAACAGTTTCTTGGGTGCTGCGGTAAATCAATAATAAAAACAAAGATTTAAGCCAGGCGTGGTGGTGCATGCCTTTAATCCCAGCACTCGGGAGGCAGAGGTAGGAGGATCACCGTGAGTTCAAGGCTACCCTGAGACTACAGAGTGAATTCCAGGTCAGCCTCAGCTAGAGTGAGACCCTACCTCAAAAAAGCTTTGTGTGTGAACTGGAACCAAAAATAGGTACCAGAAACCAGTAAGCTGGTAAAAGGCTATAAGGGAGGGAGGAAAGGGAAGGACTTAAGTGTATGGTATTGCACATATGTAAGTAGAAGAACTGATTACAAGGAGGGGAATGGCCTAAGCGAGGCCATGGGAAGAGAATGCATAAAAGAAAGGTAGGGGGAGGGTCAATCTAAACTCAAGATATTGTGAATAAGACATATGTAAATTACTTTTTTGAATAAGGGCACATCTAGAAGCTGTAGACTGTTACTAGAAATTTTTCAGTACCTGGGATGGGATACCTTCCAGTGAGTTGTTGGCCAAGGAGGTCCCGGTAGCCTCCAAAACATTAAAGGCTTTTGCCAAAGCCCTTGGTTTCCCTTGAGAAACAGATAGTAAGACCCTATTGCTGAAGACATTTCTTGCCTGAGAGGCAAGGTCACTGAGAAAGCAAGCTGGTGTGGAGCAGAAAACCTTCTTCCTGTAGACCAGCCAACTGAAAGCTGGAAAAAGATGCACTGCACGCAGCGTAAGGGAGACAGAAGCCATCAACAGTGAAAACAGTGGACGCTGAATATTCAAGCTAGGCCAGACAGGCCCAATGACTGAACGGGTGCAATAGTGGCATGTCTACTCTTGGGGTAACCAACTGCTCCATAATTGGACTGAAGGCCCTCTCTACGGGAGGGAATACATACCTGGTACTGAAAAACCTAAGTAAAAGTCTGTGGTAGGTGAGGTCATGAGCCTTAGGGGTATAAAGCCTGCTCTTGTCTGACTAAATGTATATATTATTCCCACCAAGCTGCCCTGAAATGTTTATATTCACATATTAACGCTACTCTCACTTCTGGTTAGAGAAGCTTCTCTTTTCAGATGGCAATGACCACTGGGATGACCCAAAAGGCAACATAGTGCTGAGAAGAAGGGATGGAGGAGTGCCCAGCACTGAAACACCTCTGTCACACCCTCCAAGGCTCAGGGACCATTGCGGAAGAGGGGGCAGATAGAATGGAAGAGCCAAAGGAAGGGTATGACCTCCTACAATGCAACTGCCCAGACAGAAATTGGCCTCCATATCCATGACCTTGCAGTGCCTAACTATACCTCTGCAAGACCCTCAAAATAGAAGAAAAAGATGATGTCATCAAATTAAAAGAGAGACTAATGGAGAGAGGGAGGGGATATGATGGAGATTTGAGTTCTAAAGTGGAATGGGGGGAGGGGAGGGAAATATCAGGTGGGTTTTTTTGTATGTAAGTATAAAAGTCAATAAAAAAATAATTTAAAAAAAAGAAGGGCAGGGGGAGGGTCAATCTAAATTCAAGATATTGTGAATAAGACTTATGTAAAATTACTTTTTTGAATAAAGGCACATCTAGAAGCTGTAGACTGTTACTGGAAAATTTTCAATACCTGGGATGGGATACCTTCCAGTGAGTTGTTGGCCAAAGAGGTCTCAGTAGCCTCCAAAACATTAAAGGCTTTTGCCAAAGCCCTTGGTTTCCCTTGAGAAACAGATAGTAAGACCCTATTGCTGAAGACATCTCTTGCCTGAGAGGCAAGGTCACTGAGAAAGCAAGCTGGTGCTGAGCAGAAACCCTTCTCCCTGTAGACCAGTCAACTGAAAGCTGGAAAAAGCTGCACTGCATGCAGAGTATGGGAGACAGAAGTCATCAAGAGTGAAAACAATGGACACTGAATATTCAAGTTTGGCCAGACAGGCCCAATGACTGAACAGGTGCAATAGTGGCATATCTACTCTTGGGGTAACCAACTGCTCCATAATTGGACTGAAGGCCCTCTCTACGGGAGGGAATACATACCTGGTACTGAAAAACCTAAGCAAAAGTCTATGGTGGGTGAGGTCATGAGCCTTAGGGGTATAAAGCCTGCTCTTGTCTGACTAAATGTATATATTATTCCCACCAAGCTGCCCTGAAATGTTTATATTCACATATTAACGCTACTCTCACTTCTGGTTAGAGAAGCTTCTCTTTTCAGATGGCAATGACCACTGGGATGACCCAAAAGGCAACATAGTGCTGAGAAGAAGGGATGGAGGAGTGCCCAGCACTGAAACACCTCTGTCACACTCTCCAAGGCTCAGGGACCATTGCGGAAGAGGGGGGCGGATAGAATGGAAGAGCCAAAGGAAGGGTATGACCTCCTACAATGCAACTGCCCAGACAGAAATTGGCCTCGATATCCATGACCTTGCAGTGCCTAGCAATACCTCCGCAAGACCCTCAGAATAGAAGAAAAAGATGATGACAACAAATTAAAAGAGAGACTAATGGAGAGAGGGAAGGGATATGATGAAGATTTGAGTTCTAAAGTGGAATGGGGGGAGGGGAGGGAAATATCAGGGTTTTTTGTATATAAGTATATAAGTTGTCAATAAAAAAATAATAATTTTAAAAAAACAACAACAAAAAAGATTTGACACCTGAATCCAAAATTAAATATGCTGAGAAACAGATAAGAAACAAGAGGGTCTATGAAGCAGGGAGGAGCTGGTAATCAAAAAATCTTGGATAGGTGACACGTACACTGGGACCTGAAGAGAAAGTGTCCTAGCCAAGCTAACAGTGGGGTGGAGGACTCTGGGCAGGAATGAGCACACACATGAAATCCTCTCTAGATTTTTCTGAATTTGCTCTGGACATTTTGCTCTGCTGTGATGCTCACGTCCATCTCAGATCCATAGATCTATAGAGCTAGAAATGACCCTGGGCATATTTAGCCCATCTTCATTTTATAGGACAAAATGTAAGTGCATGCACTTTGCAATTTTCAGCCTTGAGACTGAGTTAAGAGTAGTTGGCTGCCTTGTGGGAGGTCAGTATGCTGACAGAACCAGCAGAGCATAGAATCCAGTCCTGACATCCTTCTAGAGGCTTCCCCACCATTCCGCCTCCTTAGTTCAAATGGTAATAACAGTAACTTCTACTGAGAAATGACTGCATGCTAGTCATTGCTCTAAGTACTTCCTGAGTGAACTGCGCCCAAGAGCAAATGCAGACGACAATGCGTCATCACCTCATCACCACCCTCTTCATTCCCGTCCTTTCACCACCAAGACAACCTACAAATCAAAAGGCTAAGCAACACACTTTGGGTCACAGAGCCAATAACACAATCAGCCACTCAGACTCCACAACACATCTCACAGTTCTTTTTTTTTTTTTTTTTTTGAGGTAGTGTTTCACTCTAACCCAGGCTGACCTGGAATTCACTGTATTCTCAGGATGGCCTTGAACTCACCAACGATGCTCATACCTCTGCGTCCCAAGTGCTGAGATTAAAGGCATGCGCCACCATGCCCAGCTAGCCTCTCATATTTGCAAGCATCCTTCCTGATGAAATTAACAGAGCTATAAAAGTCATGGGAACTTTAGATTAAGTTCACTGGCAAGCTCTAACTTGATAGCATTACCGATTAAGGCAGGAGTGATGAAAATGAAGTTTGGAGTAAAACAATGTCTGTTAGAAATAAACTGTTCCTAAAGCTGGTTGGAAATGTTTTGTTTTGACGGTTTTTTCATCCACGGCACAAAGCAAGCCAACATACACATAATTTGTGAGTAGAGCAATGTGGTTTTAGAACCTTCCCTTATCTGCAGTACATAGCTAAAAATCTTGGAATCACTCTCTGCTTTGGTGAGTTAAGGTCAGACTGACCCACAGGGTTATCAAAACATGGGTTTAGGAAATCATTGAATATACTCTTTGGATTTACAATTCCAAGTTATCTAATCAAACAAGCTAGGGCCATCTGGTTCTTCACAGCATGCTAATTGTTTTAATTGCTTTCTAGGTTTGTCCCCGAAGATGAGTCAACAGCTATAAACTCTGAAGGTGATTTTATAACTGCTTTTGCAAGTATACATGCTTTATGTCTTTACAAACAAATCAAGCCTCATAGCTGTTTACAATGGAAGACAAACCTAGGGCTGCACTTAAATCATCAAGTTAATCAAACAACTACATTACATAACTACACTCTTTAGACTTTCCAAATTCATCCACATAAGGCTTTTCTCCATGTGTGCCAAACTACACAGAAGGGGAAAAAGAAACTTGCATTTTCACAGAAAATAGTCTTTGCCAACCCGCCCGCTGGCAGTGAATTTGGCCAGCAGTCTGACTGATAGTACATGAGCCCTGCCGTCTGCTCACTAGGCAGCATTCCCTCATCGGTGAACGGCGCAGAGGATATGATGGCAAAACACCTGACTTGCTTTCCATGAGATGATATAATCAGACCTAAGAAGCTTATATGTATTTTCCAATTAAGTTCAAACTGTATTTCCAAATAACCATTCTCAATTATTCCTTCAAAACATTAGGCAGGGCTAAGGGAGGTGGCTCCGCAGTTACCCATGTTTGTTTGCTTGTAAGCCTGCCTATCCAAGTTTGATCCTTCCCAGCACCCATATAAAGCCAGATGCAAATGGCAAAGTAGCCCATGTGACTGTGATCCTAATGCTCCTATCAGAGGCAGGAGAGTCTGGAGCT
This sequence comes from Orientallactaga sibirica, assembly GCA_036365145.1. Classification (NCBI taxonomy): domain Eukaryota; kingdom Metazoa; phylum Chordata; class Mammalia; order Rodentia; family Dipodidae; genus Orientallactaga; species Orientallactaga sibirica. Next base: position 29,234,284 of record JAEOAD010000022.1, on the reverse strand, counting down.
CATGGTCAGTTAGCCTTTCGCACACTGCTGCAAAACAGCAAGAGAAGGCTTGTCTCAAAGAAGGCGGAAAATGCTCTGACCTCCATACACATACTGTAGCATGCGCATGTCCACATGTCCATCTTCTCATTCTCTCTCATACAAATAAATAAATAAATTTGGGTAGCCTACATGTTTAAGTCTGAATTTGTTTTAGAACTTTCAAAAGAATCATAAAGTTAGGCATAACTCAGATTATATTCATATGGCTTCTATATCTTGTATCTCAAGTTCCTGAGAATTAGTTAGCCAGAGAAGTCACAAAATAAAATGTTATACGTGATACATGATTTTTAAAAGTAACTTTACATGGGGCTGGAGAGATGGCTTAGTGGCTAAGGCAATTGCCTGCAAAGCCTGACAACCTGGGTTTGATTCCCCAGTACCCATGTAAAACCAGATGCATTTGGAGTTCATTTATAGCAGAGAATGGCATGCCCATTCCCCCTCCCTCCCTCCCTCCCTCCCTCTCTCTCTCTTCTCATCTCACTCGTTTCCATCTCTCTCTCCCCACCTTGAAAATATATAAAAATATTTTTTTAAGTAACTTTAGGCCAAGCATGGTGGCTCACACCTTTAATCCCAGCACTCAGGATGTAGAGGTAGGAGGATCACCATGAGTTCGAGGCCACTCTAAGAATACATAGTGAATTCCAGGTCAGCCTGGGCTAGAGTGAGACCCTACCTCGGAAAAAAAAAAAAAAAAAGTAATTCTAGGGCTGGAGAAATGGCTTAGCGGTTAAGGTGTTTGCCTGCAAAGCCAAAGGATCCCAGTTTGATTCTCCATGACCCACATAAGCCAGATGCACAGGAGGCACATGCATCTGGAGTTTGTTTGCAGTGGCTGGAGGCCCTGGGGCACCCATTCTCTTTCTTTCTCTCTCTCTCTCTCTCTCTCTCTCTCTCTCTCTCTGCCTCTTTCTCTATCTTAAATAAATAAATAGGGTTTTTTTTTTTTTAATTTTGTTTTTAAGTAATTTTAGCCAGGCATGGTAGTGCCTTTAATCCTAGCACTTGGGAGGGAGAGGTAGGAAGATCACCATGAATCCGAGGCTATCCAGGTCAGCCCAGACTAGATTGAGAACCTACCTCAAAAGCCAAAAATAAAAAGGAGCTTTAGCCGGGCGTGGTGGCGCATGCCTTTAATCCCAGCACTCGGGAGGCAGAGGTAGGGGATCGCCATGAGTTCAAGGCCACCCTGAGATTGCATAGTGAATTCCAGGTCAGCCTGGGCCAGAGTGAGACCCTACCTTGAAAAACAGAAAAAAAAAAAAAAAAAAAAGGAGCTTTAAAGGCTGGAGAGATAGCTTAACAGTTAAGGTGCTTGCCTGCAAAGCCAAAGACCCAGGTTTGATTCCTTAGGACCTATGTGAGCCAGATGTACAGGGTGGCACATGTGTCTGGAGTTCATTTGCAATGTCTAAAGGCCCTGGCCTGCCATATTCTCTCTCTCTCTCATTCTCTCTCTCTCTCTCTCTCTCTCTCTCTATATATATATATATATATATGTGTGTGTGTGTGTGTGTGTGTGTGTGTGTGTGTGTATATATATGTATATGTATATGTATGTATATATGTGTATGTATATGTATATATATGTATGTATATGTATATATATATATGTGTATATATATATACATACACACACATATACATACACATACCTCTTTCTCTCTCTCCCTTAAATACCTAAATAGAAAAATTAAAAAATATTTTAAAAGTAACTTTATGGGCTGGAGAGATGGCTTAGTGGTTAAGGCATTTGTCTGAAAAGCCAAAGGATCCCAGTTCGATTCTCCAGGACCCATGTAAGCCAGATACACAAGGTGGCGCATGCATCTGGAGTTCATTTGCAGTGGCTGGTGGCCCTGGTGCTCCCATTCTCTCTCTCTCTCTCTCTCTCTGTCTCTCTCTCCCTCCCTCCCTCCCTCCCTCTTTCTCTCTCTCAAATAAATAAAATATATTTAAAAATTTTTAAAAACAATAAAAAGTAACTTTATAACTTCATTACATAAATATGCTTAACAGACCCAATTGTTCAATATATTAGTGTCAGAAAAATTCAGTTGTGATTTTGCACTATCATATGAAACTATATTACTTGTGCATTTTAATGGCTCCAAGCGAGGAAAAGAAAGGCAAAGCAAGAAAATCTGTTTTATTGTAGGATAACGGAGCTCAAGGCAAGTGGAAGACATCCGCCCAAACCAAATCCCATGCCAGTAAGAGGATGCAAACAGAATATACAAGAGAACCATGTCTGGGAAGGGATATGATGGAGAGTGAAGTTTCAAAGGGGAAAGTGGGGGGAGGGAGGGAGGGAAGTACCATGGGATATTGTCTACAATTAAAGAAGCTGTCAATAAAAAAGAGAGCGAGAACCATGTCTGTGCACTCAAATAAGAAAATAACAACAATCTACTCATGAGGAAACAAGATGAGCCCATATTAAGAGATAGTCTATAATAAAACTTACATAATTTTTATGTCGACATCACAAAAATGAAAGATTGAGGAACTGTTCCAAGCCGAAGAAAAGCAAGGAGACATGACAGTCAGCATGTCTACAGTGTGTTATCTGAACTAGAACTTCTAGCTAAACGATTACTGGAACAAACTTGAATTGTTTCTAAGGACCATGATTATTGACTAGAAGAGAATGCCTTTATAGTAATAAAAAAATTGTTACTCGGATAACAATAAGGCATCCTTTCAGCAGTTTACTACCAAATTTTTTAGAAAAACACTTCTTTGTACTATGTTCATAACTTTTCTGTAAGACTGAGATTATTATAAATAAAAATGTGCTGGTCTCAATTTTAAATTCCAGTCTTCAGAAGATTCCAGAAGCCAAAGTGAAAACCTTAAGTATGGGAGAAAAAGCATTCAAATATATAATACACAAAGAGTTAATGTCGCCATGATATATAAAGAGCTACTACCAGTCAGTATGAAGGTTATAGGACATACAATAGAAAACAAGACATGAGCAGATAAATCTGTAAAGGGAGAAATAATGAGCAAAAACATATTTATCCTAACTCCAAGCTTCATATAAATAGCAAGATATTATATGGTATTAAATGAATTATTATGTAAATTACATATATACATATATATAGTATTAAATGAATTCATACATACCTGGAGAATTGCTCGTTCAGGTAACACTGAAATGTCAAATTCAATCGACACCGCTATGATACTTATTTCAGACAAACTTTTCTCAGGAATAATTTTTTCTTCTGTTTTTTGGGAACTTAACTTTAATTTCCATTTTCTTAACTGATGTTCATGTTTTCTTAACTGCAATGAAAATAATTTACAAATCCAATTCAATTGTCCTTGGGATAGCATGCAATGACCAATGTAAGCCACATGTCGCAGCGACAGTACCAGTTAAACATTGTTTATCAGCATCATCATTATTACATGGATTTTCCATATGCATGCATATCATTCTGGGGACCATGGCCTCACATATCGTTTCCATTAGATGTCATACAACATTGACACAGCCACCACATTAAGCTCTGGTCTAGTCTTCTCCTGTGTAGATGAGGAAACTAAGGTCTACAAAGTAAAGGTCCGGTAATGAAAGAACTGGTATTATGGCATGGAAGGAAGGTGGTTAGCATGGAGATTTTTAAAAAGGAGGAGAAAGATAGAAGGAAAAAAAGAAAAAGGAGTCAGAAGGAATTTTTTTTTTTTTGGAAACTCACCTGATTTATCATTATAGGAAGTCCATTTTAACTTTAGACATTCTGACAAACTGGGTAATAAGATAGAAGGTCTATGGGTAAATGAATATTTTACCCCCACATTTCCAAGCAATGTGTGGACAATTTCAGTGTGAGACACGTTTACATTGAGGTCTGAGGAAGGGTACGTGGTGGAGAACCAGCACACACATGTGCCCCTTGCCTTTGCTCCTAGCACACACCTGCCATCCTCAGTCTACCTAAGTGAATGAAGAATATCCTTTGGCCAAGAAATTGTATGATTGGAAGGAAAACATTTCTTTAAACACCCAACGAACTAACTATTCTACACATTAAGGATATGATATTGCTGTGTTTGTAATACACACATTACATCACGTACAGCATGCAAATATAATGCTCAGTGCACAGTGCAGAGCACTCCCTGTTCTTAGGGACATTCAGCCCAGCAAGGTGTAAAGGGGACAGGCTGTCAGTCAGTGATAAGGAAGGAGCAGCAAGCCCAACACTAGCTCAGTACAGCACGTAGTGGCAAGCAGTGAGTGAGCGCAAACACACACCGGGACCCAAAGCAGAAGTCAACTGACACTGATGAGATGGTTGTCACTAAAAGGCAAAGACCAGAGGGCAGGCTACAAGAAAGCCAGCTTAAGGAGACTTTCCAAGTACTTTGCAAGCACAATGTGAGGAATAAACCTCATAGCCTCTTCCTGGATGCTGGGATTGCTTTTTCCTTGTTTATATTTGAGTGAAGCCATAGAACTTCTTAGAGAACACTTGGAGTAACTAATGTGAAATTTAAACCACGAAGTTATTTTGTGTGTGCATGCATATAGTATGTGTGGTGTGTGTGTGATATACATACATGTGTGTGCAAATGCACATGCCCCATGTGTGTACAGAAGCCAGAGAATGTTGGCGTTTGCTCTCCTGCAATCATCTGCGTGTCTCCTTGAGACAAAATCTCTCATTGATTCCAGAGCTACCATTTTTTTCAAAGCCCCAGTAATTCTCCAGTCTCTGCTCCCTACACGGCTGGGGTAACAGATGTGTGTGGCCACTCCCAGCTATTTATGTGGCTGCTAGCGTATCAAACTCACGTGGTCTCAAAAGCCTTCAGGCCCTCATGTTTGCACAGGAAGCACTCACCCACAGAGCCATCTCTCCAGCCTCAATTATGAAGTTACTAAAGAACAAGGCTTCCACCAAATGCACACAATAGTCAGGATTTTCATGGCTATAATGTGATTACAAATGAAACAGATTCTTTTTAAAAGTCTATAAATATATATATATATATATATATTTTTTTTAAAGGGCTAGAGGGATGGTTTAGTGGTTAAGGCATATGCCTACAAAGCCAAAGGACCCAGGTTCAATTCCCCGGGACCCACATTAGCCAGATGCACAAGGTGGCATATGCGTCGAGTTCGTTTGCAGTGGCTCGAGGTCCTGGCACACCCATTCTCTCTCTCTCCCTCTTTCTCTCCATCAAATAAATAGAAATAAAATAAATATTTTTAAAAAACAGTCTAATATACCATACCAAATCATCTTCTCTCATTTTACTCCTTTGCCTTGCTATCTCCCTCCATTTTGCCAGGATAATTTTTTGCCTGTGGATACAGAACATCTTTTGCATCCGAAATAGTGTATCTGAAAAAAATGTATTAAGACATTGTATGCGATTAAAGATGTTTCCAAATTAACACAAAATGGTTTAGTACTCTATCCTGCATATATTATGAGCTGATGTTGGATCTAATAGTTTTTGTTTGGTTTTAATCACACCCCAAATTAATTACCTTTGACAGCATTTGATAGTACTCTTAAAAGTTTATTAATCTCAAGAGTTTGTTGCCCTTAAAAATTATGTACAACAGGGCTGGAGAGATTGCTTAGTGGTTAAGGCACATGCCTGTGAAGCCTAAGGACCCAGGTTCGATTCTCCAGGTCCCACATAAGCCAGGTGCACATGGTAGCACATGCATCTGGAGTTCATTTGCAGTGGCTAGAGGCTCTGGCGTGCCCATTCTCTCCCTCTCCCTCTCCCTCTCCCTCTCCCTCTCTCTCTCTCTCTCAAATAAATAAAATAAAATCTTTTTTAAAAATTATGTACAACAGAAATGTCAAGGCATTCATCATTTGTAAGCAAATCTATTCTCTATAAGCCCAGTACTTCTAACCTTTTCATAAGAAATACAATACAATCATGAGGTAATTTCAGATCCAATGCCTTTGAATTATATGCCCTGGGATTAAATGGATTGCCTTACAAATGTTAACCAGGGGTCCAAAGCTCAAATACGAGGCTAAGAAGAACATGGGCTGCGGGAGAGGGCTGACTCCTTTCAGAAGTAGAGGTCCTGTGTTTTCTCTTTATCTTTTTTTTTTAATTTTATTTATTTTTTGGAGAGAGACAGAGAGGGAGAAGGAGACAGATAGAGAATGGGCACGCCAGCAGTCTCTCAGCTGTTGTGAACAAAATCCAGATGTGTGCGCCCCCTTGTGGGAAAGTGCGGCATTGCGCCCTTGCATCACTTTGCATCTGGCTAAACGTGGGACCTGGAGATTGGCACTGGGTTCTTAGGCTTAGTAGGCAGGCGCCTTAACCGCTAAGCCATCTCTCCAGCCCTATCTTTTGTTTTTGTTTTTTGATGTGGAGTTTTGTGTTGTTTTTATTTTCAACTAAAGTGAGGTATCTGGGTTTTCTGTGACTATGCTACTGACATTAAACTTTGGCAACAATTTATTTTAAATTTCTAGAATCTTGTGCAAATAGCGAAGCATGTCAGCTTGCAGTTTTCAATGTCACAGTTGGAATTAAGACCTTTGTCTTCCCTTGCATCTGCCTTTGAGGGTTGCAGCCTCTGTGAACTTCCACCTAGAAGTCAACTAATTTAGCTAATTCATAGTTCCCACCCGGAGCTTTGTTAAATAACTGAAAAATGAGTAAGCACTTGTCACTGTGTCAGCTTGTATAACTCATCTGATAGCTCTTGTTTCTTCGTGTGTTGATATGATTTGGATTCAGCCAGAAGAGCTGGATGATTCCAGTTTTAAGATCGACTCCCAGGAGAGGAACAGTCAAAAATAGTCCTGACAAGCCAGGCGTAGTGGCGCACGCCTTTAATCCCAGCATTCAGGAGGCAAAGGTAGGAGGATCGCCATGAGTTGGAGGCCACCCTGAGACTACATAGTGAATTCTAGGTCAGCCTGGGCCAGAGTGAAACCCTACCTCAAAAAACAAAAAACAAAAAGAAAAAAAGAAAAAGAAAAAGAAAGAAATATTGGTTATGTTTTAGCTCATTTTAATGGTACCACTGAGAATCATAGATTGTCTCCAAAACCACAAAAAAAAAAAAAAAAAAAGAAAGAAAGAAAAAAAGAAAGACAGGATATTTTTCTGATTTACCCTATAACCAGAAATAAGTCCGTATCCAGAGAGCTGCAACAAACCTAAGCAAAAGAGCAGAGTTCCATGTCCCTGTTCCTGAGATCCTACATCATTCGCTGTGTACTCCGCACAAGCACTAAGATCCTGAGAGAAAACAGTTTGTCTTAAGCTTCCTCAGTTACACACCAAAAGAAATATGTGTGAGGAACACAAAGCTCCTTGCAGTCACTTTTGGTGACTAGCTTTTTGTTACAGATAAAGCTAGCAGTAGCCAGGCAGGTGATGCCGTCCTGTAATTTCAGTCACTTGGGAGCCTGAGGTTAGGAGGATCACAAGTTCAAGGCTTACCTGGGCAACTTAGCAAGACCCTGCAAAAATAAAAATAACAGATAGCAAACAAAATAAAACTTCACTGTTGGCTAATCCTGGCCAAAATAAAAAGGGAAAGAAGACTATAAATATAGTTTAGTAGTAGAGTGCTTACTAAGTATGTTTAAGGTCTTTAGTTCAATCCCAAGTATCACAAAAAAAGATCCTTATTTTTATTTATATATACATATATGCAAACAAAAATTACATATAGGAGTTGATTTCAAATATGCCTATTTTCTACTACTATAAAAAATTTTTAAATAAATCTCATTAAGCTTTTTTTTTTCTTTTTTGTAACAGGGTCTAGTAACAGCCTAGTCTGACCTGAAGCTCACCATGTAGCTCAAGATGGCCTTGAACTCACTGCAAACATCTTGCCTCAGCCTCCCAAGTGCTCGTCCAGGCAGGAACTACCATGCTTGGCTTTTCATTGGGTTTTTATTTTATTTTATTTTTATTTATTAATTTATTAGAGAGAGAAAGAGAAAGAGAATGGGCACACCAGGGCCTCTAGCTACTACAAACTCCAGATACATGTGCCACCATGTGCATCTGGCTTACATGGGTACTGGGGAATTGAACCAGGGTCCTTAGGCTGCACAGGCAAGTGCCTTAACCACTTAATCCATTTCTCCAGCCCAAGTATTTTAAGTTAGCGGTTCTGCCTTCATTTCATGACAGGTCTCTAAACATAAATATTATAAGTCCTCTAAATTTATGCCTAATTGTCAGTTTGTTAGTTCTTTGAATAAATACAAACCTAATTGCTACTTGTAAACACTTACATTTGAGCCTTTCTTTGTTATGTTCCACATAGTTGTGCCAGAGAAGAAGATAAAATCTTTCACATCTAAATTTGTCATGTGTTACTGCTTTTTGCATTTTTTCAGTCTGGAGAGCCTCTTCATTTGCTTGAGGAATGACTAGTTCTCTCCAAGAGCTGCAGGCAAAAGATACAGAAAAGGATTTTGCAGTTAGGGAAATAGAAGTTTAGAAATAAGTTAAGAGGAATAAGAGATTGTGTTTCTTTTTTCCCCTCAAAATTACAGCATGAAAAGAAAGGCCAGGCATGAAAGTGCACGCCTTGAATCCCAGCACTCACGAGAGAGAGGTAGAAGGCCACCCTGAGACTACATAGTGACTTCCAGGTCGGCCTGGGCTAGAGTGAACTCAACCTTGAAGGAAGGATGGGAGGGAGGAAGGGAGGGAGGGAGGGGGAGGGAGGGAGGGAGGAAAAGAAAGAAAGAAAGAAAGAAAGAAAGAAAGAAAGAAAGAAAGAAAGAAAGAAAGAAAGAAAGAAAGAAAGAAAGGAGGGAGGGAGGGAGGGAGGGAGGGAGGGAGGGAGGGAGGGATGAAGGGGGGAGGGAGAAGGAGGGGAGGGAGGGAGGAGGGAAGGGGAGAGGGGAGGGAGGGGAAGGAGGGGAGAGGAGGGGAGGAAAGGAACTATTATAAATTGGGCATCACCTAAAGAATTCCTGATAGTTATAGAGAAAATGAATATTATCTGATGGCCATATTTCTTTTTAGATAAAATAAAAACATCATGGAATAACATGTCCAATGATGACTTAAAAAAATAAAAAGGAACTGAAATTCCAAAACATATTTGGTCCCAAAGACTTTAAACAAGTTGTATCTCAAAAAAGTAAAAAAGAATATTTTAATGAAATACAAGTTGACTAAATATAAAAAGAATAAGAAAAAAAACAAAAAAAATTACATGGACTGGAGAGATGGCTTAGGTTCAATTCCCCAGGGCCCACATAAGCTAGATGCACAAGGTGGCACAAGCATCTGGAGTTCATTTGCAGTGGCTGCAGGCCCTCGCATGCCCATTCTCTCTCTGTCTCTCTCTCACTTTCTCTCTCTCTTTCTCTCTCTCTCTCTCTCTCTTAAATAAATAAACAAATAAATATATTTAAAAAAACATAATACACAACGTTTTAGAGCATACTTACGTAAGCAATATCAGCATAGAAGGCCAAAAGTAAAATTTTCTTTGTATATAGAATATCAGGAATTTAAAAAAAAAAAAAAGAAGAAGAAGAAGAAGAAGAAATAGTATATAAAAACCACATTCTTACTAAAAATGGGTCTTCACTAAATTTCCAGTGTAAAAGGTACATGCTTTTATCATCAGTTCTGGAGTCACCTAAAATAAGCAATTGAAGCAAGCATTAGAAATGAGTGGAATATACAGGTTAACTGTGTAAAACCCACAAGGAAATGAGAACAATGGCTGCCTCTAGGGAGAAGAAGAAAGCAGTTCTGACACAAGCACAGATTGAATTGTATGCCAGTTACCTACAGAGAAATAATATATTTATGAATGTTTATCACCTTTTTTTTTTTTTTTTGGTTTTTCAAGGTAGGTTCTCACTTTGGCCCAAGCTGACCTAGAATTCACTCTGTACTCTCAGGATGGCTTACTCTTATCTTCCTTCCAGGAAAAGCAGCTTTCAGAAAGCATCTCCAGCCAGGCGTGGTGGCACACGCCTTTAATCCCAGCACTTGGGAGGCAGAGGTAGGAGGATTACTGTGAGTTCGAGGCCACCCTGAGACTACATAGTGAATTCTAGGCCAGCCTAGAGCCAGACCCTATCTTGGAAAACAAAGAAGAAGAAGAGGAAGAAGGGGAGGAGGAGGAGAAGGAGGAAGAGGAAGAGGAAGAAGGGGAGGAAGAAGAAAAGAAAGGAAGGGATGGATGGAGAGAGGAAGGAAGGAGGGAAGGAGGGAAGAAAGGAAGGAAGGAAGGGAAGGAGGAAGGGAGGGAAGGAGGAAGGGAGGGAGGGAGGGAGGGAGGAAGGAAGGAAGGAAGGAAGGAAGGAAGGAAGGAAGGAAGGAAGGAAGGAAGGAAGGAAGGAAAAAGAAAGGAGGGAGGGAGGAAGAATGAAAAAGAAGATGGTAAGTCTGCTAGAAACATCTAATGACACCACAGCTTATCCTCCTGATGGTGTGCTGACAGGCAGCTGAAGCTGGTGTCACTGCCCCATATTTTACCACATGTCATTAGCCTGGGGAAAATTAAACCCTGAAAGGCTGTTTCTATTAAATAATTACTGCTTTTCTATCATTCTAAAGTCAAAAGGTTGTAAGTCAAACCATCACCTATTGGGAGCGAAACATATGTAAGTATTGGTTGATTGACAGAATTAAAAACTGCCAGGCTGGTGAGATGGCTTAGCAGTTAAAGTGCTTGCCTACAAAGCCAAAGGACCTAGGTTGTATTCCCCACAGCCCACGTAAGCCAGATGCACAAAGTGGTGCATGTGGCTGGAGTTCATTTGTAGTGGCTGAAGGCTCTGGCACACCCATTCTCTCTCTTCTCTTCTCTTCTCTTCTCTTCTCTTCTCTTCTCTTCTCTTCTCTTCTTTTCTCTTCCTTTTACTCTCTCACTCAAATAAATCAATAGAAAATAGTTTTTAAAAAAACCGCCTAGCCTCAGACCAACTCTTTGCCATCTGGTTACTACCAACGAAGGGTACAGGATTCTGGCAACACCTGGGGGCGGGGGGAGCTGCTAGAGAAGACAACTGGAAGAAGAGCATAAGGAGGACAGGCCTGTTTCCAGACCTCACACCCCACACACACCATATGCTACTGTTCTCAGACACTTGCTGACTCGCACTAAAGTGAGGGGGGAGGAGCAGGGACATGGCCAGAGGATTTCTGAGAATACAGCTGTAAAGTAAAAACATGAAAATCAGCCATGGGGGAGGGGGGATGGAGAAAATGGTTTAGCTGTTAAGGCACTTTCTTGTGAAGCTTAAGGACCCAGGTTCAATTCCCCAGTACCCACATAAGCCAGATGCACAAAGTGGCACATGTGTCTGGACTTTGTTTGCAGTGTCTAGAGGCCCTGGTGCACCCATTCTCTTTTTTTAATTTTTTTTTACTTTTATTTATTTATTTATTTATTAGAGAGAGAGAATGCACCCATTCTCTCTCTTTTTTAATTTTTTTACTTTTATTTATTTATTAGAGACAGAGAGTGAGACAGAATGGGTGCACCAGGGCCTCCAGCCATTGCAAACAAACTCCAGAAGCGTACATCACCTTGTGCTTCTGGGACCTGGAGAATCAAACCTAGGTCCTTAGGCTTCACTAGCAACTGTCTTATAACTGCTAATCCATCTCTCCAGCACCATCCTCTCTCTATCTTCTTCTTTTTCTCTTACACTCTAATAAACAAATTAAATAAAATATCAGCCTTGGGAGAGGTTTCTAAGGTTAAAGACTTAAACTGTGAGAATGTCAAAATAATGAACTAGTTTCGAAAGAATATACCAAACCTTTAGTTAGAATTTTTATTTCATTTTATTTGAGACAGAGTCTCATTCCATAATGCAGTGTGGCCTGAAACTCATGACAATTCTCCTGCCTCAGCCTTCGTGAAAGTGTGCGTGCACATGAGTGCATCTGGAAGCCAGAGGTCAATCTCAGATATCTCCTCTATTGCTTTCCATCTTAGTTTTTAAGACAGGGCCTCTCGCTGAACCTGCCAGAGCTCAAGAACTTAGCTAGAGTAGCTGGCCAGCATGCCCCAGGGATCTTCCTAGCTCCACAGCTTCCCCTGGGGTTAGATTGCATGCATGTGCCTCTAAACCTAGCTTTTACATGAGTGCTGAGGATCTGAACTTAAGATTCTCATGTGTGTGTGGCAAGCACTTTACCAATGAGTCACCTCCCCAATCTCCTGAAATAGTGTTTTAAGCTAAGTTCTAACTTAATATAATTCTGCATGCTAATTTCAAGGAAACTTTTTTAAACAGTAGAAGAGAGATAAAAAGTGAAATCTAAAGCTGGGCGTGGTGGCGCACGCCTTTAATCCCAGCACTCGGGAGGTAGAGGTAGGAGGATCGCCCAGAGTTCGAGGCCACCCTGAGACTACATAGTTAATTCCAGGTCAGCCTGGACCAGACTGATACCCTACCTCAAAAAAAAAAAAAAAAAAAAAAAGTGAAATCTAAACCTGCCCTTTTAAAAAAGATGCTACAGTATGATTGTAACTCAATTCTATTTAAAGTTTCAGAGTAATATGAACCCTTAGCTGCTTTTTGTCATTGTCAACATCCTGCATATATACTTTTTTAAATTTTTATTTATTTATTTGAGAGAGAAAAAAGCAGGAAGAGTGAGAGAGAATGGGTGCACCAGGGCCTCCAGCCACTGCAAACAAACTCCAGATGCATGCATCCCCTTGTGCGTCTGGCTTACGTGGGTCCTGGGGAATCAAACCTAGGTCCTTTGGCTTTGCAGGCAAACACCTTAATCGCTAAGCCATCTCTTCAGTCCTGCATATATACTTTTTTACTATGAAATATGTACATTAAGACATCAGAAGACTTCATTCCCCAAATCTTTTAATACCCATTCCTAAAAAGTAGACACATTTTCTTCTCAATCACAATTCCATTATAACCTAGCACCCACCCCCTATCCAAATCTTTGGAAGGCTCTCTCCGTGTAAGATCCAAACCAGAGTCAAACATTTGTATTATATACTCAGTATTAGATGAGGAATAACCTATCATTCCTTTGCTCTCCTTTTGTATGTTTTCAACATTTAATAGCTATGAAGGGTCACGGAGGGACAGCCCCAACCTAACATGAATGAGTTTAAGTTATATGAGCCTGTCTAATTTTTTAATTCTAAAAATTAATTTTTATACTTTGAATTTATTTTGACAGGAAACAAAAAAAAGGAGATTTCTGCTGTCAAGCGAGAGACTAGAGAGCAGGGGAAGGCACATGGCATGTGACCCAGCCACATGGACTGGGGTTAAACTCTGTTGCAGTCAAGTTCACATTGCTGGTAGAAATCACCCAACCAAGAGAAGATTGTGGGGGGAAAGGATTTATTTTGGATTATAGACTCCAGGGGAAGCTCCATGATGGCAGGGAAAACAATGGCATGAGCAGAGGGTAGACATCACTCCCTGGCCAACATCAGGTGACAATAGCAACAGGAGAGTGTGTCAAACACTGGCAAGGGGACACTAGCTATAATACCCATAAGCCCGCCCCCAACAATACACTGACTGCCTCCAGGAGGTGTTAACTCCCAAATCTCCATCATCTGGGACCTAGCATGCAGACCACCTAAGTTTATGGGGGACACCTGAATCAAACCACTACATTCTGCCCCTGGCCTCCATAAACTGACAACCATACATGATATAAAATAAAATACATTCATCCAACTTTAAAGTCCCCATAGTTTTATCAATCCCAGTGATGTTCAAATATTCCCATTGTCCAAGGTCTTTTAACTGAGCCATTATACCAAAAAAAAAAAAAAAAACCCCAAAACACCCATAATGGCACAGAATAAACACTCACACTGCAAAAGATGGCATTGGGCATAGCAAAGAAATATTCAACCAATACAAGATTTAAAACAACCAGAGCAAACATCAAACTCTGTAGCTCCAAGTCCAACAACTCTAGTCAGTGACAAATCTCCAAGTCCGATAATTCTAACCAGCAACAAGTCTCTGGAGTTCCAATTCCGCCCCTCTAGCTAGGCTACTCACAGTCCTGAAAACTTCATCCTGAGCTGACCAGCTCTCCTTGGCAGCCATCTCGTGGTTCCGGAATCGCCACTGAGTCTCCACTGCAATCCATGGTTCACACTCCATAGGGTCTCTATGCAGGCATCCAGCAAACCTGCTACACACTGCCCATAGCCATTTTCAAAACACAAGACAATGTTGCAAACTCAATGACCCTCTCTTTCCTGCATTTCTTATACTCCACAATACCAGGTAGGGTGCCAATTTGTTAATCCAGGGGGGAATAAAGCAGACTTTGAAGAACAGGACACTCCTTGAACACTCAGGCCCTTTCAAAAGAGTCTACTTTCTTCCTGTTTACCCAGTGCAGGTCAGCTGACCCAATCTCAATGATTGTAATCTCTCAAACAACTGCAGGTGAATGGGCAGTAATTTAGGCTCAAAGATTTCATTTTTTCTGTGCCATATCCCTCTGCTCACACTAGCCCATTCCTACGCAATGCAACCCTGCACAACTTCTCAGGACATGGGCATAATAGCAAGCCTCTCACACAAACTGCTTCTAGCCCAGTCCAAGCAAAGCTCTTTCTCACCCTCACAAGCCAAACCTCACAGTCCATAGTTCTTACTGCATTCAGGTCTTTCAACTCTGACCAGAGTAGTCCATCAAGCTGTACTTACAGCACTGCAAGGTGTCTCTTAGGCCAAAGTTTCAAATCCTTCCACATTCCTCTTGAAAATTAGCTTCAAAAGGCCCAAGCCATACAGTCAAGTATCTAGCAGCAACCTCACTCTTCAGTACCAACTATACTGTTGCAATCAGTTTTGCATGCTGGCAGAAATCACCTGACCAGGAGCAACTTTGGGGGGGGGGAAGGGGGAGTTATTTTGGCTTACAGACTCAAGGGGAAGCTCCAAGATGGCAGGGGGAAACAATGGCATGAGCAGAGGGTAGAAGTCACCCCCTGGCTAACATCAGGTGGACAATAGCAACAGAAGAGTGTGCCAAAAACACTGGCAAGGGAAAACTGGCTATAACACCGAGAAGCTGGCCCCCAACGATACACGCCCTCCAGGAGGCTTTAATTTCTAGTTGCCATTAGCTGGGGAGACTAGCATTAAGAATACCTAAGTTTATGGGGGAACCCCTGAATCAAACCACCACAACCTAGAACTCAAGATCCTCCTGTCTAAGCCCCTGAGTGCTGACAGCTGTTCTCTAGAGCACCTCATAAATAGCAGACCATACATATACAATCGTCAACTATTCCTATTATGAGGCTTATTGTGTGTATTATGTGTGCATGGGTGTCTGCAGATGTGTGCGCCACTCGTGCACGCATGCAGGGACTAGAGGAAGCTACTTGGCATGTTCTCTATCATTCTTCAACCTTGTTTCCCTGAGATGGTCTCTCACTGAACTTGGAGCTCGCCTTTGTTGTTGTTGTTGTTGTTGTTGTTGTGTTATTCTAGCTGACCAAGGAGCCCCAGGGATCCTCGCCATCTCTGTCCCTCTCACTCGTGGGTTTGGCATGCCCAGCCACGCCCAGCTTTTCACATGGGAGCTGGGCACTGAACTCAGGCCCTCACATGTCTTGGCCACAGGTCTTGTTTGCCTCTCCCAGAGAACTAAAGCCCAAGATCTTAGGGTCTTACAGTTACCTTTCTTTGTCATAGATAATCTTTATATACATCTCTGAGACCACTTAAGAACATTTCCCATGTAGATTTTTATATTTTGTCACACAGTAATCTCCATGACATAATTTTAAAAGCTATAGATCAGCCAGGCGTGGTAGCGCACACCTTTAACCCCAGCACTTGGGAGGCAGAGGTAGGAGGATCACGGAGAGTTCGAGGCCACCCTGAGACTACATAGTTAATTCCAGGTCAGCCTGGACCAGATTGAGACCCCACCTCGAAAAAACAAAACAAAAAAAAAAAAGCTATAGATCGGAGGGCTCTTCAGGACATACTGAGTAAGAAAAGATATGGAAGATTGTATACAATCCAACTTACTTATAAGAACTCACAGAGGAGGCGAATGTGACACAATCGCTCATAGACTTTAAATAGAAATGACGGAAAAAGAGGCAAAAAGCTACTGAAATGGATTACCTGAGGGGAGGGATAGAACAGATGGACAAAGAGGCAGAAGGGAGGAAGTGTTTCTGTCAGTGCTCATTCTATTGCTTGGTGATGTTGCACATAACTGGAAGCATAATTATATCAAAAAGAAAAACACAGGACATCAACATTGAATAATAATTATTTTAGGTATTACTTTCATTGAAAAGATCTGGTAGCTTACATACATCTTAGATGCAGAAACGATTGTGTAATTTTTTAAAACTGTGCTCAGTGTTTTTTTTGCACGTGTATGTGGTGGGCATGCATGTTCATAGTCAGTATTTTTTTAAATATTTCATTTACTTATTTGAGAGAGAGAGAGAAAGAGGCAGATAGAGAGAATGGGCACACCAGGGCCTCAGTCACTACAAACAAAGTATACACACATGCACCCCCTTGTGCATCTGGCTTATGTGGGTCCTGGGAAATTGAACCAAGGTCCTTAGGCTTTGCAGGCAAATGTCTTAACCACTAAGCCATTTCCCCAGCCCCATAGTCAGTACTTTTAATGTTAATGGTTCTATAGTGTTGTTTTTCTGAGATCATTATGTGCATGGTAGGGTGAAAAATAATAATTATAATATATATAGGATATTTAATGATTCAAGTCACTATCATGAGTAATAACTATGATCATTGGTCACTGTTTTGTCCAGAAAAGTGAAGTATAATAGCTGTACTTACAATTTCAAATGAGTGAGTTTATTAAAGATTGAGCAAGCAAAAGAAGAAATGGCAGGGCTGGAGAGATGGCTTAGCGGTTAAATGCTTGCCTGTGAAGCTGAAGGACCCCGGTTCGAGGCTCAATTCTCCAGGACCCACATAAGCCAGATGCACAAGGGGGTGCATGCATCTGGAGTTCGTTTGCAGTGGCTGGAGGCCCTGGCGCACCCATTCTCTCTCTCTCTCTCTCTCTCTCTCTCTCTCTCTACCTGCCTATTTCTGTATCTCTCTCTCTCAAATAAATAAATAAATAATAAAATATTTAAAAAAAAGAAGAAGAAGAAGAAGAAATGGCAGAAATGACTGGAAAAGCCCCATAATGGTGAGCAGGAGTCACAGATCAAGGGTCCTGGGCAGAGGTCTTTTCGTCCAGTGAGACTTTGAATTAGCAGTTCCCACCACAGGTGTTTTATATCATGGGATATGTAATAGTGACCTCTGCTCAAGTCTTGAGATTGGGGATGGGGGACGGTACCAGACTGTCTGGGAAAGGGTTTACCTTCCAGCTGTTCTCAAGGGTGCAGTGTTTCAATCCTTAGGCTCTAAACAAGCATGGGTAAACAAGCTGGGGATGGGGGATTTAGCCCAATCCCAGAATCAGCTCTCAACAAGCTGTAACACTACATGACAATTTACTAATACAATTTATATTACGGTGATTAATTGAACTGTTATGTTAAAGTCTATAGAACTTTTAATGATTCAAGATGAGCTAAAAGTCAGTCAACAGGACCACGTGGGGTTCCTAATGTGATGCTCAACACCCTCAGGAGTTTTCTTGTGACCAAAAGACAAAGGTGGAGAAAGAACATCAATGAAGTTAAGCTTCCACATCCAACTACCAGCTTTGCAGGAAACACAAGAAACCTAGTCAGGGAAATGACTGCAGAGGAAAGAGTGAGAATGTGGAACAGTTTACAAGACACATTATGTTTCCTTCAATAAATGACTGGCTTGGGAAAAAATAAGAAGAAAGGAGAACTGTTGTCAATTACAAGAAAGCCAGCTACATAACAACAAGTGCAACATGTGGACTGTGCATGGATTCTGACTTGAACAGAGCCATAAGTAAAAAAGTCATTGTTCTGACAATTTGGGAAACTAAAATAAAAATGGAACAATTATATCTGCATATAATCAGCACCAGAGGATATTCAACAGTTACTGTTATTTATTATGTAAAACAAAAGCATTGTTTCTGCCTTGTTTTTCCTTCTTTTAAATTATCTTAATAGATACATAAAAACAAAAATTACAGCCAGAAATGGTGGCACACGCCTTTAATCACAGCACTTGGGAGGCAGAGGTAGGAGGATCACCGTGAGTCCAAGGCCAGCCTGAGACCTCATAGTGTATTCCAGGTCAGCCTGAGCTAGAGCAAGACCCTACCTCAAAAAACAAAGACAAAAAAATTACTCATATTACTGGGTACTATGTAATATTTGTTTCATGTATACAGTGGGTAATGTTAAACTTTCATAAAATTAAACTTCCATCCTATTCTTAACTTTTATGAGGTCAACTTTTTACTTTTAATTCCACAAATGAGATCATGAAATGCTGATCTTTTTGAGCTTGGCTTTTGTTCACTGAACATAATTACCTGCAATTCCCTCCATGTTTCTGATAATGACAGGATTTCATTCCTTTCATGGCTGAATAGCATCCCAGTGTGTGTGTGTGTGTGTGTGTGTGTGTGTGTGTGTGTGTGTGTGAGTGCGCGCGCGCGCTATGTTTTCTTTATTCATCTATCAGTTGATAGACATGTACCATTTCCTGGCTATTGTGAATAGTACTACAATGAGCATCATACTACTAAAGTTTTTGTTTTAAGATAAAGTTTTACTGTGTAGCCCAAGGCGACCTCAAACATGCTGGGATTATAGAGGGGCTCTTTGTTTGTTTCTTGTTTTGGTTTTTCGAGGTAGGGTCTCACTCTAGCCCAGACTGACCTGGAATTCACTGTGTAGTCTCATCAAGGTGGCCTTGAACTCACAGCGATCCTCCTACCTTTGCTTCCCGAGTGAGGGGCTTCAAGGTATGTGCCACCACACTGGCTGATTGTAGCTTTACGCCATCATGGCCACGTCTCCAGAAGTCTCTGACATACAGACTTCATATCCTTTGGGTATGTGCCCAGCAGTAGCATTGATGGATCATAAACAGTTCTTTTCTTTTTCTGTTTCTGAGGAACCTCCATACTGTTTTCCATAGTGGCTACAACAGTGTGCAGGCTTCCTTCTCTTCACATCCTTCCCAAAACTTATTTTTAGCCGAGCGTGGTGGTGCACGCCTTTAATCCCAGCGCTTGGGAGGCAGAAGTAGGAGGATCACCGTGAGTTCGAGGCCACCCTGAGACTACATAGTGAATTCCAGGTCAGCCTGGGCTACAGTGAGAGAGACCATACCTAGAAAAACAAAAAAAAATTTTTTTAAACTTATTTTAGGCTTTCTGATAATAGCCATTCTCACTGACGTGTGGTGATATCTCATTGTGGTTCTTATTTGCATTTCCATAATCTAATGTTGAATATTTTTCATGTACACATTGGCCATTTGTATGTCTTCCTTTGAGAAATGTCTTTTTAGATCTATTGCCCATTTTTACATCAGATTATTTGGGTTTGGGGCTAGTAAATTTTGTTTTGTGGGGGTGGTTTATGCATATTTAAGTGCCTGTGCACTCGCCTGTGGTGTCTAGAGCAGAACATTAAACGACCCACTCTGTTGCTCTTCTGCCTGCTCTTATCTGACAGGTCTCTTACTGACCCCAGAGCTCACTGTTTCCATGAGCTCCAGCAATTCTCATGTCCCTGCTCCTCTAAGGGACTGGGCCTACAGATGTGCACTGCATGCCCAGCTGTTTACATGGGGACTGGACTGAAGTCAAAGCAGTCTCTCAGGCCCTCATGCTTGCACAGGAAGTACTCTTAACTGCAAAGCTGTCTCCCCATGGGCTCGTAAATTTTTACAGTTCCTGGTGTATTCTGGATTCCAATGTCTAAGCAGATGCATGGTTTTCAAATATCTTCTCCCATTCTGTAGGTTGTCTTGCACTGTGGTGTTTGTTCCTTCCCAAAGCCAAACTTTTGACTTTGATATAGTCCAGTTGGTATATTTTTGCTCTGGGGAGGCTGGAGAGATGGCTTAGTGGTTAAGATGTTTGCCTGCAAAGCCAAAGGATCCCGGTTCGATTCTCCAGGCCCCACATAAGCCAGACACATAAGGAGGCACACGCATCTGGAGTTCATTTGCAGTGGCTGAAGGCCCCGGCGTGCCCATTCTCTCTCTCTCTCTCTCATAAATAAATAAATAAATAAATAAATAAAATATATTAAAATATATTTTTTTACATTTGTTTCCCTTACTTTTTTAATTTCATCATTTACTTATTTGAGAGATAGAGGGGGCAGATAGAGAATGGGCATGCCAGGGCCTTCAGCCACTGCAAATGAACTCCAGACACATGTGCCACCTTGTACATCTGGCTTACGTGGGACCTGGGGACTCAAACCTGTGTCCTTTGGCTTTTCAGGCAAGCGCCTTAACCGCTAAGCCAGCTTTCCAGCCCTGTCTCTTTACTTTTGAGGTCATTTTAAAAGGGGGGCTGGAGAGATGGCTTAGCGGTTAAGGCGCTTGCCTGCAAAGCCTAAGGATCCAGGTTTGATTCTCCAGGTCCCACGTAAGCCAGATGCACAAGGTGGCACATATGTCTGGAGTTCATTTGCTGTGGCTCGAGGCCCTGGTGCACCCATTCTCTCTCTCTCTCTATCTCTCTGTCTCTCTCTTTCTCTCTGTGTGTCTCTAATAAATAAAAAAAAAATTAATCATTTTTTTAAAAGCCTGGTGTGGTGGCACACACTTTAATCCCAGCACTCGGGAGGCAGAGGTAGGAGAATAGCCATGAGTTCCAGACCACCCTGAAACTACATAGTGAATTCCAGGTCAGCCTGGGCTAGAGTGAGACCCTATCTCAAAAAATAAAATAACTAAATAACAAGAAAGAAAGAAAGAAAGAAAGAAAGAAAGAAAGAAAGAAAGAAAGAAAGAAGGAAGGAAGGAAGGAAGGAAGGAAGGAAGGAAGGAAGGAAGGAAGGAAGGAAGGAAGGAAGGAAGGAAGGAAGGGAGAGATGAAAGAGAAAGAGAATGAAAGAAAGAAGAAGGAGGAAGAGAGGGAGGGAGGGAAGGAGAAAGGAAGGGAGGGAGAAAGGGAGGGAGAAAGGGAGGGAGAAAGGGAGGGAGAAAGGGAGGGAAAAAGAAAAGAAAATTCTTGTCCACTCCAGTATTGAAGTATTTGCCCTATGGTTTCTGGCAGTTTCATAGTTTCAGGCTGAGTTAATTTTATTTATTCATTTATTCATTTATTTATTCATTCATTTACTTATTTATGAAAGAGAGAGAAGGGAGAGAGAGAGCGGCAGATAGAGAGAGAGAATGGGCATGCCAGAGCCTCCAGCCACTGAAAACAAACTCCAGACACATGGGCTACCTTGTATATCCGGTTTATGTGGATCCTGGGAAATTGAACATGGGTCCATTGGCTTTGCAGGCAAGAGCCGTAACTGCTAAGCCATCTCTCCTTCCCTGGGTGAATTTTGAATTAGTGGAGGGAGGCGTATAGTTTTGTTCTGCAGGTGAAATTCTAAGGACCATTGTTTGGAAATAATTGCTCATTCTCTAGTACATTTTTCTAGACCCTTTTCTGTTCCATTGATACGTGTGTCTATTTTCATGTCAATACCATGCTGTTTTGTTTGCTACAGCTTCACAGTATTGTATACTATGTGGTGTGTGTATATTGTGCATGTGTGTGTGCATGTGTGTGTGTGGGCAGAAGTGTGCACCCCATGTGCAAGCACAATGGAGACCAAAGGAAGACGTCCTCTATCGCTTTTCCACCTTGTTTGCCGAGCCCGAGTCTTTCACTGAACCTAAAGCCCCTGCCAGTGCTGCGGTTATAACCATGTGCCTCCAGGCCCAGCTTGTTACGTAGGTGCCGGGACTCAGACTCAGGGCCACGTGCTTGCTGAGCCATTTCCCCAGCCCTTATGGTATGTTTTGAAATCAAGTAGTCTCCTGCCTCCTGCTTTTTTTTTTTTCTTTTTTCCCAAATTGGTTTTGGCTACTCAGGACGTTTTGTGATTCCATATACATCTGAGAACTGTTTTCTCTAGTTCTGGGGGAAAATACCACTGGTGGCTTCATCAGGATTGCATTGAATCTTTAGACTACTTTGGACAGTGTGATGATCAATCTCTGGTTGTCAACTTGACAGGATTTAGAATCACCATGGAAACAAATCTTTGGGAACACCTGTGAGGAATTTTCTAGGAGCAAGTTAATTGCAGCAGGAGGACCCACCCTGACTTCACGCAGCACTATCCCATGAGCTGGAGTGCCACACAGAATCAAAAGGAAAAGAGCCGAGCGGCAGCCTTCATCACTCTGCTTCCTCTCTGTGGACTGAATGTGAGCAGCTGCTTCTAGCTCCTACGGCCATGCCTTCCCACTATGGTAGACTGTGACCTTGACCTGTAAGCCAAAATGAACCCTCCTTAAACTGCTTCTGGTCAGATACTCTGTACCCACAAGAAGAAAGAACTAATGTAAGTACTATGCACATTTGAACACTACTAATTTTTAGAAGTCTGGGTATTTCTTTAACTACGTCTATCTCTTTAAGTTTTGGGTTTTTGTTTGTTTTTTGAGGCAAAGTCTTATTCTAGCCCAGGCTGATCTGGAACTCACTCTGTAGTCTCAGGCTGGCCTCAAACTCACAGCCATCCTCCTACCTCAGCCTCCCACGTACTGGAATTAAAGGCATATGCCACCACGCCTGGCTCTCTAAGTTTCTTTACAGCATTGAAATGCTTTTCTGTTTTCAAGCACATTGAGTTTCCTTCAAATAGCTGTTTTTAAGTCACTGAGAGTTCTCCCATACTGATTTCCATCTGGTCAATTTCTGTCACACTGTTTAGGTGAGGCCATAGTTTCCTAAAAGCTCTTGGTACATATGGGTCCAAGACATTATTTGGGCAAGCCCAGAACACACCATCTAAAATGCATTGTTGGTGTGTGGTTTCAAAGGAGCCAGGAGCATACCCAGAGAGAGCAGTCAATCCTTGTTCACAAGCCTTCCCTAAGGAGAGGCAGCCCACATGCCTTCTCCACTGCTACCAGCCTATGCTCGGGCACCACAGGACTCTGCTTAGCTCTGGGCAGAGACACTGTGGATAGACCAATCTCAGGCTTCAATGTCACACTTGTGGCCACCAATGGCAATGAGCTATCCCAACCTGAACTGGAGTAAGACCAATCTCTACACTGCTATGGGCTGTCTATAGCTGAGGTGGTCGAAGACCACAGCCACTGAGACCGGCCAGGTGATGCTAGCTAGACTAGAAGTGCGACAGCCTGAGGCAGCGTGCTCTTCCCTGTTGTACAAGGCCCATTCACAGGCAGACCCGGGGTGGGAGGCCATTAGGTTTTGTCCAGTGTTAGGGTTCACCAGCCTGGAACTAAGCTCTAGGGACAAGTATTGTTTACTGCCCTGTCCAGCTCCCAGTGAATGGGGTCTTGTGCCATGCTATGATGATGCCCAAGCTTTGGGTAGTGCTGGTGAGACAGCTCCTTTCACCCTACCTGATGCTAAGCTGGGTCACACCTGCGTCTCACAGCCACAAGGATCTGGCTCAGTCTAGGAGATGCACTAAGGCCCACTATGAACACTGGTGATGCAAGCCAAAACAAGAGAGGGAAACAATGGAGTGCGGGGCTATGCCTGCCACCCAGAAAGTTCCAGACCCTGATTTACAAGCATTGTTTGACAATGGCCATGCTGCCTGAGACTGGGAGATGGGTGGTGGAAACAGTCCCTTCTGCTCTCACAGTTACAGAGACCTGCTCAGTATTTTAAGGACAGTAGTAATGCCCCAGGCCAATCGAGGGTTGGAAATGGTACAGGCTAATAGAAGAGTCAGTTCCACTAATACACAGATCTCCATCAGATGCCAGGACAGTCAGGAGGCTCAATCTATGAGGCTTAGCATGTGTATGGAGCCCTCAGCTTCTGTGGATGCAGTCATCCTATGGTAGGCCTGGCACTGAGCTCGAAGACAAGGTGCTAGCTTTTGTGTCCTCTTCCCTGGTGGGCTGCCCAAGGTTAGGGAGGAGTGGTTGCAGTCAAACGCTGGCCTGTCTGAGGTACTGGCCTGGAAGCAGAGATCGTGAAACTTTGCCCAGCACTGACTTTCATTGAGGCAAGACTTAGTACCGAGTTTCAAGTCTAAAGGCTGAAACTTTATTCTCTGTCCTTCACCAATGGGACAGGCATCTCTCTCTCTCTCTCAAATAAATAAAAAATATTTTTTAAAAAACTCATTTTTAGAACAAAAAAATGTTTACTAGTAAAATAACTTCTGGGATCTGCCTTTTTTTTTAATTTTTCGGCTTTTCAATTTTTCGATTTTTCAAGTTAGGGTCTCACTGTAGTTCAGGCTGACCTGGAATTCACTATGTAGTCTCAGGGTGGCCTTGAACTCACAGTGATCCTCCTACCTCTGCCACCCGTGTGCTGGAATTAAAGGTGTGCGCTACCACGCCCGGCAGATCTGCCTTTTAATATTTCAGCAAAAGGGTTACAAGGGGGAAAACTTAACAAGACTGGCAAAATGTCAGTTATTGTTCAAGCTAGATAATGGCTGATGATTATGATATTCTCTCTTGCTTTTGTCTTGTGCTTCAACTTTTACTTCCTGTGGTAGTTTGAATATATGGCCCCAAATATATTCAATGATTTATTACTTTATAGTTTGCATCTGCAATCACCTTCCTAGAGGCAATGTCACTGGGGGCTGGTCTTAAGGTGTGATGGTGGGTTTGAGATTCCATTGTAAAGATATGCAAAGTGTGCCCAGTAGGAGTTCCTGTAGTGTGCTGTGACTTTTTGGCTGTAGTTTTTGCTCTGTGTGCTGTGGTGGCTGGTTGGCTTCTCTCTCTCTTGCCTGGTCCTGTGAGGCAGGCCACTTCTCCTGCCATTACGGAACTTCCCTGGATCTGTGAGCTTCAATAAATAATATCCCTTCCTCCATAACTGTGCCTGGTCTGGAAGTTCATCTCAGCGAACCTGAAGCTGTCTGCTACACTTCCTGAAAAGATCTTTAAAATATACCTTGTCCTGTCATTAGTAGGTTCATCTGGAGATTTCATTTCTTAGACGAGAATCAAGTCTGTAAAGTTACTTTACAACTGATTCTTTCATCTTGGATAACTCAATCTATCATTCTGTAGATGGTCATGAAAGCAACTCTTACTTATAAACAAGTGCATTTGGCTTGTTCGATTTCCTATATCCACTCTTCTAAGTAATAAGACATATTGACTTTACAAATAGATACACATAGGTGGTTCTTGTTATGTCCGACTGTATACTGAGACTGTAATCTACAAAAAGCAATCTTAATGTGAGCAATTATAATTATGACCTTTAATTTTTTTTGAGGCAGGGTGTTACTCTAACCTAGCCTGAACTGGAACTCATGCTGAAGGCCAGGCTGGCCTCAAACTCATGGCAATCCTCCTATCCGAGCTTTCAAGTGCAGGGATTAAAGGTATAAGCCACTAACCAATTTTTTTTCTTTAAACATTACATACTCTCTTACTGTCAATTTTAACCATACAGAAAACTATTGGAATGGAATTTTTTAAGTAAAGATACTGGAGAAATGGCTTAGCAGTTAAGTGCTTGCCTGTGTGGCCTAGGGACCCCAGTTCGAGGCTCAGTTCCCCAGAATCCACGTAAGCCAGATGCCATGGTGGCGCAAGCATCTGGACTTCGTTTGCAGTGGCTGGAGGCCCTGGCGCGCCCATTCTTTCCCTCTCTATCTGCCTCTTTCTCTCTCTCTGTCACTCTCAAATAAATAAATAAATAAATAAATAAATAAGATACTATCAGTAGGCTATAACTTAAAATGTCTAACACAAAAAGGATTAATTAGACAATTGTCTTCCTTAATTCAAATTAACAAAAACAAAACCAGCCAGCATTTTTCTCTCCGATTGTTGGAGAGGCCCTGTAATGAAGCACCCAGAGCCCCGGAAGGTTCCCATGTTCATATCCAACCTCAAGGACTATTGTCCTCACGGATGCTGCAAAGTCAAGCTTCATTTCTATTTTTTCAACCTATGGAGAGAGCATCTTTTCCATACCATGGCAAACTATCACATTCCTTCCAAAGCTTCAATCAGCTTCCATCATTTTATCCTTTGTCCTTCAACATCACAGACAGGATTTCTTGTCCAATAAAGTTTTAGGTTTGAAGTCGTGATGGTAACTCTTGGAATTCTACGTAGTTGGTTAACGATTCTCTACGGGCTTCTATAGCCATTGGATAAAACCTGACTTGATATTTTCTAAGAGCCCTGTCAACAGATTGACCATAAACTCTACCCCCTGTAAATCAGTGGTTTTTAAACAATTTTAGCATCTTTCCATAATGGCTTTAAGGTTTTTTTTTTTCCAAACAAAATTACGTTGAGAGCCGGGCGTGGTGGCGCACACCTTTAATCCCAGCACTTGGGAAGCAGAGGTAGGAGGATCGCCATGAGTTCAAGGCCACCCTGAGACTACAGAGTGAATTCCAGGTCAGCCTGAGCTAGAGTGACACCCTACCTCAAAACAACAACAACAAAAAATTACGTTGAAAACAAAATCATTCTAGAAAGAACTAGGAAAGGAGGGCCGGAATCCTGTCCCCTGGACCTCTCCTTTACTTCCTGGTCTTGCCCTCGACCTCTCCAAGAATGCTATGAGCAGATAACTGCACTCTTGAGTTGATCAAAGCTCTGTGGTTGGTAAAATGTAGGCATTAACATACACGCCATGATGCAACTTTGATGAGACCTGTGGTTCTACTTAGCCAATCGGTGACTCCAGGTCATCCAAGGCTCTTGGCCCAATCATCCCAACCCTCGATTTCTGTTTCTCTCTTGCAGAACACAGACCAGATTCCAGTGTGAACTCTCCATCTATCCTTGTAAGTGGACACTTCAAAGTGTTCCCAGCTTTTGGCACCTACTTCGAACATGATTCTGATTCCAGTTTTCAACACCCAACTTTACCAACTCCCAAGCCCTGGCTGGGCTTGTACATATGCATCCCTGGGATCATCAGGTATCACACCCTGTCCCATAGACATCGAACCTGTGTTTGCATTTCTCTCCTCATGTGCTTTTGTTGTTGCTGCTGCTATTTTAGCTTCTCGTAGTCATGGTTTTTGTTCTAAAAAATCTCCATCTTCTGAATTTCTTCCTTGTGCTTGTTACAGGATCAAAACCAGTTGTTGGGGCTGGAGAGATGGCTCAGTGGTTAAGGTACTTCCCTATGAAGCCTAAGGACCCAGGTTTGATTCCCCAGTACCCACATAAGCCAGATGCATAAGGTGGCGCATGCGTCTGGAGTTCATTTGCAGTGGCTGGAGGCCAAGATAGGTCCATCTTCTCCTTCTCTCTCCCCGCCCCGTGTGTGTGTGTGTGTGTGTGTGTGTGTGTGTGTGTGTGTGTTCCCCCACCCCCTCACTCTCCTAAATAAATAAATAATAAATAAATAAATAAAAACCAGTTGTAGGAGCAGGTTCTTCCTTTCAGGAACAATCAGGTTTTTCAAATCCCAGCTCATTAATGTTTTGTCCACGTCTTTCTGAGCATGAGTCCCTTTATCCTCACAGAGAACGGAGGGTGAAACACAGAAGGAAAGAAAATACACGCCTTAAAAGAGTTCTATAATAGTACTTGATTGATTGACATTCGAGAGAGAGGATCTTGCTATGTAGGCCAGGTTGGCCTCAAACTTTCTATCCCTCTACCTCAGCCTCCTAACTACAGCTATTGTAACTTGTGTAATGCTATTTCTGTGCATGAGAGGAGGAGG
This sequence comes from Orientallactaga sibirica, assembly GCA_036365145.1. NCBI lineage: Eukaryota > Metazoa > Chordata > Mammalia > Rodentia > Dipodidae > Orientallactaga > Orientallactaga sibirica. The sequence goes on along the minus strand of JAEOAD010000022.1, from coordinate 29,206,459 downwards.
AAAAAGAAGAAAGGCAGAAACAGAAACAAATACCAGAGTGCTTTATGAAAATCACAGGGTTTACGATGGCTGTGTGTGTTATAATTTCACTTTTCTCCTATACACTTCCTATAAAATCTAAAGCCTACTTGGGAATTTCCACCAGATCTCTGAATTTGACAGGAGTGGGAAAATGGGAGTAGAGGGAAAGAATTAACATGGTTTTATTGTCTGTATTTATGGAGACTGTCAATAAAAAGTTTTTTTAAAAGAAAAAATAACTTGAGATGGAGAGATGGCTTAGCAGTGAAAGCACTTGCCTGCAAAGCCAAAGGACCTCGGTTCAACTCCCCAGGACCCACATAAGCCAGATGCACAAGGTGGTGGATGCATCTGGAGTTTGTTTGCAGTGGCTGGAAGCCCTGGCACACCCATTCTCTGTGCCCACCCTCTCTCTGTCTGTCTCTTTCTCTCTCTCTCTGAAATAAATAAAAGAAAAAAAGTAAAGTAAAGTAAAGAAAAAGAACTTAAGATCTCTATCTTATACCACTTGGTCAATAATAATTACCAACTGATCATCCAGCCCAAAAAGTTGCTCCAAGTAAGTTTCTGACAATCTTCGAATTTTGGGCTTCAGTGATGGTTCAATGCACATATCCCTTGAATAAAGATTTATGCAAAAGTCAAAATTAATGTAATTTCTTAGTAATTCCCTAACTGAGTCAGTGATTCTGGGTGGGGTGGAGGGAGGGGCGGGAAAGTACATTTACTTTCTCTGGGGAAATAGCAGAATCACCTGAAAGGATTTTTTTTTTTTTTGCACTACCTCCCCAAGACTTTGCTCAGACCTCAGGGAGGGTTCATCTCCCCTTTTCTATCCTCAATTTAAAAATAATCTGCCCTGGGCTGGAGAAATGGCTTAGTGGTTAAGGCGTTTGCCTGCGAAGCCAAAGGATCCCAGTTCGATTCTCCAGGACCCACGTAAGCTAGATGCACAAGGGACACATGCATCTGGAGTTCATTTGCAGTGGCTAGAGACCCTGGCGTGCCCATTCTCTCTCTGTCTGCCTCTCTTCTATCTATCTATCTCTCTCTCTCTTTCTGCTTGCAAATAAATAAATAAAAATTAAAATAAATAAATAAATAATCTGCCCTGTGAGTCCATGTTACTGAAGGGGATACCACACGTTTCTCAAGTTAAAAACCAATAAGTACATGATTCACATTTCAGCCATCAAGACCTGACAGTGGAGGGAGGGACTGATTACCAGGCTTGAGATTGGAAATGTTCATAGGCCAGATCCAATTCTGACACTATACAATGAGCATTTCATCGGCAGAGTGTTTCCCTTTTGTAAATCCAAACAATGCTTACCAAATAAGTCTTTCGAGACCATGCTTCATAATCATCTTGATCATTGCCTCCAAATACTTCAGTGGGTCCTCAGGGTATGTAACAAGTAAACCACATAACAGTGCCTGCAAAAAAAAAAAAAAAAAAATTGGAGAAAAGAAATAGAATTAGTGTTTCTGAATTCGTATGTTCTTCACAGCACATAGACTTTTCCTCAAACAACCAAAAGTCCAATAATGATAATGAATAGCAGAGATTGCCCAGTGGTTAAGGCTTTGCACTTGAAAAAGTTCAATCATGTGACAGTTCTTCAGAAACTTGCTTTTAACGTACCACTCTGTATCTACTCAGTGTTGACATTTTGCTGCAGACAAATCAAAATGTAAAAATCCACCCTAAAGGACACAACAGACATCACTTTACAGGATTTTGCATTATGTGAAAAGTTCTCTGCATAAATCTGAAGACAGATGCCACACTTAGGTCACTGGTTTCTGCAGTTTTTTAAGCTAACATTTTCTTTAGGCCCATAAAAGTGACTGATAAAATCCACCATCAAAATCAGCAGCGATTAGCCAGATGTGGTGGTACACATCTTTAATCCCAGCACTTGGGAGGCAGAGGTAGGAGGATTGCCAAGAGTTCAAGGCCACCCTCAGACTACATAGTGGATTCCGGGTCAGCTTGGGCTAGAGTGAAACCCTACCTTGAAAAATAAATTTCAGCAGAGCATTTGGCTAGCATAGGTAAGGCACTGGGTTCAATTTCTCAAAACTAGAAGGAAAAAAATCTATTGTGAATTGAAAAACCTCTTTAAAAATCATTTTCAAGCCGGGTGTGGTGCACGCCTTTAATTTCAGCACTCGAGAGGCAGAGGTAGGAGGATTGTCGTGAGTTCAGGGTCACCCTGAGACTACATAGTTAATTCCAGGTCAGCCTGAGCTAGAGTGAGACCCTACCTCAAAAAACCAGGAAAAAGAAATTCATTTTCATCTGATCACCCACAGAGTACATAGATTGAAAATCATAGCTCAGTACATGTAGGTGTGAAACAAATGGCTTACTGGATCAAAGGTAATATTTACAGCACATGTGAGGAATTCTGAAAGTGTTGCTGTGTCATTTTCCTCTCTCAGATCTGCATTAAAAGGACTTCTCATTTACAAGTATTGCTGAAACATATAGATTTCCCCATGTAAGGCAGAGAAGAAGGGCTTCCAACACACAACTCCAGAAACAGCCAGGAAATCTCCTTAGGCATTGATCTTTTCCTTCCTGACTCCCATCTACTGTGAGTCTACTGTGTGTGTGTCCAGGTGGAAGAGGGCTTTTAAAAAAATTGTATTTATTTATTTGAGAGAGAGAGAAAGTGTGTGTGTGTGTGCGTGCGCACGCGCATACACGCACACACCCATCAGGACCTCTTGCTGCTGCAAATGGACTCAAGATGCATGCACCACTTTGTGCATCTGCCTTTACATAGGTACTGCCTGGGCAGTCAGCTTTGCAAGCATCTTTAACGGCTAAGCCATCTCCTCACCCACCATCCACCCCTTTTTTGTTATTGTTGCTTTTTTCCCACCTGGAAGTCACTCATTGTGGTTTTCTCCTGGCTCCTCTATTTCTGAAATAATATTCCCATGCCTAGAGCTGCACAGAACAGTTCTGCCCACCACCATGGGCCAAGGGTCAGCAAACTGAGACCTAGGGGGCTCAGCAGTTCTCATAGTGTCCCTCCAAAAAGAAAACAGCAGAAAAAATAAACAAGAAAATTTGTCCTAATTGGATCTGCATAGTACAATTTATTCATTTTTTAATTTCTTTGTTTGTTTGTTTTTGAGGCAGGGTTTCTCTTAGTCCAGGCTGACCTGGAACTTACTCTGTAGCTCCAAACTGACCTTGAATTCCTGGCTAACCTCCTACCTCAGCCTCCCACATTCTAGGATTAAAGGCGTGCACCACCACACCTGACCTAACTTCTCTATCTGAATAACTTTCGTCCCTCTGTTAGTATGTACCCTGCTAGCTAGAAACCCACCCCTTAGGACCATGGCAAATGTGTCAGACCTAGAGACACTGGATCCCTCTCCCGGTCTGTGTGTCTGACTTACTGCGTGGGATCTGGAGAGTCAAAAATGGGTCCAGGCAAGTGTCTTAACCACTTAGCCATCTCTCCAGCCCAAGTTTCTTTCCTTTTTTAAACATCTTTATTTATTTATTTGCGTGTGAGAGAGACAGTGACAGAGAGAAAGAGGCAGAGAGAGAGAGAGAGACAATATGGACACACCAGGGCCTCTGCTGCTGCAAACCAACTCCAGCTGCCTGCACCACAGTGCATTTAGCTTTACATGGGCATGAATTGAACCCCTGCTTTAGGCTTTGCAAACAAGCACTTTTAACTGTTGATATATCTCTCCAGCCTATGGGGAGTTTCTACACACCCCATTCTGCACCCCCTCCTCCACCTTATTGTGGTGTCCTGAGGACATTTACATCAGAAGAAATCCACTAGGAAGAAAACTGTCTCTGAGAATGGGGTAGATGTGGTTTAGGAATCTGTATTTTAATAATAAGCTCTCTGAGTAATTCCTATGCACATAGAAGTCTGAGAACTAGGGGCTAGAGAAAATGGCTTAGTGGTTAAGGCATTTGCCTGCAAAGACAAAGGACCCTGGTTCGATTCCCCAAGACCCAACGCAAGCCAGATGCACAAGGTGGCACATGCATCTGGAGCTCGTTTGCAGTGGCTGGAAGCCCTGACATGCCCATTCTCTCTCTCTCTCTTTCCCTCTTTCTCTCTCTCAAATAAATAAATAAAATATATTTTTCAAAAATAAGTCTGAAGCCAGTCATGGTGGCACACACCTTTAATCCTAGCACTTGGGAGTCAGAGGTAGGAGTATCACCATGAGTTCGAGGCCACCCTAAGACTACATAGTGAATTCCAGGTCAGCCTGAGCCAGAGTGAGACCCTACCTTGAAAAACAAAAACAAAAAGAAGAAGTCTTAGAACTAGGGCTAGAGAGATGGCCCTTAGGTTAAGGCACTTGCCTGAAAAGCTAAAGGACCCAGGTTTGATTCCCCAGGACCCACATAAGCCAAATGCAAAATATGGCACAAGTGTCTGGAGTTCATTAAATTAAAAAAAAAAAGCCTGAGGACTAGAGCCTTAATTAAGTTTAGTTGTATGGGAATTTTAAGAAAGTTTGAGGTCTTAGAATACCACAAACTGCATGATGTTTTATATTCCCAAGCTCAACAAATCAGAAAACTGCTTCCCAAAAACTTACCCTGCAGAAGTCAAGTCAAATGGAGAGGACCAATCTCCAAAATGGCAATGAAAGAATATGAAACTAGCAGAGTTGAGATGCTTTTCTGCTAAGAAATATCATTGCTTACCTCTTCCACCAGACAAAATAACAAGCATGCAGCCTACACATCAGTAAGTTACCAGTGCACAGCACTACTCCAATAAGACAGCACAGTTGGTGAATACATTGCTACTTCTGCTCAATGAAAATAAAATTACAAGAGCACTAACTTAGTCCACACGATAAGCAAAAGCTAAATATGCAAACATTCCCACAAGATCAATGTTTGACTCTCAAAACTGTACGCCAAAGCTTTATTGCTAGACTTCTTAGTATAAACTTAAGCAATAAAAGACCAAAACAATGGCGGGGCATGGTGGTGTGTGCCTTTAATCTGAGAACTAAGGAGGCAGAAGTAGGAGGATCGTTGTGAGTTTGCGGCCATCCTGAGACTACATAGTGAATTCCAGGTCAGCCTGGGCTAAAGTGAGACTCTACTTATAAAAAACAAAACAAACAAACAAAAAAAAACATGACTACTTATCCCAACTGGTTTTCTCAAGCTTACAAACCCACAGAACAATTATGCAACCCTCCCCCTTCCTCTGAATGTGTTTCCCTCATCTCAGTCCCCAAAATTTCTCAAATATTCTAAATGACATTCTGGGTACTGAGGACACACAATGGTTTATCCTGGACATTTGTTTATACTTTCCACTACAAGCTGCCTTTAAAAGAGCAAGACAGCGCACTACGTGGAGTCCATTCCATTTAAATCCTAGATCTACAGTCTTCCAGTGTGTAACCCCTAAGGATGGATGGGTTACCTTGTTCCTCTGTTTCCATATCTAAAATTTAATAAGGAAGATACATAGGTCATATATGCAAAGTGCTTTGAACAGTGTCTAGAGCAAAACAGATACTCAGTAGATAATGACAGCAAGCCAAGCCAGCAGTGTTTAACCATTCCACTGCTGATTCCAGCCTCCACTACAGGAAAAGACTTGGGCAGAAAGAAAGAAAGAAAGAAAGAAAAAGAAAGAAAGAAAGAAAGAAAGAAAGAAAGAAGGGAGGGAGGGGAAAGGGAGGGAGGGAGGAGGGGAAAGGGAGGGGAGGGGAGGGGAAGGAAGAGAAAAGAAAAAAAAAGAAAGGAAGAAGAAGGAAGGAAAAGAAAAAAAAAAAGAAAGAAGGAAGGAAAGAAGGAGAAAGAAAGAAAGAAAGAAAGAAAGAAAGAAAGAAAGAAAGAAAGAAAGAAAGAAAGAAAGAAAGAAAGAAAGAAAGAAAGAAAGAAAGAAAGAAAGAAAGAAATTCAGAATGTTCCCTTATGCCCCTGTTATACACTAACGGGGGGGGGGGAGATAAAGAGGAAGAGAGAGAAACTTAGTAATTTTATACTGAAATAAATGAAAGAGGTTGGTGGAAAACAATTTTAGGAGAAAAAATGTGTAGGAGTGAGAACTTGCTGGAACAATAGCTCAAATATAAACAACTAGAGAACTACTGTCTAGTATAACTCTGAGTGGACACATTCACACAGTTGGAAGACCCGACAAGAGCAAATTCTGTCTATCTTGTTAGATACTCACATAAACACAGTGAGATATGTTAATGGCCCTCACTAGTAATATGAAAATAATTGATTTAGGGACTAGAGAGGTGGCTTAGCTGTTAAGGTACTTGCCTACAAAGTCTAAGGACCCAGGTTTGATTCCCCAGAATCCACATAACCCAGATACACATGGTAGCACATGCATCTGGAGTTCATCTGCAGTGGCTAAAGGCCCTGGTGAGCCCATTCTCTCTCTCTCTCTCTCTCTCTCTCTCTCTCTCTCTCTCTCTCTCTCTCTCTCTCAAATTAATTAATTAATTAAAACAATCATAATAAATGCTCTAAGAGTACAGAGACAAAAGTGATTATCAAATGCTTGTGTGGCCCTCATATGTTGGAGAAACTTCCATGTGGCAAAGAGAGTATACAGATGGAGAAGTATAAAAACCAGGATGAGGGCTGGAGATGTGGCTTAGTGGTTAAGGCGCTTGCCTGTGAAGCCTAAGGACCATGTTTGACTCTCCAGGTCCCATGTAAACCAGACGCACAAGGTAACGCAAGTAAACAAGGTCGCACATGTGCCCAAGGTGGCACACGCATTTAGAGTTCAATTGCACTGGCTGGAAGCCCTGGTGCACCAATTCTCACTTCCATGCTCTTTCTCAAAAAAAAAAAAAAAAAAAAAGAAAAAGAAAAAAAACAGGATGAGAGGTGTGGGCCAATTCAGAGTCAAGAACGGTGGTAAGAGGGCAGCAGATAGGGTCACTTTGTGAGAATTCTGGAATCCTGTTCCAGGATCTGCGACTGCACCCTTCTCCAGATTCAATAGGCTATTGTCTTTGTTCATTTTCTGCTGCAACACAGAACATGACTGGCTGGTCATTTACAAGATTTGTATGGCTCATAGTTCTTGAGGCTGAGAAGTCCAAGAGCGTACTAGCAGCTGCTCAGCTTCTGCTGGGAGCCTTGCTGCTTCAAAACATGGCAAAAGCAAGAGAGAACTGAGGAAGCTGGACCTGCCTCGTAACAACTTGTCCTGTGAGAACTCACTCCAGTGAGATTAACATCAATGCACTCCTGAAGCTGACACCCATGACCTTTATCACCACCTCTCCGTACATACTGGGAACTGATGTCCCAAAACATGAGCTTCGGGGTGGGGGACACTGTGAACAGCAGTCATTCATGATCAAAACCTTGTCCTTGTCCATTTCTGTGCAATGCACACACACTCGAGATGGCTTTTTTCAAATGCAATGTCAGAATTACCCAGTTCCAGGAACCTCTTTACTTTCGAACACTGTTCCAAGTCCCTTCGACCCCTACTCCCAATGCCATGAAACAAGGCAAAGTAAAAATCTTCCAATAATTGGCATCCCCGTCTGGGGTGGAGTCAGCATACTGTTGATTTAAAGAATGTCTTATTTTATACTTATGATCACAGAACTTTGCAAATAAAAAGGCTGCTATATGGCTTTGACATTTAAACATAGGATGACTTGCTTTTTTTTATTTTAGAAAGTTTTATACATGGAAGTATCCTGGAGATTACTGAAATTCCCTACAGAAGGCACCTTGGGAAGTAGAAACACCCCTTGGGAACACAGTGGAGGCTCTGTTTGAAGCTAGAGTTGGGCTGTGTTGCGTGCTGGTCTGCTACTTGCAGGACTGTTATCCTCCTGACTCAGCTGCCCAAGTACGTGGGACCAGAGGAGGGCCATCGCGCTTACCTCAGGCTGGACAACTTTAAGGCAGACTGTTGTTTGTTTTTATTTATTTTTGTTGTTTGTTTTTATTTATTTTTTGGTTTTTCGACGTAGGGTCTCACTCTACCTCAGGCTGACATGGAATTCACTATGCAGTCTCAGGGAGGCCTCGAACTCATGGCAATCCTCCTACCTCTGCCTCCCGAGTGCTGGAATTAAAGGCGTGCGCCACCATGCTGGCTTCCTTTTTATTTGTTTAGTGACGTATGGATGCCCCCAGGAGCTGCATCTGTAAACTGGCTAATTGGACCAAGGAACTCAGCAAAAATAACCATCCCTGTGGTCACAAGGTCCAGCAAAATGAGGTAGTGTCATTAATTACTCTTCTCCAGAATCAGCCAGGTAGTCAGTCCCTTGCCACATAGTAATTCCTGTTTCTTTCAACTATGGAAAAAAATGTACTTTATTCTTTTATTTTCTGAGAAAGGGTTTTGTTATATTACTGAGGCTGGCCTCATGGGCTCAAGGAATCCTCTACCTCAGCCTCTTAAGTAGCTTGGAATAGAGCTATAAATCATTGTGCCTGCCTTTTATATCTCTGAAAAATATTTGTAGTTACTCCCTAAAACAAAGAAATGGTAATGATAATAGAGTTTATTTGAGTTAGAAATAAATGCATTATTTTTCAAATAAAGCTGAGTGTGTTGGTTCACACCTATAATCCTAGCACTCAGAGACTATGGAAGGCAGATCACCATGAGTTCAAGGCTATCCTGGTCTATATAGTAAGTTCAGGACAGCCTAAGCTACAGAGTGACACCTTCTATCTGAAAAAAAATACAGATTGACCACTAAATCTTGAAAGAAATATAAATCATAAAAACTTTTCATAAAATTAGGAACATTCGAAGTGGTTTTAAAATGATGATTTGTAATTGAAGCTTGCCCTCTGCTGGGCAAATCTAGTTTTGCAAACTCCTTTCATCTTTCCTAGAAATCTGAGCTCCCAATCTGAAGAGTACTTTCCATGCTCTGACACAAATGCTATTTTACTTGCTTGATAATTTTTATAAGTTTTTAAAATTTATTTTATTTATTACAGATAGAGAATTGAAGCACCAGGGGCCTCTAGCCACTGCAACTGAACTCCAGACATGTTAGTCATCATGTGTGCATGTGCAACCTTGTGCTCATATGTCACCTTATGCATCTGGCTTATGTGGGTTCTGGGGAGTCAAACCTGGGTCTTTAGGCTTTGCAGGCAAGCACTTTAATCACAAGCAATCTCTCCAGCCCTTGCTTGATAATTTTTAATTAATTTATTTTTTATTAGTTATGTACATAATGTGAATACATTCATGTTGGTGCCATCGTTAGCCTCTTCCCTGTTCTCCCCCCTCTGAAGGGACCCTCCTCATTGGGGAATGTGGGTTGTGTATTGTGGGGGCTTAGTTGATAATTTTATAGACTATATCCATCATATATAACTCCTCTTTGGTGTCTCGGGAACAGCTTATTTTTTTATAACAATGTGATGACTTCTGTTTAGTAGAAAATTGAAGGAAACATACAGATTTCTGATTTGTTTTCTTAATGGACTTGCCAAAATCCTACTGACAGGTGCTGGGAAAATGACTCAGTCAGTCAAAGTTTGTCTTGCAAGCACGAAGACCTGATTTTGATCCCTAGTAGCCACATAAAAATAACCAGGCATGGTAGCACACACCAGTAATCCCAGCACTATGGAGGAGAAAAGAAGATCCTCTGGGTCACTAGCCAATCAAGCCTCATTGGTGAGCTCCCAACCAATAAGAGACACTGTGTCAAAAAATGTTGACGGTGTTTGAGGATGGATTGGTGAGCTTCAGGCCAATGACAAAGAACCTGCCTCCAAAAAACAAGATATTATTCATATATATATTGCTAGTGTTCCTGAGATGACACCAAGATTGTCCTGCATACACATGCACACACGTGCACATGCACACACAGACACTCACACACACACACATCCACTTCTCAACACTGTTGCACTGGGGACTATATTTCCTACACATGATGAGCCAAGGAGTGTAAGGTGTTATATTAAGAAAGGGAGATAAAGACATTGAATAGGTGATAATGCAGAAAGGATTAAATGGATGACCTGGTAGTGCCAATCAGGTTGAAGAAGTGACAGGCTGAGTGTTCTGGAGTGAGTGAGCTGGGCTGTTACATGTTACAAGGGGAATGAGATGTAGAAATGGAGTTTTCAGAGATGGCACAGCAACATGAGATAAAATGGGCGAGAGGATGCCCTAGACTGAGGAACAGTGAAAGCAAAGATAGCTGAAAGAATGTCAGGGATGTAGGTGAAACACCCCGTGAAGAAAGAAGTAGAGACAGACAGACAGAAAGTGGTGGGTGAGCCAGGAACTGAAGTTAGCAATGAAACATAAGGAGCATCCAAAAACCTGGTGTGTGATAAACAGCGAGAGTTCAGACTGATGTGATGGACTTGTAAAAAGCCGGGGTTTTAGAAAAGAAGATGTGTAGTTTGCAAGTGGCAATGAAAGAGGAGGCCAAATAGGACATCAACCTGAATCTAGATCTGAGCTGACTGAGGAGTGAAACAGTCTTCACAGGATGTCACTCTGAGAAGGATATCAGAAATCAGTTTGGTCCAACGATCCTGCTACATCTATATTAAAAAAAAAGTGCCTAGGTGTTATTTTTAAAATTGCATTTTTATTTTTATTTGTTTATTTGAGAGAAAGAGGGGGAGAGAGGGAGAGAAAGAGAGAATGGGCATCCCAGGGCCTCCAACCTCTGCAAATGAACTCCAGATGCATGTTCCACATTGTGCATCTGATTTATGTAGGTCCTGGGGAATCAAACCTGGGTCCTTTGGATTTGCAGATAAGCACCTTCATTGCTAAGTGTGGTGGTTTGATTCAGGTGTCCCCCATAAACTTGGGTGTTCTGAATACTAGGTTCCCAGCTGATGGCAATTTGGGAATTAACACCTCCTGAAGGCAGAGTATTGTTGGGGGCAGGCTTATGGGTATTATAGCCAGCTTCCCCTTGCCCGTGTTTGGCAACTTTCCTGTTGCTGTTGTCCACCTTATGTTGACCAGAGAGTGATGTCCACCCTCTGCTCATGCCATCGTTTTTCCTGCCATCATGGAGCTTCCCCCTTGAGCCTGTAAGCCAAAATAAACCTCTTTTTTTCCCCACAAGCTGCTCTTAGTCGGGTGATTTCCTGCCAGCAATGAGAACCTGACTGCAACACTAAGCCATCACTCCAGCCCCCAAAACACATTTAATAAAGGCATTGGAGAGGTACAAAGTTCTAGAGGAGGAAGAATCTTCTGCACAAAACTGACAAAGCCCAGCTCTATTTCCCAGTTCTGAGCCCAGTGTAAGTTGACTTTGGGTGGCAGCATGGGACTGACTTGACATTTTAGAAAGATGAGGTGTCCCCATGTGGTTATTTCTCCCTGGAGAGCTACCACAGCTACTCAGGAGAGGCATGTGTCTTTCACAGGGAGGAATTATGTAAACCAGTCTCAACCCAGCTTCATCTGGCCTGTATTGAGGTTGTCAACATTCCACTAAAGAAAGGAAAGGGAGACCACTCTGGTGAAAGAACATACCATGTGGAGTGTCTATTGAGCTAATAAAATCACTCAATATGGATAAAGACAGGAAATATCATCAATACAGAAAGCAATAGAAGCAGACCCATACATGAATCCAGATATCCAAAGTACCAATGTTTCTTTCTTTTCTTTTCTTTTCTTTTCTTTTCTTTGTTTTTAAAAAATATTTACTTGAGAAAGAGGGATAGAGAGAAAAAGAGATGGGTGCACCAGGACCTCTAGACACTGCAAATGAACTCCAGATACATGTGCCACCTTGTGCATCTGGCTTTATGCAGGTGCTGAGGAATCAAACCTGGGTCCTTTTGCTTTGCCAGCAAGCACCTTAACCACTAAGCCATCTCCCCAGCCCTTTCTTTTCTTTCTTTTAATATTATTTATTTATTTGAGAGAGAGAGAGAGAAGAGGCAGATAAAGAGAGAATGGGTGTGCCAGGGCCTCCAGCCATTGCAAACGAACTCCAGACTCATGCACCCCCTTGTGCATCTGGCTTACGTGGGTCCTGGGGAGTCAAACTGGGATCCTTAGGCTTCGCAGGCAAATGCCTTAACTGCTAAGCCAGTTCCCCAGCCCTTCTTTTTTTTATACATATTTTTTATTTATTTATTTGAGAGAAAGAGGCACAGAAAGAGAATGGGTGTGCCAGGACATCCAGCCACTGCAAACGAACTCCAGACACATCTGCCCCCTTGTGCATCTGGCAGTCCTGGAGAATTGAATGGAGATCCTTTGGCTTTGCAGGTAAATGCCTTAACCACTAAGCCATCTCGCCAGCTCTTTTTTTTTTTTTAAGTTACACTTTCACGAACTTGCCTAGGCTGGCCGCCTTGAGCCCTGGGATTATAGGCATGCACCACCACACCAGCTTTACAGACAATGACTTTAAAATAACAAACATTAACTAAAGAAAACAGGAAAATAAAGCAAAATGGATAAAAAGATACATAATTTTTAAAGAAGTTGTCAATAAAAAAAATTTAATGAGAAAAAGGCAAAAAAAAAAAGATACAGGTTTTAGTAAAAGAAACCCATTAAAAGAATGGACACTCTAGGGCTGGAAAAGCATATTGTCTGAAATTAAAATTATAGTTTCCTTTAATATATTGGATGGATGGGATGTAGCATAAAGCAGAATCAATATCATTGAAGAGAACCCCAATTAAGCCCAGAGGGTGGGAAAGAAATAGTAACAGAGCAAAAGACTAAGTTTAAAATTCACACTATTTATGATTGGATTCCTAAAACAGAGAATTGGATAGAAGCAATATTTTGAAAAGGGCCAGTTCTAAATCTGTGGGGAAAAATTAAGAATCAACAGATTCAGATTCAGTGAGACTGGTGAACAGTAAAGAGATTTTTATGTTTAGTGGGTCTCTCCGATTCCCAGCTGGCCTCTAACTTCTAGGCTTAAGCACTCCTCCAGCTCAGAGTCCCTTGCAAGTGGGACTACAGGTCTTGCACCATGGGCATGTTTTTTGTTTTGTTTTGTTTTGTTTTGTTTTGTTTTGTTTTGTTTTGTTTTGTTTTTTGAGAGAGAGAGCCAGAGAGAGAAAGAGAGAGAATGGGTGTGCCAGCGGCCTCTCAGCGGCTGTGAACGAACTCCAGGCGTGTGCGCTCCCTTTGTGGGTAAGCATGGCATTGCACCCTTGCGACACTGCGTCTAGCTAAACGTGAGACCTGGAGAATGGAACCGGCGTTCTTAGGATTGGCAGGCAGGCGCCTTAACCGCTAAGCCATCTCTCCAGCCCTGCTAGGCATTTTTTTAAGTCAGAATGTCCTCAGTTAGTAGGGAAATAATAATTTTAAGTAAACAATCAGCTATTTCTTAGACACACAGGAGACATTCAGAAGGTTAAATATTCATGGAAATCTGTGATGAAAGGGTATTTATATTTTTACATAGATCTGCAGAAGACTGCTTTTAGAAGTGGGAAAGGCCAGGAGAACTGAATCTGATAAATAGATGAACAGTGACACCAGGAAGGATGTAATTCACTTTAATAGCCAATTAGGAGAAGGGGTGATGAAATTAAGGTGCAGGTATGGGGCCCAGGACTTCTCTTGTCCCTGCTGGTAATGTGGGAGAGAGATGAGTGAAGGACTCCACAAGATAAAATCACTTAGACAATTATTTAACATTTTAATATTTACAAATTGCCATCTAAAAAGGAGGGCATGGGGCTGGAGGCATGACTTAGCAGTTAAGGCGTTTGCCTGCAAAGCCAAAGGAGCCAGGTTGGATTCCCCAGGACCCATGTTAGCCAGATGCACAAGGGGCCACATGCATCTGCAGTTCATTGGCAGTGGCTGGAGGCCCTGGTGCGCCCATTTTCTCTCTCTCTCTCCCCCTCTTTCTCTGTCAAATAAATAAAAAATGTTGAAAAGGAGGGCATGGGCTGGAAAGATTGCTCATTGGTTAAGGTGCTTGCCTACAAAGCCTAACAGCCAGGGGTTTGATTCCCCAGTACCCATGCGAAGCCAGATGCGCAAAGTGGCCCATGCATCTGGGGTTCAATTGAAGAGGCTGGTGGCTCTGCCACGCCCATTCCCTCGTCTGTCTCTCTTCTCTCTCTCTGCTTGCAAATAAGTAGAGATTTAAAAAATTAACAAGGAGGGCAGGAGCAAACCTGCCTTCGCAGATGCATGGGGCAATTACTGCTCCCAGCCAAACTCTCTTCGTAGCTTCCCTAGATCTCCTCCCCTGTCCTTTTTCTTGCCTCAGATCTCCTCTGTCCTGCCCTCTTCTCTTCCCTCCTCTCATTTTACTTGGTATTTACCCACACACTGTCCTTCCCGCCTGTTAAAACGGGTCCTCCTCCAAAGAAGCGCCGCAGACCCTTGGGCGGATCCCTGCCCACTCCCTAATTCCACCCTCTCCTCCCCTATCTCGGCTTCTTCTTCCTTTCTCTTCTTGCTCCCAGGCTTTCCTGGTGCAAATCTTCAAAGTTGGCCTCGGGAGTTTCCGACCCGACCCTGTACGCTCGTCCTCCCGGAGGACGTCCCCAACTGCCCGGCCTCATCCCTCTCAAGCCCGCTTCAGCCACCCTCATCCTCCGGACCCTCCCGCCCAGCGCCCAGCTCCCGCCTCCCAGGCTCCTGCCCCGGGACTCTCCCCTGACTCCGCCCCCTTCGACCTCGCGGCTTCCGGTGCGTCCGCGCCACGCCGCGCCGCGCCCCGAGGCTCCAGTACCTCGCAGACCTGAGGAATGTAGTTGTCCTTGAAGTACTTCTTCAGCTTCGGGGGCGCGTTGCGTAGCGAAGACATGCTCACACATAGGACAGAGAAGCTGGGCGAAGCCGGCAGCGCTGCGCCGGGGTTGGGAAGGGTCGCGTCGGGCGTTGCCTGGCAACCACGGGGCAAGACGTAGCGCTTAGTGACGTCAGGCGAGACGAGGGGCGGGGCAGAACGCACAGGACGGGGGAGGGGCGGGGCATAGTGGAGAGGACGGGACGGGGTGGGCGGGGCATAGGTGAGGGGGCGGGGCAGGACATGGCTGTCAGAGAGGGGCGGGGAATAGCATAGGGGGCGTGGCGTAGATGAGAGGGGCGTGGCGTAGATGAGAGGGGCGTGGCGTAGATGAGAGGGGCGGGGCTAGGGCGGGCCTCGTGTCCAGCTGTGTCGGCGGGCGGAAGCCCGACCCCTCCAGGCGTCACGTTCTACGTAGCGGTTCCCGAGTTGGGCTCCCAGCCTGCCTGGTGGAAGCCTCCGATCGTGGGCGGGTTTAGGACTGGTAGCAAGCAGGGCGGTTTCCGGAAGGCGGAGCTCAGAGCCCATTTCCTTTCTCCGGGCGGCATGGGGGGCGCGCGGGACGTGGGCTGGGTGGCGGCGGGCCTGGTGCTGGGCGCCGGCGCCTGCTACTGCATCTACCGGCTGACGCGCGACCAGCGGCGAGGATGCCGTGGGCGCCGGCTGCGCCCCTCGCGGTCTGCAGGTGAGGAGCTGGGCTGGGCTGGCCTGGCAGGTGCCATCACGGGGCCGAAGCCCACGGGCGTTCGCAGCTCCCTGTCCTTGCAACAAAACGAGGGGCCGAGCGGAGGAGGGAGGAGAGGCTCAGGAGCTGATGATGGGAGAGGTCGGGTCGCCCCTTGGATGATGTTGTGTGGCTGTGGGCTGCCGCTCAGGGTATCCCGCTTCTTTGTTAAAATGTCGCCCAAATGTTGCTGACCTGCATGTAGCGTCACAGCGGAGGGCTGTGGTTCCTCAAAAGGCTTGTGGACTGCTTCTCGCATTAAAGCTTGCTCTGGGCCTTTGTGTTATTCAAAGAGATGGATACCTTTGATTATGGGAGGGTGGCTGCGGGGCCAAGAGCCCAGGATGACATTCTGCACGCAGCCCGAGTCGAAGTTCTTCTGCCTGCATTTGGCCCAACCTCTGGTGAGGAGGTACCGGAAAGTCACCATATAGCATCTCCCGACTTGAGTGTGTGCTCGAAACTGGAAACGCAGCCTTTGCAAGAGACACGCCCTCCTAGTGGACCATAGCGTCCAGTTGTAGATTTTGTCCTAGTGTTGATTGGCCCATCCAGAATTCTAACGGCTGAACGTTCTGCAAGGATAGTTCAGGTCATAGCAATTGTTAGGAAAGTAATTAAAAATAAACGTGCCTTTCACAGAGGTAAATAAGTAGCTTTATTATTAAGTATGCATTAAACTATTTTGACTGCGACATCGTAGGCATTATGCTAATAGCACTACAAAAACCGAATTCGCACTTCTGTAGCTACAGTTCAAGATAGAGACGTGCTACATACAATTCGTCCCAAATTCAAATCGGACAGTTGAGTTAGCTAATTGCTTTTATCCAAAGGAAAAGTAAAGACATATTTAAAGTGGGAGTAGGAGCAGGGCGTGGTGGCGCAGGCCTTTAATCCCAGCTCTCAGGAGGCAAAGGTAGGAGGATCGCTGTGAGTTCAAGGCCACCCTGAGACTACAGAGTGAATTCCAGGGCAGCCTGGGCTCTAGAGTGAGACCCTACCTCGAAAAAAAAAAAAAAAAAAAGGGGAATAGGAGCCTAAGCTAAACTACAGAACCTAGACTGAGGCAGTGATGTTTCAAAGAGAGGGTTCCCGAGCCTTGAAGGAAAACATCTTCCGTTTATAAAATTGGCTCTTACACTTAATACCAAATGGGCAGACAGGGGATTTGTAATTTCAAGTTTGCTGGAGGAAATGCTCCAAGAAAAGGGAGGCACACAGCCCCTCCCTTTTGTAACAAAGAAACGGTTTTTAAAGGTATTTCCCCTTACTTACAAAGCCTATTGTTGCCTTTCTCTGTGTCAGATGTTTCTGTGTAATTAATTGGGAAGGACCTGGACACAAATATTTTCTCATGTAACCTCAACCTGATGAAATTTCACAGTCTGAACTTTGTTTTATTGTTCATTTGTTTTGTTTCTTGACAGAAGGTCTCTCCTATCACTGGCCTAGAACTCACTATGTAGATGAAGGTGACCTTGAACTGACCCTCTTGCCTCCACCTCCCCTGTACTGGGATTACAGGCATGTGCCACGATGCCTGATTTTTTTGTTTTGTTTTGTTTTGTTTTGTTTTGTCTTGCGAGGTAGGGTCTTACTCTGGTCCAGGCTGACCTGGAATTAACTGTGTAGTCTCAGGGTGGCCTCGAACTCTCGGTGATCCTCCTACCTCTGCCTCCTGAGTGTTGGGATTAAAGGCGTGCGCCACCACGCCCGGCCATGCCTGATTTTATGTAATGCTCAGGATCAAACCGAGAGCTTCCTGTATGCCAGACAAGCACACTAGCAACTGAGCTACATCTCCAAACCCCCTAGACACTTTTTTTTAGATAGGATTTCCCTATAGCCCAAGCTGACCTGGAATGGACTCTCCTGCTCTGCTTCCTGAATGCTGGGATTAGACATGCACCACCATACCTGGCCTGACAGTCTAACTTTGAAACTAACCAGTTCCACAATTTTCATTGACTTACATCAGACAGTGTTAAAAATAAGTTACTGGGGCTGAGGGGATGGCTAAATGGTTAAAGGTGCTGGCCTGAGTTCTGTTTCCTGGCACTCATGAAGCCAGGTGCAAAGTGACCCGTATATCTGTGTTCCCACCACATCTGTGGCAATGGGGAGAATCAGCTGACCCACGTGCAGAGACAAAACAAGAAGACAGGGCTGGGGAGATGGCTCAGTACAGAATGCGCTTGCTGCACAAGCATGAGGACGGGATTCAGATTCCCAACACCATGTCAAATGTCCGGTGGGTGTGGTGGCCCAGTAATCCCAGCTCTGAGGAGGCAGAGACTAGATTCCCAAAGCACGCTGGCTAGCTAGACTAACCAAGTTAGCAAATGGCAAATGAGAGATCCTGTCTGAGTAAGTAAAGAAGGAGAGCCAGGTGTGACCATTGCCTAATACTTTGATGTCTGTGAGCCTCTTTCCCAGGTTTAAAATGTGAAGAATAATAATAGTATCTTTCCTACAGATGCTTGAAGACTAAATGAGATTAAAAACATGTAAAGAAAAAAAAAAAACATGTAAAGGGCCTAAAGATGTGCCTGGCATCAGAGTATGTGTTTGAAATTGTTTTCAAAACGTAACAAAAAAAAAAAAAGAAAGAAAATCCGCTCATTGATACTGATTGTAGTTAAATATGAAATGACTTTCTTTTTAATTCAGAAGATTTAACCGATGGCTCATATGATGAGGTCCTAAACACGGAACAACTCGAGAAACTTCTCTACCTGCTTGAGTCAACTGAGGACCCTGTCATGATTGAAAAAGCCTTGGTCACTCTGGGTAACAATGCAGCCTTTTCAGCTAACCAAGTGAGTGTCCTCATTCAACAAACCAACTCCTTCTGGTCTTTGACCCTGGATCTGTGACTTAGCCTCTCAGAGCCTGGACTTCCTCACGTATGGATGCCTACAATACGGAGTTGCAGTAAAGCGCAGCCACGTAGTAGGGTGCTTATGAATATGTTCCTAGCTCTCTGAAGCTGGTCACGGGCCTCACATTCAGAAGTGTGTCTGTGCAACAGTAGGCTTGTTTGTTTGTTTGTTTGTTTGTTGTTGTTGTTGTTGTTTTGAGGTAGAGTCTCACTCACTCTAGCCCAGGCTGACCTGGAATTTACTCTGTATTCAGTGTGGCCTCGAACTCAAGGCGATCCTCCTACCTCTGCCTCCCTCCCGAGTGCTGGGATTTGCCCAGCAACAATAGGCTTTTTTTTTTTTTTTTTTTTTTTTTTTTTTTAAGACAAACAGGGCCGGGCGTGGTGGCACATGCCTTTAATCCCAGCACTCCGGAGGCAGAGGTAGGAGGATTACCATGTGTTCAAGGACACACTGAGACTACATAGTGAATTCCAGGTCAGCCTAAGCTGGACTGAGACCCTACCTCAAAGGAAAAAAAAAAAAAAAAACTAAAAACAAGTATGTAATGATAGGTAGCCACAGCACATGCAAACTATTTCCCTATGAATATTTCATAGTACAATGCAGATACACAGAAAAAAAATAAAATAATGACTAAAGACAAACAGTGCTTCAATAAAATAGTAAAACAGTAACAAAGAAAATTAAATGAATAACCCTAACCCCTCCCCCCCCAAAGTATCTTAACATTTAAGTACACGATTTATATCAGATCTCCATGAATCTTGCAAGTATGCTCCTGACACAAGTGGTTCCTGGGCCACCCTCTGATAACCACCAAATCAATGTAAGTGGTTCCTATAAACACCAAGACTAAAGGTCTTAATTTAAATGTTGCCGTCTCTCCCCTTTCAACCCCTTAACCATGGAGAACAAATAAAGACATTCTTTGTAACATTTTTCAGCCATGCCCTTTGTTAAATTGCCATAAATGCAAATTTATTTTGAACATACAAATATTTCGTCTCAGACTAGTGGCAAAAGTTTGCTGTAAAGCTTTAAAAAAAAAATTTTTTTTTAGGGAGATACTCAAAATGTCCATTTTTCTAAGAATCCAACTTTATTTTAAGCCAAAAAAGAAAAATGAAAATATTGAGATCAGCTAACTTGACTATCTAAGAATAGCATGGATTTCAGGCATAGTTGAATCCAGTTCAAGGTTGCAGAATTATCCAAGCTTTCTTTTTCTTCTTTTCCTTATCCCTTCCCCCATCTTTTGGCTGTGCTTGTGCCTGCTTCTTAGGGACCATTCTTTGGCCACAAATAAGTGTACTTTAAAAGATACAAATTAAAAAAAAAGCACTGTGTTCAAAAGTAGTGTGTTCTAGGATCAAATACCAAGCCCCTTGGGTCAATCTCTGAGGCAAGGGACTATGGCCCTGGCTCACACACATATTCTACAGCCACAGAACAGGAACAGATATAAACACTGATGGCCAAACAGTCCTAATAGGACTACATTTGTTTGGGGGAGGATGTAGTTCAGCAGTAGAAGGTGCTGGGTTCAGTCCCGAGTAAAACAAAACAACAAAACAGCCAACCAACCAAAAAAAAGAACATCTCTGTCACCCCCTCTAAGACTCGGTTCATTGCGGAAAAGGTGGTGGAAAGAACATAAAAGAGCTGAAGGAAAGGTAGGATTCCTTTACAATGCTGTTTTCCAGACAAAATGGCTTCACAGTGCCTGACACTACCTGCATGCGACCTTCATAATGGGGCGGGGAGAAGAGGAAATGACATCAGAATAGAAGAGAGACCAATGGAAAGAAGGGATTCAGTGGAGGGTGGATTTGGGAGGAGGAAAATGGGAGTGGTGGGAGGGAATTATGGTTTATTGTCTAGAATTAGGGAAGTTGTTAATGAAAAAGTTAAACAATAAGGAAACCAGGAACTATGTGGATCTCTAATTCTGTAAGATTCTAATGAGTTCTCTCGCTCCCACTGCTGAAGAAAGGATGTTTTTGTATATAGTTGACAGATACTATAGTCAGTTCTTTTCTGGAGAATACCAATGCACATGAGCGGATTAGTGCTTTACAGTAAGAAAACATGTCTACTCTTGTTAGACCCAAAGTTTCCCAAACTTATATGACCATGGGATTCCTTCCCCCTTTTTGAATTGGACATCTCATAACATCTTGAGGTTTGAGTGTTCCAGTGACTATATTGACACACTATTTTGGCACTGTATTCCAAGTCTATATGTCTAGAGTAGAGAAGTCATACAACACATTACACAGGAAAATAACTTAATTTGCTTTAAGATCATTACAGTAGATCTACAAGTTTTATATAACTTCAAATAATTATATTTTCAGTTGATTTCTTTTATGTACCAAATTGTAGATAGTAAGATCACTAAAGGTAACAATTATGTACTATACATATATTCCAAAAAGCTAGAAGAATTTTAAATGTTTTTGCCATGAAATGGGAAAAAAATGTTAGCATAGACACATATACTTCTATTAAAACATCATAAAGTTCTCCATTGATATATACAAATTTTGATTTTATATATCAGCTTTAAAAAATTAATTTTTTATATTACATTGATTTTTTTTAATTTTTTTTGTGTGTTTTTATGTATTTATGAGCAACAGACGGAGAAAGAGGCAGAGAGAAAGAAAATAGGCACACCAGGGCCTCCAGCCACTGCAAATGAACTCCAGATGCATGCGCCACCTTGTGCCTCTGGCATACGTGGGTCCTGGGAAATTGAGCCTTGAACCAGGGTCCTTAGGCTTCACAGGCAAGCACTTAACTGCTAAGCCTTCTCCCCAGTCCTAAAATTACATTGATTTTTAATAGGAAGATTTGTATATGAGAAGAATATTGTGTGTGTATATATGCGTGTATGTGTGTAAAGAGTATTTCTTAAAAGTGATGAACTTGTATTTGTAGGTGGACAGGATTCAGCAAGTTAAAGTCACAGTCCTTTTCTCTTCCTCCCCCCATCCATAGGCCATCATTCGTGAATTGGGTGGTATTCCAGTTGTCGGAAACAAAATCAACAGTCCAAATGACAGTATTAAAGAGAAAGCTTTAAATGCACTCAATAACCTGAGTGTGAATGTTGAAAACCAAACCAGGATAAAGGTGAGTTTTCTGAAGTTAAAAATGTATCAGGTATTCTGCATATAAAACAGCAATCAAAAGGTAAGCAGTGAAACTAATAGATTGTACTTTATAACTTAATAGCCAAGAATTATCTTTTTTTTTTTTTTTTTTTTGGTTTTTGGAGGTAGGGTTTCACTATGGTCCAGGCTGACCTGGAATTAACTATGTAGTCTCAGGGTGGCCTCGAACTCACTGCGATCCCCCTACCTCTGCCTCCCGAGTGCTGGGATTAAAGGCATGCGCCACCATGCCCGGCTTCAAGAATTATCTTTAAAAGAGTAGAGACTGCTGCTGGGCATGGTGGTGCACACTTTTTTTTTTTTTTATTTGAGAAAGTCAAAAGGAGAAACAGAGAGAATGAACATGCCAGGGCCTCTAGCCACTGCATACAAACTCCAGATGCATGCGCCACCTTGGGCATCTGGCTTATGTGGGTCCTGGGGAATCAAACAGGCATCCTTTGGCTTTGCAGGTAAACGCCTTAACTGCTAAGCCATCCCTCCAGCCCAGTGGTGCACGCTTTTACTCCCAGCACTTGGGAGGCAGAGGTAGTAAATTCCAGATCAGCCTAGGCTCTGGGGGAAAGAAAAAAAAAAAGGAGACTAATACAGAGGAGGAAGAGACCTGGACTAGACCTGGTGCAATGGACTTTTGTACTTGGGGGTTCCCTTCAGTTAAAAGGAGGTGCTAAAAGAACCCAACTCGAATTAGAGAACACCAGCAAGAAGACTCAATAAACTAAGAAATTAGATGAATTCCATTCAACATTTACAAACTTTTGACTGGGGTATGGAGTACAGATGTGAGCAGGTGACTATAAGCAAGATAAGGAAGGCTTGGGCCAGGCAGGGTGGAACACTGAGGAGGTGCTTTAAGGAAAGAGGTAAAACATTGTTGAATATGCCTATCCAGAAGTTCCTGTAGCTAGAAGACTCTGGCCTGGACCTTGAAAGGATGTCTAAGGTTTCTACTGGTAGAGTTGAAGGAGACAATTTCAAGACAATGGAAGAAGGTGAGGTGGGGTCAGCTGCCGAAGGGAGCAAAATGGCCCAGCTAAAACATTGTTAGAACTGAAACTGAAAAGATTCAGGTATAATCATATAAACGGTCAATACATTTTGATAAATGCTTTAAATGACATCTTACAAAAAAGATAGGACTCAACATATCTACCTGAGGGAAAAAAAGATATGACTTATAAAGAACTAAGGAAATGCTTTTTTCTTTCTTTTTTAAAATATTTTGATTTAATGATTTGCAAGCAGAGAGAGGAGATAGAATGGAATGGGTGCTCCAGGGCCTCCAGCCACTGCAAATGAAATCCAGATGTAGGCACCACTCTGTGCATCTGGCTTTACGTGGGTACTGGGGAATTGAACCCAGGTCGTCAGGCCTTACAAGAAAGTGCTTTAACCCATGAGCCATCCCTCCAGCCCTTTTTATTTTTTTAATAAGAATATAGAATTTTTGCTGGGTATGGTGGTACACGCCTTTAATCCCAGCACTCAGAAGGCAGAGGTAGGATTTCTGAGAGTTCAAGGCCACCCTGAGACTACATAGTGAATTCCAGGTCAGCCTGAGCAAAAGTGAAACCCTACCTTGAAAAAACAAAATAATAATAATAATAATAATGACATATTGAACAGTTGGTCATTTCTTAGCACTTCAATTTGAGAGAATTTTGTTGCCAATTAGAAATTTTGGTGGAGCTCAGATTTAGTAAGGTGAATTCCAGTTATCTATGAAATATAATTTGTTTTCAACCTGGAAAGATCATTATGCTAGTTTCATTCCCTCATATACAGAAGTCCTCCCAGCATTGGGTTGATTTTTGCCAGTGGAGGTGAACAACATATGAAGGGTTAGAACATACATATGTACCTAGATAAATAACAACTTCAGCCAAGTAGAATTTTACTGTGCTTACTTTATTTATTTACATGAGAGAATGAAAGAGAGAAAGAAGCAGAGAATGGGCGTGCCAGGGCCTTCAGCCACTGCAAACGAACTCCAAATGCATGCTCCTCCTTGTACATCTGGCTTACAAGAGTCCTGAGGAATCGAGCCTGGGTCCTTGGGCTTTTTGCAGGCAAGCACCTTAACCGCTAAGCCATCTCTCCAGCCCATCTGCTTGCTTTTGATAGAACTAATGCCAAAGAGAAATTCTATTTCCTCTTGTCCTCCCATTCTTTTTTTTTTTTTTTATTTTTTTTCCCTCCCATTCTTTACTTTTAACACTATACAGTCCTCCAGACCACACTGCTAAGGTACCTGCCATAAGACAGAGTGTCCTCACACATCTTCCTCCGTGATCCCAAATGTGCCCAGGGCAGTAGAAACAGAAAGGTCACCGAGTTTGGAGGCCTGTGAGAGCAGAGCCATGGTAGTGAGACCTCGATCTCTCCACTTGGACATTGCTCCCCAACCTCCTGGCTGAAGACTTTGAAGTTGCTGGCTATGAGACGGCCATCATGCTTCCCACCTCATAGAGTTATCTCAGGATTAAGTGATTTTTTTATTTTTAACATTCTCGGCATTATGCCAGGCATTAAACAAAGGAAGTGTTTTAAAAGAGTCACCATGGGCTGGAGAGATGACTTAGCAATTAAGGATGCTTGCTTGTAAATCCCGCTGGTATGACTCAGATCCTTTCTGATCCTCCTCACCACCCACATGATGCCAGATGCAAAGTGGCACATACATCTGGGATCCCAGCATGCCTATAGCAGTGGTGGGCAGAGCCAGAAGAATCTGGATCACAAAGGCCAGTTAGACTGGTTGTTTGCAGTGTCAAGAGACCCAATGTCAAAGAAGGTACAAGAAGAGCACAGATACCTTGAGGTCCTCCTTCGACCTCCGTGTGTGTGTGTGTGTGTGTGTGTGTGTGTGTGTGTGTGTGTGTATTTACATACATGCATATACACACAATACCTTTATTTTTTTTTTGAGTTGCCAATTTGAGGGCCAAACAGAAATGACATCTTTCAACCAGGCATGGTGGCGTGTGCCTTTAATCCCAGCACTCGGGAGGCAGAGGTAAAAGAATCGCCATTCAAGGTCACCCTGAGGCTACATAGTGAATTCCAGGTCAGCCTGAGCTAGCATGAGACCCTACCTCAGAAAACCAAAATGAAAAGAAAAAGAAAGAAAGAAATGGCATCTTTCTGAGGAGTCAGTTCCATCCTGAGCAGTCACCCTACTCCATTGTGCAGAAAAGTGGCTAAGAACCCTAAGTTTAAAAGTGTCACCATGGGCTGGAGACATGACTTAGCAATTACGGGTGCTTGCTTGCAAATCCTGCTGGTACTCAAGGTGCTCACCTTTTCCCTGGCTGATTTCAGATATATGTCAATCAAGTCTGTGAGGACGTCATCTCTGACACCCTGAACTCAGCTGTGCAGCTGGCTGGACTGAGGCTGTTGACAAACATGACTGTTACCAATGACCACCAGCACATGCTGAGCAACTACATTACAGACCTGTTCCACCTGCTACTTACTGGAAACGGAAGCACCAAGGTACACAGTGACACAGTTGTGTGTGTGTTTTATGTACAGGCGTGTGCAAGCCACAGTGCATGTTTGGAGGTCAGAGGATGTTGTAGTTACCATCTCATTGTTGGAACAAAACACCGGACCGAAAGCACCTGGTGGAAAAGCAGCTTATGGCCTTGAGGGGATGCAGCACTGAGATGGGAAAGGCATAGCAAGAAGACAGCAGCTCTGGGGGGAAGCAGTCTATGTACTGGGCTTGGAGTGGGGCTAATCAACTTCAGGGTCTTCACCCCGACATGCCTCCTCCTCCAAGCAAGGTTCCACCAGCTGGGGATGGAGTATGAGACGTAATCACAAGCACATGAGATTCAAACTACTAGAGAACACAACCTCCGGGTGTCCTCTCACCTTGTTCAAGACAGGGGCTTCCTTGTTTTTGCTGCTGCAAGCACCAGGCTCACTGGCCCACAGGCGTCAGGATTCTCCTGACTCCACCTCCTATTGCCATAGGCACATTGGAATGACATAGGCATGCACCACCTGCATCCATCTTTATGTGGATTCGGGAATCCAAACTCAGATTATCAACTTGCACAGCAAGCACTTTTAACTACTGAGCCATCTCCCCAGCCCTGAAACAGTTACTGAAGGTTGAACAGCTATCCCATCAAACTTCATAACATTGAAGTTGAACTTCCAGGCCACCTACAGTTCAGGTTTATAATAGTGGTGGTTAGTTTTTTTTTTTTTTTTTGAGAGAGAGAGAGGGAGAGGAAGACAGATAGAGATGGGCACGCCAGAAGTCTCTCAGCTGCTGTGAACGAAATCCAGATGCATGCGCCCCCTTGTGATCAAGTGTGGCATTGCGCCCTTGTGTCACTTTGCATCTGGCTAAACGTGGGACCTGGAGATTGGAACCGCTGGAGATTGGAACTGGGTTCTTAGGCTTAGCAGGCAGGCGCCTTAACTGCTAAGCCATCTCTCCAGCCCATGTTTTTTTTTTTTTTAGTGTATATGCATTTGTGTGTGTTCGTGCAAGCACACACATGCCATGGTGTTTGTGTGGAGGTTAGATAGGTCTTTGCCTTCCACCTGTGTTGAGGCTGGGTCTCATATAATTCACCCTTCTACTGTATTTAGGAAGTTCCAAAAACAATTCTCCTGTCTTCACGTCCCTTCTTTCCATAGGCACAGTGGGATGACAGGAGCCCACCACAGAGTTGCATGGCAAGTGCTTTAACCACTGAGCCACCTCCCCATCCCTGGTTGCGGTTTTTTTCTTTTTTTCAATTAACTTATTTATTTGTATGTGTGTGTATGCACATCCACATGCACCAGGGTCTCTTACTGCTACAAACACCAGATGCTTGCGCCACATTTTGCATCTGGCTTTACATGGGTGCTGGGGAACTGAAACCCGGTCCAGCAGGTTTTCCAAGCAAATGCCCTTCATAGCTGAGCCATTATCACCCCAGCTACCCTAGTTGAATTTTTTTGCTTACTTCAGGTTTTACAAAATTTTTGTTTTGCTTATGTGTATATGTGATATAATGTGTGTGTGTGTGTGTGTGTGTGTGTGTGTGTGTGTGTGTGTGTGTGTAGGGGTGTACGCATGGGTATGTGCCTTTGCAGTACCCCACTGACCTGTGGCAGAGGACCCTCGCTTGCTGTGGCTGGAGCAGAGCGTTGGGTGTCACGCTCCATCATTTTCCCACCATTCTCATCTGAGCCAGGGTCTCTATTCCAGAGCTTGCCTCTTTTTCACAAGCTCAAGCTGTTCTTGGATCCCTAGTCCAGTCCCCTACTGAACGGGGTTAAAGACACATGAAGCTTTCCCCAGCTATTTATGTGGGTCCTGGGGATCAAACTCGGGGTCTCTCAGACCTTCTCAGGTTCTCGCGCTTGCACAAGAAGTGTTCTTAACTGCTGAGCCATCTCTCCAGCCCACAAAAAAATATTTTTTAAATCTTTTTTAAGTAGCATACAAAATAATGGGTCTTATGATCATGTGTTCTTCTTCCTCTACTCCTCCTCCTCCTGCCTGTAATCCAGCCCCTGCTTATACCCTTTTCCCCAGACTCCCTTTTTCACTTTTATGTCACATATATTATTAACTTTTTAACAAAAATACTGTTTTGATTCAGCCATTCTTTGTTGAAAACCTTCTACGACCAAGTCTATACAGAAGTGAAGGGGATGCGATGCAGTAAGGCATCATTTTGTCTTAATTATACAGTTGTAGGAGGCACCAAATATGGAGCTGAATTCAACAGGATACCAGGAGACAATTTCTAAAAGTTTTTTTGTTGTTGTTGTTTTTGTTTTGTTTTGTTTTGTTTTTTTGGCTTTTCAAGGTAGGGTCTCACTCTAGCTCAGGCTGACCTAGAATTCACTCTGTATTCTTAGGGTGGCCTTGAACTCATGGCGATCCTCCTACCTCTGCCTCCCGAGTGCTGGGATTAAAGGCGTGCACTACCACGCCTGGCCTGAAAGTTTTTTGAGTAAATAAATCCCCCCTTATCAGTGTATATGATTTTTTTTTTCAAAAAAAGAACACAAATTAGAATGGAGACTCATTCACCGTGGTAAATTGGGTTTATTATTCCTCAGGGTTTTACCATGTTTATCTGTGTTTTTCTGGGACAGTTGAAAGAAAAATACATGGGAGGCTGGAGAGATGGCTCAGCAGTTAAAAGCGCCTGCTTGCTAGTGGCGTGTACTGGAATGATGTGCAGACACACCACTGCTTCACAGCACATGGTGGAAAGCACATCACAAGCAAACTGCTTGCTGTGTCTGCAGTAATGGAGCTAACTGCTGAAGTTCAATGTCCTGGAGTCACCACAGGATGGCACATGTAACAAGAAAGGGGAAAACAGGACTCAGGGTTTCAAACCAAAATACAGCCCATATTTTGTTTAATCTTTGTCCTCTAACCATATATTTTTTCCTGCATGCTTAATTCCTTCTTCAGAGGACAGAAACCTTGCATCTTAGTTCCAGACAATAACTAGCTGTTGCTCTTCCTTCTCCTTCGTTGTACACATGCCCTCGTGCAGTATTAGGTGTGTGCACAAGGACCAGGAAGACACATGAAAACTTCGTGATGCTCATTCTGTGCTTTCCTGTATTTAAAACTGTTCCAGGGCTGGAGGTGTGCTTGGTTCAGTAGGATGCTAACCTACCCCATAAGGCCTTGGCTTTGATCCCAGCTCTACAGAAGGGAGGGGCAGAGTCTGAAGTTGCTATCTATTGCTTTTATAGTAAAAATAACAATAATAATAATAAATAAAGTTTTCTAAGCCAGGCATAGTGGCACATGCCTTTAATCCCAACACTTGGGAGGCAGAGGTAGGAGGATCATGATGAGTTCAAGGCCAGCCTAGAACTAGAGGCCCAGATCAGCCTGGGCTAGAGTGAGACCCTATCAAAAAAACAAAAAAAAAAAAAAAGTCCTATAAAACATTCATATCTTGAGTATCCAGGTTCCTTCCTAGGTCTAATGAAAAACACTGGATTTGATCTTTTTCTTGTATCACTGTGCCTATTGTCATGATTGTAAAACTTTTTCAAACACGAGAAATAACCTCACTCAGGCTTACTCCCAGCACAAGTAGGCGGGTTGCCGAGAGTTCTTCAAAGCCACTCTGAGACTACATTGTGAGCTGCAGGTCAGCCTGGCCTAGAGGAAGACCCTACCTTGGAAAAACTAATTTAAAAAAAAAAAGGAGAGATAACCTCCAAGATTCATATTGGAAGGACCCTATTCTGTATTTAGCCTTGTGAACCAAACCTTTTCAAAAATTTCACTTTATCATTAAACATGAACTAAGCTTTGAGAGATTTTCTTTATTATTCGAAGATCAGATTCCAGTTACCAGGTTTCAATGGCATTGATCTGTGGAAAGTGCTGTGGTAATGGTGGGGAGTGTTAGAAGAGTTAGCGTGTGGGGGTGGGGCTTCATGGAGTAGAGAGAATGGGAGCTGGGCCTTGAAGCTCAGGCAGGACTTTACAGAGGGATATTGTGGAAGGCCAGCATGCTGGGGAAAGAAGTCTTGTTTGCTGGTCTCAAATAAACCAATACTCTTTCCAGGTTCAAGTATTGAAGCTGCTGTTGAATTTGTCTGAAAATCCAGCCATGACAGAAGGACTACTCAGTGCCCAAGTAAATAGATTATGTATTTGTTTTATAAATGTAGATTTATCTGTAAAGGCCTATCCCAAAATGTTCACAGGAATCTCTGAATAATAACATTTAGGTGATTAAGGTGTTATCTCATTAATCTTTGCATATATGAACTTCTTAAATATTCTGTAACAAGCACATTTTAGTTTTAAACATCTCTGAAGCAACAATACATTTCCCATGTCTGCCCAGTTGGGGTATACTTATGTCACCAATGTCTTTTCTACTTGGCTTTAGTATCCAGGGCAACAGCAATCCTGAGTCCCCAGTGTGTGCTGGATGCTGGGCTGAGTGCCCAGGCCAGTGAGTACATGGCGATTTTTGTCCTGGAACTTGTGTTCTAGTGAGAAACAAAAAGATCACGTAACAAAGGAACAAGATAATTAAAATCTAATACTAATGTGCTAAAGGAAGTGCAAGTACAAAGGAAGGCTGTGGTGAAGTGGACCTCACCTGCAGAGGAAGGACCATCTGCCCATCTCTCTCCCCCAGCCCTGGGCCTGTGAGAGAGCAGTGATATCTGTTGAATGACCGAGTTCTCTTGAAAACTATATAATGGAGCCTAAGGAAGTGAATGGTTTTCCAAATGAGTATACTCTGGGGTTCCAAAGAAATCTTATTTCTTAGCTAGAACAGAAAACCTTACTTCCATTAGTGTATGATAGGGAAGGATAAAACTTTATACATTTAAGTTATGCAATCAAGAGTATGTTTCTGTGACTGAATTTGAAAAATATAAGCTAGTTGATGCAGTTTTAAAATAAGAAAATGATACACTGTTTCCTCTTTCAGGTGGATTCATCCTTCCTGTCCCTCTATGATGGCCAAATAGCTAAGGAGATTCTTCTTCGAGTACTTACACTCTTTCAAAATATAAATAACTGCCTCAAAGTGGAAGGCCATTTAGCTAACCAGCCTCCCTTTGCTAAAGGGTCATTATTTTTCCTGTTATATGGAGAAGAATGTGCCCAGAAAATGAGAGCTTTAGTCTACCATCCTGATGAGGATGTGAAAGAAAAAGTGGTAACAATAATACCAAAATTCTGATTGGTTGGTCATATTTTTCCAGAGAGTAATGCAGCCTACAACTTATTACACAAAGTTATTTTTCATCTTCTTTTAAAAGGATTGTTTTAGCCACTGAATTTGAACAGTAACTACCACATTTCATCTTTAACACAGTTCAGGTTAGGCATTCCTGATCCAGCATGATGGTCAGTGTTTGGGATTTTGGAGTAGTTCAGATTTGGGGTTTTTGGATTAGGCTGGTCAGTGTTTGGGATTTTGGAGCAATGATTTGGGGTTTTGGGATTGGATGTACACTCAGCCAGTAAAGCCTGTGAACATATTCCATTCTGAAAAACCCACAAGATCTTAGATGCTTGTCACACTCGCCAGGCTAGTTTGGGACCATCTTGTTGATGTCAGATGACTATGAGATTGTACTGAACTATTATGTCACTATTTATGAACTGCTGTAGTGACTTCCTCCACGAGAGATGGTGTGGCATGCATATATAAAGTCACCCCTCTAACTCCTGGAAGTGGCGTGCAGTTACTCATGTGAGGCAGCTGAGGACCTGATGGAGTAGATGCCAGGAACCACCTGTTCTGTAGTGCAGCAATCTCCTTCTTGGTCATGTCCACCTGCCAGCCACCCATACTGCTGTCAAGTCTGTGTCAATCATCAGAATCTCTTCTATCATTTCTAATCAGCTTAAAAAAAATAAACTTTTCAGGAAAAATGTTCTTCAAACTCACCTCTTGTAAGGTTGCCATTGTGTAAAGATGTGACATATACAATACTGGGAATCAACCAAAATGTCCATCCATAGGGACCTGGTTACAATCATGTAACCACTCTTTGAAAACACTGAAGTGAATCTGACTGTACTGATGTAGAAATCTACCCATGAAATAGTGGTTTTTAGAAACACATTCTAATAGTATGTGGTATAAACCCGTGTGTGTGTGTGTATTATGAGAAAAACTTACATTTCTATCTAGATAGAACACTTTTAGAATGATGCTTATACTCCTGGGAGTGGGGCTTGGGTGTGGGGATACGGCTTTTCTATGTATGTCTATTTCTATTGTCTGAATTTTTTTACTATGACCATAAATTGAATAATTTTTTAATAAAAATAAAAACGTACAAGGTTGTATATATTTTCTTTCCCTTGTTAACAGGACTTTATTTTC
Organism: Orientallactaga sibirica; assembly: GCA_036365145.1. NCBI lineage: Eukaryota > Metazoa > Chordata > Mammalia > Rodentia > Dipodidae > Orientallactaga > Orientallactaga sibirica. The sequence goes on along the minus strand of JAEOAD010000022.1, from coordinate 29,175,018 downwards.
ATTCACATTTTATTTAACTAAATTACAACGTATGAAGAATTTTTAGCCATTACCTTTTTAAGTAATTTTTTTATCCTAGAAGATACAATAGTTGGTGTATTTGAATTCAGCCAGGTTCTGCAGTGTTCAAATTCTCAACTGCCATCATGCTTAGCATTAAGGAAATCAATGTGCAAACAAGCTTTAGTGCATATGTATTTAGACAAAGCTTTGAGAGTCCTTGGAAATTCAGTTGTAAATACATGGTTTCAAGACTGTTTGCATAGGAAGTCACAAATCCTCAAATTGAAAAATGTGTGTTCTTGGGGTGATCCTCGTGTAGAAAACAACTCTGAAGAACAACTTTATAGTAGAAAAAGGTGAGCCTTGGAAAACCCCAATGGGTTAGACTAGTACTATATTATGGCAAAGAATAATTTTTTATGTTAGCAACGCATATTCACAGCATTTACCCAAAGGCACATTTCTTTTTTTTGGCACATTTCTTTTAAAACCTGCTTCCTGATTTCATGGAAGTAGGTGCCCACGATGTGTGTGCATTTAAAAACCAGGGTTTGAGCCAGGTGTGGTGGCACACACCTTTAATCCCAGCATTCCAGAAGCAGAGGTAGGAAGATCACCTTGAATTTCAGGACAGCCTGGGCTTGAGTGAGATCCTACCTTGAAAACCAAAACAAAAAAACAGATCTTGTTTTTAATGTGCTTTGTCAGCACTGGATCCTGAAACTCCCTGTCACCTCTGCCTTGATCACTGGTCTGAATGATTAACCATTCTTCCTACGACCAAAGCACTGGTTCTGAAAGGTCAAAATGCCAGAAAGGGAGTCATGTTCAGCGACCCAGGAAAAGCTCACTGTGCTCCCTTAGGTAGCCCATGGCACACCATCACTTTTCATAGGTGTTCCCTCTCCTGCTTGGCAAGCCCACCTTCACTGGCAGTAGCATTCCTAAGCAAAGAGTCTCAGTAGTCAAAAAGGAAAGTGGAATTGACCCAGAAGATTCATTAGAAGGTATTACATTGTGTATTTGACTGAACTAAGGGAGAGAATTTAAAAAATAAAATAAAACTAACACTTTACACAGACACCCTTCAAAACAAATTAGTGCTCAATAAAGTGGGTAAGGAGTGTAGAGTTTGCCCTATTTCCTAATGAGTGGAGCATCAATGTAGAAGAATGTGAGGAAACGTGGGTGAATAAGGCAAGCTCAGACAGGACTAGAACGCTGTTTAGAAACCATCAAATAGTGCATGTGAAGACAAAAACATTAAGGCCAGTCACAGAGGACACGAAATTCAATGTGATGCGCAGCAACGAGAAGGATGAGTGCAAGAGCACCAGCTGGCAGGAGGACGACAACTCAAAACTAAGCACCGTAAGCCTCACTCTGCATCCTCACACTGGCAGGAGAACGTACAACTCAAAGCTAACCACTGAAGCCTCACACTGCATCCTCACACTGCATTCTCCCACTGGCAGGAGGACGTACAACTCAACAGCTAACCACTGTTAACCACTGAAGCCTCACACTGCATCCTCCCACTGGCAGGAGGACATACAACTCAACAGCTAACCACTGTAAGCCTCACACTGCTTGCCATGGAAGGTTATGCTTGTTTGGTTTTTCTCCCTGAAGCTTATTTTACAGGGAATTTCTTTTGTGCTTTAGTGCCTCCAAATTACATGCATTATACATTTACTACAATAATACACATTTCCCTTTGACTTTTCTGAATTTTTACATAAAAAACTAAATGCCATGATCACTTACTGGCTTTGATTCTCTAAGTTCACAAAATAAGTGGGGTAAGGTGGTTAGTCTGCAGTACTTACTGTTAATGTATACACTTAAGCTTGCAACACTAGCAAGTGCATTAGCCTATTTCCAGCTTTCTCGTAGACCCACCTATATTAGACAGTGATGCTGAAATCATTTTCCCCCTTATATTTCTAAAGTGCTTTTTAAAAAAAAGTAGTATTTTACACCTTTCGGAGGTAGGTCACAATTATCCTCTTGTTGTAGATGAGGAAACAGGCACCGTGAATGCATGTGACTTGCTTCATATTAAACAGAAAATTAATCACCAAGTGAATAAAATTCAGAACATGGCATGAATACCCATGTGCAAATAAATTGCTGGGCACTGCCTGGATAGCATTTGGTATAGAAAACCTATTTTGATTGTTCTGTATGAATAAAGTGGAGTCTGCCAAGTCTATAGCTCAGGGACATAGAACATGGTGTCCACAGCTCACTTCCCTGAGGAAGGTTCAGAGCTTGTTGGTAAGAGGTTAGAGCCCTCCGGAGACGAGAGCTCAGGTCAGCACACACCCGACTCTTCCTTCAAATAACTAGTATGCCACAATGACAATAAAAGGAACAATTGTGCTTAGAGGTCACTTAATATAAAAAATATATAACACATCCAAGTCATATAAAACAAAATATTTATAAACCTTCTTATGTTTAGGGTTAAAGCTAAAAGATCAGAAAAAAAAGTGCACATAAAGAAAATGGAAATGAACGCAATAAAATTTAATTCCAAGGGGTAAGGTCCATCTGCATTTAAGATCTACACTTATTTTAAAATATTTCATTGTAGCTCTATTTGTGCTTAGCAGGTCTACATTCAGAATAAAAATAGAATATTTCCTAAGTCAAGGCTTTCATAACCACATTACTCCTATCTTTGCTCATCAGTTTTTATTTTTTTATTATTTTATTTTATTTTATTTATTTTTTTTTTTGGTTTTTCAAGGTAGGGTCTCGCTCTGGCTCAGGCTGACCTGGAATTCACTATGTAGTCTCAGGGTGGCCTCGAACTCTCAGCGATCCTCTTACCTCTGCCTCCCAAATGCTGGGATTAAAGGTGTGTGCCACCATGCCTGGCTTTATTATTATTATTATTATTAATTTTTTGAGAAAAAGAGGTAGAGAAAGAGAAAGGGAGAGAGAGAAATGGGTACGTCAGGGCCTCCAGCCACTGAAAAAGGACTCCAGATGCGTAATCTTGTGTATCTGGCTTACATGGATCCCAGGTAATCAAACCTGGGTCCATTGGCTTTGCAGGCAAGTGCCTTAACCACTAAGCCATCTTTCCAGCCCTCCCTTCTCATCAGTTTTTGACAATTGTAGACACACAGTAGAGTACACTGTTCCCCTCTTAGTTTGATAATGGGGGTAACTGAACAAGAATGTGAATATATTGAATGCCAAAGAGTTGTACACTTTTTTTAATGTTTAAAATAATTTTATGCAATGTTATTTTTCCACTATAATTTTTTTTTTTTTTGAGGCAGGGTCTCATTAGCTCAGGCTGATCTGGAATTCACTATGTAGTCTTAGGGTGGCCTTGAACTCACAGCGATCCTCCTACTTCTGCCTCTCAAGTGCTGCTATTCCGCCATGTTTGATCAACATGGTAGAGATATTCTATCATTAATACGAATGTAAGAAAGGGGTGTGAGTGTACTGTGTGTATAGGTAAGAGGGTAGATAACCTTGGCTCCCCTTGTAGAAACCCCTGCAGAAAACAAACCAGTCATTATTTGGGGGGGGGGGTTGAGTCAAGGTCCCTTTCTAGCCTAGGCTGACCTGGAACTCACTCTGTAGGCCAGGCTGGCCTCAAACTCATGACAATCCTACTATCTCAGCCACTGAAGTACTGGTATTAAAGGTGCACTCCACCACACCCAAATGTGTCTTTAGTATCAGTTTATCATAACCTCAGAAAATTCTACCACTAAAGGATAACGCTTTAGTAAAAATATTATGTTGACAACATTGTTATATGTTTTAAATCTACATTGGCCAATTCAATAAATGACCATCCCTGAACTCTCTTTAATTGTTTATATACATTGCTCATCATATTAGTAACCAAGTTATTACACAAATCAAAAAACACACACTTGCAGAAGTTGTTTTAAATGTAAAAAGTCATAATATTCATGAATTGCTTAGTCTTTTCATTTGTTTTCCAATTTATATCAAATGATACCTTTTTATTAACAGCTCCTATGTTCATATTTATTCAAAGTTTATCATCAGTATTTAAATATCTTGATTCTCCATGCTTCAGGACAAAAAAATCTTCAGTCCTAAGTCCATATCTTTCTAGAGCTTCACGCAGTTTCACTGGAGGCTCCAAGTAATGCTGGCAAATGGCAGAAGGAAGAAAAATGAAAAATTATCAATACATGTATTTGGAGACTATTTCAAATAAGCATTCAACCTAAAATAACCAACAAGATGCCTATATCAAACAATGCTTTTTATTTGAACCATGAACAAATCAGTTAATGTTTTCTAATATAATGAGTCAATAATTGTGAAGTCAACTGAAAAGTCTACCACTGGGTAGAAATCAATCTATCCAAACATCTGTCTGTTAGCTGAAATGCCATCCTAGATAAAATCTGATCCCTGCTTCAACCTATGCAATTTCAATCTAAATACAATCAATACCAAAAATGGTGTTAGAGAACTAAATGTTAACAACATTTGAGAAGCATATGAAAATCTGAGGGTGTGTGTGTGTGTGTGCGCACGCGCAAGTGCTACAGGAAATATTTCTAGCTAAAGAAGGTAACCTTAGAATTAGGTATGAAAGATGAAAGGCTTCCAGTGACATACGTACTATCTCATAATCCATGTACTATAATGCACAAAGGTAAAAGCGCCCCACGGCCTTGAAATCAACCACCACTTAAAAGAAAAAATAGTGCAGCAGAGGTCAAAATGTGTAACAGTGGGGAAAACACAAGAGCTCCCAGCATCGTTAAATGCAAACCAACCAGCCCTGGACAACTCCTAAATGCCGGAGGGGATCACTGGGAGTTTGTTTTTTTTTTTTAATTTGAGAAAGAGAATGGACACACCAGGGCCCCTACCCACTGCAAATGAATTCCAGATGGATGCACCACTTTGTGCATGTGGCTTACATGGGTAATGAGGAATTTAACCTGGGTCCTTTGGCTTTGCCAATGAGTGCCTTAACCACTAAGCCATTTGTCCAGCCCACGATCAGTTTTTATGATGAACTTACAACAGAATCTCTTCAAACTAAAGACCTAGGTCTGTTAAAAGGTTAATGTATATATATTATATAATACTTAAAAACTGTTTCCATCAAAACTAGTGGTTTTCTTGAGTGGCTTGAATAAATCACCTAGGAATGCCTTGATCATTTCTTAGAAAAGTAGATGTAAGCCAGGCGTGGTGGCACATGCCTTTAATCCCAGCACTTGGGAGCAGAGGTAGGATGATCACCGTGAGTTCAGGGCCACCCTGAGACTACAGAGTAAATTCCAGGTCAGCCTGAGCTAGAGTGAGACCCTACCTCGAAAAACCGAAAAAAAAAAAAAAAAGAAAAAGAAAAGTAGATGTAGCCGAAAGTGGTGGCGCACACCTTTAATCCCAGCACTCAGGAGGCAGAGGCAGGAGGATCGCCATGAGTTCCAGGTCAACCTGAGCCATAGTGAGACCCTACCTCAAAAACCAAAAAAAAGAAAGAAGGAAGGGAAGGGAAGGGAAGGGAAGGGAAGGGAAGGGAAGGGAAGGGAAGGGAAGGGAAGGGAAGGGAAGGGAAGGGAAGGGAAGGGAAGGGAAGGGAAGGGAAGAAAAGAAGATGCTGCTCTATCTGTATGCTTTTACTGTGTAGCCACATTAAGGACATCCTTCTTGTGCTTATATAACAGTGAGCAGCTATTATAGCTGCTTTTATGCAAATAGTTTTTTATTTATTTATGTGAAGTGGGGCGCACTAGAATCTCTTTCCAGAACAAGAGAACACCAGATGCTTGTGTTACTTTTTGTGTCTGACTACACGGGTGCTGGGGAAATGAACCCAGACCAGCATGCATTGTAAGTAAATGCCTTTAATCATTAAGCAATCTCCCCAACCCCCACAAATAGTTTTAAAGTACTTAGGCATCATAGGCTAACCCTTTCTAAAGAGTCCATCAATCTTATAATTTAACAAACTCATAGTGGTTCACATTTTTATGTTAGGTCAAATACATTGACAACTCCCAAATAGTGAAAGAACAGATTTTTTTGTTGTTGTTTTGTTTTTGTTTTTCGAGGTAGGCTGACCTGGAATTCACTATGTCGTCTCAGGGTGGCCTTGAACTCATGACGATCCTCCTACCTCTGCCTCCTGAGTGCTGGGATTAAAGGTGTGTGGCCCAAGCCAAGCTTTAAAAATTTTATGTCTTAATAAGAAGTAAAGATGGAGGTGGGTGTGGTGGTGCACACCTTTAATCCCAGCACTCGGGAGGCAGAGGTAGGAGGGTGGTGGCCATGAGTTCGAGGCCACCCTGAGACTAAATAGTGAATTCTAGGTCAGCCTGAGCTAGAGTGAGACCTTACTTCACAAAAAAAAAAAAAAAAAAAGTAAAGATGCTTTTTCATCTTCCGGCATCAGGCAGGCCTGGTTATAAACATGAATAATGCGTGGAAGCCAAAGGACAACCTTTTGTAGCATTCCTCAGACGACATCCCTGCTTTGAGACAGGGTCTCGCACTGGTCTGGAGCCTCACGAGTAGGCTAAACTGGAGGGCCGGTGAGCCTCAGAGATCCACCTGTCTGTTTCTCCAGTGCACACCACCAAACCTAGCTTTGACAGAACTCATGTCCTAACGCTCGAAAGACAAAAGATTTACCAACTGAACATCACAGAATTTTTTTTTTTTTTTGGATTTTTCAAGGTAGGGTCTCACTCTGGCCCAGGCTGACCTGGAAATAACTATGTAGTCTTAGAGTGGCTTCAAACTCACAGCAATCCTCCTACCTCTGTCTCCCGAGTGCTGGGATTAAAGGTGTGCACCACCACCCCTGGCTCTACAGAAATAATTCTTGAAGGATGAACAAGAAACAATTCTTAGGGACTGGAGAGATGGCTTAGCAATTAAGGTGCTTGCCTACAAAGCCTAAGGACAGGACCCATGTTTGACCCTCCAGATCCCACATAAACCAGATGCACAAAGGTGAGACAAGTGCAAGATCACAAATGCCCACTAGGTGGCGCAAGCATCTGAGTTCAATGGCAATGGCTGAGGCCCTGGTGCACCAATTCTCTCTCCCCCTCTCTTGCTCTCTCTTAAAAAAAAGAAAGAAGGAAGGAAGGAAGGGAGGGAGGGAGGGAGGGCGGGAGAGAGAGAGAGAGAGAGAGAAGGAAGGAAGGAAGGAAGAAAGGAAAGAAAGAAAGGAAGGAAGGAAAGAAAGAAAGAAAGAAAGAAAGAAAGAAAGAAAGAAAGAAAGAAAGAAAGAAAGAAAGAATTCTTGAGCTGGAGAGATGGCTTTGTGGTTAAGGCACTTGCCCATGAAGCCTAAAGACCCAGGTTCAATGCCCCAGAACCTATGTAAGCCAGATGCACATGGTGGCGTGTGTGTGAGTTCATTTGCATTGGCTAGAGGCTCTAGAGTACCCATATTCTCCCTCCTGTAAATAAATAAAAATCAAATGTTAACAGAAGAAATAACTGTTGATGACAGAGGTGTGATCCTCTCTTCATCTTCCCATCTCAGTAAGGAGCACAACTATCTACCTTATCACTCCAGCTAAAAGCCTTCATTCCTTTCTTTGCATGGGTTTAATAAAGTACTATTCTTTCACCTAAGTCACTGGCAGGTAATACACATCTACATAGATACAGAACAAGAAACTGCCATCAAATATAGCAGTATGCAAATGCAGCAGTTTGCCTCTTCCCAAATACACACACATACTGACGCTCTCATGCGTTCTCCCCACCCTCTGCAGTGTGGGTTCATTCCATTCCATGCCACAGCAGCCTCCCTGAAGAGTCCCAGCATCATGACCCAGGGCTATTGTGACAAGGGCTGACCATTTTGAATAGGGGACAGAGAAATTAACAGGAATATATTTGCTGCAACTTGGGAAGAGATCAGGCCAGAAATGAAATAAGCAGGGAGAGCTAAAAACTGCAAGAAATCATTGTTCCTACAGAGAGGCCCTTGGGTATGAGGACACTACGAGTAAAGCAAGAGAAGCCAGCTTCCAACTGCCTCTTTCGAAATTTTGCTTAGGGAAAGGTCTGGATCCAGGAAAGAAGAGAACGTTTTATTCCACCGTCCCTTATCCCAGATTCAGGGTTCGGCTCCCCTATGCTAAATCAGCTCTTCTGTTCTAGTGCACGACAAACACAAAATCCACGTTGTCAGATAACTAACACGTACGTGTGTCCAGAAAGCCACACGCTCCAGCCCTCTTTTTCCCACTGCCTTCCATGCCATCCACTCTCTGGCTGAACAAACCCCTCACTTCTTTCCAGGCTTGCCGCCTCCTAGCCTGTGCTCTGCCCTTCCCTCCTGTGGAAATGCCTCCCTCCTTGCCGACAGCCAAGTTTAAATGTCATTCCTCCGTGAAGTTACCCTGATTCCTTCCTTCCATAATGGTCCCTGACTCTGAGGCCAATTATTCTGCCCACATTATAGCACTGCCTCCCTCTGGTATCAGAGGCATGTGTATGTCTTCTAACATCCACTAGATCAAATGAAAGCCACCTGGAGGAGAGAACACATTGTGGTTTTTTTTCTATGCCCAATATGCACAAACAGATTTTTGGATATATAAGCATATATAATTCATTAACTATAGAAATGACCTTGAGAAATGGCATACAATGTGGGTATTCTCCCCACTCTGTTCAAGTATTACTATACTGGTTAAAATGCTTTATGTTCATGTGATTATGACAAGTGTACAGGGTCTAATTCCATAGTGTAGCCTCTGAATACATTGCTAGGGAATTGTGATGCCCAACTCCTATCATGAGTCAAACACATAATCAAAGCCTTTTTTTTTTATTATTACAATCAAACTCACCTCATTTGCTAGAGCAAATGTACCCCAGTGAATTGCCACAGATTTCTTTGTTTGAACATCGATGTGAATCCTTACAGCATCTTCTGGGTCAACATGCTGGTATTTCATAAACCACCTAGTGAAACACAGTAATGTGTTCATTCAACCTTGGAATACTCTAATTGCTGCATCATCTAAGTCAGTCTTAAGGTTCCTCACAGGACTGTGGATGTCTGAGAAATAAAATGCACCTCATAGGGGTAAGTTTTTACTCCCCTTTCCTACCCCTTCACATGACTTTTAAAATCCTATGTATAGCATCAGTACACCTAAAAATTGTGCTGGCTTGCCAAGAGTAATAGCAACATGCAATAGTGTTGTTTTCAACCACTGGATTCACACTGGACTCATTTAGAGAACTTTTAATAAAGTTATTCTGTTATTCTGGGTTGGGCAGAGGTGTAAGAATTGTGTAGCCAGAGTTCTATCCCAACTCCCAAGGTAGAACAAACACAAGCAATACTAAGTATGAGCCCACAGCAAGTCTGGGGCAAGGTCAAGACCTAGCTGCAAAATAAAATAAACAGAAAGGGACAGAAGGGGTTGGAGAGATGGCTTAGCAGTTAAGGTGTTTGCCTGCAAAGCCAAAGGATCCAGGTTCGATTCTCCAGGACCCATGTAAGCCAAATGCACGAGGGGGCGCATGCATCTGGAATTCATTTACAGTGGCTGGATGCCACTGTACATGCCCATTCTTTCCCTCTCCCTCCCTCTCTTTCTCTCTCTCTCTCTCTTTCTCTGCCTTTTTTCCTCTCAAATAAATAAAAAATATATTTTTTAAAAAATAAAATAAACAGAAAAATTCTCAACAGGAAGTAAAACCAAAGCTGTTTGGCAACTTTGATATAGTAGATAAAACTATCTCCCTTGAGTCCACTTTCTTCCTGGGAGAGGCAAAAATTGTGTGTGTGTGAATAGCTAAACAAGTCAGTCTTGAACAACACGCTTCTCTCAATAATAAAATATTGTTTGTTTCAAGTACATTTTGATTTTTACTAATGTTATAGTCTAAAGAAATGGCTTACTACTTTAAAAAGCAAGTACTTTGAAATTCTAGGTATGAATCAAAGAAACTGAATAAGGGGTTTTAAAAAAAACAGTAAGCTCAAATTCCACTTACAAAATTCTGGATATCCCTCAGAAACAAACTGTTTTAAGCTTGGTAAAGTGATAAACAAACAAAAATTAGGGTATAAATCTTGGCATGTTATCAAAACTCTCAAAACAAACATGCATAAGCTTTAAAGACTGAGGGCAAAAAGTGCCACTGATATTCAAGGTATTTTATTTATTTATTTTTATTTTTTTATTTTATTTTATTTTATTTTGGTTTTTCGAGGTAGGGTCTCACTCTGGTCCAGGCTGACCTGGAATTAACTATGTAGTCTCAGGGTGGCCTCAAACTCTCAGTGATCCTCCTACCTCTGCCTCCCGAGTGCTGGGATTAAAGGTGTGTGCCACCATGCCCAGCACAAGGTATTTTATTTAAACATTATAAAACAGAAGAACAAAGTGTTTGGGGTTTTGAAAAAGAAAGACTAATGGGTGAGTGACTGAAGATAAGGACACACTGAAGCTGGGCGTGGTGGTGCACGCCTTTAAGCCCAGCACTCGGGAGGCAGAGGTGGAGGATCGCCTTGAGTTTGAGGCCAGCCTGAGACTACAGAGTGAATTCCAGGTCAGCCTGGGCTAGAGTGAAACCCTTTCTTGAAAACCACCCACTCCGTCCCCCAAAAAAACAAAATATGGAAAGGCTGCCTCGTGACTTGGAAAGCCAAGGTTCTCCTGACGGAGAGGGCTTCCTGTAAGGCCCAGCTCTCAGTCACAGGGATGCCTTTGAAAGGGCCTTTCAAGTTCTCTGAGCTTGCATCTCCATGACTGTGAAGAGTAAACTCAGACTCACCCTGTACAAGTGCTGTGAACATTAAACAAGATCAGGTTTATGAAAGGATAAAATACAATACCTATTTCATAGAATTCTCCCAGAAAAAAAACCAAGGATTGACCAAAACCACTTTCATGGGCTGGAGAGATGGCTTGGTGGTTAAGGAGTGCTTGCCAGCAAAGCCAAAGGACCTAAGTTCAATTCCCCAATACCCATGTAAAGCCAGATGCATAAGGTGATGCATGTGTCTGGAGTTTGTTTGCAGTGGGTGGAGGCCCTGGCATGCCCATTTTCTCTCTCTCCCATTCTCTCTCTGTCTGTCTGTCTGTCTCTAGCTGCCTCTTTCTCTCTCCCTCAAATAAATAAATAAATTTTTTAAACCACTTTCATAAAAATAAGAGTTACTGCTGACACAAAGAAAATACTGTTACTATGTATAAGCACATATTTTGCTTTCAAGCCATGAGTTTCATTGAGGGAAACATCTTCATGTTATTTACATTCTAATCTGCCACTGCCAGCTAATGCCTCCGAGACCGGCGGGTTCAGATTCCACACAGGTGCCTCTGCCCTTCACAGAACACATCAGGAGAAGTTCATCCATCTGCGACAGCCAGAGGCTGTTATTTACTGGGAGCCATTGCTGGGTCTTCTGGGAGCCCAAAAACAAAGCCACTGTGTTCTCAACAGCTTACAGAAGCTCTGTTCTGCCATATGTCCAGACACTCAGGATTCATGACAAAATGAGAACAGCTCTTGGAGTTTCTACTGATTTTCTTTTTTGAAAAATCTTATTGCAAATTCCACTTCCTTACTGTTCTCATAGTAACAATTAATTTCTCGTTCTCACAATTAAAATTAAAATGTTAGCACTGGGCATGTAGGTCAGTGGTGGAGCAACTGTCCTAGAATATGCAAGCTTCTGAATTTGGTTCCCAGCACTGCAAGAACAAAACAGTAAAATATTAAACCCTAACTGACTTAGCTATGCCTGGTGGCATGAGACCCAAAAGCAGGCATGAAATATTCTAAGCACACTGCTAAAAGCTGTGTCATCAGCTTACATGTGTAAGGTATTCCCAAGTTTTGTTGAATAGGCATTTTATTTCTAAAATTGTCAGTCCTGACCAAAGAAATGATTACAAAGTACAAGCTAACTACTGTACTGAATTTAACTCTCTTAAAGCAAACGTCTGCCCCATTCTCCCATCTTAGAGACAAGATGGCAGTACAGCAAGGAGAAAGGGGAGGTAGGTAAGCAAATGTGCCTGGTTTATCAGCACAAAAACGTACATCAAGGACTACAGAGATGACTCAGCGGTTAAGGCACTTGCCTGTAAAGCCTAAGAACCCATGTTTGACACTCCAGGTCCCATGTAAGCCAGACGCAGAAAGTGATACAAGGGCTGGAGGGATGGCTTAGCGGTTAAGGCATTTGCCTGCAAAGCCAAAGGACCCCGGTTCAACTCTCCAGGACCCACATAAGCCAGATGCACAAGGGGGCGCATGCATCTGGAGTTTGTTTGCAGTGGCTGGAGGCCCTGGTGTGCCCATTCTCTCTCTTTCTCTCTACCTGCCTATTTCTGTATCTCCCCCCTCTCAAAATAAATAAATAAAAATAAAAATAAAAAGTGATACAAGCGTGTATGGTTGCACATGTGCACAATGTGGTACATGCATCTGGAGTTCAACTGCACTGGCTGGAAGCCCTGGAGCACCAATTCTCTCTCTTTTGCATAAAAAAGTACACTGAATACATGTCAAGTTCAGTTACTTATCACGGAGCAGGAAGGCTTTCTTCACATGTATACCAACCTGGGTTCATAAGCTCCGATGGGAATAGCTGCAAGGTCGAAAGGGCCGAATCTTTTTCCTATCTCTTCAAAAGCAGGGCAATAGCCGGTATCCCCCGCAAAGAAGAATCGATTCCAAGGCCCTAACACGGACCAGCTGCCCCACAGAACCTTGTTGTCATCCATCAGGGTCCTTTTACACCAGTGCTGGGATGGTGTGAAGACAAACGTGACCTTATCATGGCCAGGGACACAATTCTCTTCCCACCAGTCCAGCTCAATCACGTTCTCACAGCCACACTTCTGCATCCAGTCGAGAAGACCCAAAGGCACAAACCATCTCAACTCGTTGCCGAATCGTTCATTCAAAGCGAGGACGGAGCTGTAGTCCAGGTGGTCGTAGTGGTTGTGACTAATAAGGACCGCATTTATCGGGGGCAGTTCGCTTATGGTACAGGGGGGACGGCGGAATCGCTTGGGACCCATGTACTGTGAGGGAGAAGCCCGCGAGCTGAAGATGGGGTCTGTGAGCACTATGAGCTCGTCCATTTCCACCAGCAGGGTCGCGTGTCCCAGCCACGTGACTCTCAAGCCGTCCTCTCTCACTCCAGCTTCTGCAGGGTCACTGACAAAATATGGTTTAAGCACTGGCAGTTCTTTGTCAAGTTCCTATGCAGAGAGAGAGAGAGAGAGCAGCAGTTAGGGGGACTGTGTTATATCACCACAGACTATGCTCTGACCTAAATCGCAGTGAAAATGCTATTTTTGGATAGCTGAAGTCATCCGATGAGCTTGTTTCTATGCTTCTCTCATGGACATGCACCCTTAAGTCTCTTTCTAGATCTCAAGACCAACGGGTTAGTAATCTTCTTAATCCCAAGTACAATATGTAACGGGGAAATTAAATTTAAAACTTTGCAGCTTTTTTTTAAGATCGCTTCTGAAATGCCAGAAGTAGCCTGGCCTAGATGCAGTCATCCTGCCACTGGCACTTCACTGGGCTGAGGCAGTTGCTGTCTAAAATGGCCTCAGAAGCAGGTCAGTGCCACAAATAGGAAAGAAAGCTGATGACAATTTGATTGTTAGCTCGTGGACCTCAACTATGAATCTGACTTTTTGAGTGCATACAGTTTAAGGGGAACACAGTGACGACCCCTGGGAAAATCCCATTTGTGAGTGGCTCTTCCCATTCCTCACCCCTGAGAGGTGGGCTAACCCAAAAGAAGTCAAATGGTGGAGACACTACTGAAGGAAAACTAAGAGCCCCTGGGACAGTCTCAGTGGGGAGAAGGCCTGGCCGGGGAAGAGAAGTAAGAGGATGAGATGTGATCTCTCTTAGTCACTCCACGCTTTAGTTTTCCCATGTGGAGAATGCATATGACTGCACTGACCCTTCACTACTGTGGGGGATAACTGACTGAGGAATGGCAGGGACACTCTTCAAATACTCCACAGAAGACTGCAAGCTCCAACCCTAACCCAAGTGTGAGCTTCAGCACAGCCACTAAGCAACTTCCTATTTGAGGGAGCATCCAGACACTTCTAAGCTCCCCTGACTGCTCATCTGTCTGCATGTCCGCTCAGTCCATACCCAGAACTCAGACCAGTCCTCAAAGTGTGCTGAGCTAGGCTTCGTGGCTCACACCTGTAATCCCAGCACATGGGAGTCTGATACAGGAAAATCACTCAAGTTCAAACAAACACACTCTATTGACACTTTAAGGCCCAATCTCTCAGGCAGTCTCCACTGCTTGACAAAACCCATCTCACCTGGCGGGCCCAAGAGTAAGTGTGCATGGGCTGCCCTTCCGCCTCTCCATCTGGGTTTCAGTCTATGTATCTACACACATATGCTGGCTGTGTCTCTCACACATGGAACTACCTCCCACTCTTGGACTGAGTTTGCTCACCCCGTGTGCTATTAATCCCATTGCTTGGCCTGTCTTCCCCTCTTGGTCCTTTGAGACTGTGATCAAATGGTACATCCTTCAGGTACCATCCCTGAGTCTTCACAGAGGGAAGCCCTCGCTCCCACCCCAGACCTGGACTTCCAAACTTCTCTGGCCATGTGTATCCTCTACACATTCTAGTTGCATTCATGTAAGATTTATCCCTTCTTTAAAAAAAAATACAGAAAGAGGAAAAGAGAGAGAGAATGGGCGCACCAGGGCCTCCAGCCACTGCAAATGAACTCCAGATACATGTGCCACCTTGTGCATCTGGCCTACATGGGTCCTGGGGAATTGAGCCTCAAATTGGGATCCTTAGGCTTTACAGGCAACCGCTTAAGTGCTAAGTCACCTCTCCAGCCAGATTTATCCCTTCTTATGCAACTTGAAATCACTCACAGTTCCTGGCTTGAGGTTGCTCAAGAAAATGTGTTGGGTGAATGAATAAACAAATGTTAGCCTGGTAGTGAGGGTTAGAGAACAAATGTCCTACAATGCACTTATCAAAAGTCAGCTGGGCGTGGTGGTGCACGCCTTTAATCCTAGCACTTGGGAGGCAGAGGTAGGAGAATCACTGTGAGTTTGAGGTCACCCTGAGACAACATAGTGAATTCCAGGTCAGCCTGGGCTACAGCAAGACCCTACCTCAAAAAAAAGGAGAGGAGAGGGGAGGGGAGGGGAGGGAAAGGAAGGGAGGAAGGAAGGAAGGAAAGAGAAAGAGAGAGAGAGAGGAAGGAGGGAGGGAGGGAGGGAGGGAGGGAGGGAAAATTAAGGAGGATGGGGCTGGAGAGATGGCTTAGTGGTTAAGGTGCTTGCCTACAAAGCCTAAGGACCCAGGTTTGTTTCCTCAGTACCAATGTAAAGCTGATGCACATGGTGGTGCATGTGTCTGGAGTTTTGTTTGCAGTGGCTAGAGGCCCTGGCGCACCCATTCTTACTCTCTCTCTCCCCCTCTCACTGTCTCTAATAAATAAATAAATAAAAATAATAAATAAATAAATAAATAGAAGGAGCCGGGCATGGTGGTACATGCCTTTAATCCCAGCACTCAGAAGGCAGAGATAGGAGAATCACTCTGAGTTCGAGGCCAGCCTGGGACTACAGAGTGAGTTCCAGGTCAGCCTGGGCTAGAGTGAGACCCTAACCTCCAAAATAACCCCCCAAAATTAGGAAGGAATAAACATAAATTGAGCATCTATTATGTGCTAGGCATAATACTAGTCACATAATAATGATGAGGAGGAAGTAGCTAACCCTCCAAGTACTTTACTATAAATAACAAAATGACATTATCTATGGCTACCTTTATTGAGCTTTTACTATGTTTAGACACTACTCTAATTCATAAAAGCTTTTAGGTTTAATACTGACCAAAAACACCCAAGGTGAGTACTATTAACTATCTTCATCTTATAGAGAAGAAAACAAAAAATTACAACTCACACACAATCACCCAACTAGACTCCATGTTTACCGTCCCTCATCACCAAACTTATTCTCAAATATTAACTTTTTGCGTGTGGTGCTAAGGACTGAATCCAGGGCCTCAAGCATGCTGAGCTACACCCCCAGTCCACACTTAATGAATAAAAACATACATACATATACATATACATATACATATACATATACATATACATATACATATACATACATACATACATATATATAGGGGGGGGGGAGAGAAAGTATAGGTGTGCCCGGGCCTTTTGCCACTGCAAATGAATACACCACTTTGTGTGTCTGGCTTTACATGGGTACTGGGGAATTGAACCTGGGCCATCAGGCTTTGCAAAAAAGTCACCTTTAACCACTGAACCAACTGTCCAACCCCTCAATACATTTTTTAAATATTTATTTATTTGGGAGAGAGACAGACTGAGTATGCCAGGTCCTTCTGCTGCTGCAAACAAACTCCAGATGCATGAACCACTTTGTGCATCTGGCTTTATGTGGGTACTGGGGAATGAAACCTGGGTCATCAGGCTTTGCACATAGCACCTTAAACTGCTGAGTCATCTCTCTGGCCCTAACACATCTTTTTAAAGTGATAGCTTGGAGAACAAGTGTAGAGAATAAGGAGAGATCAAGGGCACATTGGAAACGATGGATATGATGTTCATCGTGTTTACTGTGGTGATCAGCTCTGGTTTATACATGTTCAAACATTTTAAAAGTGGAGCTTGGGGCTGGAGAGGTGGCTTAGTGGTAAAGTGCATGCCTACAAAGCGTAAGGACCCAGGTTTAATTCTCCAGGTCCCACGTAAGCCAGATGCCCATGGTGGCACATGTGTCTTGAGTTTGTTTGCAGTGGCTAGAGGCCCCATGTGCCCATTCTCTCTCTCTCTCTCTCTCTCTCTCTGTCGTCCTCTCTCTATCTCTAATAAATAAAAATAATTCTTTTTAAAAAAGTGGAGGGGCTGGAGAGATGGCTTAGTGGTTAAGGCGTTTGCCTGCAAAGCCAAATGACCTCGGTTCAATTCCCCAGGTCCCACGTATGCATCTGGAGTTCGTTTGCAGTGGAGGCCCTGATGTGCCCATTCTCACTCTTTCTCTCTGCTTCTTTCCCTCTCTCAAAAATAAATAAATAAATAAAAATAAAATATTTTTTTAAAGTGGAGCTTGTATTATGTTAATAAAACTATTTTTTTAAAAACCTGTTTAAAAACTCAAAACCGCTAGGTGTGGTGGCGCATGCCTTTAATCCCAGCACTGGGGAAATAAAGGTAGGAGGCTCACCATGAGTTTGAGGCCACCCTGAGACTTCATAGTGAATTCCAGGTCACCCTGAGCTAGAATGACACCCTACCTCAGAAAAAAAAAAAAAAAAAAAAAAAAAAAACCTCAAAACCATTTTATTTTGGTTTTGCTCCAAGGTTAAAAGTCACCTGGGGCTTTAATATTTAGTATTATCTGCTGACTGTGGGGAGAACCAAGCCTTCAACAGGGCAATGCTAGCAGCTGCAACTTGCCCCCAACAAAGTAGTAGCAGATACAGTACTAAAAGATGCCACTGCAGATTAGCTGTCTCCAGAGAATTAGAAGATGGCAAAAGAACTGAGGAATGGTGACCAAAGACACAGTGGTATGACATTTGGCATAGAAATATGTTGTAGCAATCATTGCCTAAGTCTGTAATATACTAAGAACCAAATTGCATAATTTTTTTTTTTTTTTTTTTTTTTTTTTTTTCTTTTTTGAGGTAGGGTTTCACTCTAGCCCAGGCTGACCTGGAATTCACTATGTATTCTCAGGGTAGCCTAGAACTCACGGTGATCCTCCTACCTCTGCCTCCCGAGTGCAGAGACTAAAGGCGTGCGCTACCACGCCTGGCTTTTGTTGGTTTTTCAAAAGGTCTCGCTCTAGTCCAGGCTGACCTGGAATTTACTATGTAGTCTCAAGCTGGCCTCCAACTCACAGTGATCCTCCTACCTCAGCCTCTCGAGTGCTGGGATTAAAGTCATGCGCCACCACACCCAGTTCACAAATTGTATACATTTTGTGACCAATTGATAATATGGTAAGTTATATCTCAATCAAGTTAGTTTTTAAAAAAGTAAAGTAGGGGCTGGAGAGATGACTTAGAGGTTAAGGCGCTTGCCTGCAAAGCCAAAGGACCTCGGTTCGATTCCCCAGGACCCACGTAAGCCAGATGCACAAGGTGGAGCATGCATCTGAGTTCATTTGCAAAGGCAATAGGCCCTGGCACACAAGTGTATTTGTTCTCTCTCTCTCTCTCCTTGCAAAATAAATATTTTTTTAAAAATACAGTATTTGAGCTAGACATGATAGTTCATACCTATAATCCCAATACTTAGGAGGCTGAGGTAGGAGGATCTTAGTGACTTTGAGGTCAGCTGGGGGCTACAGAATGAGCTCCAGGTCAGTGTGGGCTAGAGTGAGATGGTACCTGGGATGGGGACAACAAATAAAAACAAACAGGTAAAGCAGCAACCAAAGATCCCAACAGTCACTGCTTTTCCTCCTTAGTCTCTGCTCCTGTCACACAACAGCAGCTTATCTTTCAAGGATCTGCTCTCTAGCACAGCTTCTCAGAAAACACAACGAATCTACAACGGAACATCCAAAAAGAAAAAAAGAAAATCATGTTTTAACTTTGTATCCCAATCACCACAGTCTGAAAAGGCATGTAGAACAGAAAGTGGGAAGTAAAAGGATTTTACTTGAAGAAACCAGGCCTTCACCTTGTATTTCCTCAGCTAGATCAAAACTGTCTTGGCTGGGGTTCCTGCCTGAAAAATGCAACGGGGAAAATCCCAAGAGCCACAGTTAATAAGAACACTTCTTTTGGTTTTTCGAGGTAGGGTCTCACTCTGGACCAGGCTGACCTGGCCACAGTTAATTCACTTCTTTTGGTTTTTCGAGGTAGGGTGGCCAGGCTGACCTGGAATTCACTATGTATTCTCAGGGTGGCCTCGAACTCTCAGTGATCCTCCTATCTCTGTCTCCCAAGTGCTGGGATTAAAGGTGTGCACCACCACATCGGGCTAGGACACTTCTTTTTTTGTTGTTTGTTTTGAGTTTTAATATTTTATTTATTTACTGCAGGGAGAGAATGGGCACATCAGGGCCTCCAGCCACTGGAAACAAACTCCAGAAGCCTGGTACCGGGGAATGAATCTAGGTCCTTGGGCTTCGCAGGTGAGTGTGCATTAACCGCTAAGCCATCTCTCCAGCCTACAAGTACACTTCTTTTTTTTAAATATTTTAATTTTTCTTTATTTATTTGAGAGCGAGAAATAGGCAGGGGGGAGAGAGAGAGTGAATGGGCATGCCAGGACCTCCAGCCGCTGCAAATGAACTCCAGATGTGTGTGCCCCCTTGTGCATCTGGCTTACGTGGGTTCTGGGGAATTGAACCTGGGTCCATTGGCTTTGCAGGCAAGTGCCTCAAACACTAAGCCATTTCTCCAGCCCCAAGTACATTTCTTAATGTTTTCCTTGTCTTGATAAATGTTCACTGGGCTACTCCTGGCTGACAGGTGATTTGACTACATTATGTGATTTGACACTGTGACAGGTGTTACTGCCATGTCAGACATAAGCAGACTAAAGCAGAGAGGTGTCCCTAAGAAACTTGCCAAGTTCGTACACCAGGAAAAGTGCTGAACACGGACTCATCTAACCTTTTCACTAAATCCTGACTGTCTCCTTGGCATACATTAGTCTGGTGTGGTGGCGCACACCTTTAGTCCCAGCATTTGGGAGGCAGAGAGGTACAAGGATCACCCTGAGTCTATATAGTGAATTCCAGGTCAGCCTGGGCTACAGCAAGACCCTACCAAAAAACTAAAAATAAAAAATAAACAAAGTACACACTGACAGCAGCATAGATGCTTCTGAGTATGCAGACCTCTTTGATCCCACACACATGGCAGCAGACGTGGGTGGCTGTTTTATAGGGAATGCAAATTCGTCAGTGCTCTGGTGGTTAGTGCTGAGAGCAAACATCACTTCAGCCATCCAAATCCACCCCATTCATAGAAAGGCTCATGGGAAACTTTACGGTCCAAACCACTTTTTAAAATAAATTTTTACTATTTTTTTTATTTATTTATTAGAGACAGAGAGAGAGGAGAGAGAGAGACAGAGAGAGAATGGGCATGCCAGGGCTGCTAGCCACTGCAAACGAACTTCAGACGTATGTGCCACCATGTGCATCTGGCTTACATGGGACCTGAAGAATCAAACCTGGGTCCTTAGACTTCACACCTTAACCATTAAGCCATCTCTCCAGTCCCCCAAACCATTTTTAACTTTTTTTTTATTTACTTACTTTACATATGTGTGTTTACATCAAGGTCTCTCTCTTTCTGCTGCAAAGGAACACCTGTCTGGCTTTATATGGGTGCTCGGGAACTGAATACAAGCCAAGAGGCTTTGCAAGCAAATGCAAACCACCATTAACCACCATTGAGCCAAATTCTATTATGATCACCTGTCAGGATCCATATATCTTCAGTGGTAGTCAAATACTGTTTTTATACAATAGCATTAAATAAGAAGGGCACCTCAGAAGAGGCAAAATCATGGTTGTTACGTGAAGCATTCTGCTGTGCTCTCCTTTCTTGTCAGCAGTACTGAAATATCATTATCTATGTGCTCATGTACTAAAGTTTTTACTCCAGAAAGTATACAAGTATATATTCTCATTAATATGCTTATGATTTTAAGCATATATGTATGTGCACATGGGTGAGACACAAGAAAAGGATCTAGGGCTGGAGAAGATGGCTTAGAGGTTAAGACATTTGCCTGCAAAGCCAAAAGACCCTGGTGCAATTCCCCAGGACCCACATAAACCAGATCCACAAGGGGGCACATGCATCTAGAGTTTGTTTTTAGTGGCTAGAGGCTCTGGCATGCCCATTCTCTCCCTGTGGCTCTCTCTACCTCTACCTCTTTCTCTCTCTCAAATAAATAAATAAAAATAAAAATAAAAAATAAATAAAACAAAAAGAAAAGGATCTAATTCAAAAACTGTTAAAATATCATTTAAAAAATCATTTTTAAGGGGCTGGAGAGATGGCTTAATGGTTAAGCACTTGCCTGTGAAGCCTAAGGACCCCAGTTCAAGGCTTGATTCCCCAGTACCCATGTAAGCCAGATGCACAAGGTAGCACATGCATCTGGAGTTCGTTTGCATTGGCTGGAGGCCCTGGTGCACCCATTCTCTCTATCTGCCTTTTTCTCTCTGTTGCTAATAAATAAAAGTAAATAAACAAAAAAATTATAGTTTTCATACTTTCTAGATTTTTTGCATGTATTTGTGTGAGCATGCATGTGTGTGTTCATGTCTGTGCACATGTGAGTATGTAGGCTCATGTGCACGTGTGAGCATGCATTGTGAAGACCACAAGTAAACATCAGGTGTCTTCCTCTTCCTCATCCACTCTCCACCTCATTTTTTTTTTTTTTTTTTCGAGGTAGGGTCTCACTCTGGCCCAGGCTGACCTGGAATTAACTATGTAGTCTCAGGGTGGCCTCGAACTCTCAGTGATCCTCCTACCTCTGCCTCCCAAGTGCTGGGATTAAAGGCGTGCGCCACCCCGCCCGGCACCACCTCATTTTTTTAAAGCTTCAAATTTGTAAACTAAATAGTTTTGGTAGTTTAATTTCTTGTTATTTATTGATTTATGAGAGAGAAAGGCACACAGAAAATGGACACACCAAGGTCTTCAGCCACTGCAAATTCCAGACACATGCACCACCCTGTGCTTCTGGCTTGCGTGGGTCCTAGGGAATCAAATGTGGGTCCTTGGGCTTTGCAGGCATGCACTTAACCACTAAGTCATCTCTCCAGCCCACCACCTCATTTTTGAAGCAAGGTCTCTCACTGAACATACCAGATAGATGGACAAGGCCTCTTTTTGGTTTTCCACCTCTCCTGAACTTCCAGGTCCCAGCTCGGGTAAGCTCCCCTCATCTCAGCCCTGCTGGGCTGAGATGGGGGCCCACTTCCATGTGAGCTCTCTAACCCTCCTGCCTACCACATGGTAGGAGCTCTCTATACTTTCTTTTCCTCTCTTAATCTAATAAAGTCTCTTTAAGCCTTACCCTCTAGTCTATAGATTTCTCTAAATTGATAAAACAAAAATTACTGGTTCACTGGCACTGGCAAGGAGCCCAAAACTCCTGCAATACATTACAGTGAAATTTCAGAACACTAGCAACAAAAAGATGGCCCTGAACATTTCTAGGGAAAAAGTACAGCATGTACAAAGGATTAAGAGTGAGCCGGGCGTGGTGGCGCACGCCTTTAATTCCAGCACTTGGGAGGCAGAGGTAGGAGGATTGCCGAGAGTTCGAGGCCACCCTGAGACTACACAGTGAATTCCAGGTCAGCCTGGACCAGAGTGAGACCCTACCTCGCAAAACAAAAAAAAAAAGTGATACTGAACTTCCTCAAAGAAATATCAAAGAAGATGGTGGCATAGGAACCACGTCAAAACAGGCTAGGGGGAAAAAGCAAAAAAAAAAAAAAAAAAAAAAAAACAGAATACACTCTTCTACTAAAAAGTGAGGTGTATAGTAAATTACAAACGGCAGCAGAGAAGCAGGAGAGACCCAGAGCGTCTGGAGCCCACAGAAGCGGGCAGAAGCGGCTCCACAGCTGCGGCGAGTTCTACGCCACGGCAGCTGCCAAGCTCTGCCTGAGCCGCGGGATTTTAAAGCCAGGTGAGGGGATTCTCCACTCACACCGGCCTCCTCGCAAACTCAAGAAATATCAAAGAAAGTCATGTAGATAATGCTTTTAAATTCTAAGAACACACTAAAATTCATACCAATCAATCAAGAGTGAGAATAAAGATATTCAGACAAAAAAAGTCTCAAAAACTCCACTTTCCAGGCTGGAGAGATGTTTCAGCAGCAATCCGCAAAGCCTCACAAGCCAAGTTCAAGTCCCCAGTATCCATGTAAAGCAAGATGCACAAACTGGCACATGCTTCTGGAGTTTGTTTGCAGTGGCTAGAAGCCCTAGTGGGCCCATTCTCTCTCTTTCTCTGCTGGACATGGTGGTGTATGCCTTTAATCCCAGTACTTGGGAGACTGAGGTAGGAGAATCACTTTGAATTTGAGGCCAGCCTGAGACTACATAATGAATTCCAGGTCAACCTGGGCTAGATAGAGCAAGACTCTACCTCAAAAAACTAAAAATAGGACTGGAGGGAGATGGCTTAGCAGTTAGGGTGCTTGCTGTAAAGTCAAAGAACCAGGTTCAATTCCCTAATACCCACATGAGCCAGATGCATAAGGTGACACATGTGTCTGGAGCTTGTTTGCAGTGGCTGGAAGCCCTGGTGTGCCCATTCTTTCTCTCTTTCTCTCACGCTCTATTTCTCTCTCAAATAAATAAATAAATAAGTATTTTTTTTAAAACTAAAAGTAAACCTCTACTTTCCATGCATGTAATCTTCCTTGGGAATCTCATTAAGAAGGTGCACTGGAAGCTGGGCGTGGTGGCGCACGCCTTTAATCCCAGCACTCGGGAGGCAGAGGTAGGAGGATCACTGTGAGTTCGAGGCCACCCTAAGACTACAGAGTGAATCCCAAGTCAGTCTGAGCTACAGTGAGACCCTACCTAGAGAGATGGCTTAGGGGCTAAGGCACTTGCCTGCAAGGCCAAAGGACCCAGGTTCAATTCCCCAAGACCCATGTAAGCCAGATGCACAAGGTGGTGCATGTGTCTGGAGTTCATGTGCAGTGGCTGGAGGTCCTGGCATGCCCATTCTTTCTATATATATATCCCCCAAATCAATAAAATTAATTTTTTTGAAGTAGGGTCTCACTCTAGCCCATGCTGACCTGGAATTCACTCTGTATTCTCAGGGTAGCCTCGAACTCAGAGCAATCCTCCTACCTCTACCTCCCGAGTGCTGTAATTAAAGGTGTGTGCCACCACACCCAGCTAAAAATAAGTATTTTTAAAAAAAGAAGGTGCTCTGCCAAAATAAGAAAATGTTCAAGAAAGTGGAATGTGTGGGATACAACAGAGAGCAGGGAAGATGGAAGTGACTCTCCAACAGAAGCAGCCAGAAATAGTGCTGAGAGGCAGCACTGGCGGCCTCCTCAGGGTCTTTTCCTCAGGACAACTGCCCTGAGAAGCCAAGAGAGGCGGGAATAACACCATTAAGACGCAGAAAGTCAAGCGGCTGGAAAGGGCAGTGCCGTGGGAGAAGAGCACACAGGAAAGGAGATATGAGGTTCTAAGACAGCTGCTGCGGCTGCTTCCTTACAGAAGAAAAGATGTGGAGTGGCCTGCTGCCTCCTGGCCTAAGTGGAAGGGATGTCGAGTCGAATTCTGAAGATGAAGCCACCCTGGGTGACTCAGAACTTCATTTACAAGAAGGTGAAGAGGCTGGGACCAGTAAGAATCCAGAAATCCCAGTAGATGCGCTAAAAGCTGAAACAGAGACCAGTGCAAATGCATATGAAAAATGTCCTTCTGGAATCCCCTTAGAAATGTGGGATAAATTTCAAGAATCACATAAAAACCATTCTGAACAGAAAACCTCAATTCCAAGATTCAGAGGGAGAAAAGAGGAGATGCTCCAGAAACATAAACTGAAGAATGAAGATTCTCAAGGGGAGAAGCCCTCAAATGAAACCCAGTAGAAGGAACTTACTCAGTATTTTGGAGCTAATGATAGATTTGAACCCTCTGTTAAACAGAAAAAAAGCCAACAAGTCAGGGCTTGAAAAGAAGATAGACCAGGCTGAGGCTGAGTGGGAGGTTGAGAAGGCGGAAGAACTCAGCAACCAGCTGGCTACTCGAGAGCTTGGTGTAAAAACTGCCAGAGCAATTGCCTGCCACAAGTTTATTAAAGCCAAAAAGGAGGCTGAAAACTCACAGGCTGCTCGAAAAAAAAGAAGAAACTGGCATGAGGGTTTGAAGCAAAAAAGAGATACAAAAGCAACATGGCCCTACCTTGAAAAACCAAACAAACAAACAAAAAAAAAAAAAACAAGCAAAAGCTGGGCATGGTGGCACACACCTTTAATCCCAGCACTCAGGAGGCAGAGGTAGGAGGATCACCATGAGTTCAAGACCACCCTGAGACTACACAGTTGATTCCAGGTCAGCCTGGACCAGAGTGAGACTCTACCTCAAAAAAAAAAAAAAAAAGAAAAAGAAAAGGAGATACGAGCCGCACAAGCATTCAATTCCATTACTCGGGAGGCAGAGGTAGGAGGATGATCATTGAGTTCAAGGCCACCCTGAGACTACATAGTGAATGCCAGGTCAGCCTGGGCTACAGTGAGACTCTACCTTGAAAAATCAAAAAGAAAGAAAGAACAGAAAAGAAAAATAAAAACAAAAAAAAAAAAAAACTTAAAAGACAACCAGGCAGGGAGTGGTAGTGCACACCTGTAATCCTAGCACTTAGGAGGCAGAGGTAGAAGGACTGCTGTTTGAGGCCAGCCTGGGACTACAGAATGAGTGCCCAGTAAGCCTGGGCTAGAGAGAGACCCTACCTCAAAACAATAAAACCCACAAAACAAACACCCAAGTCTATGGGGAACATACATTCCCATTCAAACCACCGCAGAGGTCAGCATAGAGAGAAGGTCTCACACTCAGTGAAGAGCATGACCCCAAACCCGGTTCCCAAATTCCTGGAGTCCCACTCCTACATGGCCATGCGGCGGGAGCCTATTCTCCACGCCTCTCAGGGCAACACTGCACCAGCCGGCTCTGTATGCCTCTCCCACTGCAGGGTGACTGCCCTGCCTGTGCTTTTACAGTGGTCACCTGACCAGTGAAACTCACAAGTACCTGCCTCCCTCCCTCCTTGAAATTATGCCAACTGTTTCTTTTCCCTACTGGAGACTGTGAGTCACAGTAATGACCACACAAGGTCACGACGCACAACGCCAACAGCACAAAGTAATGATGTATAGCTGTGAGCTGGTACCCTGTACTAATGACCCAGAAGAAACAAATATTAGCAATTGCACAAGGAAGGAAACATTTGTTTCTCACCAGGCAACTAAACTATGTAGCCTGCTTATGACCCATTTTATTTAGACCCATCAATGAATGTATCCTTTAATTATATGCTTCTTCTAAAATGCTTTCATACTTATGTAGCTAAATAAATAACACTATAAAATGATAAAACTAACATAATATATAATTATTCTATATAACATTTTCTTTCCAAAATAATGATTTAAAGTTGTGATCTGTTTATTAAGTGCTAGCTTCCCAACATCTAACAAAACCACCTCCAAAAGGCCTAAATTAGATTCCCAGCACTTTAAATGTGTGCATGTGTGTGTATATGTGCGTATGCGTGTACATTCATGCTACATTAATCAATTACAATAACTAAAATTAATACTATGACCATTCCTAGCATCAAAATGGTATCAGATTTTTTTTAAAAAAATAAGTATATTTAGCAATCACATCTAAGAACAATACTCACACCCACTATCCCCCTGCCTCTTGCCATTGTAGACCAAAGCCTTCAGGGATGCCCAAAGTCTTTTTATAGCCATCCCTCCACTGTCAAAGTCAGATTCCCTACTCTACAACTTCCCCCAAATCCTGGCAGGATAGGGGCAAGAGGCCAAGGAGGATAGTGGGGAGAAACTAAGAAAAAAGAAAGTAAAATAATGTGCCACCACAATGGGAACCACCCACCCCTGGCATAGTTTATCTCATTCATCTAATAACCTCTATGCCAAATGTTAGGCACTTTCATCCTTAGTTATGCTGCTGCATGCAATGGACAACAGTCCTATATTCAATCTTTAAAGCTCCAGAAGGGTCATCAAAGATTTCTTTCTTTTTTTTTTTTTTTTTTTTTTTCAAAGTAGGGTCACACTCTAGCCTAGGCTGACCTGGAATTCACTATGTAGTCTCAGGGTGGCCTCGAACTCAAGGCGATCCTCCTACCCCTGTCTCCGGAGTGCTGGGATTAAAGGTGTGCACCACCACGCCCAGCTAAAAGATTTCTTTTATACCTTCGGCAGCCATGCCTTCTCACAATCCATATTCCAAATCCTAACAGGTAACTTACTTTCCGGAACATGACATGCATTTCCTCACCTTCAGGACTTTGTTCATGTCATCATCTCCCTGAAAAATTACTGCCTCGCTCTCTAGGCTGAAGCCAGCTCCGAGCCTCGCAGTCAGAATGGATCCCTTCCTTTCCTGGGCCGCTCAGCACTCTGTTCCTGCTTCTATTACACAGATCAGAGGGGATTATTTACACATGTTCTTTGCTGCTGACCTAGAAACCTGAGGGCATGGGCTACTGAATTCGCTTTGTCTCTGTAAACCCTATCACTATCACCTTGTCACACAAAAAGGCTCAGCTGGGGGTCTGGAGAGATGGCTTAGTGGTTAAACGCTTGCCTGAGAAGCCCGGTTCAAAGCTTGATTCCCCAGGACCCATGTAAGCCAGATGCACAAGGTGGCACATGCATCTGGAGTTCATTTGCAGTGGCTGGAGGCCCTGGCACGCCCATTCTCTATCTGCCTCTTTCTCTCCAGCTAGCTAACTAGAGTGTCTTAAGTCAGAGAAAAACCAAGTAATGTGTGCATCGAAGAGAATATAAAGAGCACTCAAATAAGCCAAGGACTACCTCTTTGGAACTTGGAACACCGCTGTGATCTTTCTCCATTATTACCCATCTGAGAATATTTGTAATAGAGATATTTTTCCACGTTGGCCACGGGTTAACAAATCTTCCATCTTTTCCCTTCTTGGATTTAGTTACGTCTTCCTCTAGTCTGTAATCCAACTTGAAGCTTTTCCTGGAAAGCCTACAAGAATCCCTTCCTCCCGCATTCCGTACTGTGTTCTGGCGTTTTCTTACTGCTTCTTTAGGGTACTGGCTGCTTGTCATTGGAGGCTGGCTGTTTTCGTTTTCATCCATGTCCTTTGGTGAAAAACTTAGGGGGAAAAAAGAAGGGGGGAAGGGAGGAGATTACTGAGTTTAACATAAAGGCAGTAAAACATTTTACAGAGTATTATTTCTCAGCCAATACTACTTCCCCAAATATTATGTCTCTATGAACTCAAACTTGCTTCCTGCAAAATAAAATTTTAGGATCTAGTGTTACGGCTTCCTACAAAGAAAAATGTTTGCCTTACTATTAGCATTCCTGCCTCAGAAATGCCTTCACTGCTGTAATCTAAAATAACACACTTCCCTAAACAGCTCTTAAACATAGGAATTTTCAATTTGAATGACAGTCTGCAAAGTGAACTAAGCACTGTTGTGATTTGGATATAAAGTTCACATGTTGAAGGCTTGGTTCCCGTAGTAAGCAGTGTACAGTGGTGGTTTGATTCAGGTGTCCCCCTTAAACTTAGGTGTTCTGAATGCTAGGTTTCCAGCTGATGGAGATTTGGAAATTAAAGCCTTCTGGAGGCAGTGTATTGTTGGGGGTGGGCTTATGGGTATTATAGCCAGCTCCCTCTTGACAGTGTTTGGCACACTCTCCTGTTGCTCTTGTCCACTTTATGTTGGCTAGAGGGTGATGTCCACCCTCTGCTCATGCCATCGTTTTCCCCTGCTATTGTGGAGCTTCCCCTCGAGTGTGTAAGCCAGAATAAACCCTTTTTCCCACAAGCTGCTCGTGGTCGGGTGATTTCTGTAGCAATGCGAACCCGAATGCAACAGGGTTGCTTTACTTCCTTACGGATTCCTCAGTGTAGTAGTGTGAATGTGAAAGTATACGTGCAATGGCCCCACAGACTCGGATGTTTGACTAAAACTGAGTTTGCAACTTCAGCCCCTACCAGGTAGGCATGTCACTGGGGGGTGGAGTGTAGAGTCCAGCCCCAAGGAGGGCTGTTTGGGGATGGGTCTGAATGCTAACCTAAAGGTATGCAGAGAACAGTTTGAGCTCCAGCTGTGCTTGCTGACTGCCATTGGTGTCTGCTGGCTATGGGATTCTCTCTGCTTGGATCTATGAATGGGAGCCAACCTCTGCCATTGAAGAACTTCCCCTGGATCAGTTAGCTTGAAATAAATCCCCTCCTCCCATAAACTGTCTGGTTGAAGCTCATCCCAGCAATCTGGAGCTGACTGCAACACTCAAGTGATTTACACATATTAACACTATTAAACTTAGTCACTGTTATACTGTCACTGGAAACTATAACAAATCCAAATCTCAGGGAAGGAGATAACACATTAATTGAGAAATATTTCAGGGCTTGGGAAATGGCTTAGCAGTTAAGGCGGTTGCCTGCGAAGCCTAAGAACCCGGGTTCACTTCCCTAGGACTATGTAAGCCAGATGCACAATGGGGCACCTGGAGTTCATTTGCAGAGGCTACAGGCCCTGGAGCGCCCATTCTCTCCCTCTCTCTATCTGCCTTTCCCCCCCCAAATAAATAAATAAAATATTTTAAAAATAAAAAATAAATATTTCAATAACATACTAACAATATAAATTCTAGTTAATGTAGATGTAGAATTGCCAAGACAGTGCAAAAAGTACCCTAGTAGCTATGGAGCTATTGAATAAGTTTCCATTCTCTCAATACCTTGATTTCTTTTTTCCATTTATAAACTGAAGATGAGGGGCTAGGAAGTTACCTCAGTCAATAAAGTGTTTGCTGAGCAAGTATGAGGACCTTGGTTTGATCTCCAGAATACTTTTTTTTTTTTTTTTTTTTGGTTTTTCAAAGTAGGGTCTCACTCTAGCCCAGGCTGACCTAAAATTCACTCTGTAGTCTCAGGGTGGCCTCGAACTCAATGCGATCCTCCTACCTCTGCGCCCAGTCAAAATACACTTTTTAATTTATTTTTGTTTTGTTTTTCCAGCAATCCTCCTACCTCTGCCTCCCAAGGGCTGGGATTAAAAGTGTGGAGCCAGACATGCTGGCACAGCTTTTTTTTTTTTTTTTTTTTTTTTTTTTTGGTTTTTCAAGGTAGGGTCTCACTCTGGTCCAGGCTGACCTGGAATTAACTATGTAGTCTCAGGGTGGCCTCGAACTCTCAGCGATCCTCCTACCTCTGCCTCCCGAGTGCTGGGATTAAAGGCGTGCGCCACCACGCCCGGCTGGCACAAGCTTTTAATCTTAGTACTCAGGAGGTACAGGTAGGAGGACTGCTGTGAGTTCAAGGCCACCCTGAGACTAAAGAGTGCATTCCAGGTCCGCCTGGGCTACAGAGACCCTACTTGGAAAAACCAAAAAAAAACTTTTTAATTAAAAAAAAAAAAAGGCCAGGTGTGGGGGGCTGGAGAGATGGCTTAGCGGTTAAGCACTTGCCTATGAAGCCTAAGGACCTTAGTACGAGGCTCAATTCCCCAGTACCCACGTAAGCCAGATGCACATGGTGGCGCATATGTCTGGAGTTCATTTGCACTGGCTAGAGGCCCTGGCACGCCCATTCTCTCTCTCTCCCTTTCTCTGTCTCTAATAAGTCAGTAAATAAAAAAATAAAAAAAGCCAGGTGTGGACTGGAAAGATGAATCAAGAGTTAAGGCACTTGCCTTCAAAGCCAAAGGACCCAGGCTCAATTCCCCAAGACCCACATAAGCCAGATGCACAAGGTGGCATGTGTGTCTGGAGTTTGTTTGCAGTGGCTGGAGGCCCTGGCGCACCCATTCTCATTTTCTCTCTCTCTCTCTTTCAAATAAATAAAAACAATTTTTTTGCTCTCCGCACGCCTCTAATCCCAGCACTCTCTCACCGAGAGTTCTGAGAGTACTTTCAAATAAATAAAAACAATTTTTTTAAAAAGCCAGGTGTGATCACACACTTGTAATCCTAGTATTGGCTGGGGAGGCAGAGCCCAGTGGATCCCTGGGGCTCACTGGGCAGCCAATCTAAACTACTTGGTGAGCTCCAGGCCATTGAGAGACCCCATCTCAAAAAGGTGGATGGCACCTAAATAGAAATAGCTCCCACACGCACATGTATGCACTTGCACCCACGCACATCCATCCATCCATACACACATGAACATACACACGAAGAAAAAGGTAAAAGCACTACCTGTGTCTAAGGTTACTGAAAGGACTGACACATCTAGGCAATGGGAGAACTTGAAACCTGCTAAAACAAATCCACCAGCCAAACAGCCTTGGCTGCTGCCAAGGACGTTGTTAGGACACCTATCAGCACCCACACTGTTTAACTCAAGGCACAGAAATCCTGGGTTGTGAGCTATACAAGACTACTGACACATAAAAGTGGTAAATAGGAGCTGAAGAGATGGCTCAGCAGTTGAAAGTGCCTGCTTTCAAAGCCTGATTGCCTGAGTTCAATTCCCCAATACCCAGATAAAGCCAGGTGCACAAAGGGGTGCAAGATCTGGAGTTTGTTTGCAGTGGCAGGAGGCCCTGGCTTGCCCATACTCACTACCTCTGTCTGCCTCTTTCTATCTCTCTCTCAAATAAATAAATAAGCTGGGCGTGGTAGCACACATCTTTAATCCCAGCACTCGGGAGGCAGAGGTAGGAGGATCGCCATGAGTTTGAGGCTACCCTGAGAATACAGAGTGAATTCCAGGTCAGCCTGAGCTACAGTGAGACCCTTCCTCGAAAAACCAAAATAAATAAATAAATAAATAAATAAAAATATTTTTAACTGAGTAAATAATTCATTCATAATATGAATTTATCTGCAATAAACTTCATTTCTTTCCTATGTTTAAGCAAATGTTTTCTTTCTAATTGGTTTAAATACAATGCATACCCATAACACACTTTATTATCTCAAAAAGAAAAGGAAAAAAGAGGGGCTGGAGAGATGGCTTAGTGGTTAAGGCACATGCCTGTGAAGCCTAAGGACCCTGGTTTGATTCTCCAGCTCCCACCCAGATGCACATGGTGGCGCACGTTGATTCTCCAGCTCCCATTCTCACTTTTTTTTTTTTTTTTAATATTTTTTATTTTACTTTCTTTATTTATTTGAGAGAGATGCAGAAATAGGCAGGTAGAGAGAGAGAGGGGTGGCGCCACCTCCAGCCCCTGTCTGAACTCCAGATGCATGCACCCCCTTTTGCATCTGTCTGCAGTGGCCTGGAGAATCGACCTTGAACCGGGTCCTTAGGGCTTCATAGGCACCCATTCTCAGCCCTTTTCACTTTTTCTCTGTTTCTAATAAATAAACAAAATCTGAAAGAAAGAAAGAAAGAAAGAAAGAAAGAAAGAAAGAAAGAAAGAAGAAAGGAAAGGAAAGGAAAGGAAAGGAAAGGAAAAGAAAAGAAAAGAAAAGAAAAGAAAAGAAAAGAAAAGAAAAGAAAAAAGAAAAGAAAAGAAAAGAAAAGAAAAGAAAAAGAAAAAGAAAAAGAAAAAAAGAACAGAAAGCCAAATATTATCTTTATGGCTACAAGGGAGAGAAAATGAAAGAACACAAACCCCAGGAGGAACATGTACACAGACACGAAACTTTGTTTTCTCCCCAAATGTTAGAGTAAATAGTCTAGAGTCTGGAAAACAATCACTATGATGAAGAGAAACCACAGCTAACAAAAGCAAACACACACAGCTGCCGCTCAGCCTCCCTGGTCCACAGGAGCGCTTAGCAAGTCAGAGTGAAACCAACAGGCTTCCTGTCCTGAGCAAATAACCTTTGTCACCCATAAAAGATCTGCCTATCTGTGGAGGCTCGAAGTATTAAGTGACATAATGTACATAAAGTGTTTGACACACATAAACGCTAACTCCTTTTTCTCTAACCCAGTAAATTGGCCAGATATCTAAATTCTTTAAGTTTTTGCTACAGCTTACATCCTGGGTGAAGTACCTCAGCTCTTATAATTATAGGATATAATTTAAGCATAGGCTGAAGCCTTCACAAAGGCAAAAGCAATGAATATCCACTAAACTCCTAACTAAACTTAACAAATGAAAACACACAAGTTAGACAGTGTAAATTGCTTTCTAGCAAAATAATATGCCTAATAGGCAGAGCTGGCCTTATGCTACATTGTGATAATAAACAGCTTATGAGATATATGCACTTGTTATATGCATATACATGTGTATACATTTACACAGATGTTCAAACACACACATGTAATAATTATATCAAATATATGAAAATTCTAGCTCATGGTTTTGTGGCAGTCAGCTTCAACACTGGGCACAGTATATAGGAGGACCGGAATTTATCTGAAGCTTACTGAAGCAGGGTCTGCGATCACGGAGAAGCAAGACTCCGAGAGTGTACAGGTCAGTACACCCAATGAAAATGAATGACCCTGGCTTCCAAACTGCTTCAAGGGTAGTCAAGAACAGAAGGAGAGAGGTGCCTAGAGAGAAAAATAAGAATAGAAAACAACGGATAGAGTGATTTCTTTTCTCCCCCGATATTCAGGTTTCTCAAAAATGCCCCAGGGATAGCAGGGCGTGGTAGCACATGCCTTTAATCCCAGTCTTGGGAAGCAGAGGTAGGAGGATCGCTGTGAGTTCAAGGCCACCCTGAGACTACCAAGTGAATTCCAGGTCAGCCTGGGCTAGAGTGAGACCCTGCCTCGAAAAAACAAACAAACAAAAAAAAAACCCTAGAACTTAATTATAGCCAGGCATGGTGGCACGCACCTTTAATCCCAACACTTGGGAGACAGAGGTGGGAAGATAGCAGTGAGTTCAAGGCCAACCTGAAAGTGCATAATGAATTCCAGGCCAGCCTGGGCTACAGTGAGCCCAACCTTGAAAAACCATAAAAAAAAAAAAAAAAAAAAAATTATGTGTATGGTCTTGTTTTGAACTAACTACACTTGAGCCTTTTAGACTCAATTTGTTACTAAAATGATGACATTAATTCCATCTAGTCATTACCAAGTGCATTCTCTACATTTCTTGCAACATTAATTGCCTAATTAATAGTAGGATGGCTTAGGCCGTAAGTCGGAGCCATGACATCTAGTGAACACAAGTCAGCCAAGTACAAATATTTTACTTTAATAACTGCACACATGGGTAAAATGCCTTCCAAAAACAAGAACTCTCTATTCAAAGGCAAATGCTTCATACATTCGTTCCTTCTTTGACATTTAAGATGTGCCAACTCCCTAGAATTGAATGTACTGATTTATAATTTTAAAAGTTAAAGAAAAAGCCGGGCGTAGTGGCGCACGCATTTAATCCCAGCACTCAGGAGGCAGAGGTAGGAGGATCGCTGAGAGTTCGAGGCCACCCTGAGACCTCATAGTGGATTCCAGGTCAGCCTGAGCCAGAGTGAGACCCTACCTCGGAAAAACCAAAAAAAAAAAAAAAGTTAAAGAAAAAAATCATGCTGGGCATGGTGGTGCATGCCTTTAATCCCAGCACTCGGGAGGCAGAGGTAGGAGGATCACTGTTAGTTCGAGACCACCCTAAAACTACATAGTGAATTCCAGGTCAGCCTGGACCAGAGTGAGGCCCTACCTGAAAAAACAAAATCACAATAGTACAATATATGTTTGGATTTCAACTCATACTCATAAATTATGAAGTAGCAGATCAGCATTCCTAGAGTAGACACTTAATAAATGAGTAATTAACAAATTAACATAACAATAAAGATGCTGACAATAAATTTAGAAAACATTCAGAACTATATTTTCAAATATCTATGAGTGAATAACATTTACAATTTCATACTTCTTCTTATCTTTATTTAAAGAGAAGGATCATTTTGCTACAATGGTAGATAAAATAGCTAAGAAAACCATCTCATTTCACTGAAATGTCTACAAAGGACTTCAGGAGAGTAAAATTAAATGGTTCTCAATTTTCATACTCATTAAGCCTCCAGGAGAGACCCTCACAGACATTGAGGAGGCTGGTGGGAGGCCAGCTATGTCCACACATGGGAACAACGCTAGACAATGAAAGGGACAGTGTTCTGTAGGAAGTACAGACAGAACATACATTGCCCAAGAAAGCACTGCCTTGTTTACCACTGAATTTCATTTGTAACTTACTTCATTTTGCTAAGAGCAACAGGGGGAAAGGCAAATAGAATTGTTATACTAGGAGCACACAAGACATAAGTCATGACAACTTTTAAAAAGTAATCAACGGGCTGGAGAGATGGCTTAGTGGTTAAACGCTTGCCTGTGAAGCCTAAGGATCCTGGTTCAAGGCTCGATTCTCCAGGACCCACGTAAGCCAGATGCATAAGGGGGCACATGCATCTGGAGTTCGTTTGCAGTGGCTAGAGACCCTGGCACACCCATTCTCTCTCTCTCTCTTCCTGCCTATTTCTGTATCTCTCTCTCTCTCAAGTAAATAAATAAACAAATATTTTTTAAAAAGTAATCAAGGGCTGGAGAGATGGCTTAACTGATAAGGCACTTACCTACAAAGCCAAAGGACCCAGGTTCAATTCCCCAGGACCCACATGAGCTAGATGCACAAGGTGGCACATGCA
This sequence comes from Orientallactaga sibirica, assembly GCA_036365145.1. NCBI lineage: Eukaryota > Metazoa > Chordata > Mammalia > Rodentia > Dipodidae > Orientallactaga > Orientallactaga sibirica. Next base: position 29,139,641 of record JAEOAD010000022.1, on the reverse strand, counting down.
TATGGAGTTTGTTTGAGTGGCTGGAGACCCTGGCATATCCATTCTCACTCTTCCTCCCTCTCTCTCTCTCTCTCTCTGCCTCTTTCTCTCTCTGTATTAAATAAATAAACTATTTTAGAAAGTAATCAAGGGGGGCTGGAGTGATGGCTTAGCTGTTAAAGCACTTGCCTGTAAAGCCAAAGAACCCAGGTTCAATTCCCCAGGACCCATGTAAGCCAGATGTACAAGGTGCTGCATGCTTCTGGAGTTTGTTTGCAGCTGGAGGCCCTGGTGTGCCCATTCATATTCTCTCTCTCTCTCTCTCCCACTCCCTCCCTCCCTCTTTCTCTCTCCCTCTTTCTCTCTCAAGTAAATAAATAAATAAATAATTTTTTAAAGTAACCAAGGACCAGGCATGGTGGTGCACGCCTTTAATCCCAGCACTCGGGAGGCAGAGGTTGGAGGATCGCCATGAGTTCAAGGCCACCCTGAGAATACAGAGTGAATTCCAGGTCAGCCTGGACTAGAGTGAGACCCTACCTCAAAAAAAAAGCTGGGCGTGGTGGCACATGCCTTTAACCCCAGCACTCAGGAGGCAGAGGTAGAAGGATCACTGTGAATTCGAGGCCACCCTGAGACTACATAGTTAATTCCAGGTCAACCTGAGCTAGAGTGAAACCCTACCTCGAAAAACCAAAAAAGCAATCAAGGCTTTGGGAGATGGCTCAGGCTCACTCGGTGGGTAAAGTGTTTGTTATACAAAGGTGAAGACTTGAGTTCAGATCCTCAGCACCCACATAAAATGTCAGTCGTGATGGCACAGCGTATAATCCCAGAGCTGGGGAGGCAGAGGTGACCAGATCCCTAAGCGTGTCTGACTAGCTTGCCTAGCCAAATCAGTTAGCACCAGGTTCAGTGAGAGCCGTTCCTCAAAGAATAAGGTGGAAAGCAGCTGAGGCAGACACCCAGTGTCCACCACTGGCCTCCATACAACAGGAAACACACATGAATGTGCACCTGCATACACATGCAATAATACATTTTTTAAAAAGTTACTGAGGCCGGGCGTGGTGGCGCACGCCTTTAATCCCAGCACTCAGGGAGGCAGAGGTAGCAGGATCGCCGAGAGTTCGAGGCCACCCTGAGACTACATAGTTAATTCCAGGTCAGCCTGGACCAGAGTGAGACCCTACCAAAAACAAAAAAAAAAAAAGGTCAGCCTGCACTCAGGAGGCAGAGGTAGGAGGATGCCTGGAGTTCGAGGCCACCCTGAGACTACAAAAAGGTCAGCCTGAGCTAAAGACCCAAAAAAAAAAAAAAAAAAAAAAAAGTTACCGAGTCAAAACTGTATTGGGCTGAAAACTTCCCCCGCACAGATCAACTGAGAGAAAGCTAGAAAAAGCTACGCTGGGGGCTGGAGAAATAGCAGTTCAGGCATTTGTCTGCAAAGCCAAAGGATCCCGGTTCGATTCTCCAGGACCCACATAAACCAGATGTACAAGGGGCACATGCATCTGGGGTTCATTTGCAGTGGCTGGAGGCCCTGGCGTGTCCATTCTCTCTCTGCCTCTCTTCTATCTCTCTTTCTCTCTGCTTGCTTTCTCTCTATGCTGCATGCAGCTCCATGGGAAAGAGAGAGAAGTCTTCAGTGGAGATAAACAACAGTGGACAATCCAAGCCTTAAGTTTGGCCAGTCAGGCCAAATGAGCCAAAGGTCCAACAATGACATGTCTGTTATGGGAGAAACCAATCGTTCTCTAACTGGACTGGAGGCCCGCCTCACTTTGTAGTCTCGGGCTGGCCTCAAACTCATGGCAATCTCCTACCATTGCCTCCCAAGTGCTGGGATTAAAGGCATGTGCTACCAAGCCCCACTTTAAAAATATTTTAAAATAAATATTTCCCAAATTTATTCCTTTTATTCCTTCCTAAGCTTCAATGTCATGGTTCTTAGCTCAGTATCTGGCTCAGTTCTTTTTTTATTTTTATGTATATTATTCTAATTTTACATTCATAGTGGTGACTCCATTGTCCTCCTCCCTGTCCTCCCTCTTCCATAGGAACCCTCATCAATGGGGAATGTGGTTCACGCAGTGTGGGGGTAGTCAAGAGCGATGGGGGATAGGCCAAGTCTCTGTGCATAATGTCTGGCTTAGTTCTTAGCTCAGTAAGCCTTCAATAACCACAACCACTGTTCTGTAACATTCTAACCACTTTGATAAAGGTTAGCAGGAAATATCATTTTTAAGTTTTCATACTGATGTATGTGAGCTACAGACAGTGGTATGAATGAACTGAAATGGAATCAACTCTGGAAGGTGTTTTTGTTTTTATATTTGAATAAGGGAAGGTCTAGTGTTCCTGAAATTCACAAATTCTAAATAGAAAAGGACAATTCTGCCCAAGATTTCTATCCAACCCCATTACTCCTTGTGGCCTCTCTAACCCTTCTAGATTCCGCAGGAGGTGATCATTAAACCGGAGAGTCCCTGGTTTTGAAAATAATAATCCTGTCTACCCCACTCCATCCTTTCATCTGCTTTCATTGCCCAGAAAGTGAAAATTAAACTCTCAATACTAATGTTGGCCACAAATACACAGTACTTCCCCCAGGGCTTAAAGCCCCAGCTAAGGAGATTCTTTTGCTCAAAAATTTCCACCACAGGGACAGGTAAAAAGTCAAGCAAAGCAGGGTGTGGTAGCACATGACTTTAATCCCAGCACTCAGAAGGCAGAGGTAGGAGGATCGCCAAAAGTTTGAGGCCACCCTGAGACTACATAGTAAATTCCAGGTCAACCTGAACTAGAGTGAGACCCTACCTCAGAAAGAAAGAAAGTGGGGGGACAGAAAGAAAGGTGTGCCAGATGCACAAGGAGGTGCATGCAGTTAACTAGAGGCTGTGGCATGCCCATTCTCTCCCCCCCCCCTTTCTCTGTCTAGCTGCCTCTTTCTCTCCCTTTCTCTCTCAAATAAATAAATTATTTAAAAAAAAAAAAAAAAAAAAGGTCTTTCTGGTACCACAGCATTTATGCTGGCCTGGCAGATACCCACCACAAAGCTTCTCTTTTACAGAAGTGGCATAATCCTGATACGGCTACATGGCACCAGACTGGAATGAGTACCTTCCTTGCTCAGTGTAAAATTTAACAAATCACAGGTTTGTATTCAATTATCCCAGATGCAACTCTGTGCTCCCAGGAAGCCAAGGCAAGGCAGAAAAAAAATAGTAGTAAAGGAAACACAATAGTCATATTTTCTATAACAATACCTAGTGGCCAGTACATTATGTACTCAGCAAATACTTATGCAGTGAACAAATGAAGAACAGAGTTTAACCTCCTCATTGCTCTTCGTGAGGATAGAGTTCTTAAAAAAAAAAAAAAAAACACCTGTTGGAAATCAAACAATATGAGAAGTTAAAGTAACTAGAGACAAAATGTCAACAAAAGGCATCCCAAATTAATTAATTACAGAAAATAAAAATTGAGAAGTCATGGAGAACATGCCTATATCGTGGTGATGCACGCTTTAATCCCAGCGCTTGGGAGGCAGAGGTTGGAGGATCACCGTGAGTTCAAGGCCACCCTGAGACTACATAGTGAATTCCAGGTCAGCCTGAGCTGGAGTGAGACCCTACCTCGATAAAACAGAAACAAAAAAAAGACTAGAAGAAGTCTACCATAAAATCTAATCTGCTCTGTTCTGCTTGGGGTATAGAGACCAGCCGGCCACTACTTCCCCAGCCTTCCAGCAAGGCATAGCTTTGTTGGTGATACTCTGACTGACTGACACAAGCATGAGTCACACTCATGCTTAACACTTCCAGGAGCCTCCTGAAGGGAAAGGAGGGCACTCTCCACATGACGCCTGCATCCTCCCTCTCTCCTGAGCAATCTGCAGCAGCATCCTGGGCTGGAATGGCGCCGACAGCTATGAGGACTTCAAGGCCGACCCGCTAAGCCAAAACAGTCCACCTCTGCACTTCTTCCACTTGTAGGAGAAACATATTTGCAGTCTCCCAAAGTGACCCAAAGGACTCCTACCTGATACAACTGTCATAATTGAGAGGTTTAAGGGAGCTAAAAAAATATAAAATAAGATAAAATAAAACTAAAGGTAGGGCTTGGGGGTGTAGCTCAGTGGTAGAGTGCTTACCTAGCATGTAAAATACCTGAGTTTTGGGCTAGAGGGATGGCTTAGCAGTTAAGGCCTTTGCCTGCAAAGCCAAAGGACCCAGGTTCGATTTCCCAGGACCCACGTTAGCTAGATGAACAAGGGGGAGGAGCACGTGTCTGGAGTTCGTTTGCAGTGGCTGGAGGCCCTGGCGTGCCCATTCTCTCTCTCTCTTTCCCTCTCTCTCTCTGTCAAATAGATAAATAAAAATAACATATTTTTTAAATGCCTGAGTTTGATTGTCAACATAGCAAAGACAAAGACTGAATCTGACATAAAACTGCCTCTGAGGATATCTGAATACATATATGATCTGTCACGAAAGTCTGTTAATGATGTAACTACATAATAAATGGTTACTAAACTCAAAAGACAAGTCAAGCAAAGCACTATATAAATCATAGACTAAGTAGAATTCTTCAGGAAGGCAGGAGTTAGAATGAAATATTATTTGAACCCCATGCTGGAAGTCACAGCAGTTGTTTTTCTAATGCCAAGTTTATGCATGCCTTCACAGATTTTCTGGATGAAGGTGTTCTTTAGCAGTTAACTCTGTGCACAATTCATTTTCCTAGTAATATTTCAACTGAAACACGTTTTACTTGTATGCTTTCAATCTAAAATCCCCAGATGAACACAGCATTCCACATAGGCATATTGTTCAGAGTAGAAAGCAATGGAAAAACCCTCTATCTCTTCAGCTATGCATCACTGCAAAGAAAAAGCAAAATGAAACAACAAAATTAAAGGAAAATTTAATTCTCCAAATACAAACTAAATATTCATAACAATCTCCTTAGTGTTCTAAATTCGCAAATTCCTAACACTCCTCTCAGATAGATTGTTGTATCAAGGTACAACAAAAACTTTATCAAATAAAGTATAACCAAAAACCCTATGATGGAACGCTTACATCAAAATGTCCTTCTTATAGTCATAAGTGGACCAGTTTTGAAAACTCAATTTTGGGGGCTGGAAAGATGGCTTAGTGATTAAGGCATTTGCCTGCGAAGCCAAAGGACATAGGTTCGATTCCCCAGGACCCACATAGGCCAGATGCACAAAGGGGCACATGTGTCTGGAGTTCGTTTGCACTGGCTGGCGTGCCCATTCTCTGTCTGTCTCTCTATCTTTCTTTTCTCTGCTTGCAAATAAATAAAGAACTTTTTTAAAATCTCAATTTTGAAATGTAGAATCTGTCTAATCTAATTTGAACTGTATGTGGAAATAATGGCATGAAAAAATATACTGAGGATTTTTGTCTCTAAGACACTTAACTATAATTCTTGCAGCTGGAAAAGTGAACAAAATCATCATTTTCAGTTGACTTAAGCCCTCAATGTTGCTTAAATTCTGATTTTAAATAAATACACCTACCTTAAATTCTCTAACAGATCCAGTATTTCTTTTTTTTTTTTTTTTTTTTGGTTTTGCAAGGTAGGGTTTCACTCTGGTCCAGGCTGACCTGGAATTAACTATGTAGTCTCAGGGTGGCCTCGAACTCTCGGCGATCCTCCTACCTCTGCCTCCCAAGTGCTGGGATTAAAGGCGTGCGCCGCCATGCCCGGCTGATCCAGTATTTCTTGCAACAAAACTGGATTATTGGGGGATACAGATAATCTTTTTTTTAAGATTACCTAACTTCTCTTTAAATGTCTTTACTAACCTGTGTGACAAAACAAAAACAATTATTACATGTCCGTCTGTTAACAAAGATAAAAATTGTCTCTTAATTTGCAGAGACCTGTGTCTCAAGAGTAACTTTCTGAATAAATTAAGCAGACTTATTAAATACCAAACACATCATGCTAAGCCAAAACTACCCAAGGAAGTCATGATATAATATACATTAAAACAACCTACAGTGAAGACAAAGGCAAGAACTCAATGACTTTTGAAGACTGTTGGCTATTTCTCATCCCCTTCCTATTTCGCAGGTTCGACGGAGGTGTAATGAATGCATCAGCTCCTGGAGCTCGTGGGAAGAATATTTCCAACTCTCAGAATCATACTGAGCTCCATGGAGAAAGGAGAAGGGGAAGGAGGAAGGAATATTCTAAAGAGCATTCAGTAATACTTAAGAAGCAACCTGAGCACAGAAAACTCAAAGCCCGCCTCTCACCGCCCCCTTCCCAACTCGTTTTTGCTCCTCCTGTCCATTCTGTGGTTAAATAAGTACACGGTATTTCGTGATGAATAGCGAAGAAACCTTTGGGGATGGATTTGTAGAAGGTAAATAAATACCAGATGAAGCCTAAATAAGTTGCTCTGAGTTAAGTGGTGGACACACTGACTCACATACAACCAAAAGAAGAGAACACCCACTTGGATTCGGATCGGTGAAGATGCAACTCGGTAATGTGCAGGGAAGACGGGATCTGAAAGCCCAAAGACAGCTACACTCCCCGCAGAGGGTTCACCCGGGGCGGCTTCGGAGATGCAGGCTCCGAGAGCCGCGAGGGGCGCAAATTCGAAGGCAGCCTGGGGCTCACAAGCGCAGCATCTCCGGGAGGAGGCAAGGGCTTGGGCACCGGGAAACCTGCTCGCAACAGCGATACTTCGCCCAGAAGCCCAAACAGCCCCGGACAGGGATGTGCGGACTGCCTCACACAGGCCGAGGAGGAAGGGGCAAAGCCGCCGGACTCAACCGCGGCGGGGACGCGAACCGCCTTCCGCGAAGACCCTGAGCAACGCGGGACTGCGGGGCGCTAGGGTTCCCGGGGCGCGCAGCGCAGGGGGCGGGGCCAGGCGCAGAGGACGGAGCCAATCACAGGGAGCGCGCTACGCAGGGGGCGGAGCCGGATGCAGGGGGCGGAGCCAATCGCAGGGGGCGCGCGGCGCAGGGGGCAAAGTCAATTGCTGGAGCGCGCGGCGCACGGAGCGGGGGGCCCAGGAGTAGGGGGCGGAGCCAATCTCAGGGGCGCGCGGCAAGGGGGCGGGGTCTACCTCAGGGTGCGCGCTACGCAAGGGCGGAGTTTTGAGCGCAGGGGGCGGGGCCTGGCGCAGGCTCACCTTGCGCGGCGTCCAGCCAGGCGCTGGCACCGACGCTGCTCCGCCTCGGCCTCCGGGCACATCCTCGCCCCAGCGCACAGGGAGCGGCCGCAGGGCCCCACGCCGCCCGTGTCCCTCCGCCCATGGCCCCGCCGTGCCGCCTCCGCCGAGGGCGCCAACAACTGCAGGCAGCGCCTCAGCGCTTGCCGTCTCGCCATGCCGTCGGCCTCGGCCGCTCGTGTCCCCCGGGCTGCGGCTGGGTTCGCTTCCCCCCCTTGTCCGGTCACGGATAGGTGATGACCTTCGAGTCTGGCATCCCCGACAGGGGTTGTTCCGCCGCTGCTGGGCCTGTACCAAGATGGCCGGCACCCGAGCCTTTTGGTAAGATAGGCGCCCGGGGGTCGCCCGCCAGCTCCCAGCGTGCCCCGCGGCTCACTCCCCAGGGACCCTTCCTGCTGTGGCCGACCTGACTCCCTGTCCCCAACCCGAGCTAACTTACAGATCCCCCACCACCACCAACAACGCATTCTTAAACATGGCCTGCCCAGAATAGAAAAGCAATGACGTACAGACTGGGGCGCCAAGCATTTGGTTGCCAAAAACTAATTCATATGTGGCTCCCAGTAGGTGTGGAATATCAGTGTCACAGTGTGCTGTTACTTTTAAAAGTGATGTCAGGGCTGGAGAGATGGCTTAGTGGTTAAACGCTTGCCTGTGAAGCCTAAGGATCCCAGTTCGAGGCTCAATTCTCCAGGACCCACGTAAGCCAGATGCACAAGGGGGAGCATGCATCTGGAGTTCATTTTCAGTGGCTGGAGGCCCTGGCCCTCCCATTCTCTCCCTCTCTCCCTGCCTATTTCTGTATCTCTCTCTCAAATAAATAAATAAGTAAACTATTTTTATAAATAAATAAATAAATAAATAAATAAATAAATAAATAAATAAATGTGATGTCAACCTCCTGGCCCAATGGAATTCTATTCTCTTCGAAATCGGCACCTAAAATAGCTGGATATGGACAGAACAAAATGGCGATTATGAATCTATGATTCACTTTTTACAAAAAAAGAAAACTGTAGGGCTGGAGAAATGGGTTAGCTGTTAAGGCGTTTGCCTGCAGAGCCAAAGGACCCAGGTTCGATTCCCCAGAACACAGGTAAGCCAGATCCACAAGGGGGCGCATGCATCTGGAATTCGTTTTCAGTGGCTGGAGACCCTAGTGTGCCCATTTTCTCTCTCTCTCTCTCTCTGCCTCTTTCTCTCAAGTAAATAAAATCTTTCTGGGATGTGTGGAGACCAAGAAGAAATAGCCTCCTGCGGTTATTGTGGCAGAAATAATAGTAGTACTAAATAAATAAATACAAACAGAAAAGCCCGGTCCTAATGTAAATATGCTAAGAAAAGGCAAACCAAACTCCCTTGCCCTGCATTTTGAAAGTGAATATACTTATGAAAGACTGCAGAATTTTGTGAGTCTGCATACTTTTTATGGCAGGCTAGCTTCTAGTTGCTGAATTCTCTTGATTTTACTGTGATTAAAAGCCACTGCTACCTGAGTGGGGTTGAGCTTGCACAAGCTTGAGTAATACCTGGCACACATTAGCAAAATTTAAAATAAAGATCAGAAAAGTAACAGCACTATAAGCCTAAATGGAAGATTAAAGACACTGTTACAGCCTGGAAGTTCTTCATAGCGCTCTCCCCTAAGGAACTTTTTAAAAAATATTTTAGGGCTGGAGAGATGGCTTAGCAGTTAAAGTGTTTGCCTGCAAAGCCAAAGGACCTAGGTTTGAATCCCCAGGACCACATAAGCCAGATGCACAAGGGGCACATGTGTCTGGAGTTCGTTTGCAGTGGCTAGAGGCCTTGGTGTGCCCATATTCTCTCTGTGTCTCTCTGCTTAATTATTTATTTGACAGAGAGAGAGAGAATGGGCACACAGGGCATCCAGCCACTGCAAACGAACTCCAGACACGTGCACCCCCTTGTGCATCTGGCTAATGTGGGGAATTGAACCTGGGTCCTTTTGCAAGCAAGCACCTTAACCGCTAAGCCATCCCTCCAGCCCCTGTTTGAGTTTTTGTTGTTGTTGACGACTGTTGGTTTTCTGAGCTAGGATATGAGCTAGGCTCCAGGTTTTCTTATTTAAATAAGTACTAGCTAAAGTGTTCACTTGGTATTTTCTACATGCATTGCTAACCAAAGAGGGTCAGATGAGCTGTTAAGTAAAAACACATTCATCTGGGATCTTAGAATTGCAGTTCAAGATTCCAATAGAAACTAAACTGTATCTCTTGAGGGAAAGATTCGAGAGGCCTGTCTATAGTAATCAGCCTCAGGTCGCTGGGATAAACTTCCAAATCAGGCACAGTTATGGAGAAAGGGATATTTATTGAAGCTTACAGATCCAAGAGGAGTTCCATAATGGCAGAAGAAGCTGGCCTACTTGCACAGGTCCAAACAGAGAGACAAAAGCCACAAGTGACATGAGGCTGACTACTACAGGGTCTTTTAAGGGTTAAAAAGAGGAAGCTTTGGGCCTGGATAAATGGCTTAGCAATTAAGTGCTTGCCTGTGAAACCTAAGGACCCGTTCCAGGCTTCCAGGCTCCCCCAAGGACCCATGTAAGCCAGATGCACAAGGTGGTGCATGTGTGTGGAGTTTGTTTGCAGTGGCTGGAGGCCCTGGTGTGCCCATTCTCTCTCTCTCTCTCTCTCTCTGCCTCTTTCTGTCTGTCTGTCACTCTCAAATAAATAATTTTTTTTTTAAAAAAGGGAAGCATGAGTAGCAGTGGTTTGTTCTCAAGAATGATGGTTGGAAAACCGGGCGTGGTGGTCCACGCCTTTAATCCCAGCACTCCACAGGCAGAGGTAGGAGGATCTCTGTGGTTCATGGCCACCCTGATACTACATAGTTAATTCCAGGTCATCCTGGGCCAGAGTGAGACCCTACCTTGAAAAACCAAAAAAAAAAAAAAAAAAAGAAAGAAAAGAATGATGGTTGGATACTTCTATGGCTCATTGGCCCAGCACTAACCAGCTTAGACCATACCATGGTTCTAGAAAGAGTCAGACCTTTCCTTTGACATGTCAGCAAGCTCATAATATGTAGTGTGTGCAGTCAGCAGATGGAGTCAACTTTCTTTCACAATATCATATAGCTATCATTAAAAAAAAAAAAAGAACTTGTCTGGAGGATTTTTTTAAATGTATTTTTTAAATTTTTGTTTATTTGAGAGCAATAGACAGAGAAAGAGGCAGAAAGAAAGAGTGGGTGCACCAGGGCCTCCAGCCACTGCAAACTCCAGATACATGTGCATCTGTCTTATGTGGGTACTGGGGAATCAAGCCTCAAACTGGGGTCCTTAGGCTTCACAAGCAAGCCCTTAACTGCTAAGCCATCTCTCCAGACCCTGTAGGATGTTTTTCATGAGAACTGGTGCTGTAAATAAGCACATCTTTATTCATGCATGACAGGAGAGCCCAAGAGGAATGAATAATCTAACATGAAGTCGTCAACTAGGATGTTTTCTTAAGTCATGAGATACTACATAAGTTTTAGAACTGTGTAAGAATCAGTTGGCTTTTTTTTTCTAGACAATGAAAAGAAGCTATTCAGTCTAACAATTTCTACCATGCCAGGCAAAACCTGCCTAGCTCTCCGTGCTTCACAGTGCAAAACAAAATGAACATTGCACCCTAAGCAATTTACTCTTGGTTTAATTTTAGATTCTGACCTGCTGAAGTAGGCTTTATTTCTCTTTGTTGTCTGTGCCACTCCTGGGAAGTCAGGCGTGGACTATAACATAGATGTTTTCTAAGTTGCTACTTAATTTTTGTTTTGTTTTTGTTTTTCAAGGTAGGGTCTCGCGCTAGTCCAGGCTGACCTGGAATTCACTATGTAGTCTCAGGATGGCCTTGAACGCATGACAATCCTCCTACCCCTGCCTCCCAAGTGCTGGGTAAAGGCGTGCGCCACCATGTCTGGCTTCATTTTTAAATATTAATTCCATAAAAATGGTAAATTACACAATTCCCTAAAAGTGGCTAAAGGCTAATGCAACTTTTTCTCTGGTGGAGGGGCGTAAATGTGAACAAAATACACTATATACATGTATCAAGTTGTCAAAAATAATTTTTATTTCATTTATGTATTTGAAAGAGAGAAAAAAGCAGATCGAGAGAGAGAACCAGGGTCTCCAGCCACTGTAAATGCACTCCAGATGCATGTGCCACCTTGTGTATCTGTCTTACATGGGTCCTGGGCAATCAAACCTGGATCCTTTGGCTTTGCAGGAAAGCACCTTAACCAATAAGCCATCTCTCCTGCCCTCAAAAATAGAATTGTTAGCTGGGCACAGTGGCGCACGCCTTTAATCCCAGCATTCGAGAAGCAGAGGTAGGAGGATCGCCATGAGTTCAAGGCCACCCTGAAACTACATAGTGAATTCCAGGTCAGCCTGGGCTAAAGTGAGACCCTACCTTGAAAAAAAAAAAAAAAAAAAAAAAAAAAAATCTCTCCCATTGGTTTCAGCATACTGAGATTACAGAAGCCTGCCACAGCTTCCAGCTTTTTTCATTGGGTCTGGGGGGATCAAACTCAAATACTCCACCTTCAGCAGCAAGCTCTTTATCCACTGAGCCATCTCTCCAGCTCTCAAGCATCATTTTTTTTAATATAGAGTTTTAACATTCATTATAGCAATGCTTTCATGCAAAAAAAAAAAAAAAAAAAGAAAAAGAGCCAGGCATGATGACACATGCCTTTAATCCCAGCACTCGAGAGGCAAAGGAAGGAGGATCGCCATGAGTTCGAGGCCACCCTGAGAATACAGAGTGAATTCCAGGTCAGCCTGAACTAGAATGAGACTTGGAAAACCAAAAGAAAAAGAAAAAAGATATGAACACTCAGCATCCTAACCACCTTATATGTATAATAGTCATACTATTGTGAAAGAAATGTGCAGTCTGTTTTCATCTTGAAAATCTGAAATTCTGAGCCCATTAGATTCCCCCTTTTCTCACACCATCTGGCCCCCCTTATAGTCACCATTCAACATGTTTCTATAATTTTGACTATTTCAGATATCTCATATAAGTGAAATCATATTTGTGTGACCAATTTGTTTCATATAGGACAATGTCTTGAGTGTTCGCCCATATTCTAGCATGTAACAGGTGATCCCATTTTTAAAGGCTCAAAAATAGTTCATTGTGGGGGCTGGAGGAATGGCTTAGTAGTTAAGGCACTTGCCTACAAAGCCAAAAGACTCCAGTTCAATTCCCCAGGACCCATGTAAGCCAGATGCACAAGATGGCACATGTGGCTGGAGTTCACTTGCAGTGGCTAGAGGCCCTGGTACACCCATTCTCTCTATCTATCTCTCTTTCTCTCAAATAAATAAAAATAAAGTTTAGGGAATAGTTTATTGTGGGGCTGGAGAGATAGCTCAGCAGTTAAGGCACTTGCCTACAAAGACTGAGGACCCTGGTTTGATTTCCCAGTACCCAGGTAAAGCCAGATGCACAGGGATGGGGGCACATGTATCTAAAGTGTGTTTGCGGTGGCTAGAGGCCCTGGCATTCCCATATTCTCTCTATATCTTTCTACCTATCATCTATCTATCTGCCTTCTCTTTCTCATAAAGAAAGACAAAGAAGCCAGGAATAGTGGTGCATAACTTTAATCCCAGCACTAGGGAAGTAGAAGAAGGATTGCATGAGTTTGAGGCCACCCCGAGACTACATAGTGAATTCCAGGTCAGCCTAGACTAGAGTGAGACTGTACCCCAAAAAAACAAAATAAACAAGAAGTAAAGAAAAAAACAAAGAAATACACACACACACACACACACACACACACACACACACACGTATATTGTTTTTGTTTTGTTTTGTTTTTCAAGGCAGGGTCTCACTCTAGCTCAGGCTGACCTGGAACTCACTATGTATTCTCAGGGTGGCCTCGAACTCACAGCTATCCTCCTACCTCTACTTCCCTAGTGCTGGGATTAAAGGCTCAGTGCCACCATGCCACCACCTTGGCAATAAAGAATAGTTTTAAAACAATAGCCCATTGTATGTATCTACCACATTTGGTTTATTTATCAACGGTGACATGGGAAACATTTCCCCTGGGGTGACATGAACACAGGTCTTCTCATCCAGATAGGGCACAGACAAAAAATCAAAGGACAATTACACCAGAACCAGTTTTAGTGAACCAGTGAGTTTACTGGAGTTCCTTACAGGAGCATGGGTGACTCAAGGGCAGCTGTCCCACCTTTAGCTCTCCTCCTACCTTTTATATAATCTGGCTTCTCCCGAGATCACTTGCAACTGCAGGGAGGGCATGTGGGAACAAATGCTGGAACCTTAGGTGAGGGTCTTGTGACCATCCCTTCAACTATAGGGAGTTATCAATAGTGCCATTGCCATTACTATAGGCATTGTATCACAGTGTGGTTCTGCTCCAAAGTTGCCATGGTTACCCAGCCAAAGCATACTTTACCTCAAGATGGCTTCATATTGTGCCCACAGTAAAAACAATATACAACACGTGGACATTTGTCCAAATCACTCATTGTTTTGTTTTCATAGATTTTTTTTTGGGGGGGGGTATTGAAGTAGGGTCTCTCTCTAGCCCTGGCTGACCTGGAATTCACTATGTAGTCTCAGGGTGGCCTGAAACTCATGGTGATTCTCCTACCTCTAACCCCCAAGTGCTGGGATTAAACGTGTGTGCCACCACACCTGGCTGTTTTCATAGATTTTGCCAACATTTTTTTGTTCTCATGCAGCTGAATTACAGCTATAACAAGATTGGAATTTAGATAAAGGTTAGACATTTTCCAGAGTCTAAACACTAGAGACTGAGTATTGATTGAACTTAAAGTTTAACAGTAACATATTGATTATGCTTACTCCCTTCATCCCAGCTATTTTATGAAGGTTGAGGCCCTGAGATAGATACCATTTTCCTAATAGCTTGTGGGGCTAGATGAACTTCCTTTCAGATTCCACCTACTGCCCAAAGAAACTCATCCTGATTCTTTCCAACTGTGATAAAATGATCCTGCTCTGCTTTGTGCCTTGTGGTCACTTTTGAGCTAGGCACTGTGGTTGCAACAGTGAGAGTAGCTCTTACCAGGTTCATTGCCAACACATACAGGTCCCAGTGGAGACATCCCACACATCTAGGTATTTGAAAGTTATAAATCAGGCTGGCAAATTGTCAAGTAGAAGATATTTGATCATCCTACCTTAGAAAGTATCCCTTCATAAAGACAGGCTGAGTCCTGACTCCTTAGCACTTCACCGGACCCTAGAGATCACTGGGAGAGCTGACCTCTGATCCATGACATTGGCTTCAAGGAGCTTACCCATGCGGGTTCTGCCCATTGTCCAAATTCTATCTACCTTCATCCATCTTGGCTTCTATAACAAAATACCATAAATTAGTGTGATGGTTAATCTCTGGTGGACAACTTGACAAAATTAAGAATCACCTTGGAGACAGATTTCTTAGTGTGTCTGTTAGGGATTTTCTAGATTAGATTAATTGAGGTGGACTAGGGGTGCTGGACTGTATAAGTAGCAGAAAGCTAGTTAGGCACCACCGTTTGTCTCTCTCCTTCCTCCCAGATGATGTAATGATGGGATACCAAGTTCCTGCTGTTGCTATGCTTCCCCCCACCATGATGGACTTTCCCCTTGAGAAAAACTATAAATCAAAAATATACCCTTGCCTTCCTTAAGCGGCTTCTGGTCAGGTATTTTGTCCCAGCAACCAGGAAGTAACGGATACACATAGCTTACAAAAAAAAACCTACTTCTTATAGTTCTGTAGGTTGGGAAGTCCAATACATTCTCCTCTAAGCAATCTTTTTAAAAATTGTGGGGGGTGGGTCCTCGCTATTCCTGGGGGTCATTGGCCACTGACGTCCCAGGTGCAGGAGGAGTTGGGGAGAGCAGGGTCTTGAAGCAGGTGAGTGCGATGGGCAATGAACCACCCGGGAGACAGTCTGATGGACAGCACTCGTTTATTCAAAGGGAGAGTGGGTTTATAAACACTTGAGAAAGGTAGAGAAGCACGCACAGATCATAGGCTCATGGGTCATTAATTAATTCGCTGCTGTTGGAAGGCAGAAGTTGCGAAGGAGAAGTTGCAAGGGAGACAGCAGAAGTGGCGGGAAAAGGTATGTGATGAGTCACATATCAGATGGCTGCAGCTGCAGGGAGACCGTTTACTACCATAAAAGGGTCTCTTGGGCAGCTGGCCACAAGGTCACAGGACTGTGGGGAAAGTGGAACCTTAGGCTATGGAATATTCAGGTGCTCTGGGAGAGCGGGGAGTGGCCCATCAGTCCTTTTTCCACAGGTGCCTCTGGGCGGGGATGAGGACCTCAGGAGAAGGGAGGGCCAGCCCCAGTGCCAGAGTGGGTTCCGACAATAAGCTGTAACCCCCACAGCCTAAGCTCCCCGGCCATGTCCAACAGCCCAGGCCAGATTCCTCACCCCATGTTTAGCACTGCCTAACACGTGTATGTATGTATGTGTGTGTGTATATATACCTGTGTGTCACATTTTGGGTTGGGATGTAGCTCAATGGTAGAGTACTTGCCTATCTCAATCCTAAGCACTACAAGCATGTATATGACAAGTTAACATGTTAATGAATACACATGGATAGTACTGTAAGTTTAATCTCCCTACTGTGACATCTGTATTGACTCTGAAAGGCCAAATGTGGTGATTTGAATGTGAATGTATGTCCCCCATTGTAAAGAAAAAGATTTTAGAGGCAAGTTTGAAAGGAAGGAGCAGGGAGTAAGTAGGGTTTTATTTCAAGATAGCAAAGGTACACATCACATTTTTACAGAAGAAGCTGGTACCCTTTTACAGTCCACGCAGAGAGAAACACCAACACTAGCACCATAAGTAAGCACACTCCAGGAACTCCAGGCAGAGCTCAAGCATTCTGCACACCTTTAGATTGGAATCCAGATCCACCCCCAAACACATTAGGGCTAGACCCCAGGATCGACCCACAGTGATACCTCCTTCAGCCAGGTGGCTGGAGATCTAAAGTACAAGTTTTAATAAACTGAATTTATTAGGGAACACCCATTCAAACAACTAGGGTTCTTTGGCTGGTTGGTTGGTTGGTTGTTCAAGGTAGGGTCTCACTTTAGCCCTGGCTAACCTGGAATTCACTATGTAGCCTCAGGGTGGCCTAGAATTCACAGTGATCCTTCTACCTGTGCCTCCCAAATGCTGGGAGTAAAGGTGTGTGCCACAACACCCAGCCTTACTTTGAATTTTATTTTCACATTTTCTTACTATTAGTCTCTCTCCAGCCTCCCTATCCATCATGAAGCTTATCTGCCAATGACACAAACATCGGAGTTTATGCACATGTCACTTCTTTTTTAAAAACTACCTTATTTTTATTTATTTATTTGAGAGACACAGAGAGAGAATGGGCATGCTGTCGCCGTCCAGCGGGACAAAGAGGCCATAAGCTTGGTCATGAAGCAGGAACCTTGAACCTTTATTGCGGAACAACTCATGCTTTCTTATACAGTAATACAGCCAATAGCAACAGCAGATTCTGGTTACATAACTGACACTTAGCGAAGATAGGTTGGGCCATAAGCCAGTCAACATCACCCGATTTAGCAACCAAGCACATGACACTTCCTGGTTTGCCGTCCCTCCTCCTGGCTCATTGCCAGCCGCCATCTTTAGGGTAAGACGTTAGTGAGGCAGCCCCGGGCACCGCCCCCTACAGCATGCCACAGCCTCCAGCTGCTGCAACTGATTTCCAGATGCATGCCCACCTTGTGCATCTACCTGGCTTATGTGGGTCTTGGGGAATTGAACCTGGGTCCTTTGGCTTTACAGGCAAGTGCTTTAACCACTAAGCCATTTTTTCAGCCTACATGTCACTTCTGTGTGGAACTTTCTTCCCAAGCTTTACCTCTTCACCACTCAAA